>CM042405.1:30891654-31491654 GCA_023634145.1 Thymallus thymallus
CAGACTGTCAGCTTTATTTGGAGGGTATTTTCATCCATATCAGGTCAAACGTTTTTGAAATTACAGCACTTTTTGTACATAGTCCCCCCATTTTAGGGGACCAAAAGTATTGGGACAAATTCACTTATATGTCTATTAAAGTAGTCAAAAGTTAAGTATTTGGTCCCATATTTATAGCACGCAATGATTACATCAAGCTTGTAACTTGATGAATACATTTTCTGTTTGTCTTGGCTGTGTTTTCAGATTATTTTGTGCCCAATAGAAATGAATAGTAGATAATGTATTGTGTCATTTTGGAGTCACTTTTATTGTAAATAAGAATAAAAATTGTGTCTAAACACTTCTACAATAATGTGGATGCTACCATGATTACGGATAATCCTGAATGAATCGTGAATAATGATGAGTGAGAAAGTTACAGATGCACAAATATCATAACCCCCCCAAACATGCTAACCTCTCCTGTTATTATAATGGTTAGCATGTCTTGGGGGTATGATATTTGTGCGTCTCTAACTTTTTCATTCATCATCATTCACAACTCATTCAGGACTATCGGTAATCTGAAACAACCAAAACAAACAGCAAATGCATCCAACACGTTTGTAGAATCACAAACGTGATGTAATCATTGCATGCTAGGAATATGGGACCAAATTCTAATCTTTTAACTACTTTAATACACATATACTTTAATACACAAGTATGTGGGCACCCTGTCAAATTAGTGGATTCAGCTATTTCAGCCACACCCGTTGCTGTCAATCAAGTACATAGCCATGCAATCATAGACAAACATAGGCAGTAGAATGGCCTTACTGAAGAGCTCAGTTACTTTCAACGTGGAAAAGTCAGTTTGTCAAATTTCTGCCATGCTAGAGCTGCCCCGGTCAACTGTATGTGCTGTTATTGTGAAGTGGAAACGTCTAGGAGCAACAACCGCTCAGCCGCTAAGTGGAAGGACGCAGAATGGGAGCGCCAAATGCTGATGCACGTAGCACGTAAAAATAGTCTCTTGTCGGTTGCAACACTCACTACCGAGTTACAAACTGCCTCTGGAAGCAACGTCAGCACAAGAACTGTTCGTCGGGAGCTTCATGAAATGGGTTTCCATGGCCGAGCAGTCACACACAAGCCTAAGATCACCATGTGAAATGCCAAGCGTCTGCTGGAGTGGTGTAAAGCTTGCCGCCATTGGACTCTGGTGCAGTGGAAACACGTTCTCTGGAGTGATGAATCACGCTTCACCATCTGGCAATCCGACGGACAAATCTGGGTTTGGCGGATGCCAGGAGAACACTATCAGCTGGGGCTGTTTTTCATGGTTCGAGCTAGGCCCCTTCGTTTCAGTGAAGGGAAATCTTAATGCTACAGCATACAATGACATTCTAGACGATTCTGTGCTTCCAACTTTGTGGCAACAGTTTGGGGAAGGCCCTTTCCTATTTCAGCAGGACAATGCCCCTGTGCACAAAGCGAGTTCCATACAGAAATGGTTTGTCGAGATCGCTGGCCTAAACAGTGCCCTGACCTCAGCCCCATCTAACACTTTTGTGATGAATTGGAACGCCGACTGCGAGCCAGGCCTAATCGCCCAACATCAGTGCCCAACCTCATTAATGCTCTTGAGGCTGAATGTAAACAAGTCCCCGCAGCAATGTTTCAACATCTATTGGAAAGCCTTTTCAGAAGAGTGGAGGCTGTATTAATTCCTATGATTTTGGAATGAGATGTTCGACGAGCAGGTGTCCACATACTTTTGGTCATGTAGTGTATTTGCATGGAGGAGTGTAAAAACTGCTTGAGGAGGCAGTTTTATCATGGCATGAAACCCAACCTTCTATGGGGCCAATCTACCCACTCCCAAAAACTTATTGCATGTATAATACTACATAATGTAACTTAATTCAGCTTAAAACATATGACATGGACTAATGAATTACAGATATTGATTGTGCAGTATTAAGCTGTGCATCTGTATTAAAATGTCCTGGCCCTTTTCTACATAGGGGTTTTTGTTTCACTTAAAAAAGTGGAAAATAAATGTTTCCCCTTTCCGTTTCAAATCCATTTACTGGGCCTTCAACACACGGTATGAAATACATAACCTATACTACAGATATAAAATGTTTTGGTAGAGTAAAAACTAAGCGTTACTCATCCATTCTATCTGGTCACTCTGTGGCTAGCTACACTTTTAGACAGATGTCAAGTGTTCTCATGCCAAGTTGTTAGTGGTTACAAACTGAAAAGAACCCTAAGTAGTCATGTCTCATAATATATGACTAAACCTAATCACAAGTACAACTACCAGTCTTTTCAGTCAACAAGAGTGGAAGGATGGGAGAGATTTATCAAGTTGGAATCCCCCCGAGATACCCCATCTGGAACTCTAATGCCTGTGCTGACCTGAACCTACTGTGCTGGCTCAGATTGTCCTCCATTTCCAACAACTATGGTGGATGCATAACAAAGCCAGCCCAGTACAGCTCAGCTTGGCTCGGTTTTGGCCCTATAGTGTAAATCAGCCTTAAATCTACCCATCAGCTGGTCACCTGGGAGGTGTCATGTCACATCATGGTCCCATGTTAACCACCTTTACGGTGTACATAGTAGGACATACTGTACGTGTTACGTACACTGTACATCTGGTTCTTGTATTGATCCTTCAGACTCCGCTTCCGGGCCACAGTACCACGCAATAGAACCTTACAGGAAACTCTAAATGGACCTGCTTCCATCTGCAGAAACAATTATCGCACTGCTATTTAAAAAATTCTCCAGGAGAGATGAGTAGGCTGATTTATGAAGCTCATTGCTCACTGCGAATACCATCATAAAACATTGGTCCAATTATCCATCAGTGAAGACACAGGTGTTCTGCTAGGTGTCTGAGGGCAGGGGCTCAGTGTGATGGATTTGAGCACAGGGGCTATCCATTCCACTTATATTTTTGTGTTGCTAAACATATTTTGGTGGTTCTTCTTTTACCTTTTTATTACTTTACAATCAATTCCTTTTATTTCTCCTGTTGTCACGCTCCATAGCATTTCTCAGTGGCTGCTCTAGCGCTCTCGCCTGGAACTCTAGCATCGATGGGCTAATAAAAGACCCTACTGGGATGGGAGTGCCAGCCGTTTTCTCAACGATGGTGAGAGCATGCATGAAGATGGCCAGCACTATTTGCACATCATTTGTAAATTATTTCAATATCGATTTACCTATTCCGAGGAGAGCTTTGGAATTTCCATCTGCATTTTTTATTTTTTTTGGTGCATAATCGTTTCCATGTTGCACGTCAAAGGCATGGAAGACATCGGAGAGTAGGGGTGAAGGGACTCATGTCATAAACAATGTTATATCGCCACTGTTAACTATCATCAAATTGTTTAAGGCACTACAGGCCTATAATGGTGAATTATTGCATTTAATGTACAGTATATCACAGTTTCCCTGACAGCGCGACCTCTGGTCTAAATCTAAGAAACACCAGGCATATCCGTCAGTGAGGGTGTATTCACTTCCATCAGGTTCTATATGGTTGGTAAGGACATGAGCGGAAGGTTCCCCAGTAATACTTATAAAACACCTAGTATTATTGTAATGGTATAATGGTATAACCCACTAAACTACAATAGCATATTCTCATAAACCTCTCAAACACCACAGATTTACAGGTGCAGTATTTCAACTATTCTTGCAATTTAATTCACTTCCACTATCTAAAAAGGGGTATTTTTACTCGAAAACCATTTCTTCATATATTTTTCATCAGCCCACCATTAATATGGTCTCAAAATATAATTATTTACACATTAGACCATCAGAAAAGTCTTATGATGATGCAAAACCCATAAGGCTTTTACTCTTGCTTGGTTTTTGGCACCGGGAGACTGAAAGCGATATATCTTGAAAACATAAAAAACGAATTTATGGACTGTATCAAAAGTGGACTAATGAAAATAGTACAATTTGTTAAATAAAGTATTGCTGCTTAAATGGTTGTTTACAATAGTATTTTATTTGTATATGTAATACTTTTTGGAAGTACTTTACATATAACATTGGCCTGATGACAATATTTTCCTAATTATGTATTTATAACGGATATTTACACAGCTCTCTTTCTCATCTTTCTTGTAAATACGTTTTATTTGTTATTATTCAAATGGAATGTATGTGTAGGAACATGCACTACCGTTCAAAAGTTTGGGGTCACTTAGAAAGCACATTTTTTGTCCATTAAAATAACATCAAATTGATCAGAAATACAGTGTAGACATTGTTAATGTTGTAAATGACTATTCGATCTTAGTCCTGTATTGACGCTTTGCCTGTTTGATGGTTCGTCGGTGGGCATAACAGGATTTCTTATAAGCGTCCGGGTTATAGTCTCGCTCCTTGAAAGCGGCAGCTCTACCCTTTAGCTCAGTGAGGATGTTGCCTGTGATCCGTATGGTCACTGTGGGGACAACCTCATCGATGCACTTATTGATGAAGCCAGTGACTGATGTGGTGTACTCCTCAATGCCATCGGAAGAATCCCGGAACATATTCCAGTCTGTGCTAGCAAAACAGTGCTGTAGCTTAGCATCTGTGTCAGCTGACCACTTCTTCATTGACAGAGTCACTGGTGCTTCCTGCTTTAGTTTTTTTTTGTAAGCAGGAATCAGGAGAATAGAGTTATGGTCAGATTTGCCAAATGTAGGGCGAGGGAGAGCTTTGTACGCGTCTCTATGTGGAGTAAAGGTGGTCTAGAGTTATTTTTCCACTGGTTGTACATTTACATGCTGGTAGAAATGAGGTAAAACAGATTTAAGTTTCCCTGCATTAAAGTCCCCGGCCACTAGGAGCGCCACCTCTGGATGAGTGTTTTCCTTTTTGCTTACAGCCTTATACAGCTCATTGAGTGTGATCTTAGTGCCAGCTACAAAAAATATTGTGTGGTCTACAGCTTATCATGAGATACTCTACCTCAGGTGAGCAAAACCACGAGACTTCCTTAATATTAGATTTTGTGCACCAGCTGTTGTTTACAAACATGCACAGACCGCCACCCCTTGTCTTACCGGAGGAAGCTGTTCTATCTTGCCAATGCAGCATATATCCCGCCAGCTGTATGTTATCCATGTTGTCGTTCAGCCACGATTCGGTGAAACATAATATATTAGTTTTTAATGTCCCGTTGGTAGGATATCCGTGACCGTAGTTTGTCTATTTTGTTATCCAATGATTGTACGTTGGCTAATAGGACTGATGTTAGAGGCAGATACCCACTCGCCGTCGGATCCTTACAAGGCACCCCGACTTACGTCCACGATATCTCTCTCTTTCATGCGAATGACAGGGATTTGGGCCTTTTCGGGTGTCGGAAGAAAATCTTTGTCCAGTACGAGGTGAGTAATCGCTGTCCTGATATCCAGAAGCTATTTTCAGTCATAAGAGACGGTGGCAGAAACATTATGTACAAAATAAGTTACAAATAACGCGAAAAAGCACACACTAGCACAATTGGTTAGGAGCTCGTAAAACGTCAGCCATCTCAGAGGCGCCATTGTCCAATAAGAGACTAATATTACTGTGCCAAAACCACTGAAGCTCCTGTGCAGGAGAATACATCTAGTCATGAATAAACATGGCAATTCATGCATTTGTCTCTGTATTGCTCCTATAGATTCATTCAAAATGACTGATGTTCCACTTAGAAGATTATAAATCACAGGAGGCCTTATATTCAGGATTTAAATGACTGATTGATTCTTGGGATCTAGATGTATGTTTTACAACCCTTGTCAGGCATAGAGATGCCTATGGGCATCTCTATCCCTTCCCACCCACTAAGACTGTAATATTTACATTTCTAAAAATATTTGGTAAATGTAACTGCCTGCCACGATGCGGTGTGTAGGCAGACCAAGGAGCAGCGCAGTTGTAGTTTGACATTATATTTTAATAGGGAACTTAATCCAAAAACAACAAAACAAGATATAGTACTTACAAGTAACTAGTGCATGCACAAACACATCAATGACACGAAAGACAATGAACCACACCAGGTGTGGAACATAACTACTTAAGTAGGATCCCCAATCAGAGACAACGCTTAGCAGCTGCCTCTAATTGGGGACCCAACACAAAACACCATAGATTGCGCTAGACATCCCTTGTCAGGCCTAGAGGTGCCTATGATCCTGACACTGCCAGTTTATTTAAGTGAGTGGTTTTGGGGGCAGTTACCCAAATGGAGTGAGGGGAAGGGAAAGAGTCAAATCATGTGTTGCTATGCTAGGTGGTTGGTTAGGCCTAGTGGGGCACGTGATACACAGTAGTGTTGTAGAACTCGAGCCCAGGAATCAGACAATTTTCATGACTTGCGACTCGAAATCTTTACAAATGTGCAACAATGTAACAAAATGTAGATTAAAATATAATTGGACCACAGCTTTTAGCACTACCAAGAGACTAGTGACTTGACTACATTACTGCATGACAGGTAATGTTTTTGTTTTTTAACATTACTCTAACCCTTACCTTCACCACACTGTAGATGCCTAAACCTAACCTTACCCATACCCAAATCTTAACCACCCAAGATAATTCCTTTGTGCAAATCCAACATTGTGGAAAGCCTCATCTGTCAAAAAAGGCATAACTGAGCAATTTGAATGTGTACCTAAAAGTGCAACCGAAAACCTTCTTAATAAAGATCTGCAATTTTCTTTTTTGTCCGGTTGCTATGTTGCCAAGCTATCATTTCTAAGATTTATGTCACCGACCTTGAAAAACAGAGCCATTGAAAGAAAGAAATGCAACTCTGAAACAAGCAAAGGTCGACAGTGGGAGGGAAGCCAACAATTTAATCACTGCCATATCAGAGGTATAGTCCCTTGTGGAGCAGAGGCAATGGAAATGTTCAAGCTACCAAACACAGGTGGCAATGACATCATACTTAAAATGTGGATAACCAATATATTTTTCTGTTTTGATCAAAAACCTTCTATAATGTCTTTGAGAAAACAGTGAGTTAGATAGTCATGAATCATATTTTTGAAGAATCAAAAGTGCATGAAGATCAAAGATGGTTTGATTAAGTGATTAAAAAAAAAAAATAGACTCAGTTTGGAGGCAGCATTTCAGCACTCAAAAGGGTCAAACAACTTTTTCTTATAAGTATTATTTTTATTCAGTCTCTGAACAGTAGCCTACACAAACCAAACAGTCGTGGCAAAACCTTAAATTGTTTTTGATAGCATTAGGATCTGTCCATTTCTAACTGTTTGATCTTTGAAACTTTTTGATTAAGTGGCACAGTGGTCTAAGACACTGCATCTCAATGCGTCACTACAGACAACCTGGTTCGAATCCAGACTGCATCACAACCAACCTTGATTGGGAGTCCCTTAGGGCGGTGCACAATTGGCCCAGTGTCGTCCGAGTTTGGCCAGTGTAGGCCGTCATTGTAAATAAGAATTTGTTCTTAACTGACATGCCTAGTTAAATAAAGGAAGCATGGATGCTTCCTCAACAAGTCTCACTTCTGGTTAAGGGAGGTAGTTCTAAAGCAGATATGTGCATGTTACTGTATATGCATCAATCAGTCAAGAAAATGGCCCTTGTAATTCACTCTTTGGTGAAATTTCACTCAAAACATAATGCACAGTAAAATACACTCCATAAATGCATTCATATTCACAAATAGTGTTGGATAACATTGCCTCTTATCTGAGTAAAATGGTTACAAATAGCTATTGTTTTATACAATGGCTTCTAGTTCTATCCAAACGTCAATTTGTGATCTGCAGGTAGTTCAAATTGTACGTAATCTGTCAATTTCTGTCATGAGTTTATTGCGTTGAGCAATATAAAATTTCCATAATTTTCTGAGAATTATAGGTGTTGAAAACATTATATCCTTAGTTATATGGAGCTCTTGCAGCCCCCTGGAGTGAATAGACGCAGAGCAATACTTTGATTTACAATTACTTATAGAGAATTAGAGTGGGCTAAAATCTCCATGACCACCTTCGACTATTAAAGCAAACCATATTCCGCAATATAGCACCAAAATCATAACATAAAGGTTAGCGTTTCTCAAACTGTCTCCCCAGTTGTTGAAACACATTTTCATCACTTTTTCTTTTCAGAGCTGTGATTTCGAACTGTTGGAATGTTGCTGGAGCTAAGCTGTGGGGTTTTCCATTGGAGGTCTGCGTGACTCAATGGGGTTCGAACCCAGATCTCTGCGTGCCATGAGACTGTTACATAATATTGTTATATTATCTATGCTGTGTTAGCCCTCTGAGCTAAATGTTAGGCAATAGCTTGTATTTCCAAGCCCCTCATCTTCTCCAGAATGTGTGTAGTCATAGTTTGACATGCTTACCGTAACATGGAACAAATAAATAATTTGGCAGCATTGGTTTTCGCCTTCTCCACTAACAAGAAGAGGGGAAAACCTAACAAGGCTGAAGTAAGAAACTCCAGCAAATGGTCCAGAAAATAAATCCAACAATGTTCCCTTAACCCTGCAATTATCATCAAAACTTAACACAAATACTGGAGCACATAAACCAATGAATGTTGTTATTTCCATTCAGTCATAAAGCAGTAACGATAATGGTTGGGCATATCGCACAACTGCTTGGTTGGCTCCTCAATACATATTTAGGCTGTCTAGTTACATCTGCTTATTTGTTCTGATTCCTTGGCCAGTCTGAGAATTCTAGGGATGCACACTGATTTGGCTGGTCCAGCAACGGAGCAATTCCTGGAGGCTGGCCGATCAAATCTGGAATTCTTATATTCCTGGTATCATTTCTAGCGCACCTCTGAACTTGCGGTTTGTTCCCAAAAGGGGTCTCTCTGTTGGTTTATGTAAGATCTCCAAATGTGTTATACATTTCACAAGACAGTAGTCTGGCCTAGGTTAGTGAAGTCAGGGTGGAGGGGGAGCTGAAGCATGCGAACAGAACACTCACTCCCCGTTGATAACACCCACAGAAATGGATTCCCAGCGCTATCCTGTTTTTATTATTAACCAGGGTGTGGTGCAAGCATGCAAGCAATGCTATGACAGAATGAAAAGTTAAATTCTAGTTGTGTGTGAGGTTCAAACCCGGGTCTCCTGCACATGAAAAACGCTTTTTAGCCAGCTGAGCCAAAGCCTTTTCTTAGGGCGCCAATGCAACTCTTCAGGTCTCAACAAGGTCACTCATCACGTGTGATTGGTCACTGAACCACCATCATTACACAAGCAGAACATTTAGCTTTTTGCACTCCAGACTTCCTGTATTTTTATACTTTCTCATACTGCCGCACTATGTATCATGCATCGTGTATCTGTCTTTTGTGTATTTTCATTCTTGTATTTTGCTCCTGCCCTGTGTTTTTTGTAGCTGCTTGTAGTAATTTCCCCTCGGGGATCAATAAAGTACCTACCTACCTACCTACCTACCTACCTAACTATCTATCTACTTGGCCCTAGCATGTTTTTTATAGGAATGGGGCCATTTGAATTTGTAAGCTTGGTTGCATTCTGCAGTAAACCAGAAGCATGCAGTGGCTTGATCTCATTTTCACTGAGCAGCATCAATCCCAGCATCGGTGGGTTCTTAGGACATGTGGTTTGCATTTAAAAGAAAAATAACTGTCATTCTTATTTACTGATTTGAAATGTTCCTGATTGATAGCCATTTTCTAGTCCTTTCTTGCAAGGGTCTCCATTTCGAAAAAGTTGAGATCTTGAGATTGGAGGGAAGAGGGGAAGGGAGGATAAAAATTATGTGTGGGGCAGGAAGATATGTCCTTGGGAGACCCTGTCGCTTTATAACTGGTGTTTTATGACCCAAGGGGCAGTTTTTGTTTAAAACACCATAATGTTTTATGAGGTGAAACATGGGTCTCACTTTTACCTGTGAAAATAACGGCGCTTCGATGTTGTGTCACTATTGATTCCATATGGGGCTGCCCTTACAAAAAAACAAAACACTTTTTGCAGTTTCACATGTGAAATAGCTGTTTGCTCATGTGAAGCTTACATTTCACATGCAAAACTATATATTAACATGTAGAGTTCCCATGTTAACACTACCTTTTCACATAACATATGTGACAGTTGTGGTCTCACATGTTAAAAACGTTCATACAGTGGGGAGAACAAGTATTTGATACACTGACGATTTTGCAGGTTTTCCTACTTACAAAGCATGTAGAGGTCTGTAATTTGTATCACAGGTACACTTCAACTGTGAGAATCACATTGTATGATTTTTAAATAATTTATTTGCATTTTATTGCATGACATAAGTATTTGATCACCTAGCAACTAGTAAGAATTCCGTCTCTCACAGACCTGTTAGTTTTTCTTTAAGAAGCCCTCCTGTTCTCCACTCATTACCTGTATTAACTGCACCTGTTTGAACTCTTTACCTGTATAAAAGACACCTGTCCACACACTCAATCAAAAGGACTCCACACACTCAATCAAACAGCTGTGTAAGGACATCAGGGATAAAATTGTAGACCTGCACAAGGCTGGGATGGGCTACAGGACAATAGGCAAGCAGCTTGGTGAGAAGGCGACAACTGTTGGCGCAATTATTAGAAAATGGAAGAAGTTCAAGATGACGGTCAATCTCCCTCGGTCTGGGGCACCATGCAAGATCTCACCTCGTGGGGCATCAATGATCATGAGGAAGGTGAGGGATCAGCCCAGAACTACACGGCAGGACCTGGTCAATGACCTGAAGAGAGCTGGGACCACAGTCTCAAAGAAAACCATTAGTAACACACTGCGCCGTCATGGATTAAAATCCTGCAGCGCACGCAAGGTCCCCCTGCTCAAGCCAGCGCATGTCCAGGCCCGTCTGAAGTTTGCCAATGACCATCTGGATGATCCAGAGGAGGAATGGGAGAAGGTCATGTGGTCTGATGAGACAAAAATAGAGCTTTTTGGTCTAAACTCCACTCGCCGTGTTTGGAGGAAGAAGAAGGATGAGTACAACCCCAAGAACACCATCCCAACCGTGAAGCATGGAGGTGGAAACATCATTCTTTGGGGATGCTTTTCTGCAAAGGGGACAGGACGACTGCACCGTATTGAGGGGAGGATGGATGGGGCCATGTATCGCGAGATCTTGGCCAACAACCTCCTTCCCCCAGTAAGAGCATTGAATATGGGTCGTGGCTGGGTCTTCCAGCATGACAACGACCCGAAAAACACAGCCAGGGCAACTAAGGAGTGGCTCCGTAAGAAGCATCTCAAGGTCTTGGAGTGGCCTAGCCAGTCTCCAGACCTGAACCCAATAGAAAGTCTTTGGAGGGAACTGAAAGTCCGTATTGCCCAGCGACAGCCCCGAAACCTGAAGGATCTGGATGGAGGAGTGGGCCAAAATCCCTGCTGCAGTGTGTTCAAACCTGGTCAAGAACTACAGGAAACGTATGATCTCTGTATTTGCAAACAAAGGTTTCTCTACCAAATATTAAGTTCTGCTTTTCTGATGTATCAAATACTTATGTCATGCAATAAAATGCAAATTAATTACTTAAAAATCATACAATGTGATTTTCTGGATTTTTGTTTTAGATTCCGTCACTCACAGTTGAAGAGTACCTATGATAAAAATTACAGACCTCTACATGCTTTGTAAGTAGGAAAACCTGCAAAATCGGCAGTGTATCAAATACTTGTTCTCCCCACTGTATGTGAAAATCAAATATGCAAGTTCACATGTGGAATCTCATGTTCACATGTGAAAATCAATCACATGTGAAAATCAATCACATGTGAAAATCAAATTAGCAGTTTCACATATAAGAAAACATATATGAAAACATGTTGCAGTAGCAATGTTTCCACATATTGAATAGCAAATTCTGTAATTCCATTCTGGAAAAAGGAGTGTAATAATTCAAGTGTGTTAAAAATAATAATATTCTTACTTCTGAGCCATCCATTCGGAGTGTTACTGCTGCAGGGTGCACGCCTCATATGTTGGTTAGTGACTGTTGAAAGAAGCCTTGTGAAAAGAACAGAGAAGCTAGTGCTTCATGTCTCCTTATTTATCCTGTCTAACATGTTAAAATGTGCGCTGTCAGAGTTAATCAGTTAACTTTTTGTGAAAAGAATTATAATTGCATTGTCTGAAAGCGTTCAAAATACACTTAAGACATCCAAAATATAATCTATACAGCTAAAAACAACAATGTGATGTAATAACAAGTTGACTTTAAGGTTAAAGAAAGTGTGTTTATCAATTTACCTGATTTTGCTAACCATTATTTTGGACAAAATCAAGATGTCAATATTCTTCTAATGCTTTTTGTATAAAAACTATGAATTTGCCATTAATATTTTTTTTAAATGATCGTTTGACAGCCCTACTGTAGTTAACATTAAAATGTGAAAATGCCCATGTGAAAGTGAAGTGGACATGAGTCGGTCATGGTGGCTCATGGTCACGTGATGAGGTAGCCCCGCTTTTCACAAGTGATTAATTCACATGTGAAATGTCACGTGTCCGAAAACCAAGTGTCGTAATCGTAATATTTCACATGAATTAAAATGAATAAATATTACATGATTTGTTCACACGTGTGTTCACACATGTCCAAAAACCATGTTGTTTTTCACGCGTTCTTTTCACGTGATTTTTTTCAAGTTTAATATTAGTAAGGGTTGGTTTTCCATTCTTTGCGAATCGCCTGAAGTCCACAGCCATCAGCTTGAGCCAAACAAGAAGACAGCTCACATGTACTGTATCCTCTGACACAGGTCACATGTTTGTGATTAATACACTGTCAGTGACAAGTTCCCAATTGATTTTTTATTTAACCTTTATTTAACTAGGCAGTTAAGTCAGTTAAGAACAAATTCTTATTTACAATGACAGCCTACCCCGGCAAAACCCGGACGACACTGGGCCAATTATGCACCGCCCTTTGGGACTCCCAATCACAGCCAGTTGTGATTCAACTTGGAATTGAACCAGGGTCTGTAGTGACACCTCTAGCGCTGAGATTAAGTGCCTTAGACTGCTGCGCCACTCGGGAGCCCAAATCTTCGGAATGAAGATTTAGGAGTCAGTGATGAAGGCTTTGAGAATTAAGTATATTTACCAGAAATAATGTGTAACCTATCTCACATAAGGATCGCATTTTCAGCCAGGATGTTTTCATGAATGATCATTTTAGGAATTAAATCCAAATTTTGTTTGACAATTGTCTGAGTGCAACCCGCAGATAAATACGCAGACATTTTGCTACAGTAACGTAAATTATTTTCTTAAACACAATGTCATCACTTTATCTGACTGAGCTGCAAACTACACTTATAACGCAAACACACATTGTTGGCATTCATAACGACAGCCTTCCAAGAGCAATACCGCAGCTAATCACCAATTATTACAATATCCAAACCCATGACCAGTAGAGTCCAAGAGAATCAACTTCAGGTGCTGACCCTACTCACCTTACTCACCCCGAAGGCCTGAGCTGATTAAAAATAAATCTCACATTTCCCTATTTGCTCCAAAGTTCACTGTTTGTCGAGTGCCAAATAAGAGCCCTTGGCCTCTGCACAAGAGAACTATATGTTATTTTGAGAATTAACAATATACTTTTCACCTGAGGAAAAAAAGGAGGTTTGCCTGTGGAAGGAGAGGTTGCATAAGTATAGGCCTGTTCCAACTCATTTGTAAATTACCCACACAAATTGGTGAGATATTGTACTGTAGGCCCTTCCCTACAGCATAAACCCTTTTATTAGCCTGTTGCGCTACAAAATGGACTTGGATCCTATAAGAGCAACACAATCATGCAGTAAACTTAAAATGTACCACTGGGGATCTAAAAACATCGTTTTGGAAACGACATTAATGAAATTGCCTGGTCCCAGACATTTGTTACACATATGTTTTACATTATTGCAGTAAATGTATTTATCAAATATACGTATAACACAAATTTCAACTTGCCTTTGCTCGAAAGTGTAACATAATACACTGTTCAATAATGACCATGTTTTTTGCTTTAAGAGTTTGTACTTGTGGACGTTGACTCTCGTAGCTGGAGAATAGGTGCACAGGCAATTTACTTCAATCCTTTTTTGTCAGTAAATGCATATAAAAGTTTATAGTGCTTGTAAAGGGCCTGCTGTGAAGTCCTTTGCTTCTGTGTGAGTGCACAGAGAGGGGAAGGTAGCATAGGCCTACTGCCTCACCCGATAGATGGAGGGAACCTTGAAGTCCGTCCACAAGCGTCCATAAGCTCACTGTCACAGCTAATACATGATGAAAGGTCTAGCGCAAAATGGCTGTTGTGCAATGACGGACTGGCCATCTGGAGCACCAGGAGTTTGGCCGCTTGACATTTGGGGCCGACGCGACACGAAATATAAATAACCCCAGCCCCCGCTTAAATAAAAATAACCAAGTGCTGTGTGTCTGACTGGCCCAGGTGAGTGGGCTGTCGGCCTACTGCCACTGCGGTTGGGTATTACATCTGTCAGCCTCTCTCTCTCAGCCAATTACTTTTGTTCCAGTCCATTCTAACTTTACCTGGGCCCCGCCCCTTTCCCATCTCTGTTAAGTGGTGACATTTGGATAAATAGTAAGATGGACAAACAAAAAGAGAAAAAACTTAAAGGTGGTGCTGAAAATCGGAGAGAGAGAAGAGGTTGAAGTCCCTTGAGGCTGATGCAGCCAAATGTTTTAAATAACAAATTATTAATTTGGCGCCGTTGCCAGTCAATCATCTCAGCCTAGTGAGCCTGAAGACACAGAGAGCAGACAGAGCAGAGAGAGCAGCCCATTGAGGCCCGCGATACCAGTTGTTAGTCAAGTTGTTAGTCAAGTTTTTGCAGCTGAAGCGGTAAGACAGAAGACAACAGGGATAAGGTAAGCAATGTTTGGGTTTGGCTAGCTGGCTATTTAGCTATATCGAGGGCCTTTTGTTGAAACAAGCACTCGTCAATGTCCCTTTTCGTGAACCAACCAATCACAGCCTGGATGGGGCGGGACATTGTAAAAAGGTTGACGTGCTACAGCAAACGTTTGAAATGTTGAACTCATTGTTATGCATGAATGGTTACGGTTACTGACAAGTTAGTACTTAGCATTAACAATTTAGAGACTAACCACCAATGTAGACCATTTTTCTTGCACAAGGATTTAATGACGGAACAAAACCTACAAAAATTATAAATGTTGGTTGTGTATTTCTTAAACTGCTATATTGTCCAGTTGGAATTAATATTATACTAGTGGTATATAGTATAATATTATATGAAATTATATGAATATACTAACATTATATTATTAATATATAAATAGTATACTAACATTATACTATTATATTAACATTATACTTTTTATTTAATGTTATAATATTATAGTAATATACAAATCTATACTAATCATCCAGGTTGAGGATAGTGCATCTGCAGTGGACAGATCATTTTTGATTATTTTAAGAGGCTGAAATCAAGGGACCTACAGTGGGGATTTTGCAGGTTTTCCTACTTACAAAGCATGTAGAGGTCTGTAATTTGTATCATAGGTACACTTCAACTGTGAGAGACGGAATCTAAAAAATCCAGAAAATCACATTGTATGATTTTGAAGTAATTATTTTATATTTTATTGCATGACATAAGTATTTGATACATCAGAAAAGCAGAATTTAATATTTGGTACAGAAACCTTTGTTTGCAATTACAGAGATCATACGTTTCCTGTAGTTCTTGACCAGGATTGCACACACTGCAGCAGGGATTTTGGCCCACTCCATACAGACCTTCTCCAGATCCTTCAGGTTTCGGGGCTGTCGCTGGGCAATACGGACTTTCAGCTCCCTTCAAAGATTTTCTATTGGGTTCAGGTCTGGAGACTGGCTAGGCCACTCCAGGACCTTGAGATGCTTCTTACGGACCCACTCCTTAGTTGCCCTGGCTGTGTGTTTCGGGTCGTTGTCATGCTGGAAGACCCAGCCACGACCCATCTTCAATGCTCTTACTGAGGGAAGGAGGTTGTTGGCCAAGATCTCGCGATACATGGCCCCATCCATCCTCCCCTCAATACGGTGCAGTCGTCCTGTCCCCTTTGCAGAAAAGCATCCCCAAAGAATGATGTTTGCACCTCCATTCTTCACGGTTGGGATGGTGTTCTTGGGGTTGTACTCATCCTTCTTCTTCCTCCAAACACGGCGAGTGGAGTTTAGACCAAAAAGCTCTATTTTTGTCTCATCAAACCACATGACCTTCTCCCATTCCTCCTCTGGATCATCCAGATGGTCATTGGCAAACTTCAGACGGGCCTGGACATGCGCTGGCTTGAGCAGGGGGATCTTGCGTGCGCTGCAGGATTTTAATCCATGACGGCGTAGTATGTTACTAATGGTTTTTCTTTGAGACTGTGGTCCCAGCTCTCTTCAGGTCATTGACCAGGTCCTGCCGTGTAGTTCTGGGCTGATCCCTCACCTTCCTCATGATCATTGATGCCCCACGAGGTGAGATCTTGCATGGTGCCCCAGACCGAGGGAGATTGACCGTCATCTTGAACTTCTTCCATTTTCAAATAATTGCGCCAACAGTTGTTGCATTCTCACCAAGCTGCTTGCCTATTGTCCTGTAGCCCATCCCAGCCTTGTGCAGGTCTACAATTTTATAACTGATGTCCTTACACAGCTCTCTGGTCTTGGCCATTGTGGAGAGGTTGGAGTCTGTTAGATTGAGTGTGTGGACAGGTGTCTTTTATACAGGTAACGAGTTCAAACAGATGCAGTTAATACAGGTAATGAGTGGAGAACAGGAGGGCTTCTTAAAGAAAAACTAACAGGTCTGTGAGAGCCGGAATTCTTACTGGTTGGTAGGTGATCAAATACTTATGTCATGCAATAAAATGCTAATTAATTATTTAAAAATCATACAATGTGATTTTTGTTTTAGATTCCGACTCTCACAGTTGAAGTGTACCTATGATAAAAATTACAGACCTCTACATGCTTTGTAAGTGGGAAAACCTGCAAAATCGGCAGTGTATCAAATACTTGTTCTCCCCACTGTATATATTTTTTTAAGTTTCCACCCCAACAAAAGTTTGAAAGGTCTGTGGTGCAGAAGGTTTTCTTTTGTAAAGATGGGACCAACAGGAAGTGGCTGTCATACAGTGAAGATAACCATGCTTTATTCTTCTTAATTTGTATGGTATTTGCAAAGCCCACACAGAACAGCCCTTTCATGAATGGAATGGCAGACTGGAAGCATATCCATCAGAGAGTGGAAGAGCATGAGAAGAGCATTATGCATAGAGGTTATGCTGAGACCTACTTTCTAAGGTCCTCCACAGGTAACATTGAGAGCCTGCTCTTCGGCAGTCAGATATCTGCTTATAGAGAGCAAGTGCGCAGAAGAAGGCTAGTGCTAGAGGGGCAAGAGGGGTCTGAGCTACAGAGGCATGCAGTCTGAAGCAGTTTATATGGTAGATGACAGCAGCATTGACCATGGCAACTTTTTAGAGATTATCATTCTACTGGGAAAGTACGACCTGTTTATGAAAGAGCATCTCACTGCCTGCATAGAGAAAAGCAAAAAGAGTGGGCAGAGGCTCTCTAATCACTCTATTATCAAAGGCTACCATCGATAACGTCATTACCACTCTCCAACACACAATGTAGGCCACCATAGCAAGTGAAATCCAGGAAGCTGGTATGTTTTCAGTCCAGATTGACACTACGCAGGACATTACAACAAAAGATCAATGCTCTGTCATAGTCAGATATGTGATGAACGTCATCCATGAGAGGCTTGTGGCTGTGGTGAAATGTGAGGCATGGTACTGAGTGATGTACTAGAAAACATGAAGCTTGACATCAGCAAGTGCATTGGCAATTCCACTGATGGAGCCTCCAGTATGCAAGGCCAGTATAAAGGTTTCTCTCCCCTGCTCTCTGCAAAGTCCACCAATCATGTGCATGTGTGGTGCTATGCACACATTTTTAACCTTGTTTTGGCAGACACAACAGAGTGTCTTGGCAAGTGGGTCACTTTTTTCTCTCATTAACAACATAGCTGTGTTCTACCATTAATCCTACCAGATGATGAATATTTGGGAGAAGGAGAGCAAGGACCCAAGACACAGACATCTTGCTCCAATTGGAGAGACACCCTGGTGGGCTAAAGGCAGTGCTTTAAAGAAGGTCTTCAGAGCTTTTGGAAATCCAGATGAGGATCTGAATGTTGATGTCCTTCTCACTCTTGCAAGGACTGTCCAGTGTGTTGCTACCGTATTCTTAGTCAGTACAACCTATTGACCGACGCATATCACATCCTGGGCCTTGCTTACAAGTTCCTACTTACCCTGTCAATAACCCAGGTAGCTTGCGAGCGGAGCTTCTCTACTCTGAAATTCATCAAGAGTAGGCTCAGGAGCACTCTATCTCAATAGCACCTGAAGGCTTTTATGCTCATGGCTACAGAGCGAGGTGTTTTAATGGCCCTGGACAGTGAACTGGGTATAGATGGCATTGCTGAGAGAAGTGAGCTGCTGCAGAAATTGCTAATTTAAGGAGGTAGGAAATATGTTTATTTTAATTTTATTCTATAACTTGCCTACTAACCAGTCTTTTCACCAACACATTTCTTCCTGTATTATTTATTTTACTGGTCAGATGGTTTTATAGATTCTTGCCACCTTGCTGCCAGTGCCATTATGCCAATATGTGCTCCTTCTAGCCAGCCTCCTGCTAAGAGCAACACATTCCCCTTGTTCTTTTTTACATCTATTTTACTAATGTTATTGTTATAAATTATCAAACCCTGATTTGTTTCAGCTGTCTTTGTGATTGTCTCCACCCCCCTCCAGGTGTCACACAACTTCCTCATTATCCCCAGTGTATTTATCCCTGTGTTCTATGTTTGGCTGTTGCCAGTTCGTTTTGTTCATCAAGACTACCAGTATTTTTCCCCTTTACTCCGGTCTCTCTAAAGTGCCTGTTTTCTTGGTTTCGACCTTTACTCTGCTTGCCCCTGACCCTGAGCCTGCCTGCCGTCTTGTACCTTTGCCCCTCTACTCTGGATTACCGAACTCTGCTTGCCCCTGACCCTGAGCCTGCCTGCTGTCTTGTACCTTTGCCCCACTACCCTGGATTACCGAACTCTTCTTACCCCTGACCTGTCTTTTGCCTGCCCCTGTTGGTATAATAAACATTTGTTTTGCTAGCACATACTGGAATTCATCCAATGGCATTGAGGAGTATACCACCTCAGTCACCGGCTTCATCAATAAGTGCCGCCCGCGAGCTGTCCAGTGACCCAAGCCAACCTGACTGTAATACCTACATGTTTCAAACAGACCACCATAGTCCCTGTGCCCACTCCAATTCACACACCGCCCAAACAGATCCACAGATGACGCAATCTTAATCGCACTCCACACTGCCCTTTCCCACCTAGACAAAAGGAACACCTATGTGAGAATGTTGTTCATTGACTACAGCTCAGCGTTCAACACCATAGTGCTCACAAAGCTCATCACTAAGCCCAGGACCCTGGGACTAAACACCTCCCTCTGCAACTGGATCCTGGACTTCCTGACAGGCCACCCCCAGGTGGTAAGGGTAGGCAGCTGATCCTCAACATGGGGGCCTCTAAGGGGTGCGTGCTTAGTCCCTGTTTACCTACGACTGCGTGGCCAAGCACAACTCCAACACCATCATTAAGTTTGCTGACAACACAACAGTGGTTGGCCTGATCACCGACAACAATGAGACAGCCTATAGGGAGGACAGAGACCTGGCAGTGTGGTGCCAGGACAACAATCTCTCCCTCAATTTGAGCAAGACAAAGGAGCTGATCGTGGATATAGATAATCCACTTATATAGATAAGTGGATTGCAGTTTTTTTTTTAATTTGTTGTAACTTTTTTGGGGGGGGTAAATAATCAAGCATAACTCAAACATAGGCCTGAATTAAATTGATTTAATGTGCAGCACTAGATTTTATGTAAGATGTCCTTAAATGTCTTGAAAGGCATCTGCCAAATAAAATCTATTATTATTATTATTATTATTATCATCATCAATTGTGAGCTCCAAATGTATTTGGACAGTGACAATTGTTTATTTTGTTTTGGCTGTGTACTTGAAATGATACAATAACTACAAGGTTAAAGTGTAGACTGTCATCTTTAATTTCTGAGTATTTTCATCCATATCAGGTGAACCGTTTACAAATGACGGTACTTGTACATAATCCCTCCTTTTAAGGGACCAAAGGTATTGGGACAAATTCACTTATGTGTATTAAAGTAGTCAAAAGTTAAGTATTTGGTCCCATATTTATAGCATGCAATGATTACATCAAGCTTGTAACTCTACTTGATGGATACATTTTCTGTTTGTCTTGGCTGTGTTTCAGATTATTTTATACCCAATAGAAATGAATAGTAGATAATGTATTGTGTCATTTTGGAGTCACTTTTATTGTAAATAAGAATAGAATATGTTTCTAAACACTTCTACAATAATGTGGATGTGTCACGGGAGGGTGCCTGCATAGACCAAGACGCAGCGCAGGGATAGTAGTTCGACATTTTCTTTAATTTACTGAATATTCAATTAATCTGACCGAACTACACACACAAAACAAAAACGATATACAAACTTAACGTTCAAAATCAAACACGATATATAAACGTAACGTAGCACACTTACTTCAACGGTGACTTGCGAAATAATGACCCACACCCCGGTGTGGAACATACAAACCTATGTAGGATCCCTAATTAGAGACAATGCACAGCAGCTGCCTCTAATTAGGGATCCAACACAAACCACCACCAGAAACAGAAAGAATAGACCTGACCATGGCTACATAGAGAAGCAAATAGGCTTCTCTATGGCCAGAGCCTGACAGGATGCTACCATGATTACGGATAATCCCAAATTCATCTTGAATGATGACTGAGAAATATACAGATGGACAAATATCATAAAAGATGCTAACCTCATAAGACATGCTAACCTCTCACCATTACAATAACAGGGGAGGTTAGGATTTTTTGGGGTGTATGATATTTGTGCGTCTAACTTTCTCACTCACTTGTACTACTTTAATAGACAGCGAATTTGTCCCAATACTTTTGGTCCCCTAAAATGGGGGGACTATGTACAAAAGGCACTATAATTTCTAAACGTTTCACTGATATGGATGAAATACCCTCCAATTAAAGCTGACAGTGTGCACATTAACATCATTGTATAATTTAAAATCCAAACTGATGGAGTAGAGAGCCAAAACAACAAAACATTTGTCACTGTCCCAATACTTCTGGAGCTCACTGTGCAGTACATCCCTTTCATTTTCCCACCCCCTCCATAGTGCTTGCTATGAATTCCATCTGATGATGTACGCATGTAGTGCTTGACTTGGACTGAAATAGGTGCCGGTACTCATTTTGGGTGCTGGATACTGTTTTTATTTAGGTGCAGGAACCTAAGTACTGTGCTTAGGTTAAAAGACGAATAATGTCCGGTTTGGAACACTGACAAGTAGAGCAAAAAATTATAATAATATGTTAGTTTTTTTGCTCAATCTGATTGAGTAGGTCCCAGACGCACATACCTCTGCTCTCAGGGAAAGAGGCTAGAGTCAAAGCCATTTGCTTCATGTTATAAATCTGCTTGATAGTTGATACAGACATGATTATGCTTAATGGCCATGTCAAGAGTGAAAAACCTATGTTGATTATGGGGTGGTTAAATTGCCTTTCAATGAACTATTACCTAGAAAACTTTATTCCAAAAGAAGGGAGATCAACTTAGAAGCTGTTTGGGAAAAGGTCAAATTAACCTTCTACAATTTGTAATCACTCCATATCTCAGGTGTAATGTATCATTATTGAAATAAAAATTTAATTAATCATAAATTCATGATAACATTTTGGCATGAAACATACATAACACATTTTTCAGATTTATTTTTGTTTACAATTATCAATAAACATTAGTATTCCATATTCTTCCGTACTGTACTCTCGTCTGTGTGGATTCATTATTTGGTTCAGGTAGAGGACCATCGATCTCGGAGGAGACATATAATGTTGACAGTACATTTGCAATATTTGGCTAATCAAGCTTTTTTGGACCACAAATAACCTTAAGAACAAACCATAACCCCCCCCCCCCCCCATGATGTTTGAGCTAATCAGGGATGAAAAGTCTCATTATAACACAATTTGTATTCAAGAAACAATCAGCTGACAATTATATTATTATAATAGTGATTACATGCACATTTTCAGGTATAATGTAAGGACCATTCAGTAAGGACCATTCGAAGCCAGATTAAATCAAATCCACAATCTGGAAATCTCTAACCTGTTTTGTTCTTTATTATATTCACATGCACATTTCACATTCCAACATTAAAGTACTTAGAATAATATAATTGAGTGCCATTTGTAAATTATTTGTAAAATATTACGTTAAACTGAATTGTATTTATTTTCACAGCAATGCAGTTTGGATTGAATTTCAGAGGGTTTGAATGTGTTATAATCATTCTCCATCATTAAAGTACTGTTGGGCTGTTGAAGAGGCTAAGTCTAACACAATTATGAACACAATTGTTAATAACTTAAATAACTTTGATTGACCTTTGACCCTTTGTGTCAAAGTGTATGAATGGCGCCGCCTACAATTTAGGTAAGATTTGGGACGATATATTATGAAAGGCAACCATTAAAGAAAATTGGTTTGTCAAATCAAACCATCAAAACAGTGAAACGGACAAGGGTTTCCAAAATCTAATAAGTGTGCGACTTCTATTTTGTGATTTCCTGCTGCACTAGATAATTAGGGTGCCTATCTCAAAGGACTGCTGTATACGTGAACAAAAGTTTAAGCTAAATGAAATTATACTGCGTTATGGAGTAGCGTTAGGGACTTGGTGGACATGATTGATGAGACAAATTACTTGTCAAACCTGCAGCACAATTTTACTACCGTGAATTGTTGAAAATAGTGCCACTTTCTGAACTATGAAAACCTGAAAAATGTGAAAGATGCACTTGTCTAGCTCCGGAAAGCCAAGTGATGACACATTTGAGTCTGATATTATGTTCTCAGTAGTACATCTGTGTGGCTCTTTGGTAACAGTTTATCTGGATAGTCCATCTGTAGATGCTCTACAGACTATCAGTAACATTTCAACTATCTACTAACCCTAACCCTCGCCCTAACCCTAGACTTAACCCTCATCCTAATCCTAAACTTAACCCTTACCCTTACCCAGCGTTTCCCAAACTTGGTCCTGGGGACCCCAAGGGGTGCACGTTTTGGTTTTTGCCCTAGCACTACACAGCTGATTTCAATAATCAACTAATCATCAAGCTTTAGTGCTAAGGCAAAAAACAAAACGGGCACCCGTTGGGGTCCCCAGGACCGAGTATGGGGAAACCCTAGCCTTAACCCTTACCGTAACCCTTATTCTAAACCTAGACATAACCATAATCTTAGCAAGCAGGTTGCTTATCGCATATAGTTTGTTGATTAGTATGACCATTTGTAGAGCATCTACAGATGGACAATCAGGACTATCCAAATAAAATGTGGCTGGCCCTTGAAATGTCCCCGACCCCCCTGCCAAGGGATACTCTAGTAGGCTTCATGATGAACATCCCAGTGGACCTAGTTCATTATAGGAGTTAGAAAGTGCCTTTATGTGAGGGGATAGTGCATCAGTTTTCATACACTTCCTCGACAAGGGATGACAACCTGGAAAAACATGAATAATCATTTAGAGCATGGCCTGAATCAAAATTTTCACCATAGTGCCAATCAGAGGAGTTCTGAAATTGATTGCAGGCTTCCACAGATCTGGAATGCAGGGAAACATTACAAGCAATTGAACATAAGTTAATTTAAGGTTGAAGACCACACCATATCAAAACATTAACTGCCCTGCATTACTAATAAAAACCCAATCCTTTAAATAGTAGAAATAAGTTTTGAATGTAAAAAAATAAAATCCATGTGTAAGATTTTTTATGTACCATGGGTGGGCTTTTTCAATTAGACCATGTCTGGCTCCAATTTTAAACAATGTAGAATGATACCACAGACTAGTGTTCAATCAACTGAAACAGATTTGAAGATCTCAGAAGAGTGTTTGATTTGCACAGCAGCACGTCCTGAATGGAGGGAGTTGACACTTGACCTTATTCTGCTGAAACATGAATACCTGAAGTGGAACTATGTGTATGGTGTCCATATTAGGACAGCCTCAAAGTCACAAGGAATTGGTATACAAGTCAATACCGTAAGGATAGAATATGCTAGCAGAGATATGGTAATTGACTCCCAAGTGGCGCAGTGGTCTAAGACACTGCATCTCAGTGCTAGAGGTGTCACTACAGACAACCTGGTTTGAATCCAGACTGTATCACAACCAACCGTGATTGGGAGTCCCAGCGTTGTCCGAGTTTGGCCGGTGTAGGCCATCATTGTAAATAATAATTTCTTCCTAACTGACTTGCCTAGTTAAATAAAGATTCAAAAAAATTGACAAGTATATAGTAGCAAACCATTTCAAACTAGTCAACATTTAGCGCAGATGTTTACAAGTCCTATCTGTAAGTATTTAGTTCTGATACAATGTATAAAGCATCTACTGTTTCAATGCTGCGCCCTGTTACATATATGCTTTCAGAAATATATCCATTCAAAAATACAGTGATTTCAATAATGTCAGACAGACAGACAGACAGACAGCATTGTGCAAATTTAATGGCCTACTTCACAAGAAACGTGTCATGTGTGTGAAATTCTATAAGAATGAAGTATAAAAACAACAGAGATACAATTATGTACTGAATGCCATAAACAGGAACAGTAGGTCATCCCAAGGTTGAGTTTGTGAAGTATATTAAGTAGAATGCAACATGGCAGTCTAATCTTGTGAAAACATTTCTATAATTTACTGCTGATATGTTGACTATTTTTGTGTGATCCTGATAATGTCATAATCAGGGTCAGTTATCACTGTACTATTGTGATGACCCAAACTGCACTTTGCTGTCTGTGATCCCCCCGCTCCAGAATCTCCCATAAGTGTTCAATTGGGTTGAGATCTTGTGACTGAGACGGCCATAGCATATGGTTTACATAATTTTCATGCTCAAACCATTCAGGGACCACTTGTGCCCTGTGGATGGGGGCATTGTCATCCTATGGGGGCATAGCCATGGTAGCCAAAATAATAAACCTGGTATCCCTCATTTACTATAGTGTTTCCATTATTTTCTTACCTATATGTCACAAATTTAACTGCAATACTGTGTCAATAGGCAGTTATTTTGTTTCTGGCTAATTGTTGCTTTTCAGACCTCAGAAGTAGGGGCACATTCAATCAAAATAGGTAACCAGGAAAAGTCTAAAACATTACTTTGACTGTAAAAATGCCCATTTCAATTCATGTACTGAACCATTTTTATGTTGTTGCCTATTATTGATTTTGATTAAATGCCAAGACTCAACTTCACAAATTTAAATCTGTTGAATTAACATTATCTTTGCCAGATGAAGACGAGGTCAGAACTGGCAAGCAGCACCCGTCAGTGTTATGCTATACTGTTGGACACTGACCCCTATTTACATATTGCAACTGGAACTGATTTCTCAAAGGTGCATCACCATATGGGGAGGTCATGTGCGTATCGAAGCCACCTGGACAACTTTGAGACCCATGGATCCGTATGGAAACCTGAAAATGTTTGGCTGGTGTTTGAAGCAAGAGCAAGGAATAACAATCAGGTAGCTGTTGGCAGTCGCTCAGATCCCTTGCCTGTTGGGTGTGCATTTGTGAGGGTGTTCAAGCACTCATAGACATTCTGTAGTATTTTCAAAACTTCCTCATTACCATATTATGACCAAAAGTCCTTTAGTTCAAGCTCGCTGGTATTCGGAAGCGGGTCAAAGCTAGGATCTCCACGATTTTTTGCTTTTTCATAATAATTTATAGTCTACGCTACCTTTTGAACCCCTATTCACCACTCTTTGACGACAAACAGCTGGGCAAAGTATACAGTGGATGTTTCTGTTAAAGCATGAGATCCCACGGTTTGCTTAGTACCTGGCAAATTTTCAAAATCACACTTGAAATTCAACATTTGTTTCCACCCTACCTTGCATGGGCCTCTCCCTGCCAGTAAATGCATGGGCCTCTCCCTGCCAGTAAATGCATGGGCCTCTCCCTGCCAGTAAATGTATGGGCCTCTCTCTGGCAGTAAATGCATTGCAGATGCAACACGCCCGAACCAATCACTCAATACAGTGGTCAGCTGTCCACCTGAATTATAACATTAACATATACTGTCTGACAAATACCTAGTTGAGGTGCACACAGTAATACACAGATCGAATTTTGTACCTGTTGTGTTGCGTTAATAACATCTGTTATTGGTTAAATACAGTAAGAACTTCAAAGATACAAACCTCATAGTTATAGACTGACTGGTCAACCGAACAGGCAATATAGAACCAGGACATTTATTGAATGCAAATAAAAAATCTTCTGTCAGCTACAGGCAAATGTAAATGTTGCTTTCATGTGCTATAAACACATCAGACATTTACAATATCTGGTTTGAAAACACAGTAAATAGGAAATACATGTTTTCAACTGAGGTTTTCCGCAAAACATTTGTTACGAACGACCCCCATTACGCATTTGCCCTCCATTCAAAATAGATTTCATAGCTTTGTTATGCTGCAAGAATCTTTACTGGGACAACGCGGTTGTGGAATCGTGCAACTTTTGCCATGGACACACTATTGTATTTGATATGTTCTTCTGAGAACAAGTTCACTACAGTGACATTGATTCCCATCAAAGATTAGGAAAATGCTGTGAACTCTTGACCTATTGTTTGTTCCTCACCCAACAATTCTTGGACGTAGTTAATCAGAGACATTCCTTGCTGGCTGAACCCCTACGACCTAGCTCCGTCTCCACTGGCTGTTCTGTACAAATCACAAACGAATCATGTCAGTAATACCACCAATGTTCGATAATTACTCTTCAGGGAAAAACGGAAACCAGCAACAGTTGGACATTTTTTGCTTTCTTTCGCTGACTTGTTTTAGTTTAATTTGGTATTGGTGAGGTCATTTGAACAGCTTTGGAGCGTGCCCAAATATTTTAAAAGACTGAACAGATAAATTGTCACCGCATGTGTACTGATTTTTCCCTTTCTTTTGGGGGGTATACGGTCTGATGGTAGGTAAGATGCTCTTTCGGGGAAGCACCTAGACAAACACACTAATAAAGGTTTATGCTGTAGAATTACAAACTAATCCAATGCATTTGAATGTATTGCACTTAGGCTGCCAAAGCAGATGTTAGTGAGGATGGATGAACTAAGTTGGACATACAGATTACAGCGCATTATTTGGATTGCCCATCAGGCAACTGTACAGACAACACATCTGTTTTTACTCAGGACCCTTGTACAATTTGTGCACAAATCTGATGCTTTAAGCATGTTTTTGCATCCCTCTCAGGAGTTCCATATCACAGAGAGCAATGCCTTGTGTAGAGTGAGGCCTTGTGCTGTATCAGTTAGTATTTTGAAAATACTGTAAGAGACAGTGATATGCTCTATTATATATATATATATATATATATATATATATATATATATATATATATATATTCATTCTTAAAATATAGAAATAAGCTCAAACATTTATATCCCTCAGGGTGGCAGGTAGCCTAGCGGTTAGAGTGTTGGGACAGTAACTGAAAGGTTGCTGGTTTGAATACCTGAGCTGACAAGGTGAAAAACCCTCATTTGCTCCAGGGGCTGACCCTGTAGGTAGTCTGTCATTATAAATAAGAATTTGTTCTTAACTGACTTGCCTGGTTAAATAAAGGTTAAATAAAATAAATACATGTAGCTGTTGTGAGGTAGGTGACATGATCATGACTGCAAAGTTAAACAAATATCTAAATATCTCCTGGAATTCTGATATAGAGGGGAATTCTGACCTGAGTTAAATATGTAAATGGATGGAATTCCCTTTTAATGACTTAATTTCTAAACATTGAAAAAGGTTGAGTGAACATGCCGTTTCCAGTCTTTTTCTTACAAAAAATGTTTCAGATAGAAATAACAGCATTTTCAATGCAATGTAATTTATCAATTGATAAGAGATATTGATAAGAACTAAGTAAATGAGTAATCCGTTTGGAGAAGGTGATTGTAAATACACATAGACATAAAAAAAACAGTCATATGGAAGCAAACTGAAAATCATATCAAAATGACATGTATTGCAGCCCATTTTCCACAGTGAAGTAGGCTATAACTCCTGCCACATAGCCTCAAACTGCCCCATTTTTTTCTCGCCATCGCGCACGCACTTTCAACATTTAGATAATAAAGCAATTGACCTTTCTATTATGTTAACGATGGAGGATTGGTTGATTTCCAGTTTTAAGTATATGTTTTTTAAAGATAATTGATGAGAAAAGTATCGTCCAACCCATCGGGTATCTCACTGCACCCTCATTTGCCATGTCTTGAAATATGCAGACAGATGGATTAAAAGTACCTTTAGATTGTAATACTTCTGACAGCCACATTTCTAACTCCGCAAATAACATGAGGATTTATGGCATTCCCAGAAAGCATGGATTATTGAGTCATTGTTAGTTTTACACTTAAAACATGACTGCCGATGTGCTAAAGAATGTGAATTTTGTCTTGTTTTGTTACACGCTGACTGCAGGAATGTCCACCAGAGCTGTTGCCAGATAATTGAATGTTCATTTCTCTACCAGAAGCCGTCCTCCGTCGTTTTAGAGAATTTGGCAGTATGTCCAACCGGCCTGACAACCGCAGACCATGTGTATTTGAAATTGTTGCATGTTGCGTTTATATAATTGTTCAGTATATTCAACTCATTATTTCAGCTGGAAAGTTGAAAGCTTACAAAGTTTTGAATTGATTCGGTCTTATGTAGCAACACTTGAAATTGTGTTTTTTACATTGGATAAAAGTAGAGACTCAGAGCTACAAAATTGTATATCATACACTACAGTTGAGGAACAATGGCAAAGTAATTCTGCTTTGAAAGTTGATAAACTTGTTACCTAAGAAAATGGCCTTTGAATGTTTTGGTACACCTACTGGAGAGCTTCTCTTTGTCTACATCCATTCAGCTTCGTTCACACGCTCTTAAGATTTAGCCCTGCCCATCTCTTTATGGATTCAAATGTGAAACCATGTACTAAAGAACCAACATTTTCAAGACAAGGCTGGTTTATACTACGGGTGTGTTCGTAATGTAATCTGGAGCGCCAGAATGTGCTCTGGGCGTTCGTAAACTCAGAGCGTTGTCAGATTGTCCATTTATAAATAGAGTGTTTCGCTCTCTGAGCGTTCAGAGCTGAGGAGTAGGGTTAATCAGAGCGTTCTGTCCTAACAACAGCAGTCAAGCACCCAAGTTAACTGGCTAACGTTGGCTAGCTTGCTAGCTACTTCCACAAATGAGAGAACAGCTCACGTTGACCATTTTAATCGCAATAACAGAGCTAGTTAGGCTGTTTTTATGTTATCCAGACTGTTGGTGACTGCATCTGAGCTGCTGGCAACAATTTAAATACGCTTTTTTGTCAACACATGACACCAGCCATATTCAACAGGTGTTGAGCATTCGTAAATTCATCAGTTATTCTGCGCTCTGGCAAATTCAGACGAGAGTGCTCTGTAATCGGAGTAGATAGCCAGAGCGAATTTACTTGCTACGTCTATCAACAGTTGTTGCAGTGACATCATGACATCATTCTATTGAAATGGTTACTTGCATAGTGGAGTCGTTTGTTAAGACATGTAACTAGCTAGCTAGTTAAACAATAAACCATAATCCCAACTCATGATGTTACTAGCCTGCATGAATCTGCAGGTAGCTAACCAACCAGGTTCAGTGTAAACTAGCTAACATTAGGCTATAACTAGCAGAGCAAATGGCTCTGAGATATGAATAATATTACTACACAGATAATACACATAACGTTAGCTAGCGAGCCTACCAGCTAGCGAGCTAAAAGTACACTTTAACTTGAAATGAAAACAAAATTAGAAACGTGTAATATCTGAAAATGTAGCTAGCTAGACTATCTTACCCGTAGACATGGATGGACGCTTCTCCCTCTCTGTCACCGATGCCATGGTTGCCCTTAGTTTGAAGATGTAATCCGGAGACAGGTTCTTTCTCCATCTCTTTAGCTATCATACTCTAATTCCACTGATTTCAAAACTCGGTCCTCCAGAAAGTGGAGAGCAACACTTATGCAGTATCACTACGTGATATATTTTTAAAAAAGCCGCGTTAGGATTACCTACACATACTAATCAGTTCTAATAGACAGAAGTGTGCTACATGGAAGACCAATCAAACTCATCTCTTGGCATGTCCAGCCCACTCATTATCTCAGCAAATCATGGCTAGCAGGATGGTTGCTGTCTATTTCTGTGGCTAAACCAACTAGGCTCATAATTTAACAATTTTATTCATATTTACAGATGGCATACAAGTTTGTTATTAAGGCACATGAAAGTTCACATAGGCATTTTTGCCCAAAAAAAGCATTTTGATAAAAAAAAAAATTAATTTACTTTCAAATGCCTCTCCTGTGAAGTAGTGACACGCGAAATACGCCTAAGTTCCTGAAACGAGTCACATTTGTGTAAATAGGGGTGCTTCTTTGTCCCAAAATGTTAAATACAATTCTATGGTAAAGCCGTCCATTCCTGGAGCTTTTCTAAGAAGCCTGTAGGATAAGTCCAACTGTTGTTTAATTCTGATTTATATAGATTTTCACAGAAGCTTTTAAAATTGTCCTTAATCACGTTGTTGTTTCTAATTAAGGCATATATATTAACGCATATACTGTAAATGAGGGTAATAACAGTTTACTTAATATACAGTCTGGTTAAATATACAGGTAAATTAATATTTGAATATTTGCATGGTTAAATAAATTAAATGTACAGGTAAATGACAGGAAGAGCTAAATGTGCGTATGATATAAATTAGGGTAATAATAATAATAATTCCCTGAAAATACAGTCCCTAGTACAGGGTTTGATTACAGATAAATGCACGTATTGTACATTTGATGAAAAAAGATACTACTGACAGGATACTAATGTACAGTCCTGAGTGAATGAATACGTAAATTCAGTACCAGAATTACTTACAATATTGCACGTGATATGATATAACAACTGTATATGAATAAGTACTGTATATACAGTCCTGAGTGAATGAGTGATTACAGACCAGAATGGATGTCTGCCTAAATGTTAAACAAGGTCCTAACACCCCAACAGCTCCAGGTCTATGTTCCCGATGACGCAACACCCAGGTGAGGCATTAAATAGTCTAATAGCCGCCGGCAGGAAGGACCTCCTGTAGCGCTCTCTGGCACACTGGGGTGGGATCAGTCTGTGACTGAAGTTGCTCCTCTGCATCATAACCATGGCATGCAGAGGGTGGGTTATCCATGATGGCCAGCAGTTTGGCCAAGATCCTTCTAGCTGCCACCTCCTCAAAAGTGTCAAGGTTAATCCCCAGAACAGAGCTTTCCTTCCTGATCAGCTTATTTACCCGAGAAGCATCACCAGCCTTTATGTTGGCACACCACTGCAAAAAAGATGGCACTGGCCACAGACTGGTAGAAAGTATGCAGTCGGCTCCGGCCCTTTTTGTACAGGGCCCCGGTGTTACCAGCCCATTTCAGCCTGCTGTCCATATGGACTCCCAGGAACTTGTATGACCCAACTATTTCCACATCCATCCCCTGTATAGGGACTGCAGTCGGTTGGGCCTTGGTTCTCCTGAAGTCCACCATCATCTCCTTTGTTTTGCTGATGTTGAGCTGAAGGTGGTTCTGCTGACACCACACCACAAAGTCATTGATTGTGCTCCTGTACTCCTCCTCCTGCCCACCCCTGATGCACCCTACAATTGTGGAATCATGTGAGAACTTCTGCAGGTGGCATGTTTCAGAGTTATATCTGAAGTCCGAGGTGTAGAGGGTGAACAGGAAGGGGGACAGGACCGTTCCCTGGAGGGGCCCTGTGTTGCTCACTGCCCGTTCTGACACGTAGCCGCACAAATTGTGGCCTGCCGGTCAGGTAGTCCGTGACCCAGGAGACTAAGGGTGCTTCCACTTTCATCATCCTCATGTTCTCACCCAGTAGCAGGGGATGATTGGTATTGAAGGCACTGGGGAAGTAAAAAAACATAACCCTCACAGTGCTACTTGCTTTGTCCAGGTGAGAGTAGGCCCTCTGCAGAAGGTAGATGATTGCATCATCCACCCCGATGTTGTGGTGGTACAGTGTGGAGAACAAGTATTTGATACACTGCCAATATTGCAGGTTTTCCCACATGTAGAAGTCTGTAATTTTTATCATAGGTACTCTTCAACTGTGAGTGACGGAATCTAAAACAAAAATACAGAAAATCACATTGTATGATTTTTATGTAATTAATTTGCATTTTATTGCATGACATAAGTATTTGATACATCAGAAAAGCAGAACTTAATATTTGGTACAGAAACCTTTGTTTGCAATTACAGAGATCATACGTTTCCTGTAGTTCTTGACCAGGTTTGCACACACTGCAGCAGGGATTTTGGCCCACTCCTCCATACAGATCCTTCAGGTTTCGGGGCTGTCGCTCGGCAATACGGACTTTCAGCTCCGTCCAAAGATTTTCTTTTGGGTTCAGGTCTGGAGACTGGCTAGGCCACTCCAGGACCTTGAGATGCTTCTTACGGAGCCACTCCTTAGTTGCCCTGGCTGTGTGTTTTGGGTCGTTGTCATGCTGGAAGACCCAGCCATGACCCATCTTCAATGCTCTTACTGAGGGAAGCAGGTTGTTGGCCAAGATCTCGCGATACATGGCCCCATCCATCCTCCCCTCAATACGGTGCAGTCGTCCTGTCCCCTTTGCAGAAAAGCATCCCCAAAGAATGATGTTTCCACCTCCATGCTTCACGGTTGGGATGGTGTTCTTGGGGTTGTACTCATCCTTCTTCTTCCTCCAAACACGGCGAGTGGAGTTTAGACCAAAAAGCTCTATTTTTGTCTCATCAGACCACATGACCTTCTCCCATTCCTCCTCTGGATCTTCCAGATGGTCATTGGCAAACTTCAGACGGGCCTGGACATGCGATGGCTTGAGCAGGGGGACCTTGCGTGCGCTGCAGGATTTTAATCCATGACGGTGTAGTGTGTTACTAATGGTTTTCTTTGAGACTGTTGTCCCAGCTCTCTTCAGGTCATTGACCAGGTCCTGCCATGTAGTTCTGGGCTGATCCCTCACCTTCCTCATGATCATTAATGCCCCACGAGGTGAGATCTTGCATGGTGCCCCAGACCGAGGGAGATTGACCGTCATCTTGAACTTCTTCCATTTTCTAATAATTGCGCCAACAGTTGTTGCCTTCTCACCAAGCTGCTTGCCTATTGTCCTGTAGCCCATCCCAGCCTTGTGCAGGTCTACAATTTTATCCCTGATGTCCTTACACAGCTCTCTGGTCTTGGCCATTGTGGAGAGGTAGGAGTCGGTTTGATTGAGTGTGTGGGCAAGTGTCTTTTATACAGGTAACGAGTTCAAACAGGTGCAGTTAATACAGGTAATGAGTGGAGAACAGGAGGGCTTCTTAAAGAAAAACTAACAGGTCTGTGAGAGACGGAATTCTTACTGGTTGGTAGGTGATCAAATACTTATGTCATGCAATAAAATACAAATTAATTATTTAAAAAATCATACAATGTGATTTTCTGTATTTTTGTTTTAGATTCCGTCTCTCACAGTTGAATTGTACCTATGATAAAAATTACAGACCTCTACATGCTTTGTAAGTAGGAAAACCTGAAATATCGGCAGTGTATTAAATACTTGTTCTCCCCACTGTATGTGAACTGCAGGGCTTCCAGTGATGTACACACGAGTGGTCTGAGGTGAGCGAGGACTAACTTTTCCAGGGTCTTCATGATGTGGGATGTTAGCGCTACAGGTCTGAAGTCATTCAGGACAGTGGCGTGCGCCTTCTTGGGCCAGGCAGGATGTCTTCCAAAGCACAGCGACCCTTTCCAGGCTCAGGCTAAGATTGAAGTGGAGTTGGAGTATTCCACACAGTTGGTCAGCACAGACCCTAAGCACCCTTGGGCTGATGCCATCGGGGCCTGCCGCTTTCCACTGATGTAGTCTCTCCAGCTCTCTCTTCACTTGGTTGGTGGTGAAAGCCAGCCCAGGTGGGGAGGTGGCAGGAAGGGGAGTGTTGAAGATCAGTCCAGGGGTGGAGGGAAGGGAGGTGTTGCAGATCAGTCCAGAGGGGGTGGGGAGGGGGTCACTGATTGTCTCAATGGGGGGGTGGGACAACTGTGACGGTGTGTGTCCTGGAGAGCTGGAGGGGGGTGGACAGAGCTCATATCTAACCTGTTAAAAAATTGGTTCAGCTCATTGGCTCTGTCCTGGGTCCCCTCTGTCTGCCCACTGTTTGACTTTTTGAAGCCAGTGATATTTCTCATACCATTCCACACCTCTCTCACCTGGCTCTGCCTCAGCTTGTCCTCTATCTTCTCCTTATACACAGTCTTCCCCTCAGAAATCCTCAACTTCAGCTCCCTCTGGACGCATCTCAATGTGTCCCTGTCCCCCTCCTTGAAGGCCCTCTTCTTCTCATTCAGCAGGGCCTTCAGGTCGCTGGTGACCCAGGGTTTATTATTTGGAAAACAGTGTACCTTCCTTGTGGGTACAGTGTTGTCTACACAAAAATGTATATAGTCCGTTATGCAGTCTGTAAGTCCATCAATGTCCTCCCCATGAGCCTCACAGAGCACATACCAGTCTGTTGCCTCAAAGCAGTCCTGTTCCTTAACATTTATATGGCTCGGATTACACCATCTGTTGTTAACTAATAAAGCCAGCCCCCCTCCTTTACGCTTACCGGAAGAAGCACTATCCCTGTCCGCGCTAATGGTGTGGAAACCGCCGATAGTGACGTTCCTTGTGGGGATGTCTTCATTCAGCCATGTCTCGGTCAAACATACTAGACTAGCTTCTCTGTAATCCCTTTGTCCACGGACTAGACCCTCGAGTTCCTCCATCTTGTTATTCAGCAATCTCACGTTGCCCATAATGATAGACGGGATAGCCGGCTTGTACTTCCTCAACTTTGCTTTACACTTCCATCCCGCCCTGAATCCACTCCGTCGCCTTTTCAACTCTTCCGGGATTTAGAACTTTTCCCTGGGATGCAGCAGCGCTGAGTGTGATAAATCCAAGAGCTGGGCTCGGTTGTAAAAAATGGAGGACTCGCGGGTACGTTCGGCGTGATAAAAAGGACAGCTAAAACCTTCGGAAAACAGTAGCACTCCATAATCCTGAACTATTATAGTTCAACTGTTGCACAAAAAACGAACAAAAAACATACTAAAACAATAATTAAATGCACAAACAATGGGAGCTGCTTAACAGGCGACCACAGAGGGCGGAGCCAACACAAGCTCTAAACCCAACAATATAGTAATCAATACCAATGTAGTACTAAAAATAACATAAGGTAGAACAAAAACACACTAGAAAAATACAATAATTAAGAAAAACTTGAGATACTGGGGTGATAGAGGTAGATACACCGCCTTCAGACAGTGTTCACAACCCCTGACTTTTTCTTCATTTTGTTGTGTTGAAGCCTGACTATAACATTTATTAAATTGAGGTGTTTTGTCACTTGCCTATACACCATACCCCATAATGTCAAAGCTGAAACGTCTTGAGTCAATAAGTATCCAACACCTTTGTTATGGCAAGCCTAATTAGCTTCAGGAGTAAACATTTGCTTAACATGTCACATAATAAGTTGGGATGGACTCTGTATGCAATAATAGTGTTTAACAAGATTTTTCAATGACTACCTCGTCTCTGTACCCCACACATGCAATTATCTGTAAGTTCCCTCGATCGAGCAGTGAATTTTGAACACAGATTCAACCACAAAGACCAGGGAAGTTTTCCAATGCCTTGTAAAGAAGGGTACCTATGGTAGATGGCTAAAAAAAGCAGACATTGAATATCCGTTTGAGCATGGTGAAGATATTAAACTTTGGATGGTGTTTCAATACACCCAGTCACTACAAAGATACAGGTGTCCTTCATAATTCAGTTGCTGGAGAGGATGGAACTGTTTAGAGATTTTACCATGACGACACTGGCAACCCTGGCAACAACATTGTAGTTACTCCACAGTACCAACTTAATTGACAGAGTAAAAAGAAGGAAGCCTGTACAGAATAACAAAACATGCATCCTGTTTGTAATAAGGAACTAAACTAAATTGCTAAAAATGTGACAAAGCAATGAACTTTTTGTCCTGAATACAAAGTGTTATATTTGGGGCAAATCCTATACAACACATACTGAGTACTATTCTCCATATCTTTTAGCGTAGTGGTGACTGCATCATGTTATGGGTATGCTTATAATCGTTAAGGACTGGGGTTGTTTTTCAGAATATGGAGCACATTGGGTACAGCAAATTGTGTGTGTGTATGTTTATTATCTGTGCGTGTGTGTTGGAGTGTCAGTGTGCGTGAGTCCTGTTAGTTTGCATGAAGACAAAAATAAAAGGGTCAACTCAGATTTTGTTACCTATTTAGCAGTCTTATGGCTGGGGATAGAAGCTGTTGGTGTCAGACTTGATGCTCCGGTACCGCTTGCCATGTGGAAACAGAGAGAACAGTCTATGGCTTAGGTGGCTGGAGTCTTTAACGATTTTCCTGGCCTTCCTTTAACAACACCTGGTATAGAGGTCCTGGATGGCAGGGAGCTCGGCCCCAGTGATGTACTGGGCTGTCCACAACAGCCTCTGTAGCGTCATGCGATCGAGGGCAGTGCTGGTGCCATACAAAGCAGTGAATCAGCCAGTCAAGATGCTCTCAATGGTGTAGCTCTGGAACTTTTTGAGGATTTGAGGTTCCAAACCTTTTCAACATCCTGAAGGGACAGAGGTGCTGTCGAGCCTTCTTCATGACTATGCGCACATGTGGACCATTTTAAGTCCTTAGTGATTTGAACACCGACGAACTTGAAGCCCTAACACATCTACATTGTAGCCCTGTAAATGTGGATGGAGGCGTACTTGCCCCACCATTTCCTGTAGTCCACAATCAGCTCCTTGGTTGAGGAAGAGGTTGTTTCCGGCACCACACTGCCAGGTCACTGACCTTCTCCCATTAGGCCGTCTCATCATCGCCGGTGATGAGTCCTACCACCATCTGTCGTCAGCAAACTTGATGATGGTGTTGGAGTCGTGAGGGAACAGGGAGTACAGGAGGAGACTAAGTACACACCCCTGAGGGGCCCCCGTGTTGAGGGTCAGCATAGCCGAGGTGATTTTTTTCTACCCTCACCACCTGAGGTCGGCCCATCAGGAAGTCCAGAATCCAGTTGCAGAGGGAAGTGTTCAGTCCCAGGGTCGTAGGCTTGGTGAATTATGAGCTGTAGTCAATGAACAGCATTCTTGCATAGATATTCCTCTTATTTAGGTGGGTGAGGGCAGTGTGGAGTGCAAATGAGATTGCGTCGTCTATGGATCTATTGGAGTGGGCCTAGAATTTCTGTGATGATTGAGTTGATGTGTGCCATAACCAGCCTTTCAAAGCACTTCATAATTACAGATTTGATTTTTAAGAAGGCGGTAGTTGTCATGTAATGGGGGTTGGAGAGACCAAGGCGCAGCGCAGGGATAGTAGTTCGACATTGTGTTTTATTATACTATGTAATACATGCCCAATGAACGAACTATACAAAACAGACACGATCGAACAAACGTAACACTTACAAAATCAAACACGAATACTGAACGAACGTAACAGGAGGAATACACTTACTTCACCGTGACTTGCGACATATATCGACATGTAACGATAACGACCCACACCAACGTGAAGGACAGACTCAACATATATTGGATCCCTAATTAGAGACAATGCCGTGCAGCTGCCTCTAATTAGGGATCCAACCTAAACCCCACACAGAAACAGAAAAGGACGACACTGTCAGACTCTGACCACAGCTACATAGAGAAGCAATTAGGCTTCTCTATGGCCAGAGCCTGACAGTAGTCATTGTGGAACTAGAGTTATTGGGAACTGGAATTATAGTGGTCATCTTAAGACAAGTGGGGGTTACAGACTGGGACAAGGAATATTAAAACATTCCAGTTTTTTCAGATCATGAGTATAATCAGATCCAACTATCAACTGTCAATTTATTGATACGATTACAATACGAGTATGGCCATGTAGGCACTCCCCACAGATTAGTATTTGAGAAAATTGATGACAAAGTGCAGTAATCGGCCCAATGCGAAGTCACAGTGAAAATGTTTGTTTTTCACGAGTCAGACACATGCTTTTCGGACATCCCGAAAACATGTTTATTTACACCACTTCCAGCTACATCTGGTCCCCCATCCAGGGACTAACCATGCTTAACTTCAGAGGGAAACCAGCAGTGGGATGCAGAGTGCTATGTTGCTGAAATGAATTTGCCAAAACTTGCAACTGGGAAAAATGCAGCGAAAGTAATGCTTAACACTACGGTAACTCTATTGGACCAGTTAGGTTCACTGCTGGAGCAGTAGGGAAAAATGAACAACTGAATAATTTAGGAAAAGAATGCCGGCTTGTATTTTGTAAATAAAATATACTTACAAAAAAATGTATCACCTTGAGTAAATATTGATATGTGAAATTTGTACAATGAGCACAATATCATTGAAATACATCAATAGTACTATACAATAGACTTAGACATCGGCCATATATCCTGCCTATAGGGTATCTCAGCTTTCAATGTTCAATGTCCAATGCAAATACAATCAACATGAATCCACAGAAAAACACAATCCAATTCACAAACTCTGACTTATAAACCACTATGCGATGGAATCAAATCTGAGTGATTGCATATCAATAAACACTAATGTGTTTAAGTGTAGTATGTGCTTATAACAGTCCCATTGTAATGTATGGTGCAATGATGTCTTGCAAGAAAGAATCCTACCACACCGTAGTATGGCAGTGCAAATTCAGTGTCCTTTGCATGTAAATCTTCTTATGTATGTCCTGTGTTCCGGCGGCTCGCTCTCCTTGGTGTAACTGAATCCATACTCAAAAAACCTGACCTGTTTTACAAACAGGATCACACAATATACAGTATACTGTTTACCATGATTACCTTTAATCTTAGCTTGCTTATTGTTTCTTTTAGAATTGTATCTTTTATATATTTTGCACTTTTACTATGCCGGATCATTCTGATTTTAATGCCAAACTTTCCGTATTCCAGCCAAATCCATCAACCGTTTACAACTCATTCAGAACAGCGCCGCCAGAGTCCTCACCGGTTCAAAAAAGTCAGCCCACATAACCCCCCATACTCGCCCAACCACTGGCTCCCAGTTCACTATAGGATCCACTTCAAAGTCCTCCTCCTGACCTAAAAAGCCTTAAATGGCCAAAGCCCCAGTTACCTCATCATCACCATCACACTCCCTCCACTCTGGCCATTCCCCACTGCACATCCCCCCTACATGTCTCCGGACGATGGGAGACCGAGCCTTCTGCTCTTTTTCCCCATGCCTCTGGAACTCCTTAAAACACTTTCTTATCGGCAGGCCTTCTTTTAAGCCTTTAATAGGGGCCCACCCTTGTTTTGCTCAACCTGTGAATATCATAAACCTTGGTAAACCTAACAGGCTCTTGACTCTTGACTAGGCTTTTCTAACCCAGAAGTCGTCATCAGAATCTGAATGAGTCTCATCCTCTTCGGTCACATCAGCACCTGGATGAAGGCGTGTGCAAGGTTTTCGGATGTGCTGCAACGTGTCAGGTTTTTCAGGTGTAGTCGCAGACAAGAATTCAAAAAGCAGTAAAAGGTCACAGTGAAATGTGTGCAGTGGACCATCCTTGCTCTCAGGCTTGACTGTATATACTGGTATATCACTTGCACATTTGGTGACTACATAAATATTGGTTTCCCACTTATCAGCCAACTTATGTTAGTTTAACATTTCTCACAAGAACTATTTCACCAACGTCAAGGGTGGACTCTGTGACATGCCTGTCAAATCTGGCCTGGTTTCGTTCAGCTGTTTTGAGAGCGTTCCGGGTGGCTATCCTGTAGCTCTCTTCCAGGTAACTCTTCAAGTCTTGCACATACTGTGAATGCAATTTCTTCTGGTCATTAACAGGTAGATTGAAAGCTATGTCAACTGGTAGTCTAGGTTGTCTCCCGAACATTAGTTCATATGGAATGTAGCCGGTGACTTCATTCTTTGTGCATGTACAAGTGGTTTAACGAAGTCACACCATTAAGTTTTGTCATGCATGCTCAGAGTACCAAGCATCTGGAGTAGTAGTGTTTAAGTGTAGTATGTGCTTATAACAGTCCCATTGCAAAGGATGGTGCAATGGTGTCTTGCAAGAAAGAATCCTACCACACCATAGCATGGCAGTGCAAATTTAGTGTCCTCCGAGGAAAATAAAAATACATCTTTGCATGCAAATCTTGTCCTGTGTTTGGGCGGCTCACCATCCTTGGTGGATCTGAATCCATACTCAAAACACCTGACCTGTTTTTCAAACAGGATCACACAATATACAGTGGGGAGAACAAGTATTTGATACACTGCCGATTTTGCAGGTTTTCCTACTTACAAAGCATGTAGAGGTCTGTAATTTTTATCATAGGTACACTTCAACTGTGAGAGACGGAATCTAAAAAAATGCAAATTAATTACTTAAAAATCATACAATGTGATTTGCTGGATTTTTGTTTTAGATTCCGTCACTCACAGTTGAAGAGTACCTATGATAAAAATTACAGACTTCTACATGCTTTGTAAGTGGGAAAACCTGCAAAATCGGCAGTGTATCAAATACTTGTTCTCCCCACTGTATATATACCATGAGTACCTTTCATATAAACATTAATATAGTGTTTAGCTAGGGCAAGTACTAGTGCTTACACCTATACACCATTTCTTATAAAGTAATCTAAAACATAACGGTGTACCAAAATACATTATGATAATAGCTAATCACATGTTAGCCTAAATGTTAAGTGCTTGTGCGTATGCTTGGTTCAGTATGAACACGCACACAATGCTAGCAATAACTTAGCTAGCCTAATCGCTAGCAGCTCGTTCTCCTTATGAAAACTCACCAAATCCTGGGGTCAATCTTTTCCCCAATCCGTTCACAGCACGTTCGGCTAGATAAGTGAGTGTTAATATTCGGTTCTCTCTTTTTAGTTCAGTTTTATACAACTTCTCACACAATGATTTGAAACATTGTTTTTCTTCCATAGAAAAAGCTAGCTCATTTTTTACATATTGGCGCCCACTGGTGTATTACATGAGGTTAGGAGAAGGACTAAAATAGAATATTGAGTTTTGATTGGCTCGAAATAAGCTGTTTGTCTTGCAGCTTCTGGCAGCTGATTTGTAATAGCTGTCAAATTTTAAACATATCACAATATAATATAATATGATAATTTACTGGAATCTCATTAGTAACGATAAGTATTCAACAATAGTTGACCTGCGTTACACCAACATAACCAAAGATAGGGAAAATTGCAGGAAAGAGAGAGGCATTTTATTTAATCGAGTTATCTTTTTTTTTTTTTTTTAAATTATTTCCTTGCAGAATTTAGCTTTGCTATCAATACTTTTGGGTTTATATTTTGCTTTCAATATCATTATTTTCGTTTACAACACTAAGAATTTTGTTCTCAGCTTTTCTTGATATTAATGGCACAAACGTAAATCACGCATTAGAGGGTTACACCGGCAATCCTTAATTGATACATTCACAAATACTTATTTCACATAGGATTGATGGTAATTAGCCTGTAATAAAAAGGGCTATGTTTATATGACCCCCTTACAAACAGGCCAATTGTTTACCACATTCTTGCCTGCACACGCCTTTTATACCTCCTGTGTACATGTTGGTATGCCGGGTACGAGTGGTAGTAGTGGTGTCCAGATGTGGGTGTGTCTATTTTAATAAATTCATTGAGAATATACACCATCAAAAATAAATCCATTATTCACTTGTTGGTAAAGTTGGCGGAAAAACATCTTGGTTCAAAAGGTATAAAAGTGTTCTCTCTGCCACATTTTCAGTAAAAAAGGGATAGGGCTGGAGAAATGCAACCACTCTCAAAACTATAGACTACGCTATGGATGCAAGAACTGACCATCCATGATATAAAAATTATAGTTTTAACCATCTTTTTATGCTATACAGTGGTGGTTTTCATTCACTTTGTTTACAAACATTGGAGTAAAACAAGCTTATATTTTTATGTTCTGATGGGGTACGACAGTTGAACTTAGCTCATGAGGCATTTAAGTTATATTCTTCAAGAATCAATGGGTAATTTATATGTTGGAGTTTTCTTACTTGTGAAAATGCATCTTTCCCTCATATTATTTTTTTTACCCCTTTTTCTCGTCAATTTATAGTTACGGTCTTGTCCCATCGCTGCAACTCCCATACGGACTCGGGAGAGGCGAAGGTCGAGAGCCATGCGTCCTACGAAACCTGACCCTGCCAAGCCGCACTGCTTCTTGACACACTGCTTGCTTAACCCGGAAGCCAGCCACACCAATGTGTCGGCGGAAACACCGTACAACTGCCGCCATGTCGGCATGCATGTGCCCGGCCCGCCGCAGGAGTCGCTAGACCGTGATGGGACGAGGACATCCCGGCTGGCCAAACCCTCTCCCAACCCGGACAACGCTGGGCCAATTGTGCGCTGCCTCATGGGTCTCCCGGTCACGGCCGTCTGCATCACAGCCCGGGATCGAACCCGGCTCTGTAGTGGCACCTCAAGCCCTGTGAGACCGCTACGCCACTCGGATATGTATTTTCACGTGAAAAACAGTCCCGTGAAAATTACACTTTCAGATGTGAAAATGCAATTCCATATGTCAAATCACATTTTCACATGTGATTGATTTTCATCTGAAAGTGAAATTTTCTCGTGAAACTGCATGTCCGATTTTCACATGTGAAACTGCAATTCACATGTGAGATTTATGAGCAGACCACCATTTTGTCTTGGAACGAGTGGATTGTCCCATTGGTGTGAAATTATTTTGGTGGAAGGTATCTCACTCTTATCTTATCTCTGTCCAGTGCCAGATGCATTGATGCTTCTCTTTTCTTGGTAACTGTCTTCCCGAGAGTAATATAACTCAACATAGGAGAAAATATGTAATGGTCGACGCCTTTTGGCTTGACCGTGATCCCTCCAGCGGGAGTATACTGAGGAGAGAACATGAGGGAAAGATGAAGAGGTGTAATTTTTCTATCTTTCTGGAAAACGAGTGCTTTGTTACTTTAAGCTTAACTTTGGCAGTCTCCTGTAGTGTAAATATGCACAGCAAATAACTTCTGCAAATCTACATGCACATGATAAGGTAAGACAGTAATCTGACATGTTTGAGTATCACAAAATCAACCGGAAAGCTTCGGAACTCAAAAACTTGAATAGTATCACAGTTCAATTCATCTAATTGAACGGTTTGAATGAATGGATTCAATATCTAACTTACAGTACGAGATCAGACTAATACTGTTATTCAAGGATAAAGGTCTTGTTTTTCCAGTCTTCTTACTGAACTTTGACACATAAACTGAAAAATCTTAATTTTCTTGAACAGGGATGGGCAACTTTGATGGGGGTGCTGGCCACAAACAAAAATCAGAACTCATCAGGAGGGGCCACAGTGGCTCGCAGGTCTGCGTACCCACATCCAGCCAGCACTAGCCTTTTCTGGGACCTAAGTGGAATTTTGTTGGTTTTAAAGCACATTTCCTGCAACTCTAAACATTTTGTCAAAGGGTGGAGAGAAATGCTTGCAGTTTTTAATTTAATATCTGATTGAGAGTGACTAACCAAGTCAATGGGGGCCCCCCAGTCTGTAATTCAACCATGATTACTACAAGTTTAGACATCTGGCTAGACTAATTTACCAATCTAAAAAATGATAGATGACATGGGCTGACTGTCAGTGAGTAACAGTCAGAAGAGAGTTGAACACTATATGTATAAACTGGGAGTTTATTCATAGAGTGTGCGACTCTCTTTATTATTTTTATAGCTTATAGTATATTCACTGTTAGTCAGCACCTCTACATAAAATAAGTTTCTCTGGGTGTACGCCAGCTCATGTTTTTTATTTGACTGTCAGTGACTGAGATAACAAGAGGAAAACTGCTGATGCACAGCCAAATTTCAAAATTGCACCTTGTGTATTCTACTATTCTTACTCTCAACAGTAAGATGAGACCCCGACTGAGGTAATCGGAAAAGCAGCTACGAAAAACAAAGGACAGGCACAAAATGCCAAAACGAAATACACAAAGGAGGAATGCACAATACATGATACATAGTGCAGCAGGATGAAAAAGTATAAAAATACAAGAAGTCTGGAGTACAAAAAGCTGTAAAAAAGCATTGCACAGTATGACTGAATATGTACACTATACATTGTTATAGAGTGTTAAGTGAAAAAAATGATACAATTATTGCAAAAAAATATTTGTATGGTTAACTATACAGGTTGATGGCAGAAAAATATACTTAAATAGCTAAAAGTGCGTATGATATAAATGAGGGTAATAATAGTTTACTTAATATACAGTCTGGTTAAATGTACAGGTAAATTAATATTTGCATGGTTAAAGTAACTGTCCAGGTAAATAACAGGAAGAGATACTTAAATAGCTAAATGTGAGAATGATATAATTTAGGATAATAATAATAATTCCCTTAAAATACTGTACTAAGTACAGGGTTTAATTACAGATTATTGCACATATTGCACATTCAATATACTATATGCAATGAAAAATATACTACTGACAGGATACTAATATACAGTCCTGAGTAAATGACTAAAAAAGTTCAGTCGAAGAACTACTTTCAATATTGCACCTGATATGATATAAAAACTGTATATGAATATGTATATACAGTCATGGTCAAAAGTTTTGAGAATGACACAAGTATTGGTCTCCACAAAGTTTGCTGCCTCAGTGTTGATGATGGCAATTTGCATATACTCCAGAATGTCATGAAGAGTGATCAGCTGAATTGCAATTAATTGCAAAGTCCCTCTTTACCATGAAAATGAACTTAATCCCCCAAAAACATTTCCACTGCATTTCAGCCCTGCCACAAAAGGACCAGCTGCCATCATGTCAGTGATTGTCTCGTTAACACAGGTGAGAGTGTTGATGAGGACAAAGCTGGAGATCACTCTGTCATGCTGATTGAGTCAGAATAACAGACTGGAAGCTTTAAAAGGCGGGTGGTGCTTGAAATCATTGTTCTTCCTCTGTCAACCATGGTTACCTGCAAGGAAACACGTGCCGTCATCATTGCTAAGCACAAAAAGGGCTTCACAGGCAAGGATATTGCTGCTGGTAAGATTGCACCTAAATCAACCATTTATCGGATCATCAAGAACTTCAAGGAGAGAGGTTCAATTGTTGTGAAGAAGGCGTCAGGGCGTCCAAGAAAGTCCAGCAAGCGCCAGGACCGTCTCCTAAAGTTGATTCAGCTGCGGGATCGGGGCATCACCAGTGCACAGCTTGCTCAGGAATGGCAGCAGGCAGGTGTGAGTGCATCTGCACGCACAGTGAGGCGAAGACTTTTGGAGGATGGCCTGGTGTCAAGAAGGGCAGCAAAGAAGCCACTTCTCTCCAGGAAAAACATCAGGGACAGACTGATATTCTGCAAAAGGTACAGGGATTGGACTTCTGAGGATTGGGGTAGAGTCATTTTCTCTGATGAATCCCCTTTCTGATTGTTTAGGCCATCCGGAAAACACCTTTTCCGGAGAAGACAAGGTGAGCGCTACCATCAGTCCTGTGTCATGCCAACAGTAAAGCATCCTCAGACCATTCATGTGTGGGGTTGCTTCTCAGCCAAGGGAGTGGGCTCACTCACAATTTTGTCTAAGAACACAGCCATGAATAAAGAATGGTACCAACACATCCTCTGAGAGCAACTTCTCCCAACCATCCAAGAACAGTTTCGTGATGACAAATGCCTTTTCCAGCATGATGTAGCACCTTGCCATAAGGCAAAATTTATAACTAAGTGGCTCGGGGAACAAAACATCGACATTTTGGGTCCATGGCCAGGAAACTCCCCAGACCTTCATTCCATTGAGAACTTGTGGTCGATCCTCAAGAGGCGGGTGGACAAACAAAAACCCACAACTGCTGACAAACTCCAAGCATTGATTATGCAAGAATGGCCTGCCATCAGTCAGGATTTGGCCCAGAAGTTAATTGACAGCATGCCAGGGCGAATTGCAGAGGTCTTGAAAAAGAAGGGTCAACACTGCAAATATTGACTCTTTGCATAAACTGAATGTCATTGTCAATGAAAGTCTTTGACACTTATGGAATACTTGTAATTATACTTCAGTGTACCATAGTAACTACTGACAAAGATCTAAGAACACTGAAGCAGCAAACTTTGTTGAGACCAATACTTGTGTCATTCTCAAAACTTTTGACCACGACTGTGCAGTCCTGAATGAATGAGTGCTGAGTGAATGAGTCCTAAGTGAATGAGTGATAACAGACCAGAAAGTTACTCACAGATGGATGGATGCCTAATTGTTAAACTAGGTCCTAACACCCCAACAGTTCCAGGTCTATGCAGCCGCTGGCAGGAAGGACCTCCTGTAGCGCTCTCTGGCACACCGTGGTGGGATCAGTCTGTGACTGAAGGTGCTTCTCTGCATAATAACCATGGCATGCAGAGCGTTGTCCATGATGGCCAGCAGTTTGGCCAGGATCCTTCTCTCTGCCACCTCCTCTAGAGTGTCAAGGTTAATCCCCAGAACAGAGCTAGCCTTCCTGATCAGCAGAGCTCATGTCGAACCTGTTTAAAAATTGGTTCAGCTCATTGCCTCTGTCCTGGGGTCCTCTCCGTCTGCCCACTGTTTGACTTTTTGAAGCCAGTGATATTTATCATACCATTCCACACCTCTCTCACCTGGCTCTGCCTCAGCTTGTCCTCCATCTTCTCCTTATACACTTTCTTCCCCTCAGAAATCCGCTACTTCAGCTCCCTCTGGACTCATTTCAATTTTTCCCTGTCCCCTGCCTTGAAGGCCCTCTTCTTCATTCAGCAGGGCCTTCAGGTCGCTGGTGACCCAGGGTTTATTATTTGGAAAACAGGGGAACTTCCTGGTGGGTACGGTGTTGTCTACACAAAAATTTATATAGTCCGTTATACAGTCTGTAAGTCCATCAATGTCCTCCCCATGAGCCTCACAGAGCACATCCCAGTCTGTTGTCTCAAAGCAGTCCTGTAGGGCCTCATTTGCCTCCGGGGACCATCTCCTAATGGTCCTAGTGGTCTCTGGCTGCTGTTGGACCATAGGCCTGTAGAGTGGGGTGAGTACAGAGTTGTATTATTCCTGGTTGGGCACTTCACCTACCGTTTGAACATGGGCAGCGTTGAAGAGAGAAAGGCATGGTTAAAATCCCCAGAAATGGCAAAGAAGGCACTGGGATGCGTTGTCTGTAACCTCGCAATAACAAAGTGGATGACGTCACAAGCTGTGTTTGCATCAGCGGAAGGCGGAATGTAAACAATAACAGCAATGGCCGCCGCGAATTCCCTCGGCAAATAGTAGGATCAAATAGTAGGATTCATTCAGCCATGTCTCGGTCAAACATAATAGACTAGCTTCTCAACTCGTCCGGAATATCAAACTTTTCCCTGGCATGCAGCAGTGCTGAGTGTGATAAATCCAAGAGCTGGGCTCGGTTGTAAATAATTGAGGACTCACGTGTACGTTCGGTGCTACTAAATGTAAGAAAAAGTGCCTCAGTGATAAAAAGGACCGTTAAAACCTTCGTAAAACAGTTTCACTCCATAATCCTGAACTATTATAGTTCAACTGTTGCAAAAAAACGAAAAACATACTAAAACAACAATTAACGCACAAACAATGGGAATTATTTATAACCGAGCCCAGCTCTTCGATTTATCACACTCAGCACTGCTGCATGCCAGGGAAAAGTTTGATATTCCGGACGAGTTGAGAAGCTAGTTTATTACTTAACAGGCAACCACACAGGGCGGTGCCAATACAGCATTTTGGTATAGAAATACAGAAATCTAAATACTTAAGCAATGGACCTAAACACTGGGGTACTGACTGAAGTCCAGTTAAGTGCTATAAAGGACCCAGAAGTGTTTTTGGACTTCAAATTTAACATATGAGAGAGAGCGAGTTAACAAACGATGTATGGTGGTTTTGAAGCAGTGTAATTGTGTGTGTGTGTGTGAGTGAGAGACAGTGTGTGAGTGTTTCTTTTGTGTGTGTGTGTGTGTGTGGCAAGTGCCTGAGGCAGCAGCAGGATTCTAACACTCACTCAATGCGCTGCTATTAATACTGGTGTGGCAGCTATGATCTTCGTAAACTTTCATACTCTGTTCTTTTAATCGTTGCCATCACTTTTATGCCTTTGCTTTGATGTTATTTTCCAATAGTATAGTAGAAAAATCCAGTCGAGGCCCCTCAGTGAATTCCGCGCAAGAAAACTCCAATTGTTTTCATGTGACACCACATGGGCCTGGTTTTAGCATAACCCATTTTTAAGTGTTTTCATTTTGAATTATAAATAGGGTAAAGCAAGAACCTTTAGAATATTGCCGCCTAAATTGAGTGGCCTCCGTTGCCAACGGCAACCTGAGGGGAGAGCACTTTTTTGCCAAGAATGTGTAAAGTGTGGAATAAAATATAGTCCACAATAAAAGATCCACACATTAAAACATCAAGCCTGTTTTGGAGGGGCAAATGTATTGCAGTGGGAGATTAAAACCACACTAAAGTCTCCCCTAATGCCTCGGATTAATGCAATGTTGCACCCCTCTTCACATGTGGCCAGCAAAGGCCTTGTTAGCATTTTTGGATCGCGCAGTGGTATGGCAGGACTAATATGGCACAATCCACAAAATCATTAAAGGGTAGAGAGTAGAAAGGACTTTCAGCAAGAATTATCTTAAATGGGGTTTTCTTAGCATCAACACAAACGGGTAGAATACAGTGATTCGTTCAGCATGGCACAATGTTGTAAAAGTTCAGATAGAGAACAAACATTCCTCTCTGATACGTAGAATAAGGAATCAACACTTTATTCATGACATTTCTATCTGCAATATTCCACAAAGTTAGCCTACTGAAAGTAGCCCTGCCCTGGATAGGTGTATTGAAGTGTGGTGTGATAACCTAAAGGCCTTTCCAGACAACCATGTTCAACAGTGGATGCAGTCATGCGTTTTCACTGCTAGGCCTATCTGAGTAGTACATTGAATGTGGAATTTGGGTGATGGTGCACATACTAAAGGCAAATGTTGTCATTACTATATGTTTACAATTTCTAGTAATCTGACTGAATGATCTGTCGATGTTGGTAGGCCAACAAACAGTGATTAGTAACTGTAATAGGAAAAGATAATTATATACAACATGGCTATGCATAGTTAGGCTCTGCTGTCACCTCCTGTAATAGGCACCCCATGTATCCCAAACTCTCCCAGTCAATATGGTGCTTCTAAACTAATTGTGATTCACCATTTGGTTAAATAAGGTGAATCACCTTTTGAAGTGTTGTTTTTTAGTGTGTATGGTAACGTCAAAACAATTTTTGAGGTTTGGGGACTGCTGTGAGGTAGGTCAGAGTGGATGCCTATGCTTGTATGTGCTCTGCAAGCGTTTTGGTTTGATGAGGTGAAAAAAGCTTGTAAAGTTGGCGGATGACAGACGAGACAACAAGAATGATATTACTTTTATGGAGACAGATGTTGTGTAACAGTAATGGTGGATGAGCGTGACATCATGTCCTTCTTTGACCCCTCCCACTGATGTGTGGGGCCTATTCAATGAAACCCTATATGGGGCTTTCTTGTATCAAACAAAAAACATATTGACCTGGTCTTGACCTGTATGAATTTTACTTCTACATACAAATAAAATAAAATGTTATTGGTCACATGAATAAATAAATAACATAAATAACAATAATGAGGCTATATACAAGGAGCACCAGTACCAAGTCAATGTGCAGGGGTACGAGGTAGTTGAGGTAGTATGTACATGTAGTGATTTGGCAATCAGGATAGACAATAAGCAGAGTAGCAGCAGCGTATGTAGAGTGTGAAAGTGTGTGTGTGTGTGTGTGTGTATGGCATCAATAAGCATGTGTTTGTGTGTGTGTGAGTGTGTGTGTTGGATTGTCAGTGCAAATATGTGGGTAGAGTCGAGTGAGTGTGCATAGCAAGATTATTATAGTTTTGTGTTTTAACATTAGTAAAAAAAATAATGATCTGTTTAGTTTCAGTTTGTTTTCGGAACAGATTTGCTAATTTTTATTTAGTTTAGTTGCATGAATTTTGATGTTGTTGCATTTGTATATAATTTGGTTTTATTTTATTTTTTTGTGTTAGTGACAGAAAGCATGCGTCGATGTCACTTCTTCAATCAATGTTTTTTAACTTGGCCGAGGCTGCGGATCCATAGGTATCCGCCTCATCCTGCCCCCCCAGATCCCTTTCCCCTGAACTGAAGATCCGAATAACGTTCTCTGCCTGTGTTTCTATGACTTTGTGGTCACCCTCCCTTCACATTTCTCACTGTCAATTGGGAATGATAATTATTCAAATTTTCCAGTTGAAACATCCATGCAGCATCTGCATAACAACCATTTGATCTTAATCAGTTTCATGGCGATATACGTTTAGATCTTCTTGAGTTATGCAGTTTTGTTTCGAAGTAGCCTACAGTGTTGTTTTGAATTACAGTATTTACAGTGCATTCGGAAAATATTACGTTGCAGCCTTATTCAAAAATGTATTCACACAATACCCCAGGTTTTTACACATTTATGCAAATTTATACCAAAAAAAATAAAAATAAAGTGAACGTGTTAACCCTAGCAAGGCTGCCAGCCCAGACGGCATCCATAGCCGCGTCCACAGAGCATGCGCAGACAAGCTGGCTGGTGTGTTTACCGGCATATTCAATCTATCCCAGTCTGCTGTCCCCACATGCTTCAAGATGGCCACTATTGTTCCTGTACCCAAGAAGGCGAAGGTAACTGAACTAAATGACTATCGCCCCGAAGCACTCAGCTCTGTCATCATGAAGTACTTTGAGAGACTAGTCAGGGATCATATCACCTTACCCAACACCCTAGACCCACTTCAATTTGCTTACCGCCCCAACAGATCAACAGACGATGCAATCCCCACCACATTGCACACTGTCCTATCCCATCTGGACAAGAGGAATACCTATGTAAGTTTATTGACTATAGCTCAGCATTCAACACCATAGTACCCTCCAAGCTCATCATTAAGCTTGAGGCCCTGGGTCTGAACCCCGCCCTGTGCAACTGGATCCTGGACTTCCTGACGGGCCGCCCCCAGGTGGTGAAGGTAGGAAACATCACCTCCACTCCACTGATCCTCAACACTGGGGCCCCACAAGGGTGCGTGCTCAGCCCCCTTCTGTACTCCCTGTTCACCCATGACTGCATGGCCAAGCACACCTCCAACTCAATCATCAAGTTTGCAAACGACACAACATTAGTAGGCTCGATTACCAACGATGCCGAGACAGCCTACAGGTAGGAGATGAGGGCTAAGGGAGTGTGGTTCCAGGAAAATAACCTCTCACTCAACATCAACAAAACAAAGGAGCGTGGTGAAGAAGGCGCATCAGAGCCTCTTCAACCTCAGGAGGCTATAGAAATTTGGCTTGTCACCTAAAACCCTCACAAACTTTACAGATGCACAATTGAAAGCATCCTGTTGGGGCTGTATCACCGCCTGGTACGGCAACTGCACTGCCCACAACCGCAAGGCTCTCCAGTGGGTTGTGCGGTCCGCCAAGAGCATTAGCGGGGGCAAACTACCCGCCCTCCAGGACAACTACATCACAGGAAGGCCAAAAAGATCATCAAGGACATTAACCACCCGAGCCACTGCCTGTTCACCCCGTTATCATCCAGAAGGCGAGGTCAGTACAGGTGCATCAAAGCTGGGACCGAGAGAAAAACAGCTTATATCTCAAGGCCATCAGACTGTTAAATAGCCATCACTAGCACATTAGAGGCTGCTGCCTTTAGGCATAGACTAGAAATCATAGGACACTTTAAGGAATGGAACACTAGTCACTTTAATAATGTTTGCATATCTGGCATTACTCATCTCACATGTATATACTGTATTCTATACTATTCCACTGTATCTTAGTCACTTTAATAATGTTTACATATCTTGCATTACTCATCTCATATGTATATACTGTATTCTATACTATTCTACGGTATCTTAGTCCGTTCCACTTTTACATCGCTCGTCCACATACAGTATATATATATATATATATATATAGTCTTAATTAATTCCTACTTAGATTTGTGTGCATTGGGTATATGTTCTGTAATTTGTTAGATATTACTGATTATTTTTATAATTAATAATTAATAAGTATATATACTATTATTGTCTGAGCTGGAAGCACAAGCATTTCGCTACACCCGCAAAAACATCTGCTAATCACGTGTATGTGACCAATACAATTTGATTTGATTTTACATACGTATTCAGACCCTTTGCGATCGGACTCGAAATGGAGCTCAGGTGCATCCTGTTTCCATTGATCATCCTTGAGCTGTTTCTACAACTTGATTGGAGTCCACCTGTGGTAAATTAAATTGATTGGATATGATTTGGAAAAGCACACACCTGTCTATATAAGGCCCAACAGTTGACAGTGCATATCAGAGCAAAAACCAAACCATGAGGTCGAAGGAATTGTCCGTAGAGGCACAGATCTGGTGAAGGGTACCAATAAATGTCTGCAGCATTTAAGGTCCCCGAGAACACAGTGGCCTCCATCGTTCTTAAATCGAAGAAGTTTGGAACCACCAAGACTCTTCCTAGAACTGGCCGCCCGGCCAAACTGAGCAATCGGGGGAGAAGGGTCTTGAACAGGGAGGTGACCTAGAACATGATGGTCACTCTGACAGAGCTCCAGAGTTCCTCTGTGGAGATGGGAGAACCTTCCAGAAGGACAACCATCTCTGCAGCACTCCACCAATCAGGCCTATATGGTGGGCTGGCCAGACGGGAGCAACTCCTCAGTAAAAGGCACATGACAGCACGCTTGGACTTTGCCAAAAGGAATCTAGGGACTCTCAGACCATGAGAAACAAAATGGTCGGACAAAACCAAAATGTAACTCTTTGGCCTGAATCTCAAGCGTCATGTCAGGAGGAAACTTGGGACTATCCCTGCGGTGAAGCATGGTGGTGGCAGCATTATGCTGTGGGGATGTTTTTCAGTGGCAGGGACTGGGAGACTAGTCAGGATCAAGGCAAAGATGAAGGGAGCAGAGTACAAAGAGATACTTGATGAAAACCTGAGTGCTCAGGACCTCTGACTAGGGTGAAGGTTCACCTTCCAAAAGGACAACGACCCTAAGCACACAGCCAAGACAACGCAGGAGTGGCTTCGGGACAAGTCTCTGAATATCCTTGATTGGCCCAGCCAGAGCCCGGACTTGAACCGGATTAAATATCTCCGGAGAGACCTGAAAATAGCTGTGCAGCAACACTCCCAATCCATCCTGACAGAGCTTAGCATAGCCTACCTGTGTTTAGTTTCAATCAAAGCACATATTTTGCCTAGCGGCACGCACTGTTGAGTTTTGGTCACATGACAGAAAAATGCGACCATTCACACAATCATCCTGAAATCTCATAAGAAATTAGCTGGTGTTTTTTGTCTTACAGTAACGTTATACTATTCTATTATATTATATTTGGTTCTGTTATGTAGAGTACTATCATTGTGTGATATTGCAGACATTAATTCAGTTTGATATTATTAACCATTCGCCAGAGAGAATCCCAAAAAATGCTCAGAAGCTTCAGGGGCATTTAGCTGTCGGGAAGAGGAGTCCAGAAAAGTCAACTACGCAGCTACTCCATTTTAACTTTTGTAGTACATGTAAGAAGAATCAAGTTAGTGTCAGGCTCTGGCCATAGAGAAGCCTATTTGCTTCTCTATGTAGCTATGGTCAGAGTCTGACAGTGTCTTTTTTTTCTGTTTCTGTGTGGGTTTTGGGTTGGATCCCTAATTAGAGGCAGCTGCACCGCATTGTCTCTAATTAGGGATCCTATATATTTTAGTCTGTCCTTCACTCTGGTGTGGGTCGTTGTCGTTATATGTCGCAGTCACGGTGAAAGTAAGTGTGCTCTGTTTACGTCTGTTCATTCGTGTTTTGTTTCGAGAACGTGACGTTTTGTACATCGTTTGTTTGTTTTGTAGTTCGTCATTAGTTTTGTGCATATACATAGTATATAATTAAAATGTCGAACTACTATCCCTGCGCTGCGCTTTGGTCATTCCCACACCCACATCGTGACAGTTAGCTACCTAGCCGATTTTTGTCTTGTTAGCTATTGATAGTGATGCACAAGCAAGGCCTAATTGAAACATCGCCATCTCCTGGCCGCATTTACCCGCTAGATTCAGTAGCTTGAAAGTTAAACTAAAACTTAATAATATAATTATTTCAGTTAGTTTTAGGAGTCAAAGACAATAGTTTCAGAATAGTTTTAGTTTTTCCAAAAGGGTTTGTTAATTATTGTATTTCAGTTTACTAAAATACTTTTTAAATTTTTTCTGATTAGTTTTAGTTTTTGTTTATTATAATAACCTTGGTGATCTGCTTGAAATATGTTGAGATTACAGACTGGGACAAGGAGATGTTGAAAATGTCTGTAAACCCTTACAAGCTGGTCTGTGCATGTTCTGAGAACGTGCCCTGGTATTCTGTCTAACCTTGGTATTCTGTCTAACCTTGTGTTTCAGGTTCTTGTCCTGGTGAATTCATCTCTCTAGTGGAAAGCAGACTGAACCAGGTTTTCCTCCATGATTTTGCCTGTGCCTATCTCCATTCTGTTTATTTTTTATCCTGAAAAACTCTCCTCAGTCCTTAACGATTACAAGCATACAAGCACACGATGCAACCACCACTTTGCTTAAAAATATGGAGAGGTACTCTAATGCATTGGATTAGCCCCAAACATAAGACTTTGTATTCAGGACAAAAAGTGAATTGCTTTGAGGTATTATTTTTGTGTTTTGTTGCAAACAGGATGCACGTTTTGTATTCTGTACAGACTTCCTTCTTTTCACTCTGTCAATTAGGTTAGTCTTGTGGAGTAACTAGCATGTTGGAAAACCTCCCTGGTCTTTGTGGTTGAATCTGTGTTTAAAATTCACTGCTCAACTGAAGGACCTTACAATTATCGTTATGTGTAGGGTACAGAGATGAGGTAGTCATTCAAAAACCATGCTAAACACTTTATATTATTGCACACAGAGTGAAGCCATGCAACTTATTATGTGACTTGTTAAGTACATGTTAACTCCTGAACTTATTTAGGCTTGTCATAACAAAGGGGTTGAATACTTAGACTCAAGACATTTCAGTTTGAAATTAATTATGAAGTATTGTGTGTAGGCCAGTGACATAACATGTTAAATTCAGGCTGTAACACAACAAAATGTGGAAAAGGTCAAGGGGTGTGTGTCACGGTCGTGAGGAAACAGGAGAGAGAGAGACAGCGACTATGAACCGGCGTGAAACAAAACCAAAACGAAACACACACAAAAACCCACAAACACAGGTGTGAAAGCTGAACATAAATAGGCTCCCCAATTAGAGGCAATGCGGCACAGCTGCCTCTAATTGGGGACCAACTCCAAAACAGAAACAGAGTTTTCCAGAGAGGTCTCTGGACACCAAACCTGAAAACCATATAGGTTTCCAAAGACCTCTCTGAACATAAACCTTACAATACCCCCCCCCCTCCCCCTCCCCCAAGGCAAGGACTCCCGGGCGCAAGACTAGTCACACCAGCGGGGGGGGGGGGGGGGGGGTTCAGGGAGAGGAAAAGGCGTTGGTGGGGGTTCTGTACCCTGTGCCGGACATGGCACCAGATCAGGTGGGGGCTCCAGCTCAGGAGCAGGACTGTAGCCCCTTCACGGACTGGGCACCGGTGGAAGAGACTGCTCCGGCACTGTAGCGGGGCTGACGACCGGTCTCGGACTGGGCAACGGTGGAGCGGACTGCTCCGGCACTGGAGCGGGCTGACGACCGGTCCCGGACTGGGCACTGGTGGAGCGTGCTGCTCCGGCACTGGAGCGGGGCTGACGACCGGTCCCGGGTTGGGCACCGGCACAGCGGAAGGCTCCGGACTGAAGACCATCATCGAGGCTCCGGCCTGTGCACCGTCACTGGAGGCTCTGGGCTGTGGACCGTCACTGGAGGCTCCAGGCTGTGGACCGTCACTGGAGGTCTGGTGCGGGGAGCCGGCACAGGGCTTACCGGGCTGGGGAGGCACACCTGAGGTCTGGTGCGTGGGGCCGGCACTGGAAGCTCCGGGCTGGGCGCACGTACTGGACGTCGGGTGTGGAGAGCCGATACTGGAGACATCGAACGGGACATATACCTAAGATACCAGTTGCTGTAGGCTGTCACTGTACGAGGTGGGCTAGTGCTACGCACTTGAGATCTGGTGCCCGAAGCGGACACAGGATGTACCGGATTCAAGGTGGAAACTGGAAGTCCGGTGTGGGAGGCTGGTATTCTGTGACCCAGACTGGCGATACACACGTCGGGCACCATACCCTCCAGCTCCGCCTTGTCACCTTCGTCCTCCTCCCAATGCTGTCGGCATTGCTCCACTAATCCCGAGAACATCTCTTTGATATTCTCCTTCCTCCGAATCCGACCGCCAGTCGAACTCTGGCTCCATCAGACCCCATGTGGATGGTGGTCTCGGTGCTTCCTCCTCCCTACCAGAGCACACCCGTAGCCCCCTCAAAAAAACTACATGGGGGTTCCTCTGGGCTGAACGCTGGGCCACCGCTGCCCTGGGTTTGATGCTCCTCCCAGTACTGAACAATGGAGGTACTCCTCTTCGGAGACAAGCTCCTTACTCCTCATGAGCTCCTCCATTGTCCAGCTCTGTGTGGTCCTGGTGTGGTGTGTTTTTCTGTCACGGTCGTGAGGAAACAGGACCCGAGGCGCAGAGCTGTAGTGCGAAGACAACCGAAAGCACAAAAATAATAAAAGGAGAGACAGCGACCATGAACCGGCGTGAAACAAAACCAAAATGAGACACACAAAAACCCACAAACACAGGTGTGAAAGCTGAACATAAATAGGCTCCCCAATTAGAGGCAATGCGGCGCAGCTGGCTCTAATTGGGGACCAACTCCAAAACAGAAACAGAGAGGTCTCTGGGCACCAAACCTGATAACCATAAAGGATTCCAGAGACCTCTCTGATCATAAACCTTAGTGTGAATACTTTCTGACGGCACTGTACTACTTGACGATGGTATGTGAATGTAGGGTCCAACACAACAGCAGTGCATACTGTAAGTGACATCACAACTACAGTAAGTGTGTTACTATGGCTTGCCCTACTGTAGTTTTGCTTAATTAAAGGCCAGTTTTGGTTTCAAACAGAATCCCAGTGAGGACTTCAAAATGGGCCAATTCTCCGAATTCCTACATCATGAACTTCAGAAACTGATAAAAAAAAAGCGATTACTGTATAATCATGAACACAATGTTTATTTCCCAATAAATAATAACTGGACCACAAAAAAAGAAGGTAATGATGCCGAAGGATTACTTTTTATCCTTTAATGCAGTCTGAAAAACACTTGGGTTCATTGTGGGGATTAAAACAAGTGTTTCAGGCAGTCGAGCCGTGCCTCACCATATTGAACCATTAAACTGGACAGAAACTGCTCTGGCTGCCTGTTAGTTGTTTCACAAGCCTTAACCGAACTTTTTCAACATGTGTGTGAACATGGATCCAAATCAAAGAGCCGCCTCTATGAGTTTCAGACGAGCCCCGTGTGACCTCAAAATAGAGCAGTGTGATCTCATCGAACATTGCTGACCTCTTGGAGCTTCTTTAGTGACCTCTCTTAAACTCTTTATGACCACTTTATGACCGCAACAGATAGTAAGCGCTACGCCGCTGAGAACAAAGATGGCCTCCTTTCCTCCATGTCTCCTGTCAGAATCTGCTGGACAGGTGAAAGCTAAGCAAAACCCCCGGCAGGTTTCTGCCATAGTGCTCTCCCCTCTTTTGTCTTCCGATAGGAGAGGTGGAGAAGGAAGAGGAGAGTCCTGATTTTCCTTTTTCAGAAATGTATTGAATTGGGGTCTTTCTCTCCTTATAGCAGTAACCAATAACATGCAGAGACTATGATATTCTGTAATCTTTTTTTATTGCCATACAAAAAGTCCTCAGGTCATTTTCCAAATCAATTTCTCAAGGCTGCCGGTCCAGTGACCATTTTCCTCACCTTTCGATTCTCCTGCCAAACATGCCCCTTTAAACCTTACCCAATCAAAACAAATAAACCGGCAAGCTTGTGCACCGAAAAACTTCAACAATGATTGCATTATTGTTTCCATGGGGTATTATTACATACAGCGTACAATTAAAGTAAGTACGCCTGCATTTCCAAAGCAAAGGCTAATGAGAGTCGCGGCTAAAACCAACAAACAGGTGTGATACACAGATCGGCTCGTAAAACTTGCGGCAGCAGCAACACGGCAAGCACTCGCCCTGGCCCTTTAAAGGCACACAGCGCACTCTTTAAACCTGGCATGACCTCATGGGGAGAGAGGCCTAGTTACCGGGTCAGTTTACCGCACCCACACCCTCACTGTCATAAACAAAATAACAAAGGTGTCTGGATTACCTTATTCGGTGGACAGTCCTCATGCATAGCCATTATCTCATTAACCAAACCAAGGCGGGGGAACTTTTCCGAGGGGCAAAGAAAAGGAGTTGGCCATGATGTCATTGAAAACATCGCCGTAAACTATTTTACGTGCGCATAAAAAAAGTATCGCTCCTTGTTATTATGTGTTACGCCAGCCCTAGAGATGGTAAATAATAAAAATACCAAGGTTTTGACTCTGACCAATTGGCAATCTTTCAAAAACGATCGTGGGGTAAAAGTGTGAATGGCAGTTGGGGTGGAAGAAGGAGAGATCACTTCTTGATAACCCCCCCCCCCCCCCCAAACACAATTAATTACGGGATCCATATTAGGAAGTCTTCGTTTGTCCTAATATGGATGCCGTACAGGTCCCTGAGGTCAACGTGTGGAGTGGACTACTAAGCGATTTGTCCCTCTCCCAGTTGTTACCAAACCCTTCCCTTCTTTCCACTACCCATACATTTAAAAACAATCATCTACATTTGCTAAGCAGTATGTGACTAGTTAATTCAGCCAATCCATTTTCTAATATCTGTGTCGGTTCCTCTCACACTATTCTGGCCATTGGAGTGTAGTAACAAAGAATGAAAAACTATGTTGATTTATAGAGCGTCCTGGACATCTTGGAACACTTAGCATACGGTGTGTGAATACCCTTGTCAGTTATCCTTCAGGCAAAGTAAAACCAATCGGTTAACATCATGTCATGCACACGGAGGGGTAAAGAATGAAGGTCATTTTGTTAGCATTGTATTTTCCTTACTGACAGGCAGCGAATCCACATGCAGCTCGTCAGGTTGAAACTGCTCTTTGGGCATTTTGATTGTGGCAGTAGTTTGGACTCTCTGCCCTCTGACTTGCACTCTCTCTCTCTTTCTCTTCTATACATACATACATACATACATACATACATACATACATACATACATACATACATACATACATACATACATACATACATACATACATACATACATAACCTATACACTACACACACCCACAGTCACTCACACCCCCATACACACATGGCAAATACACACTTACATACACACATGTAAACAATCTCCTGCACTCACATTCACACATTCACCCACACACAATGGGTCAGTAGCCATCACAGCTGTGAGATTCCTGAATGAGGGGGGCCTGTGGTAGGTGGGGTCAGCTGATCATAACACACACACTCAATCAGACGAGAGTCAGCAGTGTTAACAGTGGGTCGCAGCAGGTTGAATCATCCGTCATGCACACCCTGCCCACAGCCCTCACCCTGCCCTAATCTGAGACTGCAGCGGTGGAAAATACAGCAGGTGGCTTGTCTACCCTCTTCTCTGCCGACCTCCAGGTGGCGACGGTAACTAGGATTAGGATGGCCACTTGAATGAATTCATGTTTTTAAATTTAACCTTTATTTAACTAGGCAAGTCAGTTTTGAAAAAAATATTATTTACAATGATGGCCTACATCAATACAGTTTTGTGGAAAATTTACTTTTAGTTCCCCTTTCTTCCTGTGAAATGAAAGGTCTTCTTGAGGAGAGCAATATGGTTTTCAGTCCTTTCCTTTATCAGTGGTAACAAAGAGGAAGAGAGGAGACCATTAAATGATAATAGGGACTCAGGCAGATACCTAACATTGCAAAGGAGGCTCCATCCATCCCGTTGTACTCTCAATCTGTCTAGATGTTGCTGGATCGGCTGAACAAGGACAGAGCAATGGAGGGAAGGAAACACATGCTAGAGTCATCTTTCTATAAATTACGACCTTGTTTGGCCCCTCAGAATTGTTTTTGGATATGAGGAAAAGGGGTGCAGCAACCGAACAGTCAATTAGGAAAGTGACTAAGGTGGGTCACTAAATCACTCCCCCGGCATCTTGAAGATTCATAAAGCAGAAGTCTGTGTTTTATCGGGTTTCCTTCAACCTTTTTATTATTATTTTGTTGTTCTGTCAGAATTTTTTTTACATTTGAAACATTTCCAGACAGGCAGATGTGGTGGAAACCCCCCAAAAAAAGAAAAAAAAGAAAAACATTACAGTACTGGTTCATGACATCATCACGGCAGACATAGGATTAATCTTGCCCTGCTGCAAGATTATTTTTCTGGGGGTTGAACATTCTAAGACACTGTCATTTTGCTCTTGTAAAACCATGAGGCATTTTGCCAGTCTTCTCCATCTCACAGCTAGAAAATTATGTGTTACTGGTGTGAGTAACAGTTAAAGGATAACTTCGATTGGACATAATTATCGCAGGTGTGACTGTGAATGTGTTACAACAGTGGGTTTGTGGATTACCCAGGTGCTTTACCCCTTGGCAGAAGGGTAAAGACGTCCATCTAACTTGTATTGAGCACTAGTCCATATAATGTCATAGCACCCCCATGTGGAGTTTCTCAATTTATCATCGATTTTCCCCAACTACGGTGAAATAAGACAATAAGACAAACGTATTCTATCTTCATGGGCTTATTCAAGCTTGGCTGCATTGGACATTAGGCATTTCTCTACACTGTAAGGCCTCTTGCTGAGATGGGACATCTGTGGAAATGTGCTAGTATCAGCATGACTTTTCTTGTCAAAATGTACATTACAGTTGGGAAGTTTCAACTCTCTCAATCAACTTAATTAATTTTCTCACTCATTAATGTACATTCAAACCTATGGTTGAATAGAATAGTTGATATAACTGAACCCTATCCTAACATGCATACTGTACATACTGTGCTCTAATCAGATACTGTATGCTGCGTGGGAGGCAACTGAGAAGCCAACGTGTAGTAAAGAAACGGCCCATTGTCCAAAAGAATAGCAGTAGTCATTAAGATGTGGATGAGAAGGACAACAAGTGCAACAGCCATGATCATAACCTTTGACCTCTGTAATTCCCACACATAGGAGACTGGCTTTATGGTGGCTCTATGGTGCATGTGCCAAATAGCTTTTTCACACAAACATAATAGGAAAAACGTGCAGGACAAATTTCCTCTACCCCTCTGAGGTTAATCCAAGCACTATAACTGATGGCAATCTGCATGCATACTCCCCATATTACATTTATCCCTGCATCAGTATCAAAGAGGTGCCTTTAATGAAATTGTGCATGTTGGTTCAGCCTCTCACTCATTCGTGATCGGTAATAGAAGGCATATGAGTTGGGCTACTCAAATGATTCAATCAACGATTGACTCATTTGATATTGTGCGTTGGATTTGACTTTTCCAAAACATTTCTTGGGGCATTGCATTGGAAATCCCTAATGCGATGGATCGAATGTCCTTCATTTTTAAGAACTGCCAAAATTATCATTATTTGTGTGTATGTGCACTTTTGTGTGTGGAGGCGTGGACCATCAGTGAAGAGAGACAGCCTACTGTATGTGAAGTGAGCTGTATATTGAGTGCAAGTGAAACAGCGTACAGGGTAGCAAACCTATTTAAGTGGTGAAAACAAACATATTTACAGTGTCCATATTAGGACCGATGTATGACTGTCCTAATATGGACATCACACATATTGGGGGTGTTCTCCCAGTGACGCAATGTTTTTGGGGGCTCTTCTCTTCTAGCCCTCAAGAACAGGCGTTAACAGGTATGAGTTAATGCTTTCTCAGTTCTCTGTATTAAGCATGAACTTTATCCCCAAAAATATAATGCCTTATCATTTATAAGCATGTATAAGCCCTTAGCAACTCATAATGAATTCAGTCTGTATGTGGCAGACTCAAATGGCTGATAATCACTTTATGAGATGCAAATTACTATGACAGCAGTCAAATGGACAAGTCTTATAATGCAATATTATACTCATGATAATGGTTTAAAGTGTTACTAACTAATGGGTAATCATGTATTATTACTGTGCTTCCCTTTGTCAGATACTGTAAAAACAACACAGCTACTCTTAACATGTGCTCTTTAACTGCCTGCTGGTTCCCACAAAACCACATTTTTTCTCTCCTCTCCCAGTGTTCCTCCTTGCAATGCTGGGGGCGTATAAAAATGTATGTGCTTTTGACAAAGGAGGTTAGAGGGTTCAAAATATCTAATTTATCAGTAGCAAGAGAAAGTACCATTTGTACACACGTGATGACGAAGTGTATTGGTGGTGTGACAATTGAATAATTCCCAAAGGCGGCAAAAGCTCAAGAGGAATACTATACCACACTTGCCTTGTGTCAGAGTGGGGTTTCAAGTAAGTTGCACAATTTCCACGGATGTCCGATCTCAGCAAGAGGTCCACATCTAGAACCACATCTGTTGGGAGTTCAAGCTACACATATACATACTTTAGGTAGCATTGTTGCCCGAAAAACAATTCAGACTCATTTTGAGTCCGTGACAGGTGGTAAATAATGCTATTGTTTACTGAATTTTCATAGGAGGATAGGTAATTTGGCAATAGGGTGTTAGGTTGGGCACTTGCATTAGACTGTGACATTCGGTTATTGGTTATTATAGTATTGAATGCATTTTAGAGGCAAAACTAAACAAGACCTATATGGCATTCAAAACATGTCCTCTGGTCTGAACACACCATTGTAAATAGAATATTCACGAAAGAGATGGAGTGAGAGACAGAGAGAGAGATGGAGTGAGAGACAGAGAGAGAGAAGTAACCACAAGTGATACCTAAAAAAAAACATTTTTTTCACAAGCCGCTACATTACTGCAGCCTCAAAAACAGACGCATGCTCTTAAAATGTTTACGAGGGGGGCATTAGTCTTTGCACCTGTTCCCTTGTCTGCTGTCTTCTTTTCTCATTTTCCCCTTCTCTTTTTTCCTCCCTCTCTCTCTCTCTCGCTGGAGCAGACAAGCGCTCCTGGTGTTTTAACACCTTCTGTGAGTCCCAGAGCAGGTCCAGGTGCAATGGGCCTTCTGACGCATGTCTTCCAGCACCCCAGCAAGTGGCCGAGGCTGCTGCCAGTGGCCCATGCTAATCACCCTGAGGGAATAAGAGAAGAGGAGCTGGGTTGGTTGGATGGGGATCCCGTGCCAACTGGGCAGCACACAGAAACATGAGTGAGATGTGTAGCTTATGTAGCTTATGTTTACCGCATGGCACAGATTAAACATTTGGCTCTTATTAGGTCAGGAGTCAGTTCTTGTGGCCATCAAATGCTCTATGCATGTCTTTAGTCAATTAATACTAATGTTACTGGAGGGGAGGCAGGTGGACTACAAGGTGTGTGAGGCATGGTGGGTAGATCAGTGCCTAATAATAGCCTATTACTGTGGAAAATACACCCTCACCCCTTGCACCTGTTTTCTGAAAAGTAAACAATACATTTTCCACTAGTTTTTTCTCCTTCTTTTAAACAGTCTGACTCATTCCTTACTTCCAACCCCTCGACCGTAAAATACCTTCATACCTCAAGCATTAACTAGCGACCTTAATTCCAACGCCACGAACGTAAAATACCTTCATATCTCAAGCATTAACTAGCGACCTTACTTCCAACCCCAATGACGGTAAAATACCGTCATACCTCAAGCATTAACTAGCGACCTTACTTCCAACCCCAATGACGGTAAAATACCGTCATACCTCAAGCATTAACTAGCGACCTTACTTCCAACCCCTCGACCGTAAAATACCTTCATACCTCAAGCATTACCTAGCGACCTTAGTTCCAGCCCCTCGACCGTAAAATACCTTCATACCTCAAGCATTAATTAGCGACCTTACTTCCAACCCCTCGACCGTAAAATACTGTCATACCTCAAGCATTAACTAGCGACCTTACTTCCAACCCCTCGACTGTAAAATACCTTCATACCTCAAGCACTAACTAGCGACCTTACTTCCAACCCCTCGACCGTAAAATACCGTCATACCTCAAGAATTAACTAGCGACCTTTAGTTCCAACCCCTCGACCGTAAAATACCGTCATAACTCAAGCATTAACTAGCGACCTTGCTTCCAACCCCTCGACCGTAAAATACCTTCATACCTCAAGCATTAACTAGCGACCTTACTTCCAACCCCTCGACCGTAAAATACCTTCATACCTCAAGCATTAACTAGCGAGAAGATGGGATAATATAAAGGAAAAGTGGGAAAGTAATTATAGGCTCCCTCCATAGGCTCCCTCCGTAGGCTCCCCCCGTATGAGGAGTCATTTGCGATAGAGATCATGGACAAAGGTAATGAAGTGCAGGTAGTTGAGGAAGGAAGGAAGGAAGGAAGGAAGGAAGGAAGGAAGGAAGGAAGGAAGGAAGGAAGGAAGGAAGGAAGGATTACATCATGAAGACCCTGGAAAGGTTAGTCCTCGCTCACCTCAGACCCCTGGTGTGTACATCACTGGACCCCCTGCAGTTTGCATACCAGCGCAACGTCGGGGTGGATGATGCAATCATCTACCTTCTGCAGAGGGCCTACTCTCACCTGGACAACACAGGTTGCACTGTGAGGGTTATGTTTTTTGACTTCTCCAGTGCCTTCAATACCATTCAGCCCCTGCTACTGGGTGAGAAGATGAAGAGGATGAAAGTGGAAGCACCCTTAGTCTCCTTGGTCACGGACTACCTGACCGGTAGGCCACAATTTGTGCGACTACAGAGCTGTGTGTCAGAACGGGCAGTAAGCAACGCAGGGGCCCCCCAGGGAACGGTCCTGTCCCCCTTCCTGTTCACCCTCTACACCTCAGACTTCAGATATAACTCTGAAACATGCCACCTACAGAAGTTCTCGGATGACTCCGCAATTGTAGGGTGCATCAGGGGTGGAAAGGAGGAGGAGTACAGGAGCACAATCAGTGACTTTGTGTTGTGGTGTGAGCAGAACCACCTTCAGCTCAACATCAGCAAAACAAAGGAGATGGTGGTGGACTTCAGGAGAACCAAGGCACAACTGACTGTAGTCCTTATACAGGGGATAGATGTGGAAATGGTTGGGTCATACAAGTTCCTGGGAGTCCATATGGACAATAGGCTGGAATGGACTGGTAACACCGGGGCCCTGTACAAAAAGAGCCAGAGCCGACTCTACTTTCTGAGGAGGCTCAGGTCCTTCAACGTGTGCAGTAACCTACTGCATACCTTCTACCAGTCTTTTTTGCAGTGGTGTGCTGGGGAGCCAACATAAAAGCCGGTGATGCTTCTCAGGTAAATAAGCTGATCAGGACAGGCTAGCTCTGTCCTGGGGATGAGCCTTGACAATCTAGAGGAGGTGGCGGAGAGACGGATCCTGGCCAAACTGCTGGCCATCATGGACAACGTCACCCACCCTCTGCATGCCATGGTTATGACGCAGAGGAGCACCTTCAGTCACAGACTGATCCCACCACGGTGTGCCAGAGAGCGCTACAGGAGGTCATTCCTGCCGGCGGCTATTAGACTATATAATGCCTCACCGGGTTGCCGTGCCGTCGGCAACATAGATCTGGAACTGTTGGGGTGCTAGGACCTAGTTTAACAATTATGCATCCATCCGTGAGTTACTCTGGTCTGTAATCACTCATTCACTCAGGACTTATTTATTCATTCAGGTCTGTATATACATACTCATGTACAGTTGTTATATCATATCACGTGCAATATTGCAAGTAATTCTTGGACTTAACTTACGTAGTCATTCACTCAGGAATGCATATTAGTATCCTGTCAGTTGCGTCTTTTCTCATTGCTTTTAGTATATTGAATGTGCAATACGTGCAGTTATCTGTAATTAAACCCTGCGCACTAAGGACTGTATTGTAAGGGAATTACTATTATTACCCCAAATTATATCATACACACATTTAGCTATTTAAGTACCTCTTCCTGTCATTTACCTGTACATTTTATGTAACCATGCAAGTATTCACTTACCTGTAAATATAACTGTATATTTACCTGTACAGCTAATTTAACCATGCAAAATATTCACTTACCTGTTCATTTAACCAGTCTGTCTATTAAGTCAACTAATATTATCATATGCATTTTTAGCTATTGAAGTATTTCTCTGCCATTGACCTGTATAGTATAGTTAACCATCCAACATCCACCAATGTATAGTGTACATATTCAGCCAACCACCCATACTATGCAATGTATTTTTATAGCTTTTTTGCACTCCAGATATCTTGTATTTCTATACTTTTTCATACAGGGCAGATGCAAAATGCCAGAAGGAAAATACACAAAAGACAGATACACGGTACATGATACATAGAGCGGCAGTATGAAAAAGTATAGAAATACAAGAAGTCTGGAGTGCATAAAAGCTATAAAAAGACATTGCATAGTATGGGTGGATGGCTGAATATGTACACTATACATTGTTACAGTGTTAGGTGACATTTTGTTTTGTATATATTGCAAGTTGATATTGATAAATAAGGAGTATTTGCATGGTTAACTATACTATACAGGTCGATGGCAGAGAAATACTTAAATAGCTAAAACTGCGTATGATATAAGTGAGGGTAATATAAGTTTACTTATACAGTCTGGTTAAATGAACAGGTAAGTGAATATTTTGCATGGTTAAATTAACTTTACAGGTAAATATACAGTTACATTTACAGGTAAGTGGGGACTCTCAGACCATGAGAAACAAGATTTTCTGGTCTGATGAAAACCAAGATGGAACTCTTTGGCTTGAATGCCAAGTGTCACGTCTGGAGGAAACCTGGCACAATCCCTACGGTGAAGCATGGTGGTGGCAGCATCATGCTGTGGGGAAAACCTGCTCCAGAGAGCTCAGGAGCTCAGACTGGGGCGAAGGTTCCCCTTCCAACAGGACAACGACTCTAAGCACACAGCCAAGACAACGCAAGAATGGCTTCAGGACAAGTATCTGAATGTCCTTGAGTGGCCCAGCCTGAGCCCAGACTTGAACCTGATCTAACATCTCTGCAGAGACCTGAAAATAACTGTGCAGAGATGCTCCCCATCCAACCTGACAGAGATTGAGAGGATCTGCAGAGAAGAATGGGAGAAACCTCCCCAATACAGGTCTGCCAAGCTTGTAGCGTCATACCCAAGAAGACTCGAGGCTGTAATCGCTGCCAAAGGTGCTTCAACTAAATACTGAGTAAAGAGTCTGAATACTTATGTAAATGTGATTTCATGAAAAAATGGTTTATACAGTTGCAAAAATGTTTTTAAAATAACAGTTTTTGCTATGTCATTATGGGGTATTGTGTGTGTAACGTAACAAAATGTGGAAAAAGTCAGGGGGTCTGAATACTTTCCGAACGCACTGTAAAGCATCACCTTCTAAACTGACCTGGATTCATGTTGTTTTACCTTTTTTACACTCTTTCATCTTAAGGGATGGAAATGGGGAGAACCCGAATACAAACTGAATAAATATTTTTGCTTTTTACAGTGATTTCAGGGATTTCGTATCGGTGTGATCCCAAGTTCCATTTTTTTTTAATTTCCATCTCTTACATGTGTTACTGTGCTCCCTTTAACATACAAATTTTTCCAGACTTACAAAACAAGATGTCAATTGTACAGATGTTCTATTTAGTCCAATATAAAAAAAAATCTGGAAAACTAAATCCAGCAGAAGGATGCCATGTGTGTGGGTAACCAACAAATGTATTTGATGTTTTCTCTAACTTGGCATACTTGCTAATGAATCCAGAAAAAAAGAAGCCTTGGTTTGTACCATAATCAATGTCCATGCTGCAACTTCCATCATTAAGATTACCACAGGGGAGAATACACCAGGAAAACAACCTCCTTTTTCTCAAACTATGTCCTCATAATCATTTTCAGCTCAAACTCGTATGTAAAACCCTGTGCATGGTGTATATTCATTGTCCATATTAGGACAGCTTCAAAGTCACAGTGTACCTGCATGTGCCATTTTCACTAACATGTAGCTGAAGCTGTGGAATGAAAAGGTAATCATCACATTTCAAATGTTGGCATGAAACACCTATAATGCCCAAGATAATTAGGGTATTGTTCGATTGTTGTTTTTTCCTTGAAAACATTAACATTCCTCATTTTAATGTCCACATCATTTTGTTCCTTGAGCAACACTGATCTGTTTTCTGAGTGATACATTTTTTCTCATCGCTGGCTGGATTTTTAGAACTGATTCGTCAACATCTGGGGTCCAAATGCAACAATAAACAAACAATAAGACTGTGTGATGCTGACCCTGCTTAAATGTTGGTTCGCTTTAAAGTTCCAAGAGTTGAAACAATGGATGACTGCAAGTCCCATGAAACCTTGTCAGAGACGACTTCAAGGCAATTTTGAGTGTGAAGTTGGGCCAAAGAACATTTTTTTATTCAAAAGTTATTCAGAAAGTAGTTGTTTACTTTATCTTAAAACTTTGGGGGTTATGCAAACAGTTCCTTTTATTAGCCGCTGCTCTATTGAAGTAATATCAGTAACCCCAACTCGCACAGCTTTTCTCAATAGACTAGAACTGTCTAATCTACTTCCCAGATCTTAATCTGTGTTTACTTGCTCCTCTGTGGCGAGTGAATATGAACCTGGCCAGCATGTGTACTACTACCAACTCCAAGTGTCTCTAACACCAACTCAAAGTGACTCTTGATAATACGGAAACCATACTAATACATCATACTATGTACATGACCTAGTGACATGGGTGAGACACAAGTCCACCCTAAAACCAAACAAGACCTGGATGCTACCACACAGAAATGTACTGTAGATTTTACATATTGGCCTTCCCTAGCCCCAAAGCCTGTGATAAGTTATTGGCAGTAAATGTGAGTGGCACAGGTATTAAAAACATGCTTTGATACTGTACATCGCCTCACATTTGTGATGATGATGTGCTAGTAAATCCAGATGCCCCCTGGGAGATTTTATCACTTGGTTTACGAGGCGCTTTTGTAGGGAGGAGGTGGGTGGTGCTAGTTGGCCTAATGAGTTTGGTGCTGAGCTCTGTTGTTGCCAAGATTCCCCAATGACAGATGTGTTACTCACAGGCTGGTCTAGGCAGTAAGGCAGGTCTGGACACTGGTGTGAGGGTGTTCAAATTAAACCAAACTAAAATATAAACACAACATGCAACAATTTTACTGAGTTACAGTTCATATAAGGAAATCAGTCAATTAAAATAAATTAATTAGGCCCTAATTTATGGATTTCACATGACTGGGAATACAGACACCATAAAAAAAAAGTAGGGGGGTGGATCAGAAAACCAGTCAATATCTGGTGTGACCACCATTTGCCTCATGCAGCATGACATCTCCTTCGCATAGAGTTGGTCAGACTGTTGATTGTGGCCTGTGGAATGTTGTCCCACTCCTCTTGGAACTGGAACACGCTGTCATATACGTCGATCCAGAGCATCCCAAACATCCTCAATGGGTAACATGTCTGGTGAGTATGCAGGCCATGGAAGAACTGGGACATTTTCAGCTTCCAGGAATTATGTACAGATCCATGCGACATGGGGCAGTGCATTATCATGCTGAAAAATGAGGTGATGGCGGCGGATGAATAGCACGACAATGGGCCTCAGGATCTCGTCACGGTATCTCTGTGCATTCAAATCGCCATCGATAAAATGCTATTGTGTTCGTTGTCCGTAGCTTATGCCTGCACACACCATAACCCCACCTCCACCATGGGACACTCTGTTCACAACGTTGACATCAGAAAACCACTCACCCACACACATCGCCATATATGCTGTCTGCCATCCGGTACAGTTAAAACTGGGATTCATCCATGAAGAGCACACTTCTCCAGTATGCCAGTGGCCGTCGAAGGTGAGCCTTTGCCCACTGAAGTCGGTTACGACACCAAACTGCAGTCAGGTCAAGACCCTTGTGAGGACGACGAGCATGCAGATGAGCTTCCCTTAGACGGGTTCTGACAGTTTGTGCAAAACTTCTTCGATTTTGCAAACCCAGTTTCATCAGCTGTCTGGGTGGCTGGTCTCAGACGGTGAAGAAGCAAGATGTGGAAGTCCTGGACTGATGTGGTTAGATGTGGTCTGCTGTTATAAGGCCGGTTGGACATACTGCCAAATTCTCTAAAATTATGTTGGAGGCAGTTTATGGTAGAGAAATTAATATTAAATTATCTGGCAACAGCTCTGGTGGACATTCCTGCAGCCAGCAAGCCAATTGCATGCTCCCTCAAAACTTGAGACATCTGTGGCATTGTGTTGTGTGACAAAACTGCACATTATAGAGTGGCCTTTTATTGTCCCCAGCACAATGTGCACCTGTGTAACAATCATGCTGTTTAATCAGCTATTTGATATGGCACACCTGTCAGGTGGATGGATTATCTTGGCAAAATGCTCACTAACAGGGATGTCAACACATTTTAGCTAAATAAGCTTTTTGTGCCCTTTTTATTTATTTCAGCTCATGAAACATGGGACCAACACTTTACATGTTGCGTTTATATATTTTTTCAGTGTAAATTATTCTGACAGTTGAGTGAAAACATAAGGTCCTGAGCCTGGGTAATCCAGAGAGATCTGCTTTAGTGGGACCTGGTTTACAGGGATCTAGCTTAGAGAGACCTGCCTTAGAGGGACCTGGCTTATAGGTGCCAGACACACATAGAAATCTGATGTGGATAGGTACTTGTAAAATCGCAATGCTCGGCAGTGGCTGGCAACTTGACTTTGAGCCAATCAGAGAGCACAAACCTCCACGTGGCCGACAGGAGTAACAAGAAAAAGTAAAAATAAGGCACGTAATCCACCCCTTTTCAACAGAAAACTAAAACAATAAAGCTGCATAATACATCATTTTTATCTAAAGCATGTCTTACATCTTTTACATCTAGCTAAGGAGTTTTGTGCTTGAAGAAGGATTTTTTTTAGGTTTAATAATATGCACTAGCTCATTAGTTAGTTAGCTAACCTTAGCTTGCTAACTGAGCAAGGCAGTCACACACACTTCATATGAAACAAATGGGGAGTTGCAGCACAATACACACTACCACTAAATGCTGTACCAAGCAATCTAGCAAAATGATTAAGACATTATTTAATTCAGTCTCCATTATCCAATACTGCCAGTGCAAGTTTGCTTGCTAGCTAACGTTAGCTTAATGGTTAGCATCACCATTTGCCAGTAGCAGAACATACAGTGGGGAGAACAAGTATTTGATACACTGCCAAATTTGCAGGTTTTCCTACTTACAAAGCATGTAGAGGTCTGTAATTTTTATCATAGGTACACTTCAACTGTGAGAGACGGAATCTAAAACAAAAAACCAGAAAATCACATTCTATGATTTTTAAATAATTAATTTGCATTTTATTACATGACATAAGTATTTGATCACCTACCAACCAGTAAGAATTCCGGCTCTCACAGACCTGTTAGTTTTTCTTTAAGAAGCCCTCCTGTTCTCCACTCATTACTGCACCTGTTTGAACTTGTTACCAGTATAAAAGACACCTGTCTACACACTCAATCAAACAGACTCCAACCTCTCCACAATGGCCAAGGCCAGAGAGCTGTGTAAGGACATCAGGGATAGAATTGTAGACCTGTACAAGGCTGGGATGGGCTACAGGACAATAGGCAAGCAGCTTGGTGAGAAGGCAACAACTGTTGGCGCAATTATTTGAAAATGGAAGAAGTTCAAGATGACGGTCAATCTCCCTCGGTCTGGGGCACCATGCAAGATCTCACCTCGTGGGGCATCAATGATCATGAGGAAGGTGAGGGATCAGCCCAGAACTACACGGCAGGACCTGGTCAATGACCTGAAGAGAGCTGGGACCACAGTCTCAAAGAAAACTATTAGTAACACACTACGCCGTCATGGATTAAAATCCTGCAGCGCATGCAAGGTGCACCTGCTCAAGCCAGCGCATGTCCAGGCCCGTCTGAAGTTTGCCAATGACCATCTGGATGATCCAGAGGAGGAATGGGAGAAGGTCATGTGGTCTGATGAGACAAAAATAGAGCTTTTTGGTCTAAACTCCACTCGCCGTGTTTGGAGGAAGAAGAAGGATGAGTACAACCCCAAGAACACCATCCCAACCGTGAAGAATGGAGGTGCAAACATCATTCTTTGGGGATGCTTTTCTGCAAAGGGGACAGGACGACTGCACCGTATTGAGGGGAGGATGGATGGGGCCATGTATCGCGAGATCTTGACCAACAACCTCCTTCCCTCAGTAAGAGCATTGAAGATGGGTCGTGGCTGGGTCTTCCAGCATGACAACGACCCGAAACACACAGCCAGGGCAACTAAGGAGTGGCTCTGTAAGAAGCATCTCAAGGTCCTGGAGTGGCCTAGCCAGTCTCCAGACCTGAACCCAATAGAACATCCTTGGAGGGAGCTGAAAGTCCGTATTGCCCAGCGACAGACCCGAAACCTGAAGGATCTGTATGGAGGAGCACCCCCACTTTCAAAATAGTTTTTTACCAGTAAATTTGGTATGATCCTTCGGGTAAATTAAAATTTTCAATGTCTAGTAATGTTTTGAGCTAGTTTGTATTAAAATATGTATGTCCATTCTATATATTATATAATAATTAACAGATAGCATTTCGCACCACATCCCCACATGGCCTCAAGATGAATGGTTTTGACCATTTGAACATTTTGCTTGCCACTGTTTTGGTTCCATTTAATTAGAAAGCGCCAGTTGCACCACTGGTGTTTAAAATTAAAAGGCATCTGCAAAAGAAAATCTATTTTGATGTGCTGTTGCTGTTGTTACAGTTGTATTGTCGTTTCATGCCGATACACTCAGAGTGTTGTTACATTTTATTTGAGCGGTGTGCACCACGAGCAAATTCATTGTTATTTCACTTTGCCTGTAAGAACCATGATGAGCATGGACACAGTAGATACTGAGAAATAAATCAGTAGGACTTATATTACATAATTAAATAGTTTAAATATTGTTTTTCTCCCTAAGCTGTTTACAGGCATTTTAACACCGTTCTGCATTTTTACTGTCTATTTTCCCAACATCAATTGGTTAAATCACATTGTTAAAATGTTTTCATTCAGTTAAAAAAGCGCACCGTGGCCGCTTCGCGTTACAATGTAGCCAAGCTGTGTCTGTATGCACCTATGCGCAAAATGAAAAAGCACAGGATATTTGTACCTCGATAAAACAGCTTTGCTTGGCCTGGTAATATCGACCAAATATTATGTATGCTGCCGAGACAAGTTAATTTAAAACATTTTCTTGGTGACACTGTGAGAGCGCTTCAACCAATAGCGCAAAGCAAAGTCCATGCTGGAGGAAAAGCAGAATGGCCAAGTAATGTGAGACTTTCATTATTCCTCATACTTTTCATGATTATTCTGTTTCAAACCAGCAGAAGCTGGAAGGCTCTTCCCATAAATTACAAGTCAGTATTCAACGTCCATCCATGTCTGAGGAGGTCAGGAGGTGAAGTGAAAACCGGCTACTAGGGTCATCAGTGAGCGCTGTTACCTTCAAGTATGCTTTAGTTTTGCTAGGGCATTGTGGAGAGGGATGGTAGATGGGTGAAATCATCTGCATCTGATTCGCAGGGTTGCATGTTTGAATCCAGCGATAACGTTTTTTTTATATTTTTGTGTTAAGCCTATCCAACCCATACCTTTTTTAATTTTATTTATCCTTTATTTAACTAGGCAAGTCAGTTAAGAACAAATTCTTATTTACAATGACGGCCTACACCGGCCAAACTCGGACGACGCTGGACCAATTGTGCGCCACCCTATGGGACTCCCAATCACGTCCGGTTGTGATACAGTCTGGATTCGAACCAGGTTGTCTGTAGTGACGCCTTAGACCACTGTGCCACTTGGGAGCCCATTCTGAGTTAATGCTCAAATTCGGAGTTAATGCCTTGTTACGATATAGAGAAGTAACCAAACACTTCAAAATTTGGCGTTTGAGAAACATGGATGAACGTCTATTTCCGACGTGAGACTGTGCGAGCTTGTTGCTTTCTATTGGATCACAGAGACCCCACTGGCAAGACATTGAGTGCATCGGTATAAGAAGCACGCTAAATTGCACTCATGATTAGGCCTTTACCTCATCTTATTCATTCAGCGCTGGCACTAACCAAAAGAGAGAAACCCAATTCCCTACCTCAACCTTTGTACTGAAAATGGCTAGTCAATGGTAATGTTGGCCCACTTCACAAAAGGAGCTGAGCCTGAAATCAGTCTCTCCTCATTTCTTCCCAGTATTAAATAAGCACAGGCTTTAAGTGCTTTTACAGGGCAGAATTAACAAATGCGTACTCAGCCTAGCGATATTAAGTCAGGTCACCCCACATATGATGTGACAAGGTAAGGGGGGGTTCAAACTGTCTTACCATGGGAAGGTCTCGGATTTCCCTTTTTACTCTTTCACTGCTACAGTAGCCAGGGCTTTGGTCTGTGTGTGAACCAGTACGTTGGCATGCATGAATGTGTGGATGTGTGTGAGCGTACGCGCATGTGTGTGACTGTTGCGGGCCAGGAGTGCTAGTGTTTTCGATCCTGGTCCATACCTCTACGCACATACAAAAGGTATTTCCGTGTGTGACCACAAAACCTTGGTGTGCATACTTCAGGATGTTCACTTAACAGAGGAGGACAGACTAAAGTAATTATATTATATACTATATACTATACTATAATTATAGCTTTCATCTAGGCCATGTACCACAAGTGGAATGAAGAAAGCTAGACCTGATCTTAATCTGGTGACGACAGTTGGCCACATTACGACTTGTGACATAAACATGAGAGGGGGTTGTTGTTTATTTTGTTTCATCGCCTGTTGTCTAGGGTCTAGGCCTTACCACCGTATTCTGTTAAAGAGGTCGGAATTAGGACCGTCAGTGCAGTTAATTGCAGCTGACACAATGCATGAATCAGTTGCTTTCTTCAGCAGAGGCTCCTACTTAGGTCGTTGACTTCGGCTTCTCGATTTTAACTAAGCATGATGTCCTACAAATGCAACTTTGCAAATTGTGGTTGCCATGACTGAGTGTAGAAAAAACAGTAGCACTTTAGTTTACAGCGTTGAAATAAGAGGGCAACCACCTGGAAGGTATCTGGAAACAACTTGGAAACAAGACAAACAACCAGGTAAGTACATGGTAATAACCGGTTAAGTTAGTATTTAGCTGCTTAATACTGATATAAAGGGAGATTCATTTTCCTGGTTGTTATGTAGAAAAAAGTATGTCTTACTGAAGAACTATCAATAACAGAGGCAAATAAGCAAAGGTTATGTAGCAAGTATTTAAGGCCATTTCACCTCACCATCTATACTTATTAAGAATTTGCTTTTTTAGAAAATGTATCACAGTAACGTTAGAGAAACTACATCATACTTGTACTGTATGTGGGCTAACCTCAAAACATACCTTTGGTGTCTTTGCTTGTAGCTGGGTAGGTACCTTGGAGTTGCTGTCTTGTTTCTCTGTTGTTTACTATTACTTTACGGTCATTACCCAGTTATTTTAGTACTGTAAATATTATGTAATTTACTGGTCCTTTCTTTATAATTTCAGCTAAAATCTATTCCACTGTTACTATGTAAATGACTGTTACTTTCCATATAGTTTCACGATAGTTGCTGTGTACCTTACTGTTCCTTTATTTACCATTTCACAGACAGATTAATACAAAACAATAAAAATGACTACTTTTATACTACAGTGACCGTACGTACATACCCCCAACCAGAAGCCATGTATTAAAGGCAACATCCTCACTGAGCTAAAGGGTAGAGGTGCCGCTTTCAGAAGCTTATAAGAAATCACGCTATGCCCTCCGACAAACCATCGAACAGGCAAAGCGCCAATACAGGACTAAGATTGAATCGTACTACACCGGCTACACCTTATAGCTAGCTGACTTTGAACCAGTGAAGAGCTCCGAGACAGGACTGTATCGAGGCACAGATCTGGGGAAGGGTACCAAAATATTTCTGCAGCATTGAAGGTCCCCAAGAACACAGTGGCCTCCATCCATGGTCTGGGAGTCCTTTAGGTGCTGACGTGACGTGACTTTCATTAATGTGATGACTGTTATTTATCGAATCAACAAACTATGTTTAATTGTTACCCAATTAAATGAATCATGTAACAATTAACTTGTTAGGAATGTTATGTACCACAGAAGAAGTTGTTTATAGAGTTACCATCATAACAGTCACTTATTAATCATTACCTCATATCGGTCTCATTCTGAACGTCGCATACTCCTTGGATCTGCAAGAACCCCAGCTTTACTTAGGATTCAACACTACACAATTTGGTTTAATAATTAGTTTACTAGCTAACTAAATAATAACACAGAATACATACACACTTAATACATGAGAAAAAGTCGCTAGCGGACTAACAACAGCAAGATGGTGTGGCAGTGCGGGCGTGTTTGTCTTGTCCCGTGTAAATAATCTTATGTTTTTTTGCTTTTCGTCTTTTTCCATATACATCTCTTAATTTCACTTTCCATCAAACAAATCCTTTGCGAACCATATATACTTTCCTGCAACCCGCCTCACCCAATGTGTAACGGATCTGCTAATTCTTCATGCCATATAACTGGACCCTTCGAAAGAAACTAGCCAGCTAACTAGCTACTAGCCATTGTCAGCGGTCTTCACCATTGCCCTTCGCCTGCACCAGCCAACTTTAACTTGGACAATATCGACCAGTCAGCACAGTGCGCTACCAACCCAGCGCTGCCGCAATCACTGGATTATTACACCGGATCATCGCAGCTAGCTAGCTGCAAACGAGTGGCTGTTGTTTGGCTAACATCATTGACCCGAAGCTTATACCAGTTAGCCTTGAGCTAGCCTCGAGCTAGGCCCATCTCCCTGCTAGCTGACAAAGTGTACTAGCTAATTCCTGGGCTACAGTACCTCTTTGCCAACTGGCCTGGACCTTCTATTGTCGACACGGAGCCCCGCCGATCCATCACGACTGGTCTGCCGACGTAATCGTCCGATGTGGTCCTTCAACAGGCTTTTCCGATGCGATGACGCCGAAGACCCATCTGCTAGCCCCAGCCCGCTAGCATTCTGAATGCCGTGCCTCCTGCTCCCTTGCATTGGAACTACAACTAGGGAAATCCAAAAATATCTGGTCCCAATATATAACACCTGCGATTGCTTTATGCCTCTCTCTCATGTCAATATGCCTCGTCTATTGCTGTTTCTGTTAGCTCTTATTGTTTTATTTCACTGTAGAGCTCCCAGTCCCACTCAACATACCTCAGATAGCTCCTTTGTCCCCCCCCCCAAACACACACATTCGGAGACCTCACCAGGATTAACTGGTGCCTCTTTCATCGTCACTCAACGCCTGATCTCACATCTTACCATATCCCTGTCTGTACATAATGCCCTGAATCTATCCTACCGAGCCCAGAAATCTGCATTTTTAATTATTTGTGCCCAACGCACTAGACGACCAGTTCTTAAAGCCACTAGCCGTACCCTTACCCTACTCCTCCTCTGTTCCTCTGGTGATGTAGAGGTAAACCCAGGCCCTGTAGCCCCCAGTACTACAGTCATGGCCAAAGGTTTTAAGAATGACACAAGTATTGTCTCCACAAAGTTAGCTGCTTCAGTGTTCTTAGATCTTTATGTCAGTAGTTACTACGTTAGACTGAAGTATAATTACAAGTATTCCATGAGTGTCAAAGGCTTTCATTGACAATGACATTCAGTTTATGCAATACTTGCAGTGTTGACCCTTCTTTTTCCAAGACCACTGCAATCCACCCTGGCATACTGTCAATTAACTTCTGGGCCACATCCTGACTGATGGCAGGCCATTCTTGCATAATCAATGCATGGAGCCAGAAGTTGTGGGTTTTTCTTTGTCCACCCGCCTCTTGAAGATCTACCACAAGTTCTCAATGGGATTAAGGTCTGGGAGTTTCCTGGCCATGGACCCAAAATGTTGATGTTTTGTTGCCAGAGCCACTTAGTTATCACTTTTGCCAAGGTGCTCCATCATGCTGGAAAAGGCATTGGTCGTCACCAAACTGTTCTTGGATGGTTGGGAGAAGTTGCTCTCAGAGGATGTGTTGGTACCATTCTTTATTCATGGCTGTGTTCTTAGGCAAAATTGTGAGTGAGCCCACTCCCTTGGCTGAGAAGCAACCCCACACATGAATGGTCTGAGGATGCTTTACTGTTGGCATGACACAGGACTGATGGTAGCGCTCAACTTGTCTTCTCCGGACAAGGTGTTTTCCGGATGGCCCAAACAATTGGAAAGGGGAGTCAGAGAAAATTACTCTACCCAAGTCCTCAACAGTCCAATCCCTGTACCTTTTGCAGAATATCAGTCTGTCCCTGATGTTTTTCCTGGAGAGAAGTGGCTTCTTTGCTGCCCTTCTTGACACCAGGCCATCCTCCAAAAGTCTTCGCCTCACTGTGCGTGCAGATGCACTCACACCTGCCTGCTGCCATTCCTGAGCAAGCTCTGCACTGGTGGTCCCCCGATTCCGCAGCTGAATCAACTGTAGGAGACGGTCCTGGCGCTTGCTGGACTTTCTGGACGCTATGACGCCTTCTTCACAACAATTGAACCTCTCTCGAAGTTCTTGATGATCCGATAAATGGTTGATTTAGGTGCAATCTTACCAGCAGAAATATCCTTGCCTGTGAAGCCCTTTTTGTGCAAAGCAATGATGACGGCACGTGTTTCCTTGCAGATAACCATGGTTGACAGAGGAAGAACAATGATTTCAAGCACCACCCTCCTTTTAAAGCTTCCAGTCTGTTATTCTGACTCAATCAGCATGACAGAGTGATCTCCAGCCTTGTCCTCGTCAACACTCTCATCTGTGTTAACGAGACAATCACTGACACGATGACAGCTGGTCCTTTTGTGGCAGGGCTGAAATGCAGTGGAAATGTTTTTTGGGGATTAAGTTCATTTTCATGGCAAAGAGGGACGTTGCAATTAATTGCAATTCATCTGATCACTCTTCATGACATTCTGGAGTATATGCAAATTGCCATCATCAACACTGAAGCAGCAAACTTTGTGGAGACCAATACTAGTGTCATTCTCAAAACTTTTGGCCACGAATGTACACCTATTCTAAAAACCTTGGTTTCATGCATGTTAATCAGAAGCCTCCTCCCTAAGTTTGATTTATTCACTGCTCTAGCACATTCAGCCAACTCTGATGTCCTAGCCTTGTCTGAATCCTGGCTTAGAAGGCCACCAAAAATTCAGAAATGTCCATCTCCAACTACAACATTTTCCGTCAAGATAGAACGGCTAAAGGGGGCGGAGTTGCAATCTACTGCAAAGATAGCCTACAGAGTTCTGTCATACTATCCAGTTCTGTACCCAAACAACTTGAGCTTCTACTTCTAAAAATTCACCTCTCCAGAAATAAGTCTCTCACTGTTGCCGCTTGTTACAGACCCCCCCTCAGCCCCCAGACTCTGTGAATTGATTGCCCCCGGACTATCCTCAGAGTTCGTACTGCTAGGTGACCTAAACTGGGATATGCTTAACACCCCTGCCATCCTACAATCTAAACTAGATGCCCTCAATATCACACAAATTATCAAGGAACCTACCAGGTACAACCCTAAATCTGTAAACATGGGCACCCTCATAGATATCATCTTGACTAACATGCCCTCTAAATACACATCCACTGTCTTCAATCAGGATCTCAGCGATAACTGCCTCATTGATAGCGCCCGTAATAGGTCCGCGTTCAAACGACCACCCCTCATCACTGTCAAACGCTCCCTAAAACACTTTAGCGAGCAGGACTTTCTAATCGACCTGGCCCGGGTATCCTGGAAGGAAATTGACCTCATCCCATCAGTAGAGGATGCCTGGTTGTTCTATAAAAGTGCTTTCCTCACCATCTTAAATAAGCATGCCCCATTTAAAAAGTTTAGAACTAAGAACAGATATAGCCCTTGGTTCACTCCAGACTTGACTGCCCTCGACCAGCACAAAAACGTCCTGTTGCGTACTGCATTAGCATTGAACAGCCCCCGCGATTTGCAATTTTTCAGGGAAGTCAGGAACCAATATACACAGTCAGTAAGGAAAGCAAAGGCTAGTTTCCTTAAACAGAAATTTGCATCCTGTAGCACTAATTCCACCAAGTCCATGCCCACTGCACTGAGGCTAGGAAACACTGTCACCACCGATAAATCTATGATAATCAATCATAATATAACATTATCCGCAGCTATTGTTGCAACCTGTCACGGAAGGGTGCAGAGAGAGACCAAGACGCAGCGCAGGGATAGTAGTTCGACATTGATATTTATTTATACTTGTTAGGTCGTGTCAATTCAAATCTGGTATTGGAACAAAAGGATTACTACGCCGTTTAAATCATCTATGTATTTTATTCTAGCAAACCCTTAAATGGTAAATATGAAGTTCGTATATACAGGCTCACTGTGACACCACGCAGGGCAAACAGCAAGCAGGGCCAGAGAAGAGAGAGAGAGAGAGAGAGAGAGAGCGCAAGAGAGAGAGAGCGCAAGAGCGCGAGAGTGAGTGAGCAAACAGTCAGCAGCGCTAGAGAAGAGAAGAGCGCCCCTATCCTTTGTTCTTCCTTAAATACTCCGACAGAATCGTTTCCGCTCCTTGCTGACCTGTCGGAGTAGAGGCTGAGTGTGGTTTAAACTTACTCAGCCTATCGTTGGCGTGCAGGCTGGTCCCAGCCTCGTGACGCAATCCAGTTGATGGAAGTAGTGGTCCTCTTAGTAGATGTCCAAGCTTCATATTACAACAAGACACAGTTCTATCATAAAACCCCCAGCTAGCACATTCCTTCCACATAGCTCCCCCTTACCCAAACCTACAGCAGTTCTAAAGATCTATGATCACACAATACATTCACTTAATAACTCTTGTTGTAGATTAACATATTCATTAGCTAAACATATATCAGCCCTTACAGTCCCCCTTTTGACACCCCCTAGGGTGTCACTCACCCCAATACAAAAAATACAAAGCTTATGCATTAAGAAAAGTAAAAAACCCTCAACCTGTTACAGCTACACCTACTGGATATAAAGAGAACTACCAGTCACTCCAAAACTTACAACCCTCACATCTGTAACAGCAAATCAACCAACCCGCTCATCCTTTGTTTCTCCACCCTTAATGCTGAGTGGCTACCAGCCACCCAAGAACTTAAAACCCTCTTAGGTGTTTAGGACAGCACTGACACTTAACATACTAGGAAATATTGAGATTATATATATATATATATATATATATATATATATGTATACATACATACATACATACATACATACATACACATATATATATATATACATATACATATACATATACGTACATACATGCACCTACACACACATTTTTATTTTTATTTATTTTTTAACCCGTGAAAAAAATGACTTATGAAAACACCTTATTCAACCCCACTTTATTCAACCACCCCCCGTATAGCAAACCAAGGGTCATCCTCAGTCAGACTCATCTTCCTATGAAGACTTGATTCGGTATCAGCATCAGCTACTTGAGCTCCAAGGAGGGGCATCATACCAACAGCCTGCACCACATCTGTAACAGACTTTTTCAAACATGGGATGATACAAGCAGCACAACACATTAAAAGCAAAAACACAGTGATAACTATACTTCCTGCAGAGTGAGTTACCCCCCACATCATGTATATCACCCATATCCCCCACATGTTCTTGCCTGAATCTGCCAACTTGCTCAAGTCTCTTCTAATGAGCGATTTGGGCCTTCGCCTTTTGCACAGTGATTTCTATGGTACCACGAATCTCTTTTGTTTGAATTCACTCTCAATGAGTGACTTGATACCTCTTTCACCTGGTACTGTCCTTCCCACCTGGGCTCCGTCCACTTTATGGAATGCACCTTTACGCTCACCAGGTCTCCCACCAGGATATCTCTGTTTTCGTCTGTGGTTTCGACTGCAGAAGTTCGGACCTCCACCACCTGTTTGGACAGTCTTTCGACAAGAGAAGTTAACGCCTGCATGTAGTCTGTGTATCTGATTTTAGCTATGTCTAGTCTAGGCATGCTAAGATTATCTGCTGGTGGCCCTGGCATCCTACGCCCTGTCAATAGTTCATGAGGGGTTAGATGTGTGTCAGAGCCTGGGGAGTTTCTCACTCTGTTGTTGTAACTTTTGCATATTTCACAGCTTTCAGATGTTTCCCTGGCCATGTCCACCATGTTGGGGTGGTACCATGGCTTCTCAATTGCCTTTCCCACACTCTTCAATCCTTCATGTGCTTTTTCATGCTCTTCTCTGATGATAGATCTGAGGAGTTTGGCAGGAGCCACTGTTTTTCCCATGGTAGCCCTCCAGATTCCTTGGTGATCCCTTCTTGCCCCCTGCCTGCTCCACACATTCTGTTCATAAACATCAGCAGCCTCTTGTAACTGTCTTACTGTATCTTCTGTCAGCTCTTCCTGGCTATGGGTTGTCCTCTGCACCATCTGTTGTGCAGTGTAACCTCCCGCTTCCTTAGCTGCCAAGTCTGCTTGATCATTCCCTTCACGTTCCCTAGTGCTTTCTTTACTGTGTCCTTTACATTTCATGATTGACACCCGTTTTGGCAGCTTGATTGCCTCAATCAATTTCTGGATCTCTTGTTTGTGTTTTATAGGTTTGTTTGAGCTGGTTAGGAACCCTCTCCTCATCCATTGAGGGCCATCAATGTGAGCAATTCCATGGGCGTATGCAGAATCGGTATAGATGTCTACCTCTCTTCCTTGGCAGAGCTCTAGTGCTCTCCGCAATGCTCTCAGTTCTGCTAGTTGTGCCGAGGCTCCTGCTGGTTCCAATCTTCCTGCTTCCATCACTTCATGATCTCCATTCTTTCCCTGGCGCACCACAGCATAGGCAGCAATGTTTCCTTCACTCGGATTCTTCGACCTATAACAGCACCCGTCCGTAAATAGGGTTTCCTTTATTCCATCCAGTTGTGTGTTTCCGAGATCCATTCGAACCTTTATTTGCTTGGCTGCCCTGTCTTCACAAACGTGTGGTTCCCCCTTGCCCATGCCATCGGTCATGTTGGCGACTGTTGTCACATATGTGATGTGTTTTGCCGTAATTGTCTTGGTTATGTCGGATTTTCTCTTGCTAGACAGGGCAAAAAGCTTGGAACCGATAAAAGCTGCTACCCCATGGTCTGTGTTGATTTCCAATGGATGTCGCATCACTATGTGTGCTGTTTTTCCCACTGCTTTTGCCAGTGCAGCCATATGTCTGGCACAGTCTGTTTGGCCTGTTTCAATGTTGTCCAATTTTGCACTGTAATAATGCAATACTCTCCTCTCCCCCTTTTGTTTCTGATACAGGACGGAATGAACAAACCCGTCTTGTTCTGAAACATCAAGATGGAATGGTGTCGTGTAGTCAGGTAGAGACAGTGCTTCTGCTAAGGTTTGTTTGAGCTGAATGAATGCCGTTTCTGCTTCAGTAGTCCACTTTAGGACTGCAGTGAGATTACGTGGAGGGTCGGATAGTTTGTCCATTATAATCGGCATAAGTTGGTGTATAGGGGTGGTTGAGATGTGCATCCCAGCCTGATTACAGTATATACTACACCCCATTTTTGATAGCAAGTCCCTGCCCATCAGTCCAACGGAGCATTCTGGGTTGTGTAGGAACTGATGTGTTACTTTAAGGTCATCCCATACCACTTCCAGTGGTACCGTGTATGGCTTTCTCATAATTGTCCCTGAAACCCCAGAAAAAGCTTGTTTTTTCGTTGTGAGTTGATATGCTGTCTGCACAGAAGACCAGGTGCATCCTGTGTCAATCAGCATACCATGCTCCCTTCCTCCTATTACGCACTTCACCACTGGTTCCACATCTGGTGGAAAAGTGTAGATATTGGTGGTGGTGCTATTTGGGGTTTCCGGGCAGCTTCATTGGTTGCCACCTTCTCCAGCCCAGGCCATATTGGGGATCAGGGCTGGGTTCGGCACGGGCTGATATTGGCTCTGTTGCTGGAATGGCTGTTGTAGGGGCCATTGCTTCTGTCCACCTCGTCCTCCATGCCAGTTACCACTGTCTCGAGGTGCCCACTGTCCTCTTCCTCTGGTTTGGCCCATGTACCCTCTTCCTCTAGCCTGGAATGGTTGTCTTGGCAGAGCGCAGTTTCTAGCCATGTGTCCGGATCTTCCACAGTTGAAACATCCTTGATTCCCATATCTGAGATCATATGCTGGGTTGATAGCGGCATGTAGGCTGACTGTTGATATAAAGGTTCAGCATACACCAGGGGTGTGGGTGGTGATGGGGGCTGATATGGTGCTCTTTCCAGGGCCATCAACCCTGCCATAGCCTGAAATGCTGTAGTTAACGCTGCCACATCGGGAGTGGGTGTCGTAGCCCCACTTGTAGGTGTACTGGTCACCACCATTTGCTTGCTGGGCTTATCCTCCATCAGTTGCTTTTCTAAGACCTTCTTCTGTAGCTGTTTAATTTCATCCTCTTCTTTTCGCTTACCTTCCCTCCATCTTTCCACATGGTGTTGGACTATATCAGTGAACTCCAAAACACTCTTTGCAGTGATGCCCACCATTTTCTCGCATTCCAGCCTCACCTGATCTGGGAGTCCCTCCAAACAGCTAGCCAGGAATAGGTATTTGGTGGTTTCATTTCCTGGTTCTTCATTCCAGGCCTGTCTCCACAGGTTTTTTGCCTTTTTCATATACACTGGCACACTCTCCTCTCCGTCCAGTGTCAGCGTTTTCATCAACTGAGGTCTTGGTTGGGTCGGATATTTGCATCTTATGGCATCCCATATTTGTCCGCGATGCTGATCAAATCGAGTTGCTGATGCCACCATTCCTCTTACTCCCCCCTGTGTCATGATCTCCCGACATTCTTGATCGCCCATGCATCTGTTCATAACCGCTGCCATGTCTCCTAATGTAAGTTCATCTGCAGCAGTTAGGCTTTCAAAAGCTTTGACCCACCTATCTCCAGACTCTTCTGGGGTAGGGAGAACGTCCACCAGGGTTTGTATGTCTCTGTGGGCCCATGGCTTGTAAATGGCACCACCCCCTGGTGTGTCTCTCATTGGGTATTGGCCCCTGGTTTCTTGCTCCCGGGTTCTGGCTCTAGTGTGGTGGGCAGGGGCATCACATGGGTCCCACACCTTTCCTTCACATTTTCCACAAAGTACTTTAAAATCACTTCTCTCTTGCTCCACTGGTTCCTCCTGTTCCCCTAAGTCAATAAAGTGTCCCCTCGGAGGTGTGGGTGTTCTGTACCTCCCTGGTGGTGTACTAACTCTACTTCCCTTCTTTCTCTCCTCACTCAGGTCCCTTCTTGTTTTCTCCATTTCCTGTAGCTGCTCTGCCCCTCTTCTCACTTCCTCTTCCATTTCTTTCAGCTTTCTTCTATTCTTTTCTATCACCATTCTCTCCCTTTCTCCTTCCTCTTGGTCCATCTGAGTCCATTCCTGCTGCACCAGTTCTCCACTTTCACTGCCACCCGTTAAACTCATACTGGTCGCATCCGTCGATATTCTGGTCAAGTTGGACACCACCTTTTGTATGGCTTTTGCTGCCTCTAATAATACTGCCACCTTCTGTCTCCATTTTCCCATATCATTCACTCTTACCCATTGTTCCCCCTCTTCATCATCTGGTCGCTTGTGATATTTGACCTCTCCCACAATGTCCAACACTGGAGCCATCACTTTTGGTGTCCCATACGGGGGAGGTGCCGATGGCAGGACTGGGTATAGTTGAAGTTTTATGACCTCTTCTTTTTTCTTGTCTTTGTTCTGTCCTTCTTCCCATATGTTCTTTAGTTTCACCAACATGGCCAGTACTATTTTCTCCTCCAGTCTGGCTTCTTCCATTACTCCCTTGAGTTTGCCTTTATTTGGTTCACCTTCTTTCCTCCATTTCTCCTCTACTTTTTTGATTCTGCGTTTCAATGTTTCCAATATTCTACCTGGTTCGCCTTCAATAGGAATGCCATCAGAAGATTGGATCCAGCCATCTTCTAGCCACTCCCTATAAACTTTTTCTCCTCTTCGTTTCCATTCTTTTCCATCCTTTCCCCCGTGGATTTCCAATGTAGATTTCAACGTCTCCAATATCCTGTCTGATTCTTTTAATACCATTTTATTACTAGATTTCAACCTGTTAATTATCCCCTTCATTCTATAGATTTATATGACAGTTTTAAATACTTCTATTCTGTACTTTGTAATGATAACCTTTATGTTACTAAACACTCCCTCCAACTTTACTTTAAACTCCGCCCTAATGTCTAAAAATATTCCGCCGAACCTAGCCGTACCCCCTAGTTACGAACCTTGCCGGTCGCCAATATTTATCTAAAATTTTCCGAACCTAGCCGTACCCTTGTAGTTACGGACCTTGCCGAATCTAATTACTAAACCAATTATTCCCTATACTCCTCGAACCTAGCCGTACCCTCGTAGTTACGGACCTTGCCGATAAAACAATACTCTAATATATCAGGGCTTCACAATCACATTTACCAAATCACATGTTTTCATGGTATTACTTATCTATTCATAGCTTGACATTCACCAAATCAGAGGGTTGCATGGTATTACTTATCTATTCATAGCATGACATTCACATTCACCAAATCACAGGTTTGCATAATATTATTATCTATTCATAGCTTGACGTTCACATTTACCAAATCACCGGCTTGCATGGTATCATATTACTTATCTATTCATAATAATTCATAATTCAGTTCACTTACATCAAACAGGTGTTTCACAAAATAAATTTGGATAAAGCCAATGTGCAGAACTTTAGTTATTCACAATAGGTGTCTGCTTACCTTTTTAGTTGACCCTTTATGAAACACCGTTCAACGATAGTGATGTCCAATCGGCTGGTCAATCCCCCGCAAAGTTCCGCTACCAGATCACGTGGGTGTCACCAAATTGTTAGGTCGCGTCAATTCAAATCTGGTATTGGAACAAAAGGATTACTACGCCGTTTAAATCATCTATGTATTTTATTCTAGCAAACCCTTAAATGGTAAATATGAAGTTCGTATATACAGGCTCACTGTGACACCACGCAGGGCAAACAGCAAGCAGGGCCAGAGAAGAGAGAGAGAGAGAGAGAGAGAGAGCGCAAGAGAGAGAGAGCGCGAGAGTGAGTGAGCAAACAGTCAGCAGCGCTAGAGAAGAGAAGAGCGCCCCTATCCTTTGTTCTTCCTTAAATACTCCGACAGAATCGTTTCCGCTCCTTGCTGACCTGTCGGAGTAGAGGCTGAGTGTGGTTGAAACTTACTCAGCCTATTGTTGGCGTGCAGGCTGGTCCCAGCCTCGTGACGCAATCCAGTTGATGGAAGTAGTGGTCCTCTTAGTAGATGTCCAAGCTTCATATTACAACAAGACACAGTTCTATCATAAAACCCCCAGCTAGCACATTCCTTCCACATAGCTCCCCCTTACCCAAACCTACAGCAGTTCTAAAGATCTATGATCACACAATACATTCACTTAATAACTCTTGTTGTAGATTAACATATTCATTAGCTAAACATATATCAGCCCTTACATACTATATATAATCGAACAAATGGCGAACTACAGGACACAAACACACTATAAACTAACGTCACGTTCACCAAAACACACGAAATGAACGGACGTAAAAAAAAGGCACACTTAGTTCTCACCGTGACTGCGACATATAACGACAACATCAACATGTAACGATATGTAACAATAACGACCCACACCAACGTGAAGGACAGACTCAACATATATTGGATCCCTAATTAGAGACAATGCCGTGCAGCTGCCTCTAATTAGGGATCCAACCTAAACCCAACACAGAAACAGAAAAGGACGACACTGTCAGACTCTGACCACAGCTACATAGAGAAGCAATTAGGCTTCTCTATGGCCAGAGCCTGACAGTACCCCCCCCCCCAAAGGCGCGGACTCCCGGACGCCTAAGCAAAAAAAACACAAAACACGGGGGGGGGGGGGTAAATGGGAGGGAAAACTAGTCCAACGGGGGCGGCTCCGGCGACGTGGACAGTTTTGTCCCGTGCCCCTTCCTTATCACCGGTCCTGGGCTTTGTACCGGTGGGGCAAAAGGCTCCGGCCATGGAGCGGGGAAAACAACCGGGGCCGGACTGGGCACCGGTGGGGTAAACGGCTCCGGCCATGGAGCGGGGAAAACAACCGGGCCCGGACTGGGAACCGGTGGGGTAAACGGTTCCGGCCATGGAGCGGGAAAAACACCCGGGCCCGGACTGGGCACCGGTGGGGCAAACGGCTCCGGCCATGGAGCTGGGCAATTAACCAGGCCTGGATTGGGCACCGGTGGGGTAAACGGCTCCGGCCCTGGAGCTGGGAAAACAACCGGGCCTGGACTGGGTACCGGTGGAGCGGACTGCTCAGGCACTGAGGTGGAGCAGACGGCTGGACCCGGAATGGGCACCGGTGGAGCGGACTGCTCTGGCACTGAGGCGGAGCAGACGGCTGGACCCGGAATGGGCACCGGTGGAGCGGACTGCTCTGGCACTGAGGCGGAGCAGACGGCTGGACCCGGATTGAGCACCGGTGGAGCGGACTGCTCAGGCGCTGAGGCGGAGCAGACGGCTGGACCCGGAATGGGTACCGGTGGAGCGGACTGCTCTGACTTTGGAGCGGAGCAGACGGCTGGACCCGAAATGGGCACCGGTGGAGCGGACTGCTCTGGCACTGGGGCGGAGCAGACGGCTGGAGGTTCCGGGCGGCGGACCTTCGCTGGAGGTTCCGGGCGGCGGACCTTCGCTGGAGGTTCCGGGCGGCGGACCTTCGCTGGAGGTTCCGGGCGGCGGACCTTCGCTGGAGGTTCCGGGCGGCTGACCCTCGCTGGAGGTTCCGGGCGGCGGACCTTCGCTGGAGGTTCCGGGCGGCGGACCTTCGCTGGAGGTTCCGGGCGGCGGACCTTCGCTGGAGGTTCCGGGCGGCTGACCCTCGCTGGAGGTTCCGGGCGGCGGACCTTCGCTGGAGGTTCCGGGCGGCGGACCTTCGCTGGAGGTTCCGGGCGGCTGACCCTCGCTGGAGGTTCCGGGCGGCGGACCTTCGCTGGAGGTTCCGGGCGGCGGACCTTCGCTGGAGGTTCCGGGCGGCGGACCTTCGCTGGAGGTTCCGGGCGGCTGCGTGGAGCTGGAAGCACCTGGCTGGGCGCACGCACTGGAGGTCGGGTGCGGGGAGTAGGGCAGAGGTCCGGACCCGGACTGGACATCGGTGAAGCGTATTGCTCTGGCCTGGGAGTGGAGACGACGACCGGACCCGGACTGGGGATGCTCACTTTGGCCCCCACTAACTCCAGCTCCCTCCTCTTGCTCTCACACACCTCCCAACTGCGCCTGAATAGCTCCATAGTACTCCTCCATTCACCTCTCCGGAATTCCGCTATGCTCCACTGGGGAGGTGGTATTGGCTCTTCCTGTCAGTCGCCAGACCACCCCCATAGCCCCCCCCCAAAATTACCTTGGGGTTGTTTGCGGGGGTTTCCCCATCTGACGCGTCGCGCATAATGCGGCGGCACCTCCTCTCTCTCCGTCTCTCCCCAGTTACGCTGCTTGGTCTGGTAGTGGTGGGTCGTTCTGTCACGGAAGGGTGCAGAGAGAGACAAGACGCAGCGCAGGGATAGTAGTTCGACATTGATATTTATTTATACTATATATAATCGAACAAATGGCGAACTACAGGACATAAACACACTATAAACTAACGTCACGTTCACCAAAACACACGAAATGAACGGACGTAAAAAAAGGCACACTTACTTCTCACCGTGACTGCGACATATAACGACAGACTCAACATATATTGGATCCCTAATTAGAGACAATGCCGTGCAGCTGCCTCTAATTAGGGATCCAACCTAAACCCCACACAGAAACAGAAAAGGACGACACTGTCAGACTCTGACCACAGCTACATAGAGAAGCAATTAGGCTTCTCTATGGCCAGAGCCTGACACAACCCCTATTACTAGCATGTTCTACCTCTCCTTCGTATCGTCAGAGATCCGTAGAGACTGGAAAGCTGCCGTGGTCATCCCCTTCTTCAAAGGGGGAGACAATCTAGACCCAAAATTCTTTAGATCCCCACTGACCATTCCCAACATTCGGATGTTAGAAATATTGGTTTGGGCAGCAAAAGTATTTTTCAAAGACATTCTTTAGTAATACTGGAGAGAAATTACCCTCCTTCCTAATTTATGGCAGAGTGTTAAGGTGTCAAGACCGGCCCAGCCACACCCCTCCTCCTCTTCTGTGGGAGAGAGGGGGGGTCTGGCTGTCGTCAGCCATTTGCCAAGATGATCTGAGGCCTTGGATCCTCAGTCAGTAGAGTCATGACAGTGCCTTTTGAACAACTCCAAGTGGGCTGTCATATGCTTTTTACTGAGGTGTGGCTTCCGTCTGGCCACTCTACCATAAAGGCCTGATTGGTGGAGAGATGGTTGTCCTTCTGGAAGGTTCTCCCATCTCCACAGAGGAACTCTGGAGCTCTGCCAAACTGTCGGGTTCTTGGTCACCTCCCTGACCAAAGCCCTTCTCCCCTGATTGCTCAGTTTGGCCGGGCGGCAAGCTCTAGGAAGAGTCTTGGTGGTTCCAAACTTCTTCCATTTAAGAATGATGGAGGCCACTGTGATCTTAAGGACCTCAAATGCTACAGAATTTCCTTCCCCAGAGCTGTGACCCAACACAATCCTGTCTCGGAGCTCTACGGACAATTCCTTCAACCTCCTGGCTTGGTTTTTGCTTTGACATGCACTGTCAACTGTCGGACCTTATATAGACAGATGCCTTTCCAAATCATGTCCAATCAATTGAATGTACCACAGGTGGACTCCAATCAAGTTGTAGAAATATTTTGAAGGATGATGAATGGAAACAGGATGCACCTGAGCTCAATGCCAAATCTCATAGTAAAGGCTCTGAATACTTGTGTAAATAAGTATTTTTATTTTTAATACATTTGCAAAAAGTTCTAAAAACCTGCTTTGGCTTTAAAGCTGTAACGTAACAAAATGTGGAAAAAGTCAAGGGGCCTGAATACTTTCCGAATGCACTGTAAATACTGTAATTCAAAACACTGTAGGCTACTTCGAAACACCACTGCATAACTCAAGAATATCTAAATGTATATCCCCATGAAACAAAAACGTAACAAATGAGTTAAAACGTTTTATTTTGAGTTATATGATGGGGTAAGACTGTTGTACTGAGGACAGTCAACCAATAAAAGAAAAAATCATAAATAGGGGTAAAATCTCTATCAATAAATTAGTCACATTTCAAGCTTATCTAAAAAAGTTGTGTGGTATTCACAATTGGACTTATCATCTGCATGTGGCAGAATGTCAGTTGGCTGAGATTGCGACATGTATACAGGTAATAACCACATACAGTGGGGAGAACAAGTATTTGATACACTGCCGATTTTGCAGGTTTTCCCACTTACAAAGCATGTAGAAGTCTGTAATTTTTATCATAGGTACTCAACTGTGAGTGACGGAATCTATAACAAAAATCCAGAAAATCACATTGTATGATTTTTAAGTAATTAATTTGCATTTTATTGCATGACATAAGTATTTGATACATCAGAAAAGCAGAACTTAATATTTGGTACAGAAACCTTTGTTTGCAATTACAGAGATCATACATTTCCTGTAGTTCTTGACCAGGTTTGCACACACTGCAGCAGGGATTTTGGCCCACTCCTCCATACAGACCTTCTCCAGATCCTTCAGGTTTCGGGGCTGTCGCTGGGCAATACGGACTTTCAGCTCCCTCCAAAGATTTTCTATTGGGTTCAAGTCTGGAGACTGGCTAGGCCACTCCAGGACCTTGAGATGCTTCTTACGGAGCCACTCCTTAGTTGCCCTGGCTGTGTGTTTCGGGTCGTTGTCATGCTGGAAGACCCAGCCACAACCCATCTTCAATGCTCTTACTGAGGGAAGGAGGTTGTCATCCATCCTCCCCTAAATACGGTGCAGTCGTCCTGTCCCCTTTGCAGAAAAGCATCCCCAAAGAATGATGTTTCCACCTCCATGCTTCACGGTTGGGATGGTGTTCTTGGGGTTGTACTCATCCTTCTTCTTCCTCCAAACACGGCGAGTGGAGTTTAGACCAAAAAGCTCTATTTTTGTCTCATCAGACCACATGACCTTCTCCCATTCCTCCTCTGGATCATCCAGATGGTCATTGGCAAACTTCAGACGGGCCTGGACATGCGCTGGCTTGAGCAGGGGGACCTTGCGTGCGCTGCAGGATTTTAATCCATGACGGCGTAGTGTGTTACTAGTGTGTTGTCTTCTTTGAGACTGTGGTCCCAGCTCTCTTCAGGTCATTGACCAGGTCCTGCCGTGTAGTTCTGGGCTGATCCCTCACCTTCGTCATGATCATTGATGCCCCACGAGGTGAGATCTTGCATGGTGCCCCAGACCGAGGGAGATTGACCGTCATCTTGAACTTCTTCCATTTTCTAATAATTGCGCCAACAGTTGTTGCCTTCTGACCAAGCTGCTTGCCTATTGTCCTGTAGCCCATCCCAGCCTTGTGCAGGTCTACAATTTTATCCCTGATGTCCTTACACAGCTCTCTGGTCTTGGCCATTGTGGTTGAGGTTGGAGTCTGTTTGATTGAGTGTGTGGACAGGTGTCTTTTATACAGGTAACAAGTTCAAACAGGTGCAGTTAATACAGGTAATGAGTGGAGAACAGGAGGGCTTCTTAAAGAAAAACTAACAGGTCTGTGAGAGCCGGAATTCTTACTGGTTGGTAGGTGATCAAATACTTATGTCATCCAATAAAATGCAAATTAATTAGCTTATGTCTCTCACAGTTGAAGTGTACCTATGATAAAAATTACAGACCTCTACATGCTTTGTAAGTAGGAAAACCTGCAAAATTGGCAGTGTATCAAATACTTGTTCTCCCCACTGTACAGCATTTCAAAACATTTAGCTGACAGTCTTTTTTGGGGTGTATTTTAGTCCTGATCCTCAGCAGCTGATCTTCCTACTTCCTTACGATTACATACAATAAAACAATTCATAACACACAACACATTATTACACAATACTTTACGATAACATAGCTACAATAAAAAAATCAATAATACAGCAACATAACAATATTAAAATGTATGTGTGTGTAGAGTACGTGTGTTAGCATGTTTTTGCGAATGCTGTGTGTGTGCCACAGTCCGAGCTGTTCCATAAAGTGTAGTTTTATTTGTTGTTTTTTTATCAGATTTTACTGCTTGACTGAGTTACATGATGTGGAATAGATTTCTGTGTAGTCATGGCTCTTTGTAGTACTGTGCGTTTCCCATAGTCTGTTCTGGACTTGGGGACTGTGAAGAGACCTCTGATGTTGTCAGGCTCTGGCCATAGAGAAGCCTATTGCTTCTCTATGTAGCCATGGTCAGAGTCTGACAGGTCTATGGTTTCTGTTTCTATGTGGTGGTGTGTGTTGGATCCCTAATTAGAGGCAGCTGCATTGCATTGTCTCTAATTAGGGATCCTACATATGTTTGTATGTTCCACACCCTAGGTGTGGTTGATTGTCTACATATTCTTTATTGTTTTGTATAGTTCCACGTTACGTGTATTTCAATAATATTAAACGATGTCGAACTATTACTGCGCTGCACCTTGGTCTCTCCACCCACACGATCGTGACAGATGTCATGTCTTATCGGGTACGTACGGGTGTCTGAGCTGTGCACTAGTCGCTTAAACAGACAGCTCTGTGATTTCAACTTGTCAATACCTCTCACAAAGACAAGCATTGATGCAGTCAATCTCTTCTCCTGTCCATGTACATACATCGTGACTCACGTAAGGAAGATGCTTGTCTATCAATGGCTTCGCTGGCAGGTCACTTGGCTTTAGCTAGTCCTCGTCCGTCTCACTTTGAAGGTAGTCCTCGTCAATCTATACTAATGACCTGCCACTGGCACTGAGTAAAGCCTGTGTGTCTATGTATAATGATGACTCAACACTGTACACATCAGCTACCACAGCAAGTAAAATCCCTGCAACACTTAACAAAGAGCTGCAGTCCGTTTCAGAATGGGTGGCAAGAAATAAGCTGGTCCTAAATATTTCCCAAACTAAAAGCATTGTATGTGGGACAAATCATTCAATAAACCCTGAATGTCAACTAAATCTTGTAATGAATAATGTTTTCATTTAGCAAATTGAGGAGACTAAACTGCTTGGTGTAACCCTGGATTGTAATCTGTCATGGTCAAAACATATTAATGCAACTGTAGCTAAAATGGTGAGAGGTCTGTCCATAATAAAACGCTACTCTGCTTTCTTGACATCGCTATCAACAAAACAAGTTCTACAGGCCCTAGTTTTGTTGCACTTGGACTACTGTCCAGACATGTGGTCAACAGAACACAGAACAGAGCAGCATGGCTGTTCCTTATATGTAAGGATCCACGTCCATCTTCACTGGTTCAACGTCATCTCCAATCAAATCAAATTGTATTTGTCACATGCCCCGAATACAACAGATGTAGACCTTACAGTGAAATGCTTACCTACAAGTCCATAACAAACAATGCTTTAAAGTTAAGAACATATTTTTTTTTTTATAGAAAGTACCAAATAGTAAAACAGCAGCAGTAAAATAACAATAGCGAGGCTAAATACAGGGGTACCGGTACAGAGTCAATGTGTGGGGGCACCGATTAGTCCAGGTAATTGAGGTAATATGTAAATGTAGGTACAGTTAAAGTGACTATGCATAGAGAATAAACAGAGTAGCAGCAGCGTAAAAAAGGGCTCTGGTGGCCCTTTGATTAGCTATTCAGGAGTCTTATGGCTTGGGGGTAGAAGCTGTTAAGAAGCCTTTTGGACCTAGACTTGGTGCTCCGCTTGCCATGCGGTAGCAAAGAGAACAGTCTATGACTAGTGTGACTGGAGTCTTTGACAATTTTTAGGGCCTTCCTCTGACCTCGCCTGGTATAGAGGTCTTGGATGGCAGGAAGCTTGGCCCCAGTGATGTATTGGGCCGTATGCACTACCCTCTGTAGTGCCTTGTGGTCGGTGGCCAAGTAGTTTCCATACCAGGCGGTGATGCAACCAGTCAGGATGCTCTCGATGGTGCAGCTGTAGAACCTTTTGAGGATTTGTGGACCCATGCCAAATTTGTCCAGTCTCCTGAGGGGGAATAGGCTTTGTCGTGCCCTCTTCACGACTGTCTTAGTGTGTCTGGACCTTGATAATTTGTTGGTTATGTGGAGACCAAGGAACTTGAAGCTCTCAACCTGCTCCACTACAGCCCCGTCGATGAGAATGGGGGAGTGCTCAGCCCTCCTTTTCATGTAGTCCACAATCATCTCCTTTGTCTTGATCACGTTGAGGGAGAGGTTGTTGTCCTGGCACCACATGGCCAGGTCTCTGACCTCGTCCCTATAGGCTGTCTCATCATTGTCGGTGATCAGGCCTACCACTGTTGTGTCATCTGCAAACTTAATGATGGTGTTGGAGTCGTGCCTGGCCATGTAGTCATGAGTGAACAGGGAGTACAGGAGGGGACTGAGCACGCACCCCTGAGGGACCCCCGTGTTGAGGATCAGCGTGGCGGTTGTGTTGTTACTAGAGGTCGACCGGTTATGATTTTTCAACGCTGATACCGATACTGATTATTGGAGGACCAAAAAAGCTGATACCAATTAATCAGCCGATTATGATTATTTCTATATATTTATTATTTATTTTTTATAATGGGCATGGTAAGAATTGACTACCAAAGTGTGAGTCTGAAAAACAGTTCCTTCATTCATTTATTCCATAGGATATTTTTAGATGAACTTCAAATAAGGTCTGTGTTTCGTGTAGGCTTACACCACCTTGGCAATTTGATAACTGTGTAGATATCCATAGGACTAGGTAACTCTGATCAATATTGGCTAAATATAAGCAAAGATCAAAAAAAGTGTAGAGTGGATTAATGAAAATATGCTGACAAACGTTACCTTATCCTAGCGAGATTGTCAGGCTCTGTCCATTTGCTACTCTATTTGGCCATGGTCAGAGCCTGACAGATGTAGTATCCTAGTTCTGTGTTGTGTTGTGTTGTATTGGGTCCTCAATTAGAGGCAGCTGCTATGCGTTGTCTCGGATTGAGGATCCTATATTAAGTGTCATGTCCCACACTTTGTGTGGGTCATTGTCTTGCATGTCAGTCTGGAAAGACATAAGTGTATTTACGTGTGTTATATGTTCTTGTTGTTTGTATAGTTCGTCAAGTTTATATAGATTCAAATAAATAAGTATGTCGAACTATCACTGCGCTGCGCTTGGTCTGCTTACACACCCAGTCATGACAGAGATCTATAACATTGCCTGCTAACATGAATTTCTGTTAACTAAATATGCAGGTTTAAAAATATATACTTCTGTGTATTGATTTTAAGAAAGGCATTGATGTTTATGGTTAGGTACATTTGTGCAACGATTGTGCTTTTTTCGCGAATGCTCTTTTGTTAAATCATCACCCATTTGCCGAAGTTGAAGTAAGCTGTGATTCGATTATAAATTAACAGGCACCGCATTGATTATATACAACGCAGGACAAGCTAGTTAACCTAGTAATATCATCAACCATGTGTAGTTTATGCGAAGATTGATCGTTTTTTTATAAGATAAGTTTAATGCTAGCTAGCAACTTACCTTGGCTCCTTGCAACCACAAGGTCATTTTGATTCTGCACTCACGTAACAGGTGGTCAGCTTGCCACGCAGTCTCCTCATGTATTGCAATGTAATCAGCCATAAACGACAGTTTCTGCACAAAATCTTTAAAAACAGTGCTAAAATAAATCAAATCAAATTGTATTTGTCACATACTTGGTAAACAACAGTTGTATAAATGCTTACTTACGGGCCTTTCCCAACAATGCAGAGAGAAAGAAAATAGAGAAATAATATACAAGGTATATATATATATATATATATATAAGGTAAAACACGTATTAATACAAGTAACAATAAATACACAATGAGTAACAAGAAATGGGCTAAATACACGGGGTACCAGTACCGAGTCGATGTGCAGGGGCACGAGGTAATTGAGGTAGACGTGCATAAACTAGGAATAAAGTGACAAATAGTAAACAGTAGCTGAAGCGTATAGTCAAAAAAGTTAGTGCAAAAACAGTCAATATAGATAATCCGGGTAACTATTTGGTTAACTATATAAATAACTACTCAGCAGTCTTATGGCTTGGGGGTAGAAGCTGTTCGGGAACCTGTTGGTTCCCGACTTGGTGCATTGGTACTGCTTACCATGTCTATGACTTGGGTGGCTGGAGACTTTGACAATGTTTAGGGCCTTCCTCTGACACCACCTGGCATAGAGGTCCTGGACGGCAGGGAGCCGTACGCACTACTTTCTATATCGCCTTGCCGTCGGATGCCAAGCAGTTGCCATACCAAGCGGTGATGCAGATAGTCATGATGCTCTCAATTATGCAGCTGTATTACCTTTTGAGGATCTGACGAACCATGCTAAACATTTTCAGCCTCCTGAAGGGGAAGAGGTCTGTGTGGACCATGATAGATCCTTAGTGATATGAACACAGAGGAACTCGTGCTCGGTCCTCCTTTTCCTGTAGTCCACGATCATCTTCTTGGTCTTGTTGGCGTTGAGGGAGATATTGTTGTCCTGGCACCAAACTGCCAGATCTCTAACATCCTTCCTATAGACTGTCTCATTGTCGTTGGTGATCAGGCCTACCACCGCCGTGTCATTGGCAAACTTAATGATGGTGTTGTAGTCGTGGGTGATCAGGGAGTACATGAAGGGACTAAGCACGCAAGTAATAGTAAACAACAGAGAAACAAGACGGCAACTACAAGGTACCTACCCAGCTACAAACAAAGATGCAAAATACTCGTTTTGAGGTTAGCCCACATACAGTGTAAGTATGATGTAATTTCTCTAACGTTTCTGTGAAATAAGCAGTTTTTCTATGAAAGTTCCAAGTAAATTCTTAGTAAGTATAGACAGTGAGGTGAAATAACCTTAAATACTTACTACATAACTTCTGCTTAATAGCCTCTGTTATTGATAGTTCTTCAGTAGCTTATAATTGTTTGTTCATAACAGCCAGGGTAATCCATCACCCTTTATATCAGTATTAAGCAGCTACATGCTAACTATTAACCACTTATTACGGCGTTCTTACTTGGTCGTTTCCATACTGTTTCCAATCACTTTCCAGGTTGTTACCTTCTTATTTCAACACTGTAAACTAAAGTGCTAATGAAAATCCTTTCACTGTAGATTAATTGTATGACCTAAGTGCTGGTTTGGTAGCTGTCACGACTTCGGCCGAAGTTGCTCCCTCCCCCGAAGAAGGTCGACGTCACCCGAGTACTAGTCACCACCGATCATTACAGTTTCGTTTGTCCCGTTCCATTCACACCTGGTTCCCATTCCACTAATTTTATGTTCGTTTTATTCCCTCTGCTCCCCCCTGGTTTTTGTCGGTGATTGTTTCGTGTGGGAAGTACTCTGTGCTTGACGTGTTCTTCCTTGTTTTGTCTCGTTGGAAAATATTAAAACGTTTACTCCACCAAACACATCCAGACTCCCTGCGCCTGCTTCCACCACTCGCTACACTCATCTTCTCACAGAATCACCGACCTCGAAAAAGATGGAAGCAGCAGGTGAGCCCAGCGCTCCTACCCAAGTGGAGGAGCGTGTACAACAACATGGCTGGTCGGTGCTGGACAGGTCCCCCCGGGAGTCGAGGTGGCAGGCAGAGCACTGTCGGGCCTTCCCAGGTGAGTCAGCACCAGACTCACCCAGAGCTCTCTGTTGTACTTATGTTTTTGTTTGTCGTGTTTCCTGAGTGTTCCCCGCATTTCCAGCATAGGGCGCTAGTCGATTCAGGCGCAGCTGGTAACTTTATAGACCGGGCGTTTGCCCAGAAGTTAGGGATCCCTATTGTGTCTCTAAATGTCCCCTTCCCTGTTCATGCCTTAGATAGTCGTCCTTTGGGGTCAGGGCTGATTAGGGAGGTCACAGCACCACTTAGTATGGTGACGCAGGGGGGTCATGAGGAGAGAATTGAGCTGTATCTGATTGATTCTCCTGCGTTTCCTGTGGTGTTGGGCATTCCCTGGTTGGCCTGTCACGACCCCAAAATTTCATGGCAACGGAGGGCTCTGGAGGGGTGGTCCCGAGGGTGCTCAGGGAGGGTGTGTGGGTGTTTCCGTGGGTGCGACTACGGTGGAGGGTTCAGACCAGGCACCCACCGTGCACATTCCCTCAGAGTATGCCGATTTGGCTCTCGCCTTCTGTAAGAGGAAGGCGACTCAATTACCACCTCATCGACGAGGGGATTGTGCGATAAATCTCCTGGTAGACGCAGCACTTCCGAGGAGTCATGTGTATCCGTTGTCACAGGCGGAGACGGAGGCTATGGAGACATATGTCTCCGAATCACTGAGGCAGGGATACATTCGGCCCTCCACTTCACCTGCCTCCTCGAGTTTCTTTTTTGTGAAAAAGAAGGAGGGTGGACTGCACCTGTGTATTGACTATCGAGGCATAAATCGGATCACTGTGGGGTTCAGCTACCCGCTGCCCCTCATAGCCAGTGCAATCGAGTCAATACACGGGGCGCGCTTTTTCACAAAACTAGATCTCAGGAGCGCTTACAATCTGGTGTGTATCCGAAGGGGGGACGAGTGGAAGACAGCATTTAGTACCACCTCAGGGCACTATGAATACCTCGTCATGCCATACGGGTTGAAAAATGCTCCATCAGTCTTTCAATCCTTTGTAGACGAGAGCTTCAGGGACCTGTTCGGGCAGGGTGTAGTGGTGTATATCGATGACATACTGGTATACTCCGCTACACGCGCTAAGCATGTGTCCCTGGTACGCAGAGTGCTTGGTCGACTGTTGAAGCATGACCTGTATGTCAAGGCAGAGAAGTGTCTGTTCTTTCAACAATCTGTCTCCTTTTTGGGGTATCGTATTTCCACGTCCGGGGTGGAGATGGAGGTAGACCGCATTTCAGCCGTGCGTAATTGGCTGACTCCAACCACGGTAAAGGAGGTGCAGTGGTTTTTAGGGTTTGCCAACTACTACCAGAGGTTTATCCGGGGCTTCGGCCAGGTAGCGGCTCCCATTACCTCACTGCTGAGGGGGGGGGGGGGGGGCGGTGCGTCTGCGCTGGTCAGTTGAGGCGGACAGGGCTTTCAGTCGCCTGAAGGCTCTGTTTACCTTGGCCCCCATGTTGGCTCATCCGGATCCCTCTCGGTCATTCATAGTTGAGGTGGACGCGTCCGAGGCTGGGATAGGAGCTGTGCTGTCTCAGCGCTCGGGTACGCCACCAAAGCTCCGCCCCCGTGCTTTTTTTTTTTTTAAACTCAGTTCAGCGGAGCGAAACTATGATGTGGGGGACAGGGAGTTGTTGGCTGTCGTGAAAGCTCTGAAAGTGTGGAGGCATTGGCTTGAGGGGGCTAAACACCCTTTTCTCATCTGGACCGACCACCACAATCTGGAGTACATCCGGGCGGCGAGGAGACAGAATCCTCTCCAGGCAAGGTGGGCCATGTTTTTCACCCGGTTCGATTTCACACTATCCTACAGACCGGGTTCACAAAATGTGAAGGCAGACGCGCTGTCCAGGGTGTATGACACAGAGGAGCGGCCCATCGATCCCACTCCCATCCTTCCTGCCTCCTGTCTAGTGGCACCGGTCAGATGGGAGTTGGACACGGACATCGAGCGGGCCATGCGTACAGAGGCCACTCCCCCTCAGTGTCCCGCAGGGCTACGGTACGTTCCGTCCGGTGTCCGTGACCGCCTGATCGTGTGGGCTCATACCTCACTCTCCTCTGGTCATCCTGGCATCGCCCGGACAGTGCGCTGTCTGAATGTAAAGTACTGGTGGCCCACTTTAGCCAAGGACGTGAGGGCCTATGTTTCCTCCTGCTCGGTGTGTGCGCAGTACAAGGCGCCCAGACACCTGCCCAGAGGTAAATTACAACCTTTACCCGTTCCACAGCGGCCATGGTCACATCTGTCGGTGGACTTTGTGACGGACCTTCCGCCGGCACAGGGGAAAACTACGATCCTGGTCGTTGTGGATCGATTTTCCAAGTCCTGTCGCCTCCCGACGGCTCTACAAACGGCGGAGGCCCTGTTTACCCACGTATTCCGGCACTACGGGGTGCCTGAGGACATAGTGTCTGACCGGGGTTCCCAATTCACGCCAAGGGTGTGGAAAGCTTTTATGGAACATCTGGGGGTCTCGGTCAGTCTTACCTCAGGTTTTCACCCAGAGAGCAACGGGCAGGTGGAGAGAGTGAACTAGGATGTGGAGAGGTTTCTGGGGTCGTATTGCCAGGACCGGCCGGGGGAGTGGGCGGCGTTCATTCCCTGGGCTGAGATGGCCCAGAACTCACTCCGCCACACCTCCACTAACCTAACTCCGTTTCAATGAGTCCTAGGTTACCAGCTGGTTCTGGCACCGTGGCACCCGAGCCAGACCGAGGCTCCTGAGGTGGATGAGTGGTTTAAGCGCTCGGAGGAGACATGGAATGCCGCCCACGTGCACCTGCAACGAGCCGTGAGGCGGCATAAGTTGAGCGCCGACCGCCACCGCAGTGAGGCCCCGGTGTATGCACCGGGGGACCGGGTCTGGCTCTCGACCTGAAACCTCCCCCTCCGCCTTTCCTGCCGGAAACTGGGCCCGCGGTTTGTGGGGCCGTTCAAAGTCCTGAGGAGACTGAACGAGGTGTGTTACAGGCTACAACTTCCGCCTGACTACCGTATTAACCCCTCGTTCCATGTGTCTCTCCTCAGGCCGGTGGTGGCTGGTCTACTCCAAGGACATGAGGTTCTGGAGGTCCCTCCGCCCCCGCTGGACATCGAGGGGGCCCCGGCGTATGCTGTCCGAGCCATCCTGGACTCAAGACGCCGGGCCAGGGGCCTTCAGTACCTCGTGGAGTGGGAGGGGTACGGCCCGGAGGAGAGATGCTGGGTACCGGTGGAGGACATTCTAGATCCCTCCCTTCTGAGGGAGTTCCATCGCCTCCACCCGGGACGCCCCGCACCTCGCCCCCTGGGCCGCCCCCGAAACGCTTCAGGAGCCGCGCGTAAAGGGGGGGGGTACTGTCACGACTTCGGCCGAAGTTGCTCCCTCCCCTGGGGTGGGCGGCCGAAGAAGGTCGACGTCACCCGAGTACTAGTCACCACCGATCATTACAGTTTCGTTTGTCCCGCTCCATTCACACCTGGTTCCCATTCCACTAATTTAATGTTTGTTTTATTCCCTCTGCTCCCCCCTGGTTTTGTCGGTGATTGTTTCGTGTGGGCAGTACTCTGTGTGTGACGTGTTCTTCCTTGTTTTGTCTCGTTGGAAAATATTAAAACGTTTACTCCACCGAACGCATCCAGCCTCCCTGCGCCTGCTTCCACCACTCGCTACACTCATCTTCTCACAGTAGCAGAATAAAAAAACATAACATGTATGAGATAGATAGAGGAACCATTTTAGGTTTTCTGAAAAACCTTAAATGGGATGGTTCTTTGAAGAACCACACACACTCAACACCATATTTTATGCAAACAAGGAGTTGAGCCTTATTTGCACATTTCCCAGGCTTCCTTTCAAGACAATTTTAGATTTACCAGTACCAAGTGAGATCCTAAGTGAATTTGTCATCATTCAAATTTAAGTCTTAACAACAATACAATACATATTAAGATATGAGACTACCTAAAGCATCTAAACTGGAACAACCATTTCAGTAATGGGTCCAAGAAACAGATTGGATTTGTTTAGAAAGATGCATGTTATTTATATTTGAGTAGCATAAGAATCATTAATCAATCAGTGTACATGCAAAAACATAGATATTGAAACAAACAATTGCAATAGAGCCTGCTCATAATTATAATGATGAGTGTGGTTTTGGTTTTGGTTCATAAAGTTGCAGACTAAAATTATGCTTGCAAACATTTAATGGCTAACGTGGTAAACGTGGCTTCTTCAGGGTAACTTGGTAAATGCTTATGTACAGTAGACAAACAGTGCAATTAGTGCAGCAAATGAACATAGTGAAGGGTGTGTCATAGTAATTAAGATAATGGGGGATGAAAAAGTGGAACTGTTTGGGTGTGCGCCAGCTTGTGCCTTTTACTAAACGATTTTCTCCTGTTGACAGCACCCAAACAAACCAACTTCCCAGCCAACATGGGAACTGAATCAAACTCAACATTACAAAACGATACCCATTGGAGTATTTTTAATACAACCAACAAGACTGAGATAACATCTTAGTAACAGTTATTTGATCAACCAGAAGGCAACTGGGAAAATAGTTTTAAAGAATTCCAATACTACTTATCTAAGAAAATCTGAACACATCTTCACTTTAAGTGATTATGTACGAAATGGAGTTATCCCACATGGACTAAGTTGGCAAAAATAGCCTTCATTTGGCTAGCGCACTGACAAGTTTTGTGAACGAGGATGTGCTATACTAAATAAATGTTAATTGGACCTGATGACTTATCATAGACCATCTTAAAAAGGACATTACTGAGATCCAAACCTCCTTCGACCAGTCACAGCAAGCTCTACGACACAAGCTCATTAAGCGCAACACTGATCTAGAGAACAATAGGAAAAAAATCAAGAAGTTCAAACGCAATCTGGAAGAAAAGAACAACGGACTAACATACTTCTGGCAAGACCACACCAGGAAGAGACAACCTGTAAAGACCCTCTGTCAGATAAACTATCCACTGATAGCATTGCCTCTGAGGATTTTTTCTTTAACCAAGGAGGGCGGTGACACCGGGGACAACGTCGAGGACTATACCCCAATAGTCTCTTAAGGACCCCTTGATCATCATAAAAAATGTGACAGAGGAGGAGGAAACTGTTTACAAAACAAATGTAAATGTATGTCACCGACAACTATCTAAAGGGAACTTCTATCGCAAACTGAACAATGACCCTACCCTAGAATTCCAGCAAAACATCACATCCACAGTGGAGAGCTGTTTGGAATCAGAACAAATCACAAAAAAAGAATGTGACTTTCTAGGTGTGAAATTTCTCAAGATACTTACTTTTTACACAGTCCCTAAATGTCACAACCAAGTGCCCAGGCAGACCTATTGTGGTAGCATTTAACTCTGTGACGTCCAACATTTCCAAGTTTCTGGATCATCGCATCAAACCAATGGCTGAGAATCTCCCATCTCGTGTCAAAAACACTAGTCACATGATCTCATTGGTGGAGGGCCTGAGCACCATATTGGCCACTTTGATGTGGAGAGCTTGCACATCAACATCCAACACTGGAGGTCTACAAGTGCTACAACACTTCCTCCAACAGAGAGACCCTACCTTTGCTCCATCCAATGAATGCATCCTGCAACTCATTGAGCTGGTATTATCCAACAACTACTCCCCTTTGCCCCCATTTATGCTAATCTATATGTGGGAAAATTTGAGGAAGAGTTCATTTACAAAACAGAGACACATCTCCTCCTGTCGAAAATCCTCTTATGGAAAATATACATAGATGATGTCTTTGTCCTCTTGCGAGGAAGTCAGTAGGAGCTAAATTTATTCCACACTGCTAAATGAGAGCTCTGAATATCTAAAATTCACCATGCAGACTGATGGAACATTAAAGAGAATGACAAAGCCCACTGACCGCAACACCTTGACATGCACAGACAGTATGCATCCCCTCGTAATTAAGAATGGCTTACCATATAGCCAGTTATGTAGGGTTAAACGCAGCTGTGGCCAGCAGTCTGATCTTGTACACCAATGCTAAGAGAATTTATAAATTCCAAATAAGTGGCTACAAGGACAAAACTCTTGATGCAATGGTGAAAATATCCCCAAAAAACAAGAGAAACTGCTCAAGACTAAGCCAGAAAATTAAAACAAAGTACTCCAAGTGCTCAGAGAAAATTAAAGCTATCCTGAAAAAGCACTAGTGTATTCTGCAATCAGACCAAAAACGGTGCACCTTTTCCAGGAAGCCCCTTGGTGGTCTACAAGAGTGGCCGCAACATTGGGGACAGCAGATCTGCCCCTTGAGCCCACTCATTACACTATTGACACCCATCACAAATGGGAATTATAAATGTGGTTCATGCGCACAATGCAACGGCACCCTTCTTCAGATTAGGGCTGTTACGGTGACCATATTATCACCACACAGACAATCAGGAGTCATGGCCGCAGAAAAATTCTGAGTCACGATAATCTCCTTTTATGCACTTTGGACATTTTGCTTTGAAAACTCACCTCACTGTGATCGATCAATTCAACAACAGGTTGAAACTAAATAGAAAACATGGTGGTTGTGGATATTGTTTCAAAGCCTAACACAACAAAGTGGACAGCGCTTTCTTAGGTGATGATTAATTCAAAACATATTATGCATAGGCCTATATATGAGCCCAAGCCCTCCAAAAAACCTGAATTGAGAAAATTATTTCGCCGTTATACAATACATAGCCTACCGCATATTACACATGGCAGAAAAACTTGACACAAAATACAGATTTAAGAAAATGTGTCTAGTCTAAATGAAACAAATTCAGAGTTAGCCTACAAATATAGTGAATTTTGATTCGATTTTGAATGGCCTAGTGATAGGGCATTTTTTAAATATATTTTCCTAATTAATAAGCTGAAACATTACCTTTAGCTGATGAGAACAGCATGTGTAGCCTGAGGCAAGGAACAGAACACAAGCTTTTTTTGCGACTTATTAGCATGTTTCCTCATTATGCATGTTTGAACCACAAGAAGATAAAATGAAACAAAGATCAAGGTAAGTTAAATGTAACGATAATGATTGTTGATATTAACATTATTATTCTATTATATCTAATCATGTTGACGTAAGATTATGTAAATAATGGAACAAATCTCAATTTAATCAATTTTAAATTGAGGCTGTAACACAACAAATTGTAGACAAAGTCAAGGAGTGTCAATACTTTCTGAAGGCACTGTACTTTATCAAATTGGAGTGCCAATATGAAACAAAAACAAGTGCAACTTACCATTACTTTCACCATAACAGGGGTGTAATAATTACTCGAAAACAGTTAAAACGTTTTCAGTTTTGCAACAAAATCTTGTGTTTCTAATATTAAACAGGGAGAGACCTACCTGAATCTGTACAATAGAAACACAAGTTTACTAAGCAGAACATTTTGCATATGTTTGGAGTAATGATTACAGGTTACAAGATGACCACACAGCCCACGTTGCATGCTTGAGCTCTGCGTGCGTTGCAAAATAAATGTACACATATGTTATTCAGTAATTTCATCCAAAACTGCTTGCGTGTGTCAATGAGCATCTACATAGCCAGGCGCTACAATAGAACTTGGTTCTATTTTTGACGCTTGATGTGCTGCACGTCCCGCCTCTCCCATCTCATTGGTTTTTAGGAGCATATACCCATGTGGGTGATTGAAAGATGAACTGAGGTCAACACTCCAGTCCAGTTGGTGGTGGTAATGCAGCTTAAAGTTGGTTGCCAACCGCCATATAAAGTCCACAGAAAAAGAAGACTGAAGGAAGAGAGATTACTAGAAACTAACTAGGTTACCCCTTTTATCTGTTGATTAATTGTATGAGTAGAGAACACACGATTTTGTGACTCAAAATGGGTAAAAATTCTACAAAGATCCAGAAAAAAAGGACCTTGTAAAAAAATAAATAGATATTTATTTATATCCCAGGGCAAATTAGGTAGCAACAGCAAGCTAGCTGGCTAAATGCCCATTCATGTTTCATGTGTTTCGACTTGTCCCCAAATTAATATAGTTGGTTCAAAGTTTGTTTAGATTTTTCAACCTGTGTGTCCTGATCGCGTCTGGTGTGGATAAACAAAATCAATATGCACTCGATGGCTCAAGCGGATGCACGCGCATGCGTGGTCTAATCAGCATGTTCTATGCAATGAAACTAGCTCACTAAGCTAATGTTAAATATGAAGTTGTCGCTCAAAAGTAAGTAACCCTGTAGCTAACATTACTGTTCAAACAGTTATAACTTCTAGTCCTACTAAAGCACGTAGCTAGCTAAAGGCATGGCAGGATGTAAACTGCAAATCTGTTTTCAAAGATGCATGATGAAATAGTCATGATCATTTTAAGGAGAACAAAAGCTACTTACATTTGAGAACCACCGCAGAAGCTTCGCTATTCGCCCCTTCTTCGTATGCATTGTGGCTGTGATATTCCAGAAAAGTGTGCAGCGGATTCTACTAGATGAAAAGCTAAAAATGAGTATACCATCCTGGCATTTAAATCACTCGATTTTCGAAAATTCACATACTATAAAAAAAATTAAAAAGTGCGTTGTTTCCCGCTATTGGTTCATATCGGTAGCGCACCCACATATCTAATTGACAGCTGATTATCAGCTGTTGTCAAAGCTGAAATTAGTATGACATCCGGCCATTAAAGTGTGCTAGTTTTCCAAATGTCACATACTATACAGCTTTCTTTTTCCGCATACTCAAATGGCCTACTATTTACAACGTTTTCAGACAGGCCAGGGAGGTCTTTTCATACAGTATATTTAGCACTGTTTCATGTTGAAGGAGAAGTAAAAGTCATCATAATTACATTCGTTCATGATGTATTTAAGTTGTTGTTCTTGTGGTCGTAGTCCTGATTGTACGATCAGCATTGAGCATGTACACATACACTACATGACAAAAGGTATGTGGACTCCTGCTCGTCGAACATCTCATTCCAAAATCATGGGCATTAATATGGAGTTGGTCCCCCCTTTGCTGCTATAACAGCCTACACTCTTCTGGGAAGGCTTTCCACTAGATGTTGGAACATTGCTGCAGGGACTTGCTTCCATTCAGCCACAAGAGCGTTAGTGAGGTCGGGCACTGATGGGCGATTAGGCCTGGCTCGCAGTCGGCGTTCCAATTAATTCCAAAGGTGTTCAATGAGGTTGAGGTCAGGGCTCTGTGTAGGCCAGTCAAGTTCTTCCACACCGATCTCGACAAACCATTTTTGCATGAAACAGGAAAGGGCCTGAGCCAAACTATTGCCACAAAGTTGGAAGCACAGCCTTCACTGGAACTAAGGGTCCTAGCCCAAACCATGAAAAACAGCCCCAGACCATTATTCCTCCTACACCAAACTTTACAGCTGGCACTATGCATTGGGTCAGGTAGCGTTCTCCTGGCATCCGCCAAACCCAGATTTGTCTGTCGGACTGCCAAATGGTGAAGCGTGATTCATTACTCCAAAGAACGCGTTTCCACTGCTCCAGAGTCTAATGGCAGTGAGCTTTACACCACTCCAGCCGACGCTCGGCATTGCGCATAGTGATCTTAGGCTTGAGTGCGGCTGCTCTGCCATTGAAACCCATTTCATGAAGCTCCCGACGAACAGTTATTGTGCTGACGTTGTTTCTAGAGGCAGTTTGGAACTCGGTAGTGAGTGTTGCAATCAAAGACAGACAATGTTTACACGCTACACACTTCCGCAATCGGCGGTCCATTCTATGAGCTTGTGTGGCCTACCAATTCAGTGTCTTAAGTGTTGTAGCGACCCGCTTGGCCAGTTGTGTGCCTGAGTTTTGCCATTCTTGTATTGTGTGTTGGTGCGGATTACCAGTTAGTTACCTAGGTTTCGTGGTGTCTGACAATCTGTCTGGCAATCAAAGAAATATATAGACTATGGCCAGACAGTGGTGGAAAAACTACCCAATACTCATACAAGAGAAAGGACATAATAATATTAAGGACATAATAATCCTGTCAGGCTCTGGCCAGTCTGACAGTTCTATTTGTGTTATATTTCTGTGGAGTATTTTGTGTTGGATCCCTAATTAGAGGCAGCTGCTATACATTGTCTCTAATTAGGGATCCTACTTATGTTAGTATGTCCCACACCATGTTGTGGTCCATTGTCTCAATTGTCAGTGTGAAAGTAAGTGTGTTTACGTTGATTCTATCGTTGTTCTTTTGTATAGTTCGTCATTTGAGTGAATACTTTATTAAAGTGTCATGTCAGACTATCACTGCGCTACGCCTTGGTCTGTCTTTACACCATTCCTTAGACATATCCAATGAACCATTGCATTACTGTTCAAAATGTTGTATCAAGTCTGCCCAAATTTGCGTATTGGTTTATTGATACATTTTCAAGTACAAAACTGTGCACCCTCCTATAGCATGGTATTATTTAACTGTAATAGCTACTGTAAATTGGACAGTGCAGTTAGATTAACAAGAATTTAAGCTTTCTGCCCATATAAGATATGTCTATGTCCTGGGAAATGTTCTTGTTCCTTACAACATCATGCTAATCACATTAGTGCACGTTAGCTCAAGCGTACCGAGGACGGGACATGGTCTTGTAGAGGTATTTTTACTTAATTACTTAACTTTATAATGGATTCCAGGGTGTGACCAGGATCACAACTCTCTCTTAAAGGAAAGGTTATTGACTTGTAAACTGTATGAAAATGTATGTTAAATTTTAGGCTTTACCTTTGCAACGCATTAAACCCCGCCCCCCCCCCCACAATGTACCTTTAGTGAAGGCTGGCAAAAATTGTATTTTATCAAATCAAGCTTTATTTATAGAGCAAATAAAATGTAAATATTTACTACACAACAAACATAAAACTAAAAGACTAAAAAGCACCCTAAGGAAAAGCTAAAAAGGTGTTTTTTAAGATCTCTTATAAAAATGTACACAGTTTCGGCCACCCTCAGGTTCTCTGGCACGTTATTCCAGAGGTTGGGGTCATAATAACTAAAGTCTGCCTCTCCCTGCCTCCTGGTCCTAGGCTTTGGGATAGTTAAAAGGCCAGTGCCAGAGGACCTGAGGGACCTACTGGGTACATAACTTAAAAGCATGTCTGATATGTGTTGGGGTGCACAATCGTGGATTGATTTAAAAAAAACAGAAGAATCTTAAAATGAATTTAAGAACTCACAGGCAGCCAGTGCAGAGACCTTAAAACCGGTGTAATGTTTGCTCTCCGTCTGGTCTTGGTCAGTGCTGCAGCGTTCTGCATTTTATCACAGTTCTCTATGACTTTAGTCATTTTAACATAGATCTTAAAATGCAGAATAATGCCTCTATTCAATCTGTATTGCTGAAGCATTAAAGATTGTGCGCTAGAAATGTTAAGGCATTTTCTGATTAAGCTGACATATGCAGCATTTACTATGAATGCAGTCCCCGCTAATGTGGGAACATTGCTTTTAAATTTCAATCATACAGATTGAATAGAGCCCTTAGGATTAATTATAGCAACACTGTTACGCAGTTATGAGTTGACATACTGTACAGTAAGGTCCTACTGGGCACAGACATAAGTTCAACGTCTAGTTTGGTTTAAATTTCTAGTTTGGTTTTGTTTAATTCACGTTCAATTAACATGAATTAAACAAAACATTTCACCATGCCATTGGATTTAGGTTAAAATACTTTTTGCAAATCCAATTGGTTTTCCATGTTGATTCAACCTCATCGCATACATTTTTGGGGTTGAAGTGACTTGGAAACAACATTGATTCAACCAGTTTTTGCCCAGTGAGTTAGCTCCAGTCTGGGAGTGATTTCTTGGAGACACACTATGTGAAGAGCAGTTAGCTTCTACAAGCGGTGTGTGTGGGGCAAAAACACATCTATTCTTGGTATGTGCATGTATTTGGAATCCCAATGGTATCTGTCAAAGGTTTTCTGGATCAAATCCAGGCTTCAACAACAGCTATTACATGTCTGGCATGCAGTCCCACCATATCCAAAAGGGCAGCTTGCTATAGAGATATAGCATTCTACCATTCTCCATAATCACTGCTGCAAGTCACCCAATCACCCCCATCCAAAGCGTTTGTGAAACAGAAATGCCGTCCGCTTCCAGACACTGATTATCTGGCTAGATAAACCCCCCCCCCCCCCCCACCCACCCAATGGCTGCTGTTAGCAGCAGTAGCTCCGGAGCGATTTGCTGCTTGGTTAAAGGGGAAGAATAACAGCCTCTCGCCCTAAAGTATGTCTACGGCCACATTGGCCTATATTTGCTTTTCTGGTTTGAGCTTGGCCTGGTTCTAAATCCCCTTACAAATACGCACACACACACAAACCTCCAACGCCTAAGGAGAAGTTTTGTGAGGAAATAAACAAGATGTCGTTGGGGGGAGGCCTTATCAGCCGCAGCCTGTTTCTTGGGTAATGACCAAAAACAACCAATTTGGTTGAGGAGAGGGAAAAGGGAAAACCATCAGGTAATATGCACGGCTTCCATTTTCCAAGGAAGCAGATCAATCAGGATAAGGCAGTATGTGTCAATTGCTGATGGGTATCGGACCCTGTGGCTCAATTAGCATTTGATTAGAGATTCTTATTTCCTCTCCTCAAGCCTGAGAAAAATGTATGTTGAGTTGTGTGGCTGACACAGCAGGCCATTCATAAAAACAAACAAAATTCCACTGTAATTGATTCCGAGTGGGCAGATATGAAGTCATAATTCCCGATTGCATGGGAATCACTGATATCCTATTCTTGTCATCAGTGACAAATATAACTGTCGTGTTCTTTAGTCTCCCCTTTCTATATTGGTGACATATTAGTTTACAGACAATTTCGTGACGATTTTCTTTTCCAGATCCTCTCGTGTAGAAAAAGGCCTCTTTCACAAGCCCAATGTTATGTAAGAGGCGCAAACGTTATATTGGCTGAAACAAGGGATTGAGCTGCAGCCACTACAAGAAGTCTCTAGCATAAACACACAGGGAGCTATTCAATATTACATCAGTGTGTGACGCACGGGTGCATCAATCGACTCTAGGGGGTTTTCAGTGATGCCACCAGGTGCATCTCCCAAACTTTCACTCAGGCCCCCCTTCCATCATTGGGGAACATCCTACGCAAAAATGTAGCAGTTTTAAAGCTAATTTCCAGCAATTATACACATTTTGCCATGTCTTGTGTGTTCATGTGATATCTGGGTTACTCAGAAATTTGCCAAAAATCTATGGGCAAAAAAAAAACTAGCTGACATGGGCTAGTTGATCTGTACATTTCTGACAATTTATAAATAGCTCTCTAAGGTCTGTAATGAATGACATTACAAGAGGAAAACTACTGATGCACTACCTGGTGCATTCTACTGTTACAACTTTCAAGAGTAAGTTGAAAGCCAGACTGAGTTCCTTAAAAAAAGCACTAGGTTAGGGTACAGTGTTGTTCCCTGGGGTACAAAACGTCAAAGGTGATTGTCAGTGCTGTGTAAGTGTTGTACCAGTTTAAGTGGTAGATGGTTATGTTGTCAAAGGTTGAACACCTCTTCTAAACACTATAAATTCTGCAATATTTGTGAAAGCATGTGCAATTAAAGACCTGCACTGTTAATATGTTACTGTGCTTTTCACAGTAACTTAATGAAAGTTAGTTGCATGGAAATTGATGTGAAATGTATTTCCTTCACATAAATTACTGTAAAAACATCGTTTTTTGTTTTGTTTTTACAGTGTAGCAACCAGCTGTCAGTAAGTTATTGTATAATGCACCTGTCACGATCGTAATAAGACAGGATCCGAGGCGCAGGCCTGTGGTGCAAAAACATTCCTTTAATCAGGTGAGCGTAATCCCAAAACCAAAAAAGGCGCGACAGCAACCATGAACAGGCGTGAAACAAAAAGGAACACACACAAAAACCCAGGTGGGAATACTGAAATTAAATAGGCTCCCCAATTAGAGGCAATGCAGCACAGCTGCCTCTAATTGGGGACCAATTCCAAAAGAACCATAGAGAATTGCAGACCTCTCTGAACATAAACCTTTACAGTACCGTAATGTACTTGCATCTAGCTGCCAGTAGCTCACTGCACCGTCAATTAACTTTTCAGATTTCAAGGCCCAGTGAAGTTAAAAAAGTTTTCCTGTATTTTATATATATTTCCACACTATGAGGTTGAAACTGACCTTCCAGCCACACCATCTGGCTAGTGAGCATGACAGAGATCAGCCACAGTAAGTTGCCCAGAATTTTACCAGAACTACTTGCAGCTAGCTGACAGTAAGTTATTGAGAACTGCCAATAAGTTACTGGAAAATTAACAGTTTCCTCTTAATAGGGCAGCGACGGCTGGTCACCAGTGAAAACACAGTGAAGGCTGGTCACCAGAGAAAACACAGTGAAGGCTGTTCACCAGTGTCTACAACACAGTGAAGGCTGGTCACCAGCAAAAACACAGTGAAGGCTGGTCACCAGCAAAAACACAGCGAAGGCTGGTCACCAGTGTCTAAAACACAGCGAAGGCTGGTCACCAGTGTCTAAAACACAGTGACGGCTGGTCACTAGCGAAAAGTTAAGGCTGGTCACCAGGGAAAACACAGTGAAGGCTGGTCGCCAGTGTCTAAAACACAGCGAAGGCTGGTCACCAGTGTCTAAAACACAGTGAAGGCTGGTCACCAGTGTCTAAAACATAGTGAAGGCTGGTCACCAGTGTCTAAAACATAGTGAAGGCTGGTCACCAGTGTCTAAAACATAGTGAAGGCTGGTCACCAGTGTCTAAAACATGGTGAAGGCTGGTCACCAGTGTCTAAAACACGGTGAAGGCTGGTCACCAACAAAAACACGGTGAAGGCTGGTCACCAGTGTCTAAAACACGGTGAAGGCTGGTCACCAGCAAAAACCCAGTGAAGGCTGGTCTGCTAGACCACATGTGTCAAACTCATTCCACAGAGTACAGAGTAACTGCAGGTTTTCGCTCCTCTCTTTTACTTGATTGATGAATTAAGGTCACTAATTAGTAAAGAACTCCCCACACCTGGTATTCTAGGTTTTAATTGAAAGGAAAAAACAAAACCCTGCAGACACTAGGCCCTCCATTGAATGAGTTTGACACCCCTGACCTAGACCATGCTGGTCAGGCTAGTTTGACCAGCTAGACTATGCTGGACAGCATCCGACCATCACTGACCAGTACAGACCAGCATGGACCGGCTTAAAATTTATGGTGGTGTTTTTAAGGGGCCGGGAATGTATGATTAACTAGAAATTTCATCACACATTGCTCAATGCATTCATAACATAAAATAACTTAATTTCAAACAGCCAAAAACACAATATTTTTGCTCATGGAAAATATATTTCACACTGGTTTAGATTGTATAATGATTCTCTATACTATACTTGCTTGTTTTGTCACAAACTGAAATTAGGTGAACTATTAGAATTTTTGCAACCAGGAAATGGCAGAGCGATTTCTGCACAGTGCACCTTTAAGTAAGTATTGTTTTACTCCCACCATACAGTGTGTAACTGATGTAGTGCGGTGGGGAAACAGCTGCTTGTACTGCCATCCAAAACCAGGCACAGATCAATGTGTGACCCAACAAACCCAACCACCCCAGCTCATTAGGGAAACTAGTCCTAGTGTACACAGCTGTAATTGTGCAGATTAGAAGAGAACAGAATAGAAATAATAGCCCGCTAATCAAAAAACGCTGTGCTTAGTATACCGGGCAATGGTTATTAGCATTGTCCCCGATAGGCATTCTATTTGCATGTAATTTCCAATGTGGGAACAATTTGAGCATCTTAATTGGACGAATCTCAGTAGGATCTGCCACTGATTTCCCCGTCTACTCCAGTGTGATCGTGTACATATGGTGAATCTCGACTTATTCACTAGTTTTTATGGTTTATGGACTGTATAACATTGCAAACCATTTAAAGTGTAAGAACATTCCCAGAATACAGCAGTTGTGTCCATTATCATGCTGGGTAACACTGGTATTCCTGTATAATTCATTGAATTCTTGGCACAGTTATGTCACAAGACTATACTAACTGTGACACTTGTGGTTAAATAACACATGTAAGAAGAGAAAATAAAGTATGATGTTGGTCAATAGGATGTACTTCTCACCGAAACACTGGCCAAACTGTACAATTTTAGGACATCAGTTGTAAACAGAGGGAGTCAATTTTCAACCATCATAGAATTAGGGAGTGAAATGTCTGGGTGTCCCCGGGGGCAGGTTTGTAAAACACTGTTCTACTGTAAAAAACAGTTTACATGCATGGACGGCTAAAATATATATTCATGAATATAACCGCAATGGTATCTCCACATATGATTGCTTAGTGTACAAGTATATTGTTTTGTGATAACATGGTAACAATGTCCTTCTCCTGAATGTTGAGTAGTCCCTTCTGAGTTTAATGGTATTTATCTCTGTGATATCAGTGCATAGGCTCTTGACCTTTGACAATGCATACCCCAAATCTCACTCTGAACTTTAGTTCGTCCTAATATACGTATCTTGCCAAGTCACATTCGAGCATTCATTGTTTCATCATGTGTGGAGTCGCAGGAGACCAGGCTGAGAGAGACTGACACCTCCAAATGGGATTTAATCAATCAAACTGTACAAATATATAAACATCTAGCAGAAGGTGATAAAGAAAAATCAGTCCTTCCAGGACTTTGTGGGAATTGTTTGGGATATTTGCTGGCAAAAATGCTTGATTTTGCTGTGGCAATCCTGGAGGGACTGGAAAACGCCCCAGACATGTTATTTTAAACCATCTCCTCTTAGTTTAGCTTTCATTCTTTGGTGAAACATGCTTCTTTCTCTTAGTTGAGATCATGTAAAACATTACACATACATTTCTTGGCTTCTGATGAAACACAACTTGAATTGGATGGCACTATTATATTGTTTTGTGTTAGGCCTATTGTGTCAACCAACATCAGAGCAAAACAAACACATCCACCCCCATTACTTTGCAATGCATCAAGTGGGTTGCAACTCTACTGGTTTGCTTAATAGCTTTTGATTGATATAGTGGAAAGCATGTCCCTAAATGCGAATAGGATAGGACCACTGAATCGGCGGTACTATGAGGCCACCTAGTGGAAAAAAAAGTGGTAATGAGGATCCATTCTTGACTGGTCCAACCAGTTAGTTCCAACAAGGTGAAATTCAGTAGTCTAGAGGTAACCAAATTGTTTTACTAAAGTGTTGAAAGAATACTACATTTTCAACTTGTATGCTGCCTGATTGTTTTTTAAATTGTCTTATTCTAAGGAACGAGAGATACTGTACAAGAAAAATAAGAACTGCAACAACACAGCCACCGGCTATTAATATTGAATAATTAATGTTTAGATTTTTCCTTTTCTCACCATTCATATCATCACCTTGCAGACTCACAATTAACTTTATGTGCCTAGTAGCTTAAAAAAATTAAGAGTGTTCTAGCTATTAACACTACTAACAATTTCCCAAGCACACGTCAAAAGACTAAACAACTTACTCAACAGAAAGCCTACTGTAACAGCTCTGGAACCTGTTCAGTGTTTTCCTTTTCCAACTGTCGATCTTATATCACGTTGTATCAAAACTAAAACTCTGCTCTGACAAACACAAACGGTCTTTTATTATCTCACATCATCAAGCTAATATATCAAGCTGCCAGAGAAGCAGTCACATTAATGACCTTGCTAATTGTGCAAATTGAGCATGATTTACAACCATGGCGTTCAGGACTCATACGCCCCCCCAAAAAACTATGAGAACAACTGGTAGCTACTCTCCTCCTCGCTCCCTTTCTCCTCCTATCGCTGGGTGCCTGACAAATACTTTAGGCTCTAATCAGTCACGGTTGGTTCCTACTGCTCAGCAATCTATGGTTTGAATATTAATGAACCGTGAACAGCTTGACAGATGCAGATCTTGATGTCGTTTAGCAGTGCCACGTCATGGATACCAGGTTACAGGTCCTGATATTTGGTAAATAGGTGGGAATTGGATCCAGAATAGGCAGCAATATGTCAGGCCCTTAATCATGTACACACACTATTGAAAACATATGAAAAAGGTCTCAGCTTGGTAAGGGACTGAGGAAATATCTAGAAACCTTTCATTTTTGTATATATCTGACTTGTGTTCTTTATGAATTGTATATGTTCAATTTCAAAATATTTCACCCAGAGTTGGTTTCTATTCACATGTTGAATGTATTGCCATACTCTGAGAGCTGCAGTGGCATCTATGCAGGGGGTTGGCATTCATGCCATCTGACATCACTTCCTTCAAATTTCAGATACCTCCTGTGCCACGACCTGTTGCTTCGGCCAGTTGTTTTCCGAAGTTTTAATTTGTTTACTTAGTTTTATTTGTATTTCGTTCATAAGAGTTTGTCAACACCAACTAGCCAGCTAGCTAGTTAGCTAGGTTGCAATGGAGCCCACTTCGCCTGGACTAGCTAACAAACATTTCCAGCGCTATAGAAGTTGTGAGGATGGACGACAAGGTTAGGTCATGGCCAGTCCAAACCTCCATAAAGGGGTTACGTTTTTTGGGGTTTGCCAACTTCTACTACCGCTTCATCAGGAACTTCAGCTCCTTCGCCGCCCCTCTCACCTCAAGGGTGGGCCTCGTAGGTTGGTGTGGAGCCCAGCAGCCGACGAGGCCTTTCGTCTCCTCAAAGGACGTTTCACCTCCACCCCTTTGCTCAAACACCCAGTTCCCACGTTATCCTTTGTGGTTGAGGTGGACACGTCATAGGTGGGCATGGAGGCAGTTGTCTCAACGACAGGGTAACCCACTGAAATTGTATCCGTGTGTATATTTCACTAAGAAACTGTCCCCCGCAGAGAGGAATTACGACGTCGGCGATCATGAGCTCCTGGTGGTGAAGTTAGAGGAGGACAGTTGAGGTGAGGCATTAGAGGTGTGGAGACTGGCTGGATATCTACGATTCGGGAGAGGGTCCTGTCCAGAGTGCACCTATAATCCCCCGAGTCGTAGGTCCGGTGGTCTGGGACGTAGATGTGGACATCCCCCAGGCTTCAGAGAGGGAGCCCGTACCCCTGAACTGTCCTCCCGAGCGCATCTATGTTCCCACAGGGATAAGGGATCGGCTGCTGACCTGGGCACACACAGCTGCCGTCGCTGGACATCCAGGTATTTCTCGCACTATCCACTCCCTCGCTGAGAAGTACTGGTGGCCCACCTTGGGGCAGAATGTCACTCGCTATGTCAACTCCTGTTCTGTATGTGTCCAAACTAAGTCCCCCCGGAATGCCCCTGCAGGGAAGCTCCTGCCGCTTCCCGTGCCTCAGCAACCCTGCTCACATCTATCCATTAACTTTGTAACCAATCTCCCCTCCTCTGACGGTTTCACCACCATTCTGATGGTAGTGGATAGATTTTGTAAGTCATGTAGTTTAATCCCTCTTCCTGGTCTCCCCACTGCTCACAGGTCGCTGAGGCACTCTTCCAGCAGGTGTTCTGGCAATATGGCCTTCCGGAGGACATCGTCTCCGACCGTGGCCCCCAATTCACAACACGAGTATGGAGGGCCTACATGGAGAAGCTCGTGGTCACGGTCAGCCTCACTTCCGGGTACCGGCCTCAGTCCATGGGCAGGTGTAGAGGATGAACCAGGAGCTGGGGAGGTTCCTGAGGAGTCACTGTCCGGACCAGCAGGGTGAGTGTGCACGATTCCTTCCATGGCCAGATTACACCAATAAACTCTGTCACTCCTCCACTGGGTTGACCCCCTTTCAGTGTGTTCTAGGTTTTCAGTGTCAACGGTTATTTTGCAACTCCCTTCCTATAGGCAGAACCTCAAAACAGGAAGTACCTGTGCTAAGGTCTAATCAATGCTGGTCTGATCTATTTGAATCCAGGCTTCAAGATTGCTTTGATCACACGGACTGGGATATGTTCTGGGTAGCCTCTGAGAAATACACTGATGAATGAGTTCATCAGGAAGTGCTTAGGAGATGCTGTACCCACTGTGACTATTAAAACCTACCCAAACCAGAAACCGCAAATAGATGGCAGCATTCACGCAAAACTTAAAGTGTGAACCACTGCATTTAACCATGGCAAGGTGACTGGGAATATAGCTGAATACAAAGAGTGTAGAAAATTCCCTCCGTAAGGCAATCAAACAGGCAAAATGTCAATACAGAGACAAAGTGGAGTCGCAATTCAACAGCGACGTACACTACCGGTCAAAAACACCTACTCATTCAAGGGGTTTACTTAATTTTTTACTATTTTCTACATTGAAGAATAATAGTTAAGCTAACAACTATGAAACAAAAAAACAAATCAAAATATATTTGAGATTCTTCAAAGTAGCCACCCTTTGTCTTGATGACAGCTTTGAACACTCTTGGCATTCTCTCAACCAGCTTCATGGAGGTAGTCACTTGGAATGTATTTCAAATAACAGGTGTGCCTTCTTAAAAGTTAATTTGTGGAATTTCTTTCCTTCTTAATGTGTTTGAGCCAATCAGTTGTGTTGTGACAAGGCAGAGTGGTATACAGAAGATAGCCCTATTTGGTAAAAGACCAAGTCCATATTATGGCAAGAACAGCTCAAATAAGCAAAGAGAATCTTTTCTCTTTGCTTATTTGAGCTGTTCTTGCCATAATAATGACTTGGTCTTTTACCAAATATGGCTATCTTCTGTGGCAGTCCATCATTACTTTAAGACATGAAGGTCAGTCTAAACGGAAAATTTCAAGAACTTTGAAAGTTTCTACAAATGCAGTCGCAAAAACCATCCAGCGCTATGATGAAACTGGCTCTCATGAGGACCGCCACAGGAATGGAAGACCCAGAGTTACCTCTGCTGCAGAGGATAAGTTCATTAGAGTTTACAGCATTAGAAATTTCAGCCCAAATAAATGCTTTAGAGTTTAAGTAACAGACACATCTCAACATCAACTGTTCAGAGTAGACTGATTTTTTTTTTAACCTTGATTTGACCCACCTCCAGGCTGTGTAAGGGCTATTTTACCAAGAAGGAGAGTGATGGAGTGCTGCATCAGATGACTTGGCCTCCACAATAAGTTGGGCCCGCAGAGTGAAGGAAACGCAGGTGTTCTAAAACGTTTGACCGGTAGTGTGTATGTGGCAGGGTCTACAGACAATCACGGACAACAAAGTGTAAACCAGCCACGTCGCGGACACCGACGTCTTGCTTCCGTACAAGTTTAAAACCTTCTTCGCCCGCTTTGAGGATAACACAGTGCCACAAACGTGGTCCGCTACCAAGGACTGTGGGCTTTCCTTCTCTGTAGCTGACGTCAGTAACACATTTAAGCGTGTTAACCCTCGCAAGGCTGCCGGCCCAGATGGCTTCCCTGGCCGCATCCTCAGAGCATGCGCAGACCAGCTCCCTATCCCAGCTTCCTGTCCCCACTTGCTTCAAGATGTCCACCATTTTTCAAAAATAGCCCTGCGATGATCCAGTGTAATGGTCCAGTGATTTTGGCAGAAATCCGGTGATGTGGTAGAGAAAGCAATCCGGATATGCGCTGGGCTGGTAGCCCGTTGTGCAGACTGGCCGATATTGTCCGAACTAAAGCTGGCTGGTGTAGGCAAGGGGAGTGGTGAAGACCGCTAGCAGTGGCTAGCAATGGCTAGTAGCTAGTTAGCAGGCTAGCTTCTGTCGGAGGTCCAGTTATATGGGATAAAGAAATAGTAGATTTATTCCACGTTGGGTGGGTTGCAGGAAAGTATATGAGAATAAGAAATATATATGGAAAAACTTTTAAAAACTAGACTATTTACACGGGACAAAAAAACATGTCCGCACTGTTACGCCATCTTGGATCAAACTTCTGATAAGCTTCCCAGTAAAGCAATTAAAACAAACAAGCATTCCAGAAAAGTGCTAAAAATATCCTACGCTAACATATGTAGCTTAAGAAACAAGGTTCATTAAATCAATAATTTGCTAGTAACAGATGACATTCATATTCTGACGATCTCTGAAACTCACTTAGATAATACATTTTATGATACAGTGGTAGCAATACATGGTTATAACATCTACAGAAAAGACAGAAATGCCAAAGGTGGAGGTGTTGCCGTTTTATATTCAGAACCACATTCCTGTAAAGCTTAGAGAGGATCTCATGTTAAAAACTATTGAAGTAATATGGCCATTCTGGTGGGAAGTTGCTATAGACCACCAAGTGCTAACAGTCAGTATCTGGATAACATGTTTGAAATGCTTTATAATGTATGTGATATCAACTGAGTTATATTTTCTGGGTGATTTAAATATTAACTGGCTTTCATCAGGCTACCCACTCAAGAGAAAGCTTCAAACTGTAACCAGTGCCTCCAACCTGGTTCAGGCTATCAGTCAACCTACCAAGGTAGTTACAACCAGCACAGGAATGAAACCATCAAGATCTATTGATCACATCTTTATAATACTGCAGAAATTTTCTTTAAAACAGTATCCAAATCCATAGGATGTCGTGATCACAATATAATATCTAGGAAAACTAAAGTTCCTAAGGCTGGGCCTAATATAGTGTATAAGAGGTCATACAATAACTTTTGTAGTGATTCCTATGTTGTTGATGTAAATAATATTTGTTGGTCTGTGGTGTGTAATCAAATCAAATACATTTCTATAGATCATATGCACCGAATACAACAGGTGTAGATCTTACCGTGAAATGTTTACTTACAAACCCCAAACCGACAATGCAGTTCGAAAAAGAGTTAAGAAAATATAAATAAACTAAAGTAAAAAAATTAAAAATAATAATAAGGTACACAATAAAATAACAATAACGAGGGGGAAAATTTTACAAAATAAGTTATGTAAATAAGTTTAGGCAGCCATCTCCTCCGGCGCCATCTCAACTTCAGGACGAGCAACCAGAATTGGAATTGCTTATATCGGTTACTAATAAGCATGCACCCATTAAGAAAATGACTGTAAAAACTGTTAAATCCCCGTGGATTGATGACAAATTTTAAAATGTTATGGTTGATAGGGATGAGGCAAAAGGAATGGCAAATACAGTTGAAGTCGGAAATGTACAAACACTTAGGTGGAAGTAATGAAAACAAATTTTTCAACCACTCCACAGATTTCATGTTAAACTATAGTTTTGGCAAGTCAGTTAGGACATCTACTTTGAGCATGACACAAGTAATTCTTCCAACAATTGTTTACAGACAGATTATTTAACTTATGATTCACTATATCACAATTCCAGTGTGTCAGAACTTTACATACACTAAGTTGACTGTGCCTTTAAACAGCTTGGAAAATTCCAGAAAATGATGTCATGGCTTTAGAAGCTTCTGATAGGCTAATTGACATCATTTGAGTCAATTGGAGGTGTACCTGTGGATGTATTTCAAGGCCTACCTTCAAACTCAGTGCCTCTTTGCTCGACATCATGGGAAAAATCAAAAGAAATCAGCCAAGACCTCAGAAAAACATTTGTAGACCTCCACAAGTCTGGTTCATCCTTGGGAGCAATTTCCAAACTCCTGAAGGACCACGTTCATCTGTACAAACAATAGTACGCAAGTATAAACACCATGGGACCACGCAGCCGTCATACCGCTCAGGAAGGAGATGCGTTCTGTCTCCTAGAGATGAACGTACTTGGGTGCAAAAAGTGCAAATCAATCCCAGAACAACAGCAAAGGACCTTGTGAAGATGCTGGAGGAAACAGGTACAAAAGTATCTATATCCATAGTAAAACAAGTCCTATTTTGACATAACCTGAAAGGCCGCTCAGCAAGGAAGAAGCCACTGCTCCAAAAAAGCCATAAAAAAGCCAGACTACGGTTTGCAACTGCACATGGGGACAAAGATCGTACTTTTTGGAGAACTGTCCTCTGGTCTGATGAAACAAAAATATAACTGTTTGGCCATAATGACCATCGTTGTGTTTGGAGGAAAAAGGGGGAGCCAAAGAACACCATCCCAACCGTGAAGCACAGGGGTGGCAGCATCATGTTGTGGGGGTGCTTTTCTGAGGGACTTGTGCACTTCACAAAATAGATGGCATCATGAGGAAGGAAAATTATGTGGATATATTGAAGAAACATCTAAAGACATCAGTCAGGAAGTTAAAGCTTGGTCGCAAATGGGTCTATCAAATTGACAATGACCCCAAGCATACTTCCAAAGTTGTGGCAAAATGGCTTAAGGACAACAAAGTCATGGTATTGGAGTGGCCATCACAAAGCCCTGACCTCAGTCCTATAGAACATTTGTGGGCAGAATGGAAAAAGAGTGTCCGATCAAGGAGGCCTACAAACCTGACCCTGACATTTCACATTCTTAAAATAAAGTGATGATCCTAACTGACCTAAGACAGGGAATTTTTACTAGGATTAAATGTCAGGAATTGTGAAAAACAGAGTTTAAATGTATTTGGCTAAGGTATATGTAAACTTCAACTGTATATACACCTTATGGAACAGTGGGGACTGTGAAGAGACACACAAACACAGGTACAGACAAACATATGCACACAGGCGCTAGCACACACACTCTACACACACACGTACCTTGTAATAATGTTGTATAGTGGTATCACACATTTCGTGACGTGGATATGTCACAAAAGTACTTACTTAATAGTCAGGAATGTTTGACTGACTATTGCACACCTAGCTACAATCCACAATTACTGAAAGGGTTGCAGTTACTTACAAGCCAGTGTTCAAAGACAGGCTGGCAATGAACCAGACACTAATCATTGTTACACGAAACACAGGGAAAATCTGAGTTGTCCAAAGGGAAGCCCCCTCCGTGGAATCGAGAAGAGACGGGTCTCATTCCGATGTCAGTCGAAAACAAGCACATGGAGACAACACTGCCATTCAGAGAAGAGACAATGCTTCATTCATCCTCAGGAATGGCACTGCCCTCCCACTGTGTATGTTCCTACAGGTCTAGGCTGAGGCTTTTAAACTGGCCAAGGCCCAACCAGAAGTTCTTCACACAACTCTCTTCAGGTGCTGGTGTTACGACACAGGGGAGACAGCTGCAGCCTGTTCCTGCTTGACCAACAAAAAAAATCCCCCTTCTCGATTCCAAAGAGGAAAACATCTCTCGGCTTAAACTGTTGTCTTGTTTCTGACAAGTAACTGGTACCTCAACATTTTCTTGAAGCCACTGTCGCTATTCATTGACTCAGACTAATAAAATGGGTGTGAATTTACAGGTTTGTATTGGTTTGTGTATTGGTTTTATACTCAGAAAACAATTGACGCAATAGACAAACCACGAGTCTACCGGTTGTTCCATTAATGGGCCCGCCCAAAACATTCATATGAATGCCGCAAAACATGAAGACACAAAGGGTGAAGATTTGTTTTCAATAACGTAGCTGTAAATGTGTCATCAGCCGTTTGAGTATTCACTATGTTGCCTCCGGGGATGTGTGTGTGTTCATGCTCATCCAAACTGGGTTGTTACGCAGTGCGTATACCAATCTGGTGGTTTCTCACAGATTCTAAGTATACAGTGGTGGTTGAACTGCCAAGCGGTGGGTGTGTTTCAAATACAGATACACTGTGTACATTGTCTTTACAGGTCTGCTGCGCAGGTCTGATGCACAAAGTATAAGATCTAAGTGAACAAGTGTGTAGGAGTCTAAAAGACCATGCAAAAAATTATATAACCTGCACAGAACATTTTGATCTGGAATGCTACTCTGTGGGGGCATGTCACAGGTACAGTATGTGGGAGACTGGTAGCAAAGTGGCCCATTCTCTATTGGCAAATTAATGCAGGGCCGGGATTCATTTGCGGAGACAGCATTCACAGTTAACGCTGCATATTTCGCCTCAATTGGAAATGACCTTTTAATGTCAAGCATGCTATAATGCTATTCCGCAGTCCGGATTGAATCTAGGCCTTAATGAAAGATACCTGCAATTGTCTTGTTAGAGGTATGTCTTTGTTCTAATTTTGTTTTCTTGTCTTCTTTTTTCTGTTGTAAATCAGACCTGAGCAAAATACGGCAGGCTGGATCCAGAATGCCAGTCAATTAAATGCGGCCCGCTGTGGATTTTGTTGAACAATTTAATGGAGCTCATCTGTCAACAAGTTACTGAATGTACCGCTTAGTCAGTGGTGTAAAGTACTTAAGTAAAAATACTTTATAGTACTACTTAAGTAGTTTTTTGGGGTATCTGTACTTTACTTTACTTTTACTTTTACTTCACTACATTCCTAAAGAAATGTATGTACTTTTTACTCCATATATTTTACCTGACACCCAAAAGTACTCATTACATTTTGAATGCTTAGTAGGAAAGGAAATTGGTCCAATTCATGCACTTATCAAGAGAACATACCTGGTCATCCCTACTGCCTCTGATCTGGCAGACTCAATAAACACATGCGCTTCATTTGTAAATTATGTCTGAGTGTTGGGGTATGCCTTTGGCTAAAAAACAAGAAATTAGTGAAGTCTGGTTTGCTTTATGTAAGGAATTTGAATTGACTTATACTTTTACTTTTGATACTTAAGTATATTTTAGCAATTACATTTACTTTTGATACATTTAAAGTACTCAAGTAGTATTTTACTGGGGGACTTTTAGTCGTTCTATTCTATTTCACTTTTAGTCATATTCTATTATGGTATCTTTACTTTTACTCAAGTATGACAATTGGGTAATTTACACCACTGCGCTTAGTTTATAGAACCTCCATTACGTAAATAACCTCGAATGTTTGCTATGTGCAGTTGGTATGAATGGAGCGGTTTCTGTTTTCTTCCTACCAATTTGGCTCTAGCTTTTTTTAACGGTTGGAGGTATTAGCAATTATGACCCCATTCCTGAAAGCTTCTGTGTTCCTCAATGACGCTCACAAGCTGTGCAGCTCGGGAAACAGGAGACAAAGGGCTTGATCCTAGACACATGAAAAGTGGGATGTCTATGGGGGGCAACAGAAGACGAACAGCAGAGGAGCTAATGGTCTTGGAGAGGGTCGATAAACTGGGGGGAAAGTTTGCGGGACTCCACCCGGAGGGGAAGATCTCGGGTGGACAGCCATACCCTCTGCCCGAGATGATACCGGGGAGCCGTGGTCCGGTAGTCGTCAATACCTGGAGGTAGTCTTGAGAAGAGCCGACCGGGCTCTCTTCCCGGTACGACGACAGCGGCAGACAAACATCTGGGCCAAGGGTATGCCAACCTCTTCCTCTTGCTCCGGGAAGAGCGGGGGCTGATAACCCAGGGAACACTCAAAGGGCGAGAAACCCGTGGTAGAGCAGGGAAGGTTGTTGGGAGCATATTCAACCCACACAAGTTGCTGGCTCCAGGTGCTGGGGTTGGCGGAAACCATGCAGCGAAGAGTCGTCTCCAGGTCTTGGTTGACACGCTCCGACTGGCCGTTGGACTGAGGGTGGAACCTGGAGTACAGTCTGGCCGACGACCCATTGAGTGTGCAGAACGCCTTCCAGAACCGGGACGAGAACTGAGGAACCCGGTCTAAAGACCATGTCCACTGGGAGTCCATGGATCCAGAAGACATGCTGCACCATGAGCTGGGCCGTCTCTTTGGCGGAGGGTAGCTTGGGGAGAGGAATGAAGTGGGTGGCTTTGGAAAACCGGTCCACAACTGTCAGGATGGTGGTGTTGCCCTCCGACGGGGGAAGACCCGTGACAAAGTCCAAGGATATGTGAGACCAGGGATGGTAAGGAACAGGCAGAGGTTGGAGACCAGCCAGAGCTTGCTGAGGAGTCTTGTTCTGCGCATAGATCGTGCAGGCGGTGATGAACGCGGAGATGTCAGGAACCATGGTAGGCTACCAAAAGCATTGTCGCACAAAGGCCAGGGTCCGACGGATTAATTTTCAACTACTAATTAATACACACACACACACACACACACACTCTCTTGCGTCAAGATTTCCTCTTGAAATGTTTTGCCTGTGTGTGAGTGCCATTGAAGGTATTAACTGTAAAATACCATATTTGGAAGAGGAGTAGTTTTTTTTGGGAAGTAGTACATTTGACAGATGTTGGAATCTGTCTCTCGAGTCTTCGCCACATATTACTTTTCTTTTTGATAGCAGAAGACAAATGACTGTATTTCGAACATCAAATGAAACTGAAACTCTAAATCCACTATTCAAGAGGAGGAATATCTAAGACTATTTAATTAGGTGATGAATTAGTCAAAGAAATGGTTTGGAACATTGTACCTTTCCAATTCCTATCATGTACAAATCAGTGATTATTTCCAAGGATGGAATGAGGAAGGACCCATTTACATTTAAATATTAGGCATGTAGCAGATGCTCTTATCCAGTGTGACTTACAAAATAAATACCAGGTCATTGGGTGCATTCAAACTAAAATGTATCAAAACAGGGCCAAACCTTCAATAACATACTATCTTAGGCCTGAGACTTCCATTGCAACAAACTATCACTACAGGGTAAGATGGCAAAACACAACTTCACTTCCTGATTGGCATCACAGTCTTGAACATCGGAGTATGCCAACTCATGACATGGGGATGTCAACTCTTCATGACATAGCACCATCTCTTCTGCATCCCTCGTAGTAAATGATGTAGTAGATTGTATGGATATGAAACAACATTGTGCTGCCCTCTTTATAGACTTTTCCCAGGCCTATGATACTGTTGATAGCCTCTGTATCAACAGTGAATTATCTTCAATTGGTTTGGATCAGGACGATTGAAATTGGTTTCAAAACTATTTGACTGATAGAACGCAATGTATAATGTTGTGCAGTCAAGATTTCTTGATATAACAAAATGTGTTCCGCAAGGTTCTATTCTGTGTCCAGTACTTTTTTTCTACACACAAACAACCCAATTTGGGTAAATATTGGACAAAACACACGTTGGGTCACAAAAAACCCATTGTTTTATTTAAGTTGGGTTGTTGATGCTGGGTTATTGAGCTATGATCCACAGGGCAGAGCAGAAGACTGGAGGCGTGGCTTAGTATCAGCGTAGCTTTCAGATACTTATTTCTGGCCACATGTGATGGTAAATGTAATTCTGGTTCATCTGTTCTGTTGTATTACAAACATGTTCAGGTTGAGCACTGACACTTTTGTAGCTTTGAGGTTTACACAAGAGTATGAGTTCCTTAAGTAACTATGCATATCCCAATGTTGGAATAGTTACCAGTTTGTTATAATATTTCAAACATTTACATTTTATATAAAAATATGTAATGTGCCAAAATATTGAAGGTAAACTGACATTTAAAGTGTACAAACTTAGCATGTTGAAAATGACTGACATTTACTCCCATGGGTGGCCAAAACAAACTATCTGAAAGCCATGCCCCCAATAGGAAATGCCTTTGGATTACCCAAACATGGTAATTTAACCATCAGTTGGGTTTTTATTCACTTTCACCGCAAATTAGTATTTTTTTATGTTATTGTTATTTTCAGGAGGCGTGGCCTATTGAAAGCGTGGCTTTCAGATATGTAGGCTTGGCAACCCGTGAGAGTAAATGTCATTACTGTTTATCATGTTATGTTATAGCATGCCTTTAAATGTACATAGTAGTGTAAAATATATTACGGCATCTCTGCTGTAAAGCAAAATTACAGTATTAAGTTGGCAACTCTGGTGCCAGTATGATGCTATAAATGTACAGGGAAAATGTATTAAATTGTGATTTTTGGGTGACTGGCCTACACACAATACCCCATAATATCAAGGTGGAGTTACGTTTTTAACATGAAATGTCTTCAGTCAATAAGCATTCAAACCCTTTGTTATGGAAAGCCTAAATAAGTTTAGAGTAAAAATCTGCTTAACAAGTCACATAAGTTGCATGGACTCACTTTGATTGACTACCTCATCTCTGTACCCCACACATACAGATAATTGTAAGGTCACTCAGTCGAGCAGTGAATTTCAAACACAGATTCAACCACAAAGACCAGATAGGGTTTCCAGTGCCTCGCAAAGAAGGGCACCTATTGGTAGAGGGGTAAAAAAAAAGAAAAGACATTGAATATCCATTTGAGCATGGTGAAGTTATTAATTACACTTTGGATGGTGTATCAATACAGCCAGTCACTACTACAAAGATTCAGGTGTTTATTTAACTAGGCAAGTCAGTTAAGAACAAATTCTTATTTACAATGACGGCCTACACCGGCCAAACTCAGACAGTGCTGAGCCAATTGTGCACCGCCCTATAGGACTCCAAATCACATCCGGTCGTGATACAGTCTGGATTCTAACCAGGTTGTCTGTAATGACGCCTCTAGCACTGAGATACAGTGCGCCACTTGGGAACCCATAACTCAGGATACCGCTCAAGGAGTTCACCATGAGGCCAATGGCAACTTTAAAACAGTTAGAGTTTCATGGCTGTGATAGGAGAAAAACTAGGATGGATCAACAACATTGTAGTTACTAACCTTATTGACAGAGTGAAAAGAAGGAAGCCTGTACAGAATAAAAAATATTCCAAAACATGCATCCTCTTTGCAGCATGGCACTAAAGTAATACTGCATAAAATGTGGCAAAGCAATTAACTGTAACCCTTATTTCTTGTTGTAGGTATTTAACACTGTCTCCACAGGAGGACTTGTAGGTTCAACAGAAACAAATAAAACACGGGTTACAACGGAAAACTATTACTTGTGGTTTAATTTCTCCTGGACCAAGAGGTAAGGCCAACAGTCACGAAGATTCACTCTGCGTCTTTTGTTTCTTTCTTTTGTTTGGCTCTATTTGACCTCGAAGTGGTCGCGAAGGACGGAGGACACAGTTTTAGTTCCAGTTCTACTTCACAGCATAATACCGCATAGCTTAGTGCGAGCAAAATTATTACCTCAGAATTGCTCCCCAAGGACGGTGTTTTTGACAGTGATGACCTGCTGCTTCAGAGGACCGAACAGACTGGAAAGAGAACACTTTCTTTACCATATATTTGTCTTTATATATTAAATATTTTTAAATAGGAAGAAATCATGTAAACTGTTTTTAGATTGACGTTGCTAGCTACTGTACTTATTTAGCTCAGCCTGCCTAGTCAGTTTAACTAGCCAGCTAGCTAGCTAGACAGTTTAATTTAGCTAACGTTAGCTAGCTCGCTACTGTCACTTTCTGTTTGTATGTAGTCTGCACTTCATAGAGACGCAACATTCAGAGAATTTCACAATTCAGAGTAACGTTAAGCATTTAACTTCAATCAGATAACTGGATGAATTTAGCTATGTACAACCATTTTTCATCTAGCTAGCTATACATATAGTTCAGTGGAGGCTGCTGAGGGGAGGACGGCTCGTAATAATGTTTCCATGTGATTGATACCATTCAATTTACTCCATTCCAGACATTATTATTAGCTGTCCTCCCTGCAGAAACCTCCACTGATATAGTTATATGTCTGTCATATTGAGGTGTCTAGCTATAAGTTAAACAGGATGAAAGGGATTGCCTAAACTTTTTTTTAGGCAATTATATCTACCTACGGGGGAAGGATGGCCAGCCACACAGGAGGGTGATTTTTACTAAGGAGGAGAAGGAGGCCGTGCTGACCGAGATGCATGCTGGCTATTTCAGAGTGAAGCGCATGATTGCAAAAATCAACCTACTCTTATTCTGACGGGGAATTGTCAAGGAGGTGGACAGCTGGGCAAGTGAAATAACCTTTTGTTATTTCACTTCTATTATATCAGACATTATTATGATTTCAATAAATGTCATATCAGAGAGCACACAATGTTTCAAATTTTCAAAGGTCAGTACCTTGTCTAGCGTGCCTGAAGTTTGAGAGGGCGAAGACTGTGGCACTGGAATTGAAGCCCATCAAAGTTGTTTCACCATGGCACATGATCAGTAAGTGTCCTAATTCAAATTTTGCCCTGATAAGTAGTTTTTTAATGGTTCCTTTATTTTGACCACGGCAGAATTCAATATTATAGAATGTGTGTGTGTATGTGTGTCAGTATGCATACTATATGACACAGTGTCAGGCTCTGGCCATAGAGAAGCCTATTGCTTCTCCATGTAGCCATGGTCAGAGTCTGACAGGTCTATAATTTCTGTTTCTGTGTGGTGGTTTGTGTTGGATCCCTAATTAGAGGCAGCTGCAGTGCATTGTCTCACAGACCTTGGTCTGTGTATGCACCATGTTGTGACACACAGATACGGTTAAGAATAAAGTAATCTTCTCTCTAACACTTTAAATGTTAGGGCTGGACCTCATCGGACCCTTCACGAAATCCAGGAATGGCAACAGCTGGTGTCTGACGGCGGCTGATTACTTTACCAAGTGGGTGGAGGCAATACCAATTAAGGTCAGTAAAGGAAGAGAACATGCTTTACTCCAAATTCCTTTCTGTAACCCATTAAATAGATTTTTGTTTCGTATGAAACCCATCAAGGACGAGACTGGCGAGGCCACCTCCAAGGTGATGGTGGACATCTTCAACACCCACGGTTCTCATGAGGTAATCTTGAGTGACCGAGGTCATGAACGCTGGAACAAGGTACGGATGTTATAGGTTATATTCTGACACCAGTGGTTTCATTTATTTATTTGTTACAATTTGTTTTTGTTTTTCCATGGTACATTATCAGACATATTTCAATACCTTACATTGTCAATAGATATCACTTTCCTACCCCCTCCAGGTTTGGTGAATAGACCAACCAGACCCTCAAGACTGCCATGGACAAGTACCTTGATTGGTACCAGGAACGATGGGAGAACAACTCAGATAATAACTGCATTTGCACACAGAATAACCTGAAGCTACTTTTAGTTTCCCTAACACTGATATTTTTATCTTTGTCTTCCTAAGGTTACCTCGGTGGAAGCCAACAATCTCCAGTTCGAGCAGTTGGACTGGTAGTTATGGTAAAAATGTACCTTTTCAGTTTGCCTCTCCAAATTACTTTAGGAACATCGCCTGTCTGAGCCCCCAGGATGTGTCCCATTTACCAAAACCAGTGAGTTTTGATCAGTCTATTTCTCTGTGCTCGGAGGGGGACCAGCTTGAAGTAGGCTATATCTTCCAAAAGTGTTGAAAAGTACATATCTCCCATTTATAACACTGCACTAATACAAATGTTCACCTGTGTGTTTGCTTGTCTCTGTCTCCTACCCTGTTCCCTTTAACTCTGCTCCTGTAATCCAAGACCTAGGGGTTCTGCCCAACACCCAGACATGGATCCACCTGATGTCCTCCATTATCAACCACCCTTCAACTTTTCATTCACCTACAGCTGCGATTGTTGTCATTATCTGCTCTATCATACTGGGCACATAATGTGAGATACACATTAACTACAAACACTAGCACTGCAAACGCTCAGAACAATGTAGCAGCAGTGCCTGGACTTTGCCGTCTACCTCTAAGTCTCCCTTCCGCGGCTGTCTGCCTGTTGAGAACAGGTGACAGGCAGAAACTCCCACCCACACAGCAACCACCTCCACTATATTCCACACACCAGAATTCAGTATTTTAGTTTATGATTGCTATGTAAATGTACAAAAAAATCTTTGAAAATAAATTAATGACACAACTGTAACAAAAAAAGATCAAAGTTTATATATAAGTCTTAAATATTGGCAGGTTGGTTTTCACAGCTGTTTCACAAAGTGTTCATTATTGTAAGTTGTAAGGTATCCTTTGATGGTATTTATTAGTTTCACATTATTAACGGTTTTATACTAGGACCTACAAATATATATATATATATATATATATATATATATATACACAACCACAAGGGTGTATTAATGAGCTATGCGAGAGATTTTAAATAAGATAACTACTGCAATTATATTATTTCAGTGTGGATAAAGGAAGTGCACGTCAAAATAAAACCATGACAGCCAGACAAGCCAGTGTATGAATCAAACGGAATTGCATATGAATAGAGTGGAAATTAGCTGACTTCGTGATCTTTAAGGTAAGTAACTTTAATGTGTCTTTCTTTGCCATTTCCGAAACGTAGCAACGTTTAATGGATTGTTTGTTGTAATGTTGACAAGGTACTCAAAATTAGTTTGAATTAATGTTTTAATTTTATTAGCTTAACAACTTGTTTAGCAGCAAAATCCTTCAGCATCTTGTATTGGCCCTTCTATCTTGTTGCAAGTTTGTTCATGCGCTGGGCTGGGTCATCCAAGAAAACCAAGTCCTTGTACAGGCAAAACACCACCTTTCGATTGTAATAATGTTTCTGTTGCAGTTTTGCCATTGTAGACTGCTGGTCTGCCTCCTTGAGGGCCTGTGTGAGTAATGTGGTCAGCCTTGGGCATAAGCAGCAGGTGTGAAGGGGGCTGTTGGTGCGATAGAGGAGTTACAGTTAGAGTGATTGTTTACGACGCTGGTGGTATGTGTGTGGCAATGGTGGAATAACATTATAACACTCGTTAACTATGATAGATGGTCATGGTCGTCTTTGCTCGCTGTAACCAACAAAGTAATACATGGTACCAGAAGTGAAAATTGTGTTTTATCTGTGAATGTTGGAGTTTATTGAAGTGCAGTGGATGTTATCAAGCCACCAGAGGCTTTTATGGATGTTATCAAGCCACCAGAGGCTTTGAGTCTGGATGGGAATGTGGACGCCAATTGGAAAACGTTTCGGCAGCGTTTTTTGCTGTATACAGTGGGGAGAACAAGTATTTGATACACTGCCAATTTTGCAGGTTTTCCTACTTACAAAGCATGTAGAGGTCTGTCATTTTTATCATAACTGTGAGAGACGGAATCTAAAACAAAAATCCAGAAAATCACATTGTATGATTTTTAAATAATTAATTTGCATTTTATTGCATGACATAAGTATTTGATCACCTACCAACCAGTAAGAATTCCGGCTCTCACAGACCTGTTAGTTTTTCTTTAAGAAGCCCTCCTATTCTCCACTCATTACCTGTATTAACTGCACCTGTTTGAACTCGTTACCTGTATAAAAGACACCTGTCCACACACTCAATCAAACAGACTCCAACCTCTCCACAATGGCCAAGACCAGAGAGCTGTGTAAGGACATCAGGGATAAAATTGTAGACCTGCACAAGGCTGGGATGGGCTACAGGACAATAGGCAAGCAGCTTGGTGAGAAGGCAACAACTGTTGGCGCAATTATTAGAAAATGGAAGAAGTTCAAGATGACGGTCAATCTCCCTCGGTCTGGGGCACCATGCAAGATCTCACCTCGTGGGGCATCAATGATCATGAGGAAGGTGAGGGATCAGCCCAGAACTACACGGCAGGACCTGGTCAATGACCTGAAGAGAGCTGGGACCACAGTCTCAAATAAATCCATTAGTAACACACTACGCCGTCATGGATTAGCAGCGCACGCAAGGTCCCCCTGCTCAAGCCAGCGCATGTCCAGGCCCGTCTGAAGTTTGCCAATGACCATCTGGATGATCCAGAGGAGGAATGGGAGAAGGTCATGTGGTCTGATGAGACAAAAATAGAGCTTTTTGGTCTAAACTCCACTCGCCGTGTTTGGAGGAAGAAGAAGGATGAGTACAATCCCAAGAACACCATCCCAACCGTGAAGCATGGAGGTGGAAGCATCATTCTTTGGGGATGCTTTTCTGCAAAGGGGACAGGACGACTGCACCGTATTGAGGGGAGGATGGATGGGGCCATGTATCGCGAGATCTTGGCCAACAACCTCCTTCCCTCAGTAAGAGCATTGAAGATGGGTTGTGGCTGGGTCTTCCAGCATGACAACGACCCTAGCCAGTCTCCAGACCTGAACCCAATAGAACATCTTTGGAGGGAGCTGAAAGTCCGTATTGCCCAGCGACAGCCCCGAAACCTGAAGGATCTGGAGAAGGTCTGTATGGAGGAGTGGGACAAAATCCCTGCTGCAGTGTGTGCAAACCTGGTCAAGAACTACAGGAAATGTATGATCTCTGTAATTGCAAACAAAGGTTTCTGTACCAAATATAAAGTTCTGCTTTTCTGATGTATCAAATATTTATGTCATGCAATATAATGCAAATTAATTACATAAAAATCATACAATGTGATTTTCTGGATTTTTGTTTTAGATTCCGTCACTCACAGTTGAAGAGTACCTATGACTTCAAAATATTACAGACTTCAACATGCTTTGTAAGTGGGAAAACCTGCAAAATCGGCAGTGTATCAAATACTTGTTCTCCCCACTGTATGTCTGCCATTAGAGTTACAAAAGGATCTCGTAAAGTTGCTCTCTTTCTTACTATAGCAGGACCACAGGCAATCGATATATTCAATACCTTCGTTTTCCTCCTCATTTGGAAACGTGATGAGTTTTACGAAGGTACTGGATCAGTTTGATAGATACTGTTCACCTAAGAAGAACGAGACATATGAACGTTATGCGTTTCGCTGTCGTATACAACAGCAAGGTGAAACATGGTCTTTCTTACAGATTTGAAATTAAAAGCACAGACTTGTAATTTTGTAGATCTAACCTCATCTATGCTTCGAGATCACATTGTTTTTGTTATAAATATAAATGACTCCAGAGTTAGAGAAAGAATGCTCAGAGAAAGTGAATTACATTTGGACACTGCAATAAAAATATGTCCGGCGAATGAGCTGGCACAATTGCATATTATAACCTTTAGCTCCACACCAGAAGACACTGCTACGGAGGTAGCAGTGGATTTTGTAGACAAGGACACAAGGGGGCGTTATGAGCAAAGGAGCCACAAGCAATATGATTTTGACTAAAGGAGCCACAAGCAATATGACTTTGACCAAAGGAGTCACAAGCAATATGATTGTAATAGGTGTGGCACTAAGCACCAGGCCAGGAAGTGCCCTGCCTTTGGAAAATTTTGCTACAAGTGCAAAGGTTTGTGTTTCGCAAAAAAAGGACAAGTTTGGGAGACTACATGTTCACACCTTTGAAATGGAGGAGAATGAACAAAGTGATTTGTTTGTGGGCACTGTGGATTACATGGAGGACGGGCAAGAACCATCACAGGTCAATGGTACAATTTTGACCTCAAAGCTGGAGCTAAAGCCAACCTGATCAATATGAGGGATTTTCATGAGCTAAAGCACAAACCAGCCATCATGCAAAAGGCTGTGGCTCTCAAAGTGTACAAGCAATTGAGACTAAAAGCTTGTGTCGGCTAATGGTAAAGGAGAAAACGTATGTATGTTTTTCGTGAGTTTTTTTTGCAACAGTTGAACTATAATGGTTCAGGATTATGGAGTGCTACTGTTTCACAAAGGTTTTAGCAGTCCTTTTTATCACTAAGGCGCTTTTTATTTTTCTCAGAGCCGAATGTACACACGAGTCCTCAATTATTTACAACAGAAACCAGCTCCTGGATTTAACACACACAGCGCTGCTTCACCCCAGACGAGTTGAAAAGGCGACGGCGTGGACGCAGGGCGGGATTGAAGTGTAAGGCAAAGCTAAGATAGATAGGTAGGTAGGTACTTTATTAAGGAAGTACAAGCCGGCTATACCGTCTATCATTATGGGCAATGTGAGATTGCTGCATAACAAGATGGACGAGCTTCAGCGTCTGGTTCATGGACAAAGAGAATACCGGGAAGCGAGCCTATTGTGTTTTACTGAGACATGGCTGAATGATAACATCCCCATAGAGAACATAACTATCGGCGGATTCCAGACCATCAGAGCGGACAGGGATAGCGTTTCTTCCAGTAAGACTAAGGGAGGGGGGCTGGCTTTATTAGTTAACAACAGATGGTGTAATCCAAGCCATATTACTCTTAAGGAAGAGTTTTGTTGCCCGGACATTGAGCTGTTAGCCCGAGACCCTACTATTTGCCGAGGGAATTCACAGTGGCCATTGCTGTTATTCTTTACATCCTGCCCTCCGCTGAAGCAAACACAGCGTGTGACGTCATCCACTCTTATCGTGAGGTTACATACAGCGCATCCCAGTGCTTTCTTTGCTATTTTAACCATGCATCTCTCTCTCTTCAAGGCTGCCCACGTTCAAACAGTCCATGAAGTGCCCAACCAGCAATAATACAACTCTGGACTTGTTATATGCTAATGTGAAGGATGCATACAACTCCACTGCACTCCCTCCCCTCGGTAGATCAGATTACAACCTTGTCCACCTCACCCCACTCTACAGGCCTATGGTCCAACAGCAGCCTGCGACCACTAGGACCATTAGGAGATGTCCCCGGATGCCAATGAGGCCCTACAGGACTGCTTTGAAACAGACTGCTCTGAGATTCATGGGGAGGAAATTGATGGACTTACTGACTGCATAACGGACTATATCAATTTTTGTGTAGACAACACTGTACCCACCAGGAAGGTACGCTGTTTTCTAAATAATAAACACTGGGTCACCAGCAACCTGAAGGCCCTGCTGAATGAGAAGAAGAGGGCCTTCAAGGAGGGGGACAGGGACAAATTGAAATGCATCCAGAGGGAGCTGAAGTTGCGGATTGCTGAGGGGAAGAGAGGGTATAAGGAGAAGATGGAGGACAAGCTCAGGCAGAGCCAGGTGAGAGAGAAGTGGAAGGGTATGAGAAATAGCACTGGCTTCAAAAAGTCAAACAGTGGGCAGACAGAGGGGACCCAGGACAGAGCCAATGAGCTGAACCAATTTTTTAAGCAGTTCGATACTGGCCCTGTCCACCTCCCCAGGCCACACACCCTCACGGCTGCCCCACCCTCACTTTGCTCACAACACCTCAGTTGAGACTATCAGCGACCCCACCTCCTCCCCTGCTCCCTCTGGACTGAGCCTCAACATCTCCTCACCAACATCTCCAGCGTCTTTTCAACCTTAGCCTGAGCCTAGAAAGGGTCCCTGTGCTGTGGAAAACATCCTGCCTCGTCCCAGTGCCCAAGAAGGCGCACCCCACTGTCCTGAATGACTTCAGACCTGTAGCCTAAGATCCCACATCATGAAGACCCTGGAAAGTTTAGTCCTCGCTCACCTCAGACCCCTGGTGTGTACATCACTGGACCCCCTGCAGTTCGCATATCAGCACAACTGATATCAGCGCTCATATCATACGCATTTTTAGCTATTGAAGTATTTCTCTGCCATCGACCTGTATAGTATAGTTAACCATCCAACATCCACCACAGTGGGCAGACGGAGGGGACCCAGGACCGAGCCAATGAGCTGAACCAATTTTTTAACAGGTTTGATACTGGCCCTGTCCACCTCCCCTCCAGCTCCCCAGACCACACACCCTCACGGCTGTCCCACCCCCACTTTGCTCACAGCACCTCTGCTGAGACAATCAGTGACCCCACCTCCGCCCCTGCTCCCCCTGGACTGATCCTCAACACCCCCCTTCCCCCCACCTCGGCTGGCTTTCACCACCAACCAAGTGAAGAGAGAGCTGGAGAGACTACACCAGTGGAAAGCAGCGGGCCCTGATGGCATCAGCCCAAGGGTGCTGAGGGTCTGTGCTGACCAACTGTGTGGAATACTCCAGCGTCTTTTCAACCTTAGCCTGAGCCTAGAAAGGGTCCCTGTGCTGTGGAAAACATCCTGCATCGTCCCAGTGCCCAAGAAGGCACACCCCACTGTCCTGAATGACTTCAGACCTGTAGCGCTAACATCCCACATCATGAAGACCCTGGAAAGGTTAGTCCTCGCTCACCTCAGACCCCTGGTGTGTTCATCAATGGACCCCCTGCAGTTTGCATACCAGCGCAACATCGGGGTGGATGATGCAATAATCTACCTTCTGCAGAGGGCCTACTCTCACCTGGACAACGCAGGTTGCACTGTGAGGGTTATGTTTTTTGACTTCTCCAGTGCCTTCAATACCATTCAGCCCCTGCTACTGGGTGAGAAGATGAAGAGGATGAAAGTGGAAGCACCCTTAGTCTCCTGGGTCACGGACTACCTGACCGGTAGGCCACAATTTGTGCGACTACAGAGCTGTGTGTCAGAACGGGCAGTTAGCAACACAGGGGCCCCCCAGGGTACGGTCCTGTCCCCCTTCCTGTTCACCCTCTACACCTCAGACTTCAGATATAACTCTGAAACATGCCACCTACAGAAGTTCTCGGATGACTCTGCTATTGTAGGGTGCATCAGGGGTGGGCAGGAAGAGGAGTACAGGAGCACAATCAGTGACTTTGTGTTGTGGTGTGAGCAGAACCACCTTCAGCTCAACATCAGCAAAACAAAAGGAGATGGTGGTGGACTTCAGGAGAACCAAGGCACAACTGACTGCAGTCCCTATACAGGGGATGGATGTGGAAATGGTTGGGTCATACAAGTTCCTGGGAGTCCATATGGACAACAGGCTGGAATGGGCCGGTAACACCGGGGCCCTGTACAAAAAGGGCCAGAGCCGACTCTACTTTCTGAGGAGGCTCAGGTCCTTCAACGTGTGCAGTAAACTACTGCATACCTTCTACCAGTCTGTGGTGGCCAGTGCCATCTTTTTTGCAGTGGTGTGCTGGGGAGCAAACATCAAAGCCGGTGATGCTTCTCGGGTAAATAAGCTGATCAGGAAGGCTAGCTCTGTCCTGGGGATGAGCCTTGACACTCTAGAGGAGGTGGCGGAGAGACGGATCCTGGCCAAACTGCTGGCCATCATGGACAACGTCACCCACCCTCTGCACGCTATGGTTATGACGCAGAGGAGCACTTTCAGTCACAGACTGATCCCACCACGGTGTGCCAGAGAGCGCTAAAGGAGGTCCTTCCTGCCGGCGGCTATTAGACTATATAATGCCTCACCGGGGTGCCGTGCCGTCGGCAACATAGATCTGGAACTGTTGGGGTGCTAGGACCTAGTTTAACAATTATGCATCCATCCGTGAGTAACTCTGGTCCGTCAGCACTCATCCACTCAGGACCTATTTATTCATACAGGTCTGTATATACATACTCATGTACAGTTGTTATATTATATCACATGCAATATTGTAAGTAATTATTGGACTTAACCTACGTAGGCATTCACTCAGGAATGCATATTAGTATCCTGCCAGTTGCACCTTTTCTCATTGCTTTTAGTATATCGAATGTGCAATACGTGCAGTTGTCTGTAATTAAACCCTGCGCACTAAGGACTGTATTTTAAGGGAATTACTATTATTACCCCAAATGATATCATACACACATTTAGCTATTAAAGTATCTCTTCCTGTCATTTACCTGTACAGTTTGTGTAAACATGCAAGTATTCACTTATCTGTAAATATAACTGTACAGCTAATTGAACCATGCAAAATGTTCACTTACCTGTTCATTTACCCAGTCTGTCTATTAAGTAAACTATTATTCCCTCGCTCATATCATACGCATTTTTAGCTACTGAAGTATTTCTCTGCCATCGACCTGTATAGTATAGTTAACCATCCAACATCAACCAATGTATAGTGTACATATTCCGCCAACCACTCATACTATGCAATGTCCTTTTATAGCTTTTTTTTGCACTCCAGATATCTTTTATTTCTATACTTTTTCATACTGCCGCTCTATGTATCATGTAACGTGTATCTGTCTTTTGTGTACTTTTCCTTGTGGCATTTTGCACCTGCCCTGTGTTTTGTTGTAGCTGCTTGACAATGAAATTTCCCCCCCGGGGGATCAATAAAGTACCTATCTATCTATCAATGTATAGTGTACATATTCAGCCAACCACCCATACTATGCAATGTCTTTTTATAGCTTTTTTTTGCACTCCAGATATCTTGTATTTCTATACTCTTTCATACTGCCGCTCTATGTATCATGTACCGTGTATCTGTCTTTTGTGTACTTTCGTTGTGGCATTTTGCACCTGCCCTGTGTTTTGTTTTAGCTGCTTGACAATGACATTTCCCCCCCGGGGGATCAATAAAGTACCTATCTATCGAACATCAGGTAAGTTGATGCAATCATCTACCTTCTGCAGAGGGCCTACTCTCACCTGGACAACGCAGGTTGTACTGTGAGGGTTATGTTTTTTTACTTCTCCAGTGCCTTCAATACCATTCAGCTCCTGCTACTGGGTGAGAAGATGAAGAGGATGAAAGTGGAAGGACCCTTAGTCTCCTGGGTCACGGACTACCTGACCGGTAGGCCACAATTTGTGCGACTACAGAGCTGTGTGTCAGAACGGGCAGTGAGCAACACAGGGGCCCCCCAGGGAACGGTCCTGTCCCCCTTCCTGTTCACCCTCTACACCTCAGACTTCAGATATAACTTTGAAACATGCCACCTACAGATGTTCTCGGATGACTCTGCAATTGTAGGGTGCATCAGGGGTGGGCAGGAGGAGTACAGGAGCACAATCAGTGACTTTGTTGTGGTGTGAGCAGAACCACCTTCAGCTCAACATCAGCTAAACAAAGGAGATGGTGGTGGACTTCAGGAGAACCAAGGACCAACTGACTGCAGTCCCTATACAGGGGATGGATGTGGAAATGGTTGGGTCATACAAGGTCCTGATCGTCCATATGGACAACAGGCTGGAATGGGTTGGTAACACCGGGGCTCTGTACAAAAAGGGCCAGAGCCGACTACTTTCTGAGGAGGCTCAGGTCCTTCAACGTGTTCAGTAAACTATTGCATACCTTCTACCAGTCTGTGGTGGCCAGTGCCATCTTTTTTGCAGTGGTGTGCTGGGGTGCCAACATAAAAGTCGGTGATGCTTCTCGGGTAAATAAGCTGATCAGGAAGGCTAGCTCTGTTCTGGGGATTAGCCTTGACACTCTAGAGGAGGTGGCGGAGAGACGGATCCTGGCCAAACTGCTGGCCATCATGCACAACGTAACCCACCCTCTGCATGCCATGGTCATGACACAGAGGAGCACCTTCAGTCATAGACTGATCCCAAATCGGTGTGCCAGAGAGCGCTACAGGAGGTTCTTCCTGCTGGCGGCTATTCAACTTTTTAATGCCTCACCGGGGTTCCGTGCCGTCGTCAACATAGGCCTGGAACTGTTGGGGCGTTAGGACCTAGTTTAACAATTATGCATCGATCCGTGAGTAACTCTAGTCTGTAATCACTCATTCACTCAGGACTTATTTATTAATTCAAGTCTGTATATACACACATTCATTTACAGTTGTTATATCATATCACATGCAATATTGTAAGTAATTCTTGGACTTAAGTAGTCATTCACTCAGGAATGCATATTAGCATCCTGTCAGTTGTATCTTTTTTCATTACTTTTAGTATATCGAATGTGTAATACGTGCATTTATCTGTAATTAAACCCTGCGCACTAAGGGCTGTATTTTAAGGGAATTACTATTATTACCCTAAATTATATCATACACACATTTAGCTATTGAAGTATCTCTTCCTGTCATTTACCTGTACAGTTAATGTAACCATGCAAAATGTTCACTTACCTGGTCATTTAACCAGTCTGTATAATAAGTAAACTATTATTACCCTCACATTTAGCTATTTAAGTATTTCTCTTCCATTGACCTGTATAGTGTAGTTAACCATGCACCATCCACCAATGTATAGTGTTGTCACGAGTGGGTGTTAAGAGAGACCAAGGCGCAGCGCAGTAATAGTTCGACATGCTTTACTTTAAGAGAGTATACACTCAATTACGAACTATGCCAAAAGAACAACGATATAATAAACTGAAACACACTTACTTCACTGACATGGAGACAATGGATCACACCTAGGGTGTGGAAACTACAAACATAAGTAGGATCCCTAATTAGAGACAATGCAATGCAGCTGCCTCTAATTAGGGATCCAACACAAAACACCACATAGAAAACAAAAACCTAGAGCTGTCAGACTCTGACCAAGGCTACATAGAGAAGCAAAAGGCTTCTCTATGGCCAGAGCCTGACAAGTGTACATATTCAGCCATCCACCCATACTATGCAATGTTTTTTTTATAGCTTTTTTGCACTCCAGACTTCTTGTATTTTTATACTTTTTCATACTGCCGCTCTATGTATCATGTATCTGTCTTTTGTGTATTTTCGTTCTGGCATTTTGCACCTGCCCTATCTATCTATCTATCTATCTATCTATCTATCTATCTATCTATCTATCTATCTATCTATCTATCTATCTATGTTTGTGATTATACCAGAAGGGCATGATTCTCTTATGGGTGATACAGCATGTCAGTCATTGGACTGGTTAAGCGAGTGTACACCATTAATGATTTTGACTGGCTGCATAGTGTTCAACGGGTGACAAGCAGTCAAAATGGTGAGGAGATTGTTCAAAGATATCCTGTGTTCACAGGATTTGGAGCATTGCCTCTCATTCACTCTATTACTCTCACAGAGAATGCCAAGCCAGTGATTCATGCACCATGCAGAGTTCCACGGAAGGAGTTGGGAAGAATGGTGGAACTCGATTGTCTCATGAAAACAGAGGAGCCAACAGACTGGGTCAATTCCATGGTGTGTGTTCGGAAAAGGAATGGAGATCTTAATAAATGTATCAAAAGGGAGCATTTTCAGATTCCTAAGAGGGAGGATGTGAAATGGCTGGCGCACACTATTTCTCGAAGTTGGATCCTTCAAATGGATTCTGGCAGGTGAGGTTGGATGCAGCCAGCACCAAACTGTGTACAGTCAATACTCCTTTTGGAAGATATTCCTTTAAGAGGTTACCTTTTGGCATAAGTTTTGCCCTTGAGCTCTTTTACAAGGCCATGGAAAGTGTCATTGAGGGGTTAGAGGGAGTTTTTTGTGGTCTAGGGGTCCATTCAAGAACGTAATGAGTGGCTGGAAAATACTCTTCAGAGGGTTCAGGAGCATGGTTTGAAGCTAAATCGGGCTAAATGTCAGTTCTGTGTAAAGGAAATACATTTATTGGGGATAAGCTGTCCTCAGAGGGTGTGTAGCCTGATCATGCCAAGGTCAAAGCGTGAGGGAGGTGGAAAATCCCACAGATAGGAAAGGCATTCAGCGTGTTTTGGGTATGGTCAATTATTTGGGGAAGTTTGTACCAAACCTGTCAGCTAAAACAGTGAACTTAGGACAAACACTCCTTCAGGACAAGACAGAGTTCTCATGGAACAGAGAACATTAAAGAGAGTGGACCAATGTAATGAACATTTTGCCTGAAGAGCCAGTGCTAACTTTTTTTTAACCTGACAGGCCTACTAAGGTGTCCACAGACACCTCCAAAGATGGCATTGGAGCAGTGCTGCTTCAGGTGCATCAAGGTATGTGGAAGTCTGTGGTTTATGCGGACAGTTTTTTGACTGATGCCGAGAAGCATTATACTCAAATAGAAAAGGAATGCTTAGGGTTGGTCATGAAGTTTCACTGTTACATTTATGGCTTACCAATGTAAATCCATTGTGAAGGACAACGTCTTCTCACATTTGTAACAACTGGTTACACTTATGATATCCTTTTACCAGGTTGATCATTTGGATAAAGACCAAATTAATTTGTTCCAACCAATGAAACAAATTTTAAACCTTTCCACATTAACCTAGATATAGCAACGCTTTCAGGTTAATTAAATTCCCAGATAGCCTATACAGGTATGATTAATCATTAACATTGCTTAATAAATTAATTGTTTAAGTTAATTCACATCCATCTCCCACATTACTGATTCAGTATTGATGATTCATTAAAGTCTATAAATAGATCAAAACCCAAACGCAAACGTAATAATGTGCAATCGATCAAAGGGGGTTTTCCCCATTCCCCCGCTAATTAGTGAACCCTCACCCATAGAAGGATTGATCACTGACCTAAGCAGTGATATAAACCCTGACTATGCCATTAGTGGAAAAAACTGCAGAAATTGCGACAAGATAGATAGCGCCAGTTTTAACGCCAGTTCCTTCCTTTCCCTCTCCATCGCTCCATGAACCTTCCACGGCCCTCTGGCTCCACCCTAGGCCACGTGGGAAACGGTACTGGCGCTACCTCCTCCTCCTCCTCTGAGTCCGTCTCAAACCCCCCCGAGGAGTTCCGTGTCCGTATACCGCCGTGGGGCACTCGCTTTCTCCGTCTCTCGCCAGTTGCGCTGCTTGGTCTCCAGGAGGTGGTCGTTCTGTCACAGTTGGGTTGAAGGAGAGACCAAGACGCAGCGCAGGGATAGTAGTTCGACATTTTATTGCACTATACTATGTATATTTTCAATATTATGTATAATGCAACCAACAGAAATTACGAACTAAACTACACCGAAAACAAACACTACAGACAAAACGTCAAGTTCACAAAAACCAAACACGAATGAACGGACGTAAAAAAAGCACACTTACTTTCACCGTGACTGGAGAATTACATCGACAACGACCCACACCAGAGTGAAGGACAGAGGTGCAGCTGCCTCTAATTAGAGATCCAACCCAAAACCCACACAGAAAAGAAAGACACTGTCAGACTCTGACCCTAGCTACATAGAGAAGCAAATAGGCTTCTCTATGGCCAGAGCCTGACAGTGTTCCAATTAATCAGTGCTAAGTAGTTACAGGTATTCAAATCAACAGAATGACAAGGGGTGCCCAAATTTTAGCATAGCCTATTTTTCACGTCTGATTTAATTTCATACAACTTAATATTACTACATTAAAAATCTTTGTCTTGACAATACCCCAGTACTCAGCTATTAGAAAATGAATGGCATGCCACTGTGATAATTTTCTGTGACGACAGAGTAAATTATTATGCAGCCTCAGAGGGGTGCCCAAACTTTTTCATACGACTGTATATACAGACCTGAATGAATAAATAAGTCCTGAGTGAATTAGTGATTACGGACCAATTGTGCATCACGGATGTTGTCCATATGGACTCCCAGGAACATGTTTGACCCAACCATTTCCACATCCATCCCCTGTATAGGGACTGCAGTCAGTTGTGCCTTGGTTGTCCTGAAGTCCACCACCATCTCCTTTGTTTTGCTGATGTTGAGCTGAAGGTAGTTCTGCTCACACCACAACACAAAGTCACTGATTGTGCTCCTGTACTCCTCCTCCTGCCCACCCCTGATGCACCCTACAATTGCGGAGTCATCCGAAAACTTCTGTAGGTGGCATGTTTCAGAATGGTGACAAAGGGTGCCCACAAACTGTTAGGGCCTAGATAAAGTCCCAACAAGCAGATATCAGCAGAGCCTTGTCTGGCAGTCTCATTTACTGCCTTAAAAAAAAAAAAGGCTTGCTTAAACAAGTGTGGTTTCTACTGACAATTGAGATTTACAAACTATGGCATAAGGGGACGACAAGTGGATAAGAAGCAATCAATAATTTTGATTAAGACAATGAGCGAGCAACGACAGACGTAGTCAATATAACTACTTGTTCAGCACTTTTGAAATGTACAGCGACAATTCAGTTCAAAACGGATTTTACCAGTCGGAGCTCGATTTTTTTCCACGTTCCCACTGACGTCTGAGATTTCCTAGTTCAGAGTTTCCAGTTGTTTTGAACACGGCAGAAGGCATGCTGGATCGACAGCATGGCCAATGTTGAATGTTTATCCTTTTAAGCATGGAAAACAGACCCTTAAACCCAGATTTGGACCACACACACACTCCACTTCATAACAGGCTAGTGATTGCTTTGCAATGCTTTTAGTTAGCCACTGATTCATTCCAAACCACTCCAGTCATGATTTTAGCATGTAAATATTTTGTATTCGCTCTCGTCGGACTTCAGCTGCATTTTTTCTGCCATTTTCTTAAAATCTGAATACGTTGTGAAGCCGCGCCCATTTTCTGAAGAATTGCATTATGGGCCCTAAAAGTACAGATAGTGTCCTCTGCTTGTATACTTCATATTTTGGCAAATTTAGTATGACATCCGGGGAACTTTTGGCATACTAACTACAGTGGGGAGAATAAGTATTTGATACACTGCCGATTTTGCAGGTTTTCCTACTTACAAAGCATGTAGAGGTCTGTAATTTTTATCATAGGTACACTTCAACTGTGAGAGACGGAATCATAAGTATTTGATCACCTACCAACCAGTAAGAATTCCGGCTCTCACAGACCTGTTAGTTTTTCTTTAAGAAGCCCTCCTATTCTCCACTCATTACCTGTATTAACTGCACCTGTTTGAACTCGTTACCTGTATAAAAGACACCTGTCCACACACTCAATCAAACAGACTCCAACCTCTCCACAATGGCCAAGATGAGAGAGCTGTGTAAGGACATCAGGGATAAAATTGTAGACCTGCACAAGGCTGGGATGGGCTACAGGACAATAGGCAAGCAGCTTGGTGAGAAGGCAACAACTGTTGGTGCAATTATTAGAAAATGGAAGAAGTTCAAGATGACGGTCAATCTCCCTCGGTCTGGGTCACCATGCAAGATCTCACCTCGTGGGGCATCAATGATCATGAGGAAGGTGAGGGATCAGCCCAGAACTACACGGCAGGACCTGGTCAATGACCTGAAGAGAGCGGAGACCACATTCGCAAAGAAAACCATTAGTAACACACTATGCCGTCATGGATTAAAATCCTGCAGAACACGCAAGGTCCCCCTGCTCAAGCCAGCGCATGTCCAGGCCCGTCTGAAGTTTGCCAATGACCATCTGGATGATCCAGAGGAGGAATGGGAGAAGGTCATGTGGTCTGATGAGACAAAAATAAAGCTTTTTGGTCTAAACTCCACTCGCCGTGTTTGGAGGAAGAAGAAGGATGAGTACAACCCCAAGAACACCATCCCAACCGTGAAGCATGGAGGTGGAAACATCATTCTTTGGGGATGCTTTTCTGCAAAGGGGACAGGACGACTGCACCGTACTGAGGGGAGGATGGATGGGGCCATGTATCGCGAGATCTTGGCCAACAACCTCCTTCCCTCAGTAAGAGCATTGAAGATGGGTTGTGGCTGGGTCTTCCAGCATGACAACGACCTGAAACAGACAGCCAGGGCAACTAAGGAGTGGCTCTGTAAGAAGCATCTCAAGGTCCTGGAGTGGCCTAGCCAGTCTCCAGACCTGAACCCAATAGAAAATCTTTGGAGGGAGCTGAAAGTCCGTATTGCCCAGCGACAGCCCCGAAACCTGAAGGATCTGGAGAAGGTCTGTATGGAGGAGTGGGCCAAAATCCCTGCTGCAGTGTGTGCAAACCTGGTCAAGAACTACAGGAAACGTATGATCTCTGTAATTGCAAACAAAGGTTTCTGTACCAAATATTAAGTTCTGCTTTTCTGATGTATCAAATACTTATGTCTTGCAATAAAATGCAAATGAATAACTTAAAAATCATACAATGTGATTTTCTGGATTTTTGTTTTAGATTCCGTCACTCACAGTTGAAGAGTACCTATGATAAAATGTACAGACTTCTACATGCTTTGTAAGTGGGAAAACCTGCAAAATCGGCAGTGTATCAAATACTTGTTCTCCCCACTGTATATCCATACTATGACCAATAAGCATACTATATACTCAATTCACGTCAAAAATAGTACTGTCAGTGTCGATTTTAGGATGTAAATCTTGGTGGGGCAAAAAAATAAAATACTATACATGAATTGCACTATAACGGTGACAAACGGTGCCCACTGTCAGGCTCTGGCCATAGAGAAGCCTATTTGCTTCTCTATGTAACTATGGTCAGAGTCTGACAGTGTCGTTCTTTATGTTTCTGTGTGGGGTTTGGGTTGGATCCTAATTAGAGGCAGCTGCACCGCATTGTCTCTAATTAGGGATCCCATATATGTTGAGTCTGTCCTTCACTCGGGTGTGGGTCGTTGTCGTATTATGTCGCAGTCACGGTGAAGTAAGTGTGCCTTTTTTACGTCCGTTCATTTCGTGTTTGGTTTGTAACGGGACGTTTGTCTATCGTTTTTGTGTATAGTTCGTTCATTTGTAAGGTTTTTTATACATAGTATTAATAAACAAATGTCGAACTACTATCCCTGCGCTGCGTCTTGGTCTCTCCATGCACCCACTCGTGACACCCACAAAACTGTTAGGGCCTACATAAAGCTGTCCCAACAGCAGAGTCCCAAAAGCAGTTCCAACACCTTACCACCTCTACACCTGGCTATCAGCGGAGCCTTATCTGGCAGCGAAACAGTTCATTCAGCCTCATTTACTGCCTTATAAAAAAAACATAGCTGATATGGCTGACTTGCTTAAATGTGGTTTCTACTGACAATTGAGATGTACAAACTATGGCATAAGGCGACGACAAGCGGATAAGAGGTAAATTCGATTAAGACATTAATGAGCGAGCGACGACGGACGTAGTCAATATAACTATTTGTTTAGCACTTTTGAAATGTACAGCGACAGAATTCAGAACATGGGGCCGTTCTTACAGTGTTCTCCCTGTACACCACGTCAGAACCATAGGATAAATAAAGGCAGACAATGAAAGCTTTTACAATATTTAATGATTGCATTTCTCAAAACAGGTTATAGGCTACATCTGCACCACCAAGTCAGAACCGAAGGCGAAATTAAGAGGTGAAAATAGACCAAATTATTAGGGTGAGGCACATGGGCTACTAAAAGCTTACTACACAACATACACTTAGTAATACTTTCTTAGCTACATATCTCCCTGGCATATTGCATAATTTATGCAGCAACATACAATACATTTTTGGACTCACCTTGTTGTGGTGTGTTCACTTGAACAGGAAGGTCGTGGCGCGGTGGTCCTTCGTGGGCATATTTTGTCATCAAACTGTCTCTGGATTTATGGTGCTTTCAAGACAACTAGGAACTCAGAAAAAAAGGTTGAATCATAATTACGTCAGTGATCTTCAGGTCGTAGCGCTAGAAAGACGCCAGAGTTACGGATTTTCAATTCCGAGTTGGATACAAAACATATTTTTTTTTATATTTCCCAGTCGTAACTCATTTTTCCCGAGGTCCCATTTGTCTTGAACTCACTAAAGTCCGATTTTTCAGTTCCGAGTTAAGTTGTTTTGAGCGCGGCACAAATCATGCTTCATTGACAGCATGGCCAGTTTTGAATGTTTATCATTTTAAACTAGGAAAAGAGACCCTTAATCTTAGACTTGGGACCACACAGCCACTCCACTGAATAGCAGGGTAATGATTGCTTTGCAATGCTTTCAGTTAGCCACTGATTCCTTCCAAACCACTCATTGTTGAATTTGCGATTTCAAACTTGTTGTGTCATGTTTATATCCAATAGCTGATGAGCACCGATACATTTAATCTATAATTTCTGTTCATAGTTTCTCTTCATATGACAAGAATTTAAAAAGATTTGCCAGTAGATTGTCGACTTGATTCATGATGATGACTGCTAGCTTGGGCTCGAGTGGCACAGTGGTCTACAGCACTGCATCTCAGTGTAAGAGGCGTCACTAGATCGTCCCTGGTTCGAATCTAGGCAGTATCACATCCGGCCGTGATTGGGAGTCCCATAGGGCTGTCTCTGATTGGGGATGATCATCTCCCTAATAATGTGTGATGACTTGGTTGTGTGCCTCTCTCCTCCCCTAGGTGGGAGTAAGAGGCCTTACCACAACCAAGCCATCACAGTACCCCCCCCCCCCCAAGGTGCGGACTCCCGATCGCACACACAATCCCCCCCTTCCTGAAAGACAAAAAAAAAAAAAAAAAAATATCCAAAAACTAGGGGGGACATGGCGGGGTACTGAGGTGGTTGCTGGTGGGGGCTCCGGTTCCGGTTCCGGGCGTGGCACAGGCTGTGAGAGTAGCTTCCCTCCTACCTCACGGTTGCACGCCCGGTCCGGTCCGGACCCCGGCGCGGTGGTTCCCCCCTCAGTACTCCCGCCATTCACCAAGTCCTGTCTGGACCCTGGTGCGGGAGCCCTCGACCCTGGAGAGGGGCTGACAACCGGCCCCGGACTGGGCACCGGTGGAGCGGACTGCTCCTTCCCTAGAGCGACGTAGACGACCGGCCCCGGACTGGGCACCGGTGGAGCGGACTGCTCCGTCTCTGGAGCGACGTAGACGACCGGCCCCGGACTGGGCACCGGTGGAGCGGACTGCTCCGTCTCTGGAGCGACGTAGACGACCGGCCCCGGACTGGGCACCGGTGGAGCGGATTGCTCCGGCACTGGAGCGACGTAGACGACCGGCCCCGGACTGGGCACCGGTGGAGCGGACTGCTCCGGCACTGGAGCGACGTGGACGACCGGCCCCGGACTGGGCACCGGTGGAGCGGACTGCTCCGGCACTGGAGCGAAGCAGACGACCGGCCCTGGACTGGGCACCGGTGGAGGAGGCTCCAGGCCTTGAGCTGTGGCTGGAGGCTCCGGGACGCTGACCTTCGCTGGAGGTGGCGTGGCGCTGACCTTCGCTGGAGGCGCTGACCGTCACCGGGGACCTTGGGCTGCTGACCGTCACCGGGGACCTCGGGCTGCTGACCGTCACCGGGGACCTCGGGCTGCTGACCGTCACCGGGGACCTCGGGCTGCTGACCTTCTCCGGAGGTCTCGGGCTGCTGACCTTCACAGGAGGCCTCAGGCTGCTGACCTTTACAGGAGACCTCAGGCTACTGACCGTCACAGGAGGCCTCGGGCTGCTGACCTTCTCCGGAGACCTCAGGCTGGATGCCGTGCCCACCCTGGGCACCGACGCAGAGGTGGTCTTCAGCCCTGCAGCTGGTCTGGCTGTCGGCCCCAGACTGGGCACCGACACGCTATGGAGCTCCTGCTCCACAGCGGGACTGAACGTCGTGCCCACCCTGGGCACCGACGCAGAGATGGTTCCCAACCCTCTGGTGGGGCTGAACGTCGTGCCCACCCTGGGCACCGACGCAGAGATGGTTTCCAGCCCTCTGGTTGGGCTGGCTGTCGGCCCCAGACTGGGCACCGACGCGCTATGGAGCTCCTGCTCCACAGCGGGGCTGAACGTCGTGCCCACCCTGGGCACCGACGCAGAGATGGTTTCCAGCCCTCTGGTTGGGCTGGCTGTCGGCCCCAGACTGGGCACCGACGCGCTATGGAGCTCCTGCTCCACAGCGGGACTGAACGTCGTGCCCACCCTGGGCACCGACGCGGAGAGGGTTTCCAGCCCTGTGGTTGGGCTGGCTGTCGGCCCCAGACTGGGCACCGACACGCTATGGAGCTCCTGCTCCACAGCGGGGCTGAACGTCGTGCCCACCCTGGGCACCGACGCAGAGAGGGTTTCCAGCCCTGTGGTTGGGCTGGCTGTCGGCCCCAGACTGGGCACCGACGCGCTATGGAGCTCCTGCTCCACAGCGGGGCTGAACGTCGTGCCCACCCTGGGCACCGACGCAGAGATGGTCTCCAACCACAGAGCTGGGCTGGCGACCGTCGCGGTAGCCTCCGTGCGAGGAGTAGGCACGGGGCGTACTGGACTGGGGACACGCACCATAGGTCTGGTGCGTGGAGCTGGCACGGGTCGCACCGGGCTGGAGACACGCACCATAGGTTGGGTGCGAGGAGTAGGCACAGACCGTACCGGGCTGGGGGAACGCACCACTGGTCTGGTGCGAGTAGCTGGAACGGGCTGTACCTGGCTGGGGAAACGCACCGTTGGGTCGGTGCGTTGAGCTGGCACGGGTCGCGCCGGGCTGGGGAAACGCACCATAGGTTGGGTGCGAGGAGTAGGCACAGACCGTACCGGGCTGGGGGAACGCACCACAGGTCTGGTGCGAGTAGCTGGAACGGGCTGTACCTGGCTGGGGAAACGCACCGTTGGGTCGGTGAGTTGAGCTGGCTCGGGTCGCGCCGGGCTGGGGAAACGCACTGTTGGGTTGTTGCGTTTAGCTGGCACGGGACTCACCGGGCTAGCGTTGCGCACCGATGGTTTGGTGCGCTGAGTCGGTCTCCTCCTCCTCCGACTCTGGACCGGCGCTGGAGGCACCGGACTGGGAACTGGCGCTGGAGCACGACTGTCCCTGTCGTGCCTACTCCACCGCCAATCCCCATCCTGTGAGGGTTCCTCCGGGAACCCCCACGAGTGAGGGAACAGAAGCACATTGTCGTCGTCTTCCTCCGACTCCTCTCTGTACTCCCGTTCCCACGGCTGTAGGGGCTCCTCCTGGAACCCCCACGAGTGCAGTGGTCGGGGCTCTTCTCCCTCGATCCCCGACCACCCCCATAGCCCCCCCCCAAAATCTGTTTGAGGGGTTGTCTGGGCTCCAGGCTGGTCCTCAAACCTAGCCCGGTGACGTGTCCTCCGTCTCCGGCGCCTCGGTTGCTCCGGACCCCAGCCTTCCTCCACCGCATGATAATGGTAGACATCCTCTTTCGATAATTTCCCCATATCGTAGAGGATGTCTACCACTGTCTTCTCTCGTTGCGTCCCAGGGTGGTGGATCATTCTGTCACGGTGCGGAGTATATATGGGACGATATACGGAGCGCTGGTGAAGTGTCATCCTTTTTATTGAAAATGAGATGTTCTCACGAAGCATTTACAATAAACAAGGAGAGTGAAAACAAAAACACGATTACACAAAACACGGTGACTTACTTTGTTTGTTGCAGGCAGTGCAGACAGACAAACGAACAATGATCCACACACAGGTGGCTGTGTGTGGAGTCTAAATACTATCCCCAATCAGAGACAACGCTATACAGCTGTCTCTGATTGGGGATGATCATCTCCCTAATAATGTGTGATGACTTGGTTGTGTGCCTCTCTCCTCCCCTAGGTGGGAGTAAGAGGCCTTACCACAACCAAGCCATCACAAGGTTTGGCCGGGGTAGGCAGTCATTGTAAAATAAGAATTTTTTCTTAACTGACTTGCCTAGTTAAATAAAGGTTCAATAAAAATAGCTTGCTAAGATTTTGAAAGTATGATGTTGACATGATCAGTCCAATCAAAGCTACAGTAGATATAACGTGATTTGATGTCATTTTATATATGGTCAATGACCTTGAGCCTTCTTGGATGGGCACTTCTAATGTAATGCAATGGCAGCACCAAAGGGGCTTGAATTTTCGAGCTCTCCCCATAGATGCGGTGATGTAGTGTCCCTATCAGTGACAGAACACTGAGCCAATCACGGCGCAACTAGTGAACATTACCAACCCCTACGCTCCGTATTTTCTGCTGGCTGCCCCACCACCACAGAAAGCACTGACCTAGACTGGAACACCACCATTTTGGAGCAGCTTTACTCAAGAAAGCAAAAAAGAGACCATGTTTTTATGCAGCTTTATTAACTCAATTTTTTTTACATTGTTTGCAAACTGATATTTGACACATATTAATGCCAAAATAACATGTAAAACAGGCATGTTAGCTAAAACAGTTGGGGCTCAAAATAGGTGGGGCTCCACCTGCCCTGATTGACAGGTCTCCACTGATCTGAACAAATGTTTGACTTACAGTATACACCGAGTACACAAAACATTCCATGACAGACTGACCAGGTGAATCCAGGTGAAACCTATGGTCCTTTATTGATGTCACTTGTTAAATCCACTTCAATCACTGTAGATGAAGGGGAGGAGACAGGTTAAAGAAGGACTTTTAAGCCTTGAGACAATTGTGACATGGATTGTGTATGTGTGCCATTCAGAGGGTGAATGGGCAAGACAAAATATGTAAGTGCCTTTAACCGGTGTATGGCAGTAAGTGCCAGGTGCACCGGTTTCTGTCAGAACTGCAACAATTTCCTGTGTATAACAAGAATGTTCCACCACCCAAAGGACATCCAGCAAACTTCACACAACCGTGGGAAGCATTGGAGTCAACGTGAGCCAACATCCCTGTGGAACACTGTAGAGTCCATGCCCCGACAAATTGAGGGGGGGGGGGGGGAGGGGGGCGGTTGCAACTCAATATTAGGAAGGTGTTCCTAATATTTCGTATATGGCTAATTAAGTTGCCGGTATTATAGCGTCTCATTCCTACAAACGTCAACACAATATTTGACTCTAATCTCGTAGTTATAGCATATCAGGGGTATTTGATCCTTGTTGCGGCAAATCAGTTCGACCAAGGGATTGCATTCAACTTTGACTTAAGTCGGCCAAAGGAACATTCTTGTATTGTTTGGCTCTGCATTCTACTTCCTTGGGTTTGCTACAAATTCCAATACAATATCTCCTCCTTCTGGTCCAAATTAGGGATAGTCATTATCAATCAAATTAGATCATAAATCAAAAACACTTCTATGTCAAATATAATAAAACAAGAGCACTATAGTAAATACTACAGTATACTACACTCCACAAAAACAACAGATAGCTATAGTAATAATACAGTATTTATACTAGCATTTTTTCATGTTTTGCACCGCTGCACAATGAAGTCTATCTGAAGCTGGCGTTACACAATTGATAATTTCACGTCTCATCCTCACATTGCTCAGAACATTTAGATTGCTACTGTTATAAATACTTTGGAGAGGATGTTTGCTAGCTTGCTACCTACAGTATGTGCATAATATATTTGAACAAGGGCCACGAGGGCAGGAGAAAAGATTAAATGCTCACAGATGCACATTCTGAGTGACAGCAAACTTGGCTTTGAAAACCTGCACTATCATAGGTAAACACACACACACACCACACCAGCTCCTAATCTGGAGTATTCAGACCCCTTGACTTGATCATGACTAGTCTCCCAGTCCCTGCCGCTGAAAAAGATCCCACCACCATGCTTCACCGTAGGGATGGTGCCAGGTTTCCTTCAGATGTGGCGCTTGGCATTCATGCCAAAGAGTTAAATCTTGGTTTCATCAGACCAGATAATCTTGTTTCTCATGGTTAGAGTCCTTCTGGTGCCTTTTGGCAAACTCCAAGTGGGCTGTCAATCAAGTGGTACAAACATCAAGAATGAGCAATGGAAACAGGTTGCGTCTCAGCTCAATTTTGAGTATCGTAGCAACGGGTCTGAATACTTATGTAAATAAGATATCTGTTTTTTATTTTTAATACACTTGCAAAAATGTCTAAACCTGTTATTGCTTTGTCATTATGGGGTATTGTGTTTAGATTGATGAGGAAAATGTTTTATTTAATCAATTTTAGAAGACTAACGTAACATTTTGAAAAAGGGAAGGGGTCTGAATAATGTCTGAATGCACTGTAAGTGGAGAGACCCCCATCTTTGCCCCTCCACAATGGACGTCCTGAGTGTGTACATATCAGTTTATGCAACCATGATGAGAGACAGCCCAGCAGCTCCAGAGACATGCTTTATCTCACTTTCCTTCAGTTTTGTGGAAACTACTATGAAAATATAGTTTACCAAGCTACCAATTACTTCAAACTGGAAGAAGTTAAGCTACACTAAAGCTATCCTTAAAGTTTTGAAAAAGTAGTTCACTACATCAAAAATACTTTGAGAAATTTACAAATCTGAAATGTCAGACTACAAATTGCAACAGATGACTTTGTTAACAGAATGTGTAATTTATCCTTTTAAACACAAAAACCATGTTTCAAGTTAGCTGAGAAATGCCCAACTCCGTTCTCTTCTATTGAGGCAGAGTTGAGTTTTGATAACTGGTCGCAGGATTTGCTAGCAACAAGATTGAGTCACCTTGATTGAGATTGAGTCGATAATTCACGATAAAATTGTGAATTCTGAAACGCTTACCTGTACCTATGTTTGTCCTGTACACCCGCGGGCAACCTGTTTTGAAGCCTGGCATCTGGACTCATGTAATAAATCACCAAATTTGGAAAGAAGTGAAAAGCACCTGCACATTTGCATTAAAAAGAGCCAAAGTCAATCCACCAGCCACAACAAAATACATTGAAGCAACTGTAAGGAGTGTCATGGCGACCTTTACATCAAATGTGACAGAAAGCCGGAAATGAACAACCCAATGGTGCTGAAATGTTTAATTAAAAACATTGATGACTCCCTGCACATTGGCCTTTCCAACCGTGCCATATCTGGAAACTTCCGTGTGCAGATAGCCAAGGAACTGTGTGAGGGTAGAATGGAACCACATGTATGGAGGGCATCGGAGGCAACAAAGTTGATGGATTTTGGAGATCCTGAGCCAAGCCATCTGCCTAATTTGGCCACCCTGCGCAAAGCAAAGCAAGAGAGAAATTACTTAGAATTAGGTGACAAGGATCCTATTTTATCACTGCAGATGCTAAAATACAGTGCACCTCACAATGGTAGCATTAAAGATATTGGACTGGACACGTTTTTCTGTCACTACTGGAGTCAAACACAAATGTACATGTACATCAAAGAAATCTCACCCCACTGTGAGTTTTGATTCAACTGGTTCATTAGTCAGGAAACCATAATTATAATTAATTGCAATTAAACTTTGCCATGGTTTGATGAGCTAGATGCAAGGTAGCCTATAGCCCCTGAAAGGCCAACATCTAATTTCATGGAAAAGTCCACAATTAAACCGACATTAAATGTGGATAATGATGCATTTGCGATAGAGCTGTGACCATGATCACAATTGATAACTCCCAATTTAATGAAGTAAACAAGGCCATTTAACAATTGCATATTAACAAGGCTACAATAATAAACTGAGTTATAGGCTATTTATTAGATCTGTTTGCCAGAACCAGGTATGCTACACAAGTGGCACAAATGGATTTGCAATGACTCCAGTGATATCACCATTTCAACATATTTATTTTACTTTGTCAAATAGTAAGCTACAGTAGCCTACAGTGGCATATAAATTAAAAGCCAAGAGATGCAAATGTAGCATATCATTCTCCACATTTAAGGTGGACTTTTCATTGTGGACTTTTTACCCTTAACAGAAGCACGCAAGGGAGTTCATAACTTCCATTTCAACTCGCAGAGCGCTCCAGACCCTAGAACTGAGCATTAGTAAAACCCTTCGCTTGCTACAGTTATCCATAAGAAAAGTTGACATTTGAATGCAGTTTACTTTAAACCGCAGCTTACAGTTAAAAATAAATAAATAAATAAATGTTATATACACACTACCGTTCAAAAGTTTGGGATCACTTGAAATGTACTCGTTTTCCATGAAAACATACATGAAATGAGTTGCAAAATGAATAGGAAATATAGTGACGATGTTGACAAGGTTATAAATTATGATTTTTATTTGAAATAAGTGTCCTTCAAACTTTGCTTTCATCAAAGAATCCTCCATTTACAGCCTTGCAGACCTTTCGCATTCTAGTTGTCAATTTGTTGAGGTAATCTGAAGAGATTTCACCCCATGCTTCCTGAAGCACCTCCCACAAGTTGGATTGGCTTGATGGGCACTTCTTCTTACGTACCATACGGTCAAGCTGCTCCCACAACAGCTCAATAGAGTTGAGATCCGGTGACTCTGCTAGCCATTCCATTATAGACAGAATACCAGCTGACTGCTTCTTCCCTAAATAGTTCTTGCATAGTTTGGAGCTGTGCTTTGGGTCATTGTCCTGTTGTAGGAGGAAATTGGTTGCAATTAAGCTACGTCCACAGGGTATGGCATGGAATTGCAAAATGGAGTGAAAGCCTTCCTTCTTCAAGATACCTTTAACCTGTACAAATCTCCCACTTTACCACCACCAAAGTACCCCCAGACCATCACATTGCCTCCACCATGCTTGACAGATGGCGTCAAGCACTCCTCGAGCATCTTTTCATTTGGTCTGCGTCTCACGAATGTTCTTCTTTGTGATCCGAACACCTCAAACTTATATTTGTCTGTCCATAACACTTTTTTCCAATCTTCCTCTGTCCAGTGCCTGTGTTCATTTGCCCATCTTAATATTTTCTTTTCATTGGCCAGTCTGAGATATGGCTTTTTCTTCGCCTCTTCACTGTTGATGTTGAGACTGGTGTTTTGTGGATACTATTTAATGAAGCTGCCAGTTGAGGACTTGTGAAGCGTCTGTTTCTCAAACTAGACACTCTAATGTACTTGTCCTCTTGCTCAGTTGTGCACCGGTGCCTCCCACTCTTTCTATTCTGGTTAGAGCCAGTTTGCACTGTTCTGTGAAGGGAGTAGTACACAGGGTTGTACGAGATCTTCAGTTTCTTGGCAATTTCTCACATGAAATAGCCTTCATTTCTCAGAACAAGAATAGACTTACGAGTTTCAGAAGAAAGTTTTGTTTCTGGCCATTTTGAGCCTGTAATTGAACCCACAAATGCTGTGTCACGATCTTGGATAAAGGCAGACCAAGGCGCAGCGCAGTTGTAGTTCGACATAATTTATGTTTTCACTGAAAACATTAAACAAAGGAGTACACAGACCGCAACGTGAGTGAGTGCTCAAACCTTGATAATGGGACTCTGTATGCCTATGTAGATATTACATTTACAGCTACAATAGTCATTTACAACATTAACTATGTCTACACTGTATTTCTGATCAATTTGATGTCATTTTAAATGGACAAAAACTTTTGAATGGTAGTGTATATATATTTATAAGAGAAATGCCAAGGCTGCCGCAGTGCAATTTGGAAGTAGCCCAAAAACCTGGCACCCGCAACCAACCAGCTAAATTTGGCGGGGAAACTGCGAACATGGTAACCCTGATACCAGAGCGGTATCAGGGTTACCATATCAGGGTTACTGCTCCTGCACTCCATGTCCTTTCCTACCGCTCCATGCTCACAGAAAAAAAATCCTGCTCCAGATTCGCTCCATTCATTAAATTCACAACTTAACCAAGACCTATCTATTTTTGTTACTACCTGGACCTTTTTTTTATTTTTTATATTGAAACCAAACAATATGGATTTGAATAAACATGAAAAGGTGAATGTAAGAAGTGAACATAATTTCAAACAGGCTACATGCCATAATAAGCAGCATATAAACACTCTAAATAGGTCAGGAGCCAGACAGGGAGCCTAAGAAGGAACAAAAATAATTTATTTAGGCTATATTATTTCAAGGCTATGGACTACAAATAAATATATTGTGAAGCATTTGCAAGTGCGACACAATAGGCTGGTAGGGGCATAAAGCAAGCAGCATTTAAATTACATTTCGTTGTATTAAATAATTATAGTCTAGAAATTGCTCATATACGATGTGACTTACTTAGAATTAAATACAAATTACTTATTAGTGCCTTTGAATTCATTTTTAGAAACACGAGTTTGGCCAGTCTGTGGCTTCAGGCTCATGCAATTGTGCCTGGAGAGCCGGCCAGCAGCGGAGAATACACTCCCCACACTTGCGGAGCCACTGGGGATGCTAAACAGCCTTTTAGCCACTCTTGCCAGGCTGGGCAGAGATGCAGAGTTGTTAATTTTATTTTTCTATAGGTAGGCCTAAAAGGTTTTTAGGCAAAATAACCCAATCAAAAGGGATAGCTCCTTGAACGTGGGAATATGCCGGGCCTATTGGGCCAAAATCAATTATGGCCTATTGTGTACATAATAGAATGAAAATGAACAAAACGTTTAAGAGATCAGATTTTTTGTTTTTAAATACTTTGCTACAATGACACACTTAGTTATCTACCCACTTCGTTCCTTTCTTTTAGCATGTGCACACAGTCAGTACACCATCATACTTTTGGGATAAATGCCTTTTCAGTTTCCACATTGATTCTTTAGTTGTGAATGTTTCATGTAGCCATATCCCGCGCATAGAACAATGGCATCCAGTCTATAACCTAACAGTTTAGCACCATACCAGCAGGTGGCATACAAGCCTCACACATAACAGTGGACACTACATCACCGTCCTCATCTTTGTAAGTCACCTTGATTTATCACCTGTGCGGAATCTCGCTCCATGCTCCAGTCAAATTAGGCACGCTTCGCTCCTTGCTCTGCTCACATACTATGGTTGATACTATCCAGTAGTTTTTATTAGATAGTCCTGTTGGCGGGCTTGTATTGATACATTTAGAAATGTTTTTGTGCAACCCAATACAGTTGGGAGCAACGCTAGTGTATGTAAATACACCCGCGTTGCTAAAATAAGCTATTTTAAGATTATACATCTGAACATATTGGGTTTGAAATTCATGTTGATTCATTTGTGTGAACTACATTGACAGTATGTTGTCATTTTCTCTGTTGTCCAGCTTCGACAGACAGTCCGGAGGTTCCTAGCAGAGAAGCTGGCACTCATTGTTGATGAGATTGACAAGAGCAATGAACTTGTTGGGATGAGGGTGAGATGCTGAAATATACTATACTATTATGGTAGGACAGCCCTACCATAATAGGATGTGGTTTGTGTGTGATGTATTCTTCTTGAATTTTAATACACTTGCATGTGGGAATTTCCATCTAAAAGGACCCATGAGCACCAACATTCTTTCTCTTTCTGTCGTCTGGTGGTCAAAGCAAGATTTAAAACAGTTAAAACCCTCTCTCTCTCTGCTTCTCTTCTCTCTCTCTCTCTCTCTCTCTCTCTCTCTCTCTCTCTCCAGTTAATGTCACATCTCCCAGCTCTTACTGACACCTACCCATGAGCCACCTCTCTTTCCATTTACTGTAACCAGCATCCTTACCCACTGACCAAGAGTCTTCTATTCTGTTTTTAAACATGTATTTTTCCATTTATTGACACATCCTATTTGTTTTAATCAAATCAACTGTATTCACTGATCTTGTCTGATGCTTTAAGCACACGGTTTGATAAAGAAATGAAGACATGCAAATGACTAGAGGGAGTCCGACCAGCAATTGATCTGCAGAGGGCCTACTCTCACCTGGACAACGCAGGTTGCACTGTGAGGGTTATGTTTTTTGACTTCTCCAGTGCCTTCAATACCATTCAGCCCCTGCTATTGGGTGAGAAGATGAAGAGGATGAAAGTGGAAGCACCCTTAGTCTCCTGGGTCACGGACTACCTGACCGGTAGGCCACAATTTGTGCGGCTACAGAGCTGTGTGTCAGAACGGGCAGTGAGCAACACAGGGTCTTCTCGGGTAAATAAGCTGATCACAAAGGCTAGCTCTGTGCTGGGGATGAGCCTTGACACTCTAGAGGAGGTGGCGGAGAGACGGATACTGGCCAAACTGCTGGCCATCATGGACAACGTCACCCACCCTCTGCATGCCATGGTTATGACGCAGAGGAGCACCTTCAGTCACAGACTGATCCCACCACGGTGTGCCAGAGAACAGTACAGGAGGTCCTTCCTGCCTGCGGCTATTATACTATTTAATGCCTCACCAGGGGTGCTGTGCCGTCGGCAACACAGACCTGGAACTGTTGGGGTGCTAGGACCTAGTTATGCATCCACAATTATGCATCCATCCGTGAATAACTCTGGTCCGTAATAATTCACCCGTGACGCTCGACAGTCCGGAGCCTCCCGTGACGCTCGACAGTCCGGAGCCTCCCGTGACGCTCGACAGCCCGGAGCCTCCCGTGACGCTCGACAGCCCGGAGCCTCCCGTGACGCTCGACAGCCCGGAGCCTCCCGTGACGCTCGACAGCCCGGAGCCTCCCGTGACGCTCGACAGCCCGGAGCCTCCCGTGACGCTAGACAGCCCAGAGCCTCCCGTGATGATTGAAAGGCCGGAGTCGCCTGCCACACCGGTGCTCAGTCCTGGCCCGGTTATTTGCCCCGCTCCATGGCCTGAACTTTTTGCCCCACCATTGTTATTTCCAGGACCGGTGGGTTGCCCCTTTATATGGCCGGAGTCGCCTGCCACACCGGTGCTCAGTCCTGGCCCGGTTATTTGCCCCGCTCCATGGCCTGAGCCTTTTGCCCCACCATGGTCATTTTCAGGACCGGTGGGTTACCCCTTTAAATGGCCTGAGTCGCCTGCCACACCGGTGCCCAGTCTGGGCCCAGTAGAAATGAGGAGGAAGACATCCACTTCGCCGGGGCCGGAACCGCCACCGGCGATGGTTATTGTTTGATGTTTTTCCCTCCCTGACCCTTCCCTCATGTTTTTGTGTTTGTTTTTCTTGCGGCCGGGAGTCCGCGCCTTTGGGGGGGGGGTACTGTCAGGCTCTGGCCATAGAGAAGCTTTGCTTCTCTATAGTTCTATGGTCAGAGTCTGGCAGATCTAGTATTTCTACTTCTGGGTGGTGTTGTGTGTGGGATCCCTAATTAGAGGCAGCTGCTATGCATTACCTCTAATTAGGGATCCTACTTATACGTCTAAGTTCCACTCCCTTGGGGTGGTTCATTGTTATGTTGTTATATGTATGTCCCGTGTATGTGCTACGTGTGTTTCATCATTATATTGTATTTGTTATTTTGTATAGTTCGTTAGTCGAGTTTATTCATTTAATAAACATGTCGAACTATCGCTACGCTGCGCCTTGGTCTCTCTACACACCCGAACGTGACAAACACATATGGAATCATGTAGTAACCAAAAAAGTGTTAAACAAATAAAAATATATTTTATATTTGAGATTCTTCAAATAGCCCTTTGCCTTGATGGCAGCTTTGCACATTCTTTGCACACTAAATAAAAAAAATAAAAAAAACCTTGAATGAGTAATATTTCAAACATTTGACCGGGAGTGTACTTTCTTAGCTACAATATACATATCTCCCATGCATATTACAGAATACAACACATTTTTGGACTCTCCTTGTGATGTGCTCACTTAAACAGTAAGGTGGCGCGGCGGTCATTTGTGGGCAGATTTTGTCATCAAACTTTGTCATCAAAGTCTGGCATTCTCTGGATTTATGGTGGAAACTCTGAAAAAAACACAAAGCCACTCCATTGAATAGCAGGCTAGAGGTTATATTGCAATGCTTGCAGTTAGCCACTGATTCCTTCCAAACCACTCATTGTTGAATTTGCGATTTCCAACTTGTTGTGTAATCTTTATGTCCAATGGCTGATGAGCACAACACGTTTTATCTATAATTTCTCTTAATTATTTCTCTTCATATGACAAGGATTAAAAAGGATTTGCCAGTAGATTGTCGACTTGATTCATGATGATGACAGCCAAGACTTTGAAAATAAGATGTTGACATGATCAGTCCAATCAAAGCTACTGTACATATAATGTGATTTGATGTAATTTTATCTGTGGCCAATGACCTTGAGCCTTCTTGGAAGGGCACTTCTAATGTAACTCTATGGCAGCACCCAAGGGGCTTGAATTTTGGATGTCTACGCTTATTAAGGACTTAGACTTGGCTGTGACGTAGGTCCCCATGAGTGACAGAAGACTGAGACAATTACGGCACAATTATGCAAAACGGTATCTATATATATATATTTTTTTTGCTAAAAATGTGGGGCTCAAAGTTTCGCCGACTGGAGAAGGACTAAACACATCATGCATAAAACAAGTTGAAAACGATATGAAGTATGCAGCAATGATCTATAACGAACCCCCCCCCCCCCCATCCCCCCAAACTCTCTACAATGTTGACCAACATGTAGGGAAGCGGTCACCACGATGTACACCAATCACTGCCTCTGAAGCTTGCTCATACACAAGTTATCCAATGCAGGCCTGGACACAAGGGACATAATGGCTGTGAGTGGCCATCAGTGTGAGGGCTCACTCAAGTTATTTGCAGCCTAACATGGAGAACAGAAATAGTTGGAGTGACATTTTTAGCTGGCAACAATGTGAGTGGGATGTCCCATTCTCCGCCACAGAAGAGGCTAGAACTGCTGTCACCAACCAGCGGCAGGTCCATGAACAGTCGTGTGCTATCAATGGAAACCTCACTATTAGCGTCACTAACTAACTTGGTTAGCTCAGACTCACCAACCATAATAGTTGTTGCCTATTGAATATTTATTAAATACGTTTTTGTCTAATTAAATCTAGCTACATGCCAATGATTTGTTTACCATAGCAACGTTGAATGAATGGAATGATTTAGACATAACGATTGGGTCAAAAAATCAAATCAAATGTTATTGGTCACATACACAGATGTTATTGCGGGTGTAGCGAAATGCTTGTGTTTCTAGTTCCAGCAGCGCAGTAATGTCTAGCAAGTAATATCTAACAAATTCACAACAATACACTCTAATCTAAAGTAAAGAAATGGAATTAAGAATATGTAAATATTTGGACGAGCAATGACAGAGCGGCATAGACTAAGATACAGTATATACATATGAGATGAGTAATGCAAAATATGTAAACATTATTAAAGTGACTAGTGTTCCGTTGTGGCCAGTGGCCAGTGATTTCAAGTCTATGTATATAGGGCAGCAGCCTCTAATGTGCTAGGTGTGGCTATTTAAGTCTGATGGCCTTGAGATAGAAGCTGTTTTTCAGTCTCTCGGTCCTAGCTTTGATGCACCTGTACTGACCTCGCCTTCTGGATGATAGCAGGGTGAACAGGCAGTGGCTCTGGTGGTTGTTGTCCTTGATGATCTTTTTGGCCTTCCTGTGACATTGGGTGCTGTAGGTGACCTGGTGGGCTGGTAATTAGCCACTGGTGATGCATTGGACAGACCGCACTACCCTCTGGAGAGCCCTGCAGTTGCAGGTGATGATACAGCCCAACAGGATGCTCTCAATTGCGCATCTGTAAAAGTTTGTGAGGGTTTTAGGTACCAAGTCAAATTTCTTCAGCCTCCAGAGTTTGAAGAGGCGCTGTTGCGCATTCTTCACCACACTTTCTATGTGGGTGAACTATTTCAATTAGTCAGTGATGTGTACACCGGGGAACTTTTCACTTTCTCCACTTCGGAACCGTCGTTGTGGATAGGGGTGCCCCCTCTGCTGTTTCCTGAAGTCCACTGTCAGCTGTTTTGTTGACGTTGAGTGAGAGGTTATTTTCCTGGCACCACACTCCCAGGCCCCTCACCTCCTCCCTGGAGGCTGTCCCGTCATTGTTGGTAATCAGGCCTACTACTGTTGTGTCGTCTGCCAACTTGATGATTGCGTTGGAGGCGTGGGTGAACAGGGAGTACAGGAGGGGGCTGAGCACCCACCCTTGTGGGGACCCAGTGTTGAGGATCAGCGAAGTAGAGGTGTTGTTTCCTACCTTCACCACCTGGGGGCGGTCTGTCTGGAAGTCCAGGACCCAGTTGCACAGGGCAGGGTTCAGACCCAGGGCCTTGAGCTTGGATGGTACTTTGGTGTTGAATGCTGAGCTATAGCATTCTTACATACAGTAGGTATTCCTCTTGTCCAGATGGGATAGGGTAGTGTGCAGTGCAATGGCGATTGCATTGTCTGTGGATCTATTGGGACGGTAAGCAAATTGAAGTGGGTCTAAGGTGTCAAGTAAGGTAGAGGTGAAATTATCCTTGACTAGTCTCTCAAAGCACTTCATGATGATAGAAGTGAGTGCTACGGGGCGATAGTCATCTACTTCAGTTACCTTTGCTTTCTTGGTTACAGGAACAGGTAGACATATTGAAGCATGTGGGGACAGCAGACTGGGATAGGGAGAGATTGAATATGTCCATAAACACTCCAGCCAGCTGGTCTGCACATGCTCTGAGGACGAGGCTCGGGATGCAGTCGGAGCTGGCAGCCTTGCGAGGGTTAACACACTTGAATGTCTTGCTCACGTTGGCCACGGAGAAGGAGAGCCCACAGTCCTTGGTAGTCGGCCATGTCGATGGCACTGTGTTATCCTCAAAGTGGGTGAAGAAGGTGTTTAGCTTGTCCGGAAGCAAGACGTCGGTGTCGGCAACGTGGCTGGTTCTCCCTTTGTTGTCCTTGATTGTCTGTAGACCCTGCCACATACGTTTCGTGTCTGAACCGTTGAATTACGGATCCACTTTGTCTCTATACTGATGTTTTGCCTGTTTGATTTCCTTACTGAGGGAATAACTACACTGTTTGTATTCGGCCAGCCTGCTTGGGTAGCAACATCAGAATGCAATAAACGAATTTGCTCGTTAAAATAATGTTTTGAATAAAAATATATATATATTTGTATAAATATGTTGGCAACCATTTTATAAAAGCAATAATGCCTCAGAACAGTCCAGAATGGGAGTTGTCACACAATAATTTGCGGGTTCTCTGCTTCTACTTTTCTGTGATGTACTGTACAGAGTTCTACTCTGCTGTACTTTAATTAATGTCCAAACATTCTGTGACTTGCGAAAGTATTCACCCCCCTTGGCATTTTCCCTATTTTGTTGCTTTACAACCTTGAATTGAATACTTTCCAGGTCATCTATAAGTCCTTGCTAGGTAAATCCCTGTCTTATCTTAGCTCACTGGTCACCATAGCAACACCCACCCGTAGCCTGCGCTCCAGCAGGTATATTTCACTGGTCACCCCCAAAGCCTACACCTATGGCCGCCATTCCTTCCAGTTCTCTACTGCCAATGACTGGAACGAATTGCAAAAATCCATGAAGCTAGAGGTTCCTATTTCCCTCACTAACTTTAAGCATCAGCTGCCAGAGCTGCTTATCGATTATTGCACCTTCAAGAATTTCCTTTTATTTAGCGCCATCCATCATTCCTTAAATTCTGACCAGTTTCCCAGTCCCTGCCGATGAAAAAACATCCCCACAGCATTAAGCCTTAAGCCATTAAGCGTCCCACAATAAGTTGGGTGAATTTTGGTCCATTCCTCCTGACTGAACTGGTGTAACTGAGTCAGGTTTCTAGGCCTCCTTGCTCGCACACGCTTTTTCTGTTCTGCCCACAATATTTCTATAGGATTGAGGTCAGGGCTTTGTGATGGCCACTCCAATACCTTGACTTTGTTGTCCTTAAGCCATTTTGCCACAACTTTGTAAGTAGCGTTTGGAAGACCCATTTGCGTTTGGAAGACCCATTTGCATCTTTAACTTCCTGACTGATTTCTTGAGATGTTGCTTCAATATATGCACATAATTTTACTTCCTCATGATGCCATCTATTTTGTGAAGTGCAGCAGTCACTCCTGTAGCAAAGCACCCCCACAACATGATGCTGCCACCCCCGTGCTTCACGGTTGGGATGGTGTTCTTCGGCTTGCAAGCCTCACCCTTTTTCCTCCAAACATAACGATGGTCATCATGGCCAAACATTTGTCCCCATGTCCAGTTGCAAACCGTAGTCTGGCTTTTTTATGGCGGTTTTGGAGCAGTGGATTCTTCCTTGCTGGGCGGCCTTTCAGGTTATGTCGATATAGGACTCGTTTTACTGTGGATATAGATACTTTTGTACTTTTCCTCCAGCATCTTCACAAGGTCCTTTGCTGTTGTTCTGGGATTGATATGCACTTTTCGCACCAAAGTACGTTCATCTCTAGGAGAGAGAATGGATCTCCTTCCTGAGCGGTATGACGGCTGCGTGGGCCCATGGTGTTTATACTTGCGTACTATTGTTTGTACAGATGAATGTGATACCTTCAGGCCTTTGGAAATTGCTCCCAAGGATGAACCAGACTTGTGGAGGTCTACAATTTGTTTTGGGAGGTTTTGGCTGATTTCTTTTGATTTTCCCATGAAGTCGAGCAAAGAGGTATTGAGTTTGAAGGTAGGCCTTGAAATACATCCACAGGTACAACTTGACTCAAATGATGTCAATTAGCCTATCAGAAGCTTCTAAAGCCATTACATCATTTTCTGGAATTTTCCAAGCTGTTTAAAGGCACAGTCAACTTAGTGTATGTAAACTTCTGACCCACTGGAATTGTGATATAGTGAATTATAAAGTAGATGTCCTAACAGACTTGCCAAAACTAAGTATTTACTATAGTTTTAATGACTTCAACCTAAGTGTATTTAAACTTACGACTTCAACTGTATACTGAGATCATGTGACACTTAGATTGCACACTGGTGGACTTTATTTAACTAATTATGTGACTTCTGAAGGTAATTGGTTGCACCAGAATACAAATAAAATACAAATTAATTATTTAAAAATCATACAATGTGATTTTCTGTATTTTTGTTTAAGATTCCGTCTCTCACAGTTGAAGAGTACCTATGATAAAAATTACAGACCTCTACATGCTTTGTAAGTAGGAAAACCTGCAAAATCGGCAGTGTATAAAATACTTGTTCTCCCCACTGTACATATTTTGGACCCAATGGCCCTTTTGGTTTTATAACACATGCCCATGAGCATATTCTTTCTACGTCTCAGTTCTTCAATTAAGAAAATCTTTCCCTCTTTCAGCATTATGCAAGCTGTGATGGACTTCGCCGTTCCCTACCTGCACATGAGAGAAGCTTTTGGACAGAAGGTTGGATACTTCCAGGTGGGACATCAACCAAAACCAATCAATTCTCAGGCAGTCAAACAAAAATTCAATTTGATTCAACTTATAACAACCTATATGTTTTTTCTACTATTTCTCTTGCATATACCACTTCCTTGAATGTTTTGAAATGACTCATTTTATGTGGGAGAATGAATGATGCTATAGCATTCCAGAGGTATGATGATGAAAAGGTATAACCTTTTTGCACTTTCTGGAATTAAATGTTTCTTCCTTCCTACCAGTTGATGCAAGCAAAGATGGCCGACATGTACACACGCCTGGGCGCCTGTTGACAGTATTTGAATAACCTGGCACGAGCCTGTGACAAGGGACAATTCAGTTCCATGGTGAGAAGTTTCGACAGTAGCAATTTTTTTTCCAGTATGAATGAAATGTAATGTGATAGAAAAAAGCTTGGATGGCACGTTATTGACTTGGGGTGCCATTGCAGGACTGTGCTGGGGTCATCCTTTATTGTGCTGAGAACGCAACTCAAGTCGCTCTGGATGGAATTCAGTGCCTAGGTAAGACCCAAGCAAACCATGCACTTTATAGAAAATGTTTGATCTTTGTAGCTAATGTGGGGCGTTTCCTGAGAGACGCCAAACTGTACGAGATTGGAGCAGGCACCAGCGAGGTGCGCAGGCTCATCATTGGTCGAGCCTTCAACTCCATGTACAAGTAGACTTCGAAGGCTGGAGTATAGTACATACACAGGCGAAAAAAACACTATTCGAAAACTATTGTTTCAATGTATGGTAATTATGGTAACTTGTGCTCCCAATTGGCGCAGTGGTCTAATACACTGCATCTCAGTGCTAGAGGCGTCACTACTGACAACCTGGTTCAAATCCAGACTGTTTCACAACAGGCCCATGATTGGGAGTCCCATAGGGTGGTGCACAATTGGCCCAGCGTCGACAGAGCTTGGCCGGTGAAGGCAGTCATTGTAAATAAGAATTTGTTCTTAACCGACTTGCCTAGTTAAAGGTTAAGTAATAATACAATTTAAAAAAAAAAGGTTATTATAAGCAGCAGCATGACAAACTTGAGATTAATATATCCCCTTTTCATTACTGAGTGTTTGCCTTCCATTGGTGTTTCCTGGGTACATACTAGCTATGCACACAAATATTTAGTTTTAAACCATATCAAAGATGGTTAGTTGTTTCTTGTTTGTGTAGAATACAAATTAAAAATACTAATTTGCACCATTGGACCATGTCTTGTTTTATACCCATAATTCTGCTTTCTGTGTTTGTTAATGAAGTTCAAATATAGTGAAGTATAAACAACTAGCAGCACGGTCAATTAATGGATTTGATTCAATGCAATTCCATCGGACTGCAAATCATAAAATTCTATTGGTCACATGCATCCGAAAAAAACTACAGGTGTAGACTACGAAATGCTTACTTACGGGTGATTCGCAACAATGAAAAAAAAAAAGAGAAATAGTAGAAAAGTTAACGTAATAAATACACAATGAGTAACGATATTTTGGCTATATATAGTTAGGGTACATACAGTTGAAGTCGGAAGTTTACATACACTTAGGTTGAAGTCATTAAAACTCATTTTTCAACCACAACCGATTTCATGCTAACAAACTATGGTTTTGGAAAGTCGGTTAGGACATGTACTTTGTGCATGACACAAGTAATTCTTTCAAGAATTGTTTACAGACAGATTATTTCACTTATAATTCACTATCACAATTCCATTGGGTCAGAAGTTTACATACACTGAGTTGACTGTGCCTTTTAACAGCTTGGAAAATTCCAGAAAATGATGTCATGGCTTTAGAAGCTTCTGATAGGCTAATTGACATCATTTGAGTCAATTGGAGGTGTACCTGTGGATGTATTTCAAGGCCTACCTTCAAACTCAGTGCCTCTTTGCTCGACATCATGGGAAAATCATAATAAATCTGCCAAGACCTCAGAAAGAAAAAAATTCTAGACCTTCACAAGTCTGGTTCATCATTGGGAGCAATTTCCAAACGCCTGAAGGTACCACGTTCATCTGTACAAACAATAGTACGCAAGTATAAACACCATGGGACCACGAAGCCGTCATACGGCTCAGGAAGGAGACGTGTTCTGTCTCCTAGAGTTGAACATACTTGGGTGCGAAAAGTGCAAATCAATCCCAGAACAACAGCAAAGGACCTTGTGAAGATGCTGGAGGAAACGGGTACAACAGTATCTATATCCACAGTAAAACCAGTCCTATATCGACATAACCTGAAAGGCCGCTCAGCAAGGAAGAAGCCACTGCTCCAAAAACGCCATTAAAAAAGCCAGACTACGGTTTACAACTGCACATGGGGATAGAGATCGTACTTTTTGGGAGAAATGTCCCCTGGTCTGATGAAACAAAAATAGAACTGTTTGGCCATAATGACCATTGTTATGTTTGGAGGAAAAAGGGGGAGGCTTGAAAGCAGAAGAACACCATCCCAACCGTAAAGCACGGGGGTGGCAGCATCATGATGTGGGGGTGCTTTGCTGCAGGAGGGATTGGTGCACTTCACAAAATAATGGCATCATGAGGAAGGTAAATTATGTGGATATATTGAAGCAACATCTCAAGACATCAGTCAGGAAGTTAAGGCTTGGTTGCTAATGGGTCTTCCAAATGGACAATGACCCCAAACATACTTCCAAAGTTGTGGCAAAATTGCTTAAGGACAACAAAGTCAAGGTATTGGAGTGGCCATCACAAAGCCCTGACCTCAACCCTATAGAAAATGTGTGGGCAGAACTGAAAAAGCTTGTGCGAGCAATGAGGCCTACAAACCTGACTCAGTTACACCATTTCTGTCAGGAGGAAAGGGCCAAAATTCTCAAAAGGCTACCTGAAAAATTTGACCCGAGTTCAACAATTTAAAGGCAATGCTACCAAATACTAATTGAGTGTATGTGAACTTCTGACCCACTGGGAATGTGATGAAAGAAATAAAAGCTGAAATAAATCATTCTCTCTACTATTATTCTGACATTTCACATTCTTAAAATAAAGTGATATTCCTAACTGTGTCACGGATTGTAGAGACGGGACGATAAGCAGAGCGTTGGTGGAGCGACATTCCTTTTATTTTATGTTTAACACACTAAAACACAAAAAAACAAAGGCGAGAATGCAACTGTGAACTGGCAATTACCATAACCCCGATGTACAACACCCACAAGAACCCACACCCAGGTGACAAACAAAGGAACTTAAATAGAATCCCCAATTAGAGACAACACGAGACAGCTGTCTCTAATTGGGGATAGAAATTAACACACCCCAACAACACCCAGTGCCGTCAAGCTCTAACCGCGGTCCTCCAACTCCCCCACTAGAGAGAGCCAGAGACCTAACCACAGTCAGAACCTGACAAACTGACCTAAAACAGGGAATGTTTACTAGGATTAAATGTCAGGAATTGTGAAAAACTGAGTTTAAATGTATTTGGCTAAAGTGTATGTAAACTTATGATTTCAACTGTATACAGTGCTGCTTCAAAGTATGTGAAATTAGATTTTTCAGTTCATACCATGAAATCTTTATTTAATCAGAACCAGTCTTTTTGATCTGACATAACAAGTTTATATTTAGCTATTCTCAAGAATCTGCTGATATTGAGTGGAATCCACACAGCCCTCAACTTTAACAAGATTCCCAGTACCGGCACTGGCCACACAGCATGATGGAACCCCCATTTTACTGTGGGTAGCAAGTGTTTTTCTTGTAACGCTGTGTTCTTTTGCTGCCATGCATAACGCCCCTTGTTATGACCAAATAACTCAATCTTTGTTTCATCAGTCCACAGCACCTTATTCCAAAATGAAGCTGGCTTGTCCAAACGTGCGTTTGCATACCTCAAGCGACTCTGTTTGTAGCGTGTGTGCAGAAAAGGCTTCTTCCGCATCACTCTCCCGTACAGCTTCTCCTTGTGCAAAGCGCGCTGAATTGTTGAACGATGCACAGTGACACCATCTGCAGCAAGATAATGTTGTAGGTCTTTGGAGGTGGTCTGTGGGCTGTTTTTGACCGTTCTCACCATCCTTCGCCTTTGCCTCTCCGATATTTTACTTGTCTTAACAAGAACTGTGCCTGTGGTCTTCCATTTCCTCACTATGTTCCTCACAGTGGACACTGACAGCTTACATCTCTGCGATAGCTTTTTGTAGCCTTCCCCTAAACCATAATGTTGAACAATCTTTGTTTTCAGGTCATTTGAGAGTTGTTTTGAGGCCCCCATGTTGAAACTCTTCAGAGGAGAGTCAAAGAGAACAACAACTTGCAATTGGCCACCTTAAATACCTTTTCTCATGATTGGATGCACTTGTCTATGAAGTTCAAGGCTTAATGAGCTCACCAAACCAATTGTGTGTTCCAATTAATCAGTAGTTACAGGTATTCAAATCAACAGAATGACAAGGGTACCCAAATCTTTGCATAACCTATTTTTCACATCTGATTTAATTTCATACAACTTAATATTGCTACACTAAAAATCTTTGTCTGGACAATACCCCAGAACTCAGCTTTTATTAGAAAATGAATGGCATGCCACTGTGATCATTTTCTGTGACGACAGAGTAAATTATTATGCAGCCTCAGAGGGGTGCCCAGACTTTTTCATACGACTGTAGCTAACCTAAGAATGACAAGAATAATCAAGTCAATAAACGTTGGGTAGTTAGTTAGGTATCATATAGCTAATATGCTGTCAGGTTTGATGTATTAGTAGCCAACTAACATTAGGTAGCTAGCTAACATACCGGTACATACTGCTGTAATGATATGCTATGTGTAACTCAGATGGTGTGTAGGTCAGATGGTAGAGCACAGTGCTTGCAACACCAGGGTTGTGGTACACAATGGTAACTTATTAGTCATTACTTTATTACATTGCTCAACATTTGTCATAATTAGTTAAAGCAATTAATTTGTATCTGCTCTCGTTGGACTTCGGCTGCATATTTTCCGCCATTTTCTTAAAACCTGAAAACGATGTGAAGCCACGCCCATTTTCCAAAGAATTGTATTATGGGCCAGAAATAGTGTCCACTGCTGGTATACTTCGTACTTTGGTGAATGTAGTACGACATTCGGGAACTTTTGGTATGCTAACTACAGCGGGTGAAATAAGTATTGAACACGTCACCATTTTTCTCAGTAAATATATTTCCAAAGGTGCTATTGACATGACATTTTCACCAGATGTTGGTAACAACCCAAGTAATCCATTCAAAACAAATACGTTCAGAAATTAAGTTATGTGTAATAATGTGAAATAACACAGGGAAAAAGTATTGAACACACTTACTGATATTTATTTAAAACTTTGTACAAAAGCCTTTGTTGGTAATGACAGCTTCAAGATGCCTCCTGTATGGAGAAACTAGTCGCATGCATTGCTCTGGTGTGATTTTGGCCCATTCTTCCACACAAACAGTCTTCAAATCTTGAAGGTTCCGTGGGACTCTTCTATGAATCTTGATCTTCAGTTCTTTCCATAGATTTTCAATGGGATTTAAGTCAGGTGATTGGCTGGGCCATTCTAGCAGCTTTATTTTCTTTCTTTGAAACCAATTGAGAGTTTCCTTGGCTGTGTGTTTGGGATCATTGTCTTGCTGAAATGTCCACCCTCATTTCATCTTCATCATCCTGGTAGATGGCAGCAGATTTTTGTCAAGAATGTCTCGGTAAATTTGCCCATTCATCCTTCCTTCAATTATGTGAAGTTTGCCAGTACCATTTGCTGAAAAGCAGCCCCACACCATGATATTCCCACCTCCAAACTTCACTGTTGGTATGGTGTTTTTAGGGTGATGTGCAGTGACATTTCTCCTCCAAACATGGTGTGTATTATGACATCCAAACAGTTCAATTTTGCTCTCATCTGACCACACTATATTCTCCCAGTATTTCACTGGCTTTTCCAAATGTTGTGCAGCAAACTTTAAACGAGCTTCAACATGCTTTTTTTTCAGCAATGGAGTCTTGCGTGGTGAGAGTGCATACAGGCCATGGCAGTGGAGTGCATTACTTACTGTTTTCTTTGAGACAACAGTACCTGCTAATTGCAGGTCTTTTTGAAGCTCTCCACAAGTGGTCCTTGGCTCTTGGACAACTCTTCTGATTATTCTCTTCACTCTTCTGTCAGAAATCACCTGGTCGAGGCAAATTTATGGTAAAATGATTGTCTTTCCACTTCCGTATTATGGCCCCAACAGTGCTCACTGGAACATTCAAAAGCTTAGAAATGCACCTATAACCAATGCCATCATTATGTTTTGCAACAATTAGGTTTCAAAGGTCTTGAGACAGCTCTTTGCTTTTACCCATCATGAGATGTGTCTTGTGTGACACCTTGGCAATGAGACCTTTTTGTAGGCCATCAGTTGGGACTGAACCAGCTGATATTAATTGGCACTGACAGGGGGCTGGATTGCTTTTTAATTACTGATAGTTTTCAGCTGTTGTCTTGGCTTTCCATGCCTTTTTGCACCTCCCTTTCTTCATGTGTTCAATATTTTGTGTTCAACATTTTCCCTGTGTCATTTCACATTATTACACATTCTGAATGATATTTGATATTTGAAATGATATTTCTGAACGTATTTGTTTTGGTTTCTTTGAAATATATTTACTGAGAAAAATGGTGACGTGTTCAATACTTATTTCACCCGCTGTATTTTTTGGTTACTATATGATTCAATATGCGTTATTTCATAGTTTTGATGTCTTCACTATTATATAAAATTTATATTGCTAGTGTGCTCACATGTCAAACAAAAAGTGACTTATCTGTCTTTTTGGCGAGTGTCACGGAATGGGGTTTGGAGAGACCAAGACGCAGCGCAGGGATAGTTCGACATGATTTTTATTTTACTATGTATAAGCACTACAATACTATACTGTGTAAAATCAAATCCAAAAGACGAACTAAAGGAACACGAAAAGACTAACGACACGTTCACACTACAAACACGAAATGAACGGACGTAAAACAAAAACACACTTACTTCACCGTGACTGCGACATACATCGATAACAACCCACACCAGAGTGAAGGACAGACTCAACATATATGGGATCCCTAATTAGAGACAAAGGGTAGCAGCTGCCTCTAATTAGGGATCCACCCAAAACCCATAAAGAAACTGAAAAGAACGACACTGTCAGACACTCACCATAACTACATAGAGAAGCCTATTGCAAAAAAAACCCCACACAAAACAAGGGGGGGTTAATAGGGAGGGAAAACTAGTCCTTTGGGGGCGGCTCTGGCTCCGGCGACGTGGACAGTTTTTTCCCATGGCCCCTCCTTATAGCTGGGCCCGGACTGGGTACCGGTGGGGCCAACGGCTCCGGCCATGGAGCGGGGAAAACGCCCGGACCCATACTGGGCACCGGTGGGGCAAACGGCTCCGGCCATGGAGCGGGGAAAACAACCGGGCCCGGACTGGGCATCGGTGGGGCAAACGGCTCCGGCCATGGAGCGGGGAAAACAACCGGGCCCGGACTGGGCACCGATGGGACAAACGTATCCGGCCATGGAGCTGGGCAATAAACCGGGCCCGGACTGGGCACCGGTGGGGTAAACTGCAAACTGCTCCGGCCATGGAGCTGGGAAAACAACCGGGCCCGGACTGGGCACCGGTGGGGCGGACTGCTCAGGCTCTGAAGCGGAGCAGACGGCTGGACCCGGATTGGGTACCGGTGGAGCGGACTGCTCTGGCTCAGGAGCGGAACAGACGGCTGAACCCGGAAAGGGCACCGGTTGAGCGGACTGCTCTGGCACTGAGGCGGAGCAGACGGCTGGACCCGGATTGGGTACCGGTGGAGCGGACTGCTCTGGCACTGAGGCGGAGCAGACGGCTGGACCCGGACTGGGTACCGGTGGAGCGGACTGCTCTGGCACTGAGGCGGAGCAGACGGCTGGACCGGGACTGGGTACCGGTGGAGCGGACTGCTCTGGCACTGAGGCGGAGCAGACGGCTGGAGGTTCCGGGCTGCGGACCTTCGCTGGAGGTTCCGGGGCGCTGACCTTCGCTGGAGGTTCCGGGGCGCTGACCTTCGCTGGAGGTTCAGGGGCGCTGACCTTCGCTGGAGGTTCAGGGGCGCTGACCTTCGCTGGAGGTTCAGGGTCGCTGACCTTCGCTGGAGGTTCAGGGTCGCTGACCTTCGCTGGAGGTTCAGGGGCGCTGACCTTCGCTGGAGGTTCAGGGTCGCTGACCTTCGCTGGAGGTTCAGGGTCGCTGACATTCGCTGGAGGTTCAGGGGCGCTGACCTTCGCTGGAGGTTCAGGGGCGCTGACCTTCGCTGGGGGTTCAGGGGCGCTGACCTTCGCTGGAGGTTCCGGGGCGCTGACCTTCGCTGGAGGTTCAGGGGCGCCGACCTTCGCTGGAGGTTCAGGGGCGCCGACCTTCGCTGGAGGTTCGGGGCTGCTGACCTTCGCTGGAGGTGCCTGGACGCTGACCTTCGCTGGAGGTGCCGGGACGCTGACCTTCGCTGCAGGTGCAGGGACGCTGACCTTCGCTGGAGGTGCAGGGACGCTGACCTTCGCTGGAGGTGCAGGGACGCTGACCTTCGCTGGAGGTGCAGGGACGCTGACCTTCGCTGGAGGTGCAGGGACGCTGACCTTCGCTGGAGGTGCAGGGACGCTGACCTTCGCTGGAGTTGCAGGGACGCTGACCCTCGCTGGAGGTTCTGGTCCAACCATACGCCTCGCCACGAGAGTCATCTGGCGCTTAAAGTCCTCCAACGCCTGTACGACCAGCGGATCCATCTGCGTCTCCAGAGGAAGAGCATTCCAGGCTCTCCACCACCTCGTCTGCTCCTCCTCCGGGTATTCCTCGAACCCCTTTGGCCGCTCCCAATCCAGATCTGTGGGCATACGCAGTCGCGTGCGATTGCCTTTTTTCAGCCTCTCCGGGCTCTGGCCGCGCACCAATGGTGTGGTGCTCACCGCCATGACGGACCTTTGTTGGCTCCGGGCCGGCGCTGGAGGCACTGGGTTGGGAACTGGCGTTGGGGGTCAGTGTCAACCCCGATCTTTCTCACTCCAGCGCCAATCCCCTCCTCGTGAGATCTCCTCCAGGAGTCCCCACGAGAGAGGGAACAGAAGTACGTCGTCATCCTCCTCTTCCGACTCCTCTCCGTACTTCTGCTCCCTTGGCTGTAGGGGCTCCTCCTGGATCCCCCACGAGTGCAGTGGCCGGGGCTCCTCTCCGTCTACCCCCGACCACCCCCATAGCCCCTCTCCTGCGCTGCTTGGTCTCCTTCTGGTTGGGTTGTTCTGTCACGGAATGGGGGTTGGAGAGACCAAGACGCAGCGCAGGGATAGTTCGACATGATTTTTATTTTACTATGTATAAGCACTACAATACTATACTGTGTAAAATCAAATCCAAAAGACGAACTAAAGAAACACGAAAAGACTGACGACACGTTCACACTACAAACACGAAATGAACGGACGTAAAACAAAAACACACTTACTTCACCGTGACTGCGACATACATCGATAACAACCCACACCAGAGTGAAGGACAGACTCAACATATATGGGATCCCTAATTAGAGACAAAGGGTAGCAGCTGCCTCTAATTAGGGATCCACCCAAAACCCACAAAGAAACGACACTGTCAGACTCTGACCATAACTACATAGAGAAGCCTATTGCTTCTCTATGGCCAGAGCCTGACAGCGAGTGCTGCTCAAGTGCTGGCCAACAGGATCTAGAGGCAGCTAAACTAAAGCTAGCTATCTTGGACACACAGTAAATGAGAGAAAATAATTGCAGATGTATTGTAAGAAGTAATTTCCAGATGGAGAAGTGCCAGATTGGTCTGTAATAACTAACTTTAAATAACTTAAATCTGAGTCTACAGTGATGGTTGTTCACTCCTTGCTCCATCAGGTACCTAACGTTATATTATAAACTGGGTGGTTCGAGTCCTGAATGCTGATTGGCTGACAGTCATGGTATATCAGACCGTGTACCTCCGCGTTACGTCGTGCATAAGAACAGCCCTTAGCCGTGGTATATTGGCCATATACCACACCACCGCCTTATTGCTTAACTATATCACACACGCGAACCGACCCTTCCAATATTACCCCCTTGCCACCTTTGTATCCCCTGTTACTTATAATCTGATGAAGTTGATTTAGTGCCGGGAAGGCAGTGTTCCCATTTTGAACCATTTCATGTGTCTGAAGGTAGCACTCCCAGAGGCCCAGAGATCAAATCAAGTGCACCTATTGTCCTACCGCTGGCCAATCAGATAGCTCAGATCAACATGTCTGCACAGTTTCCTCGAACCATAGACTATAAAAAATAAACATTGAACACACAGTAAAGTTGATACTATGAGATTTAAAAACTTTTCAAATCATGACAAGAGAGACTTGTCAAAAGCTGCTGTTTTTATGAGTAAGTTCATGTTGAAGTTGTTATTCAGCACTGTCAACACTTTGTTCAACACTTTTATAAGCCATGAAATGCCCATTCTCCCTACTTCCACTCACGCTACAACCAGCACAGCAGCTGCAATGAATCAGTATAGCAAAGTGTTCCAATAAACTTGCAATGTTAGCTTATTGGAACTTTTTATATTGAGGAATATTTCACATTCTCTGTTCATACAACAACATGCATTGGTGCATGTGGCAGAAATAATGCAGTGCAACTTGAGTTTCGCCATCAGCTGGAATACTGTGTCCCTTTTTCTCAGCGGAGGGAGGGAGAGCAGAGGAACAGTGAGTAGGGTGAGAGGCCGCTGCTCCCTGCCTGCCCTCAGACTGACCGTCAGTGTCACGATGCTGATTAGTGAAGGGACGGTAAACGGAGCGCTCGTGGAGTGTCATCCTTTTATTTTATGAGATAGATCCACAAAGCATAAAATAACAAAGGAGAGTCTGAATACACTTATAAACATAAAGCAAAGTGACTTACGGTCTAGCGCAACATGCAGACACGAACAATGATCCACATGCAGGTGGATGGGAGAGAAGGCTAAATACCATTCCCAATCAGAGACAACGCTAGACAGCTGTCTCTGATTGGGGATCATTCACCTTCCCTCCCTGATGTAAGGACTGGGTTGTGGCTTCCCCTGAATGGACATAAAGGTTACCACAATCCAGCCCTTACAGTCAGATGCAGGCCATACAACAAATAATTTACAGTATTACCAGTGTGATCATATACTACATTTTTTTTATATATTTCAAAATGGTCTGAGAAGAACAACATAGGCAGGGCAATTCAAGCATAGCCAATACTGTATGCAGTGATAATGTATTGGGCATACAACCTACTGCACAAACCTCATTGCTACAGAACTTTTTTTATTTGGTTAATGTTGCATAGGTTTATGTTATTTAAGTCATGATTTAAAAATAAATCATGAATTAGGCTATTAATTTTGAATCCACAGGTAGCACCTTGTGTGGACATACATCTCTAGAATAGAATTACTACTTTCGTGCATAATTGCCATGGTTTACTATTGTGATGCATCATTGACGGTCATTTGGAATGTTTACTCAGTGAGCAATATGGGTAATGTAGTCATTCCACTAACAAATCTTTAATTTCTTGTTATTTCTTTACAATATTCATTTGGGTCCAAAATTATTGCCACCCTTGATAAACTATAAATAAATAAATAAATAATAAGCATACTGACCCATATTGTATGCTCAAAAAATGGGAAGATTATATGCTCAGATATTTAACAAGTTAAAACAAATATTCTCAAAAAGATAAGGGTAAAATCTTGGCACCCCCTGTTTTCAATACCTCACCTTGCGAGGATAATGGCACTGAGCCTTTTTCTAAAATGTTTTATGAGATTGGAGAACGCATTGGGAGGGATGTTAGACCATTCCTCCATACAGAACCTTTCCAGATCCTTGATATCCTTCGACTGCCCTCTTCAATTCAAACCACAGGTTTTCAATGGTCCGTAATACATTGTTAATGATTATTGCATTGTGGGGTTTTGAGTTTGCAAGAAAGACATTTCACTGTACTTGTGCATGTGACATTAAAACTTGGAGACTGAGATGGCCATTTCTTGGTTAATTAATCATTTTGATGTATGCTTGAGGTTATTGTTTTGCTGGATGATCCACTTGCGGCAAAGTATCAGCCTCCTGGCAGAGGCGATCAAGTCTGTTCCTTCCGCCTTGAGTAACCTACCCTATTCCTTTCGTCAGTGCTAAATTAGTTTCCTGGTGATAGCTTCGTCTGAAGCTCTGTTCACTTTTTGGCTAAACCCAATAGGTTCAGAGTACTTCTATTTTAAGCCTTTAATCAGTCCTTTTGGTAAGTCCTGGTTAGCTGTATGCATGGATAACTTAGTTAATCACTTTATGGGAGTAGTTAATCCTTTAATATATTCAAAAGCTAAGTGCTAGTCAGCGCTAGTGGTTTAAGTCTTATGCCTATTGAGTGTCTTAGCACTAACTTAGCACTGATGAAAGGAATAGGGTAGGTTACTCAAGGCGGAAGGAACAGACTTGATATCTCGTCTATAAACTTGCCGGTGAACCACTGTCTCTTAGCAACTGGTTGTCTAACAGGAAGGATCTGAGAGAAGGGTTAGAGCGTCTCCCTGTGTACCCAGAGAAGAACGACTCGAGGGTCCCAACCGCAACACACTTGGCACCCAACATGGGGCTTAACTTCGTGAAGATATCTATAGCTACCTCTAAGATTAACAGAGTGATGATAGAGAAGAGAAGTGATTAAGCATAAACATACCGGCATGAACAGCGACCTAAAAACATTGAGATTAAAGCATTTTTAATCTATTTACTAGCTAGCAGCGAGTAAAATAAAAATTGCCGAAGCTCAGGATTCTCCCCATGATAGCTACTCCATATTACTGTATGGGCGGGCCCCTGGATTAGATTAGGAGAAGACTATAAAAACTTTCTGATAGAGTTTGGATTAGACCAGGGCAGCAGGGCAGATGGGATGCACTGGTCACCCACACAGAAGGATGGCTTAAGATAGGGGAAACTAGTAAATTGATTATTTACTTTCTCCATCCCCAAGTAACTAGAAGTAAGTGTCAGATAGGACAAGAGGAAGTTACCTTCTTAGGCTTTAAGATAAAACATTTTATTGAGGCTTTTGATAAATATCTAGGAGAACTGGTTGACTATGCCCATCCTCCTAGAACAGTACAGGCTCTGCAGTGTGTCATAGTCATCTGTGAGTATGTGTGGTTACTGACACCAGGTTTCTCAGAACTATTCGCACCTCTGTATGCGATGACAGCATTTCCTGGTAACAAGGTGATGATGCACGGAGCCCTGGGGCGTACCAAGATAGATTGGACTGAAGGTCGCCTAGCAACCTTGAAAAAGGCTGTATGAGCTACCAAGACCACAAAAAAGCTGACTCCTAGAAAATTAGGACCTCTCTTGGTTACTGTTGAGCTAAGTGAGGGGCCTGTGGTTCAAAATGAATATAAGTCACTGATAAGGAGGTATGGGAAATGGGGAAACATTCTTACCGATCCTAGGCTGAAAATAGCTAGGATTGGGAAAAACCCAGTACCTGAGGAAAGGAAAAAAAGAGGACATCCTGCGGGAACTATACACAGATGTTTCCAAAACAGGAGAACAAGCAACAGGTAATGGGACTTTTTGATGAAAGATCTGAGAACAGAAAAGACAGTAAAGGTGTTTGGATCGGACGGTCCTAGTGTCACCTAGATAAAGTCAGGGCCTATGTAGATTACTCACCAGGCCTGAAGGATGAGGTGAAGTGGTACCTACTTCAGAAGGGATGTTGCTACTCTTGCCTGAAAAAGGTGTTGAAAGAAATTGCAGTACAATGTTTGGATAAACATATGTGGATAACAGATTACATATCCAACGTTTACATAGCGAATGACACTAGGGAAGTATAGGTAGACCTCACCAGTATTCAGCTAAGGGATAACTATACGGAAGCAGAATGTTGGGTGGAAAAAGGGGTGTACCAGGTCCATCAGGAAAGGCTGAACATCTCCTGGGATGAATGTATAATGGAAGAGGAAGGAAGCATAGAGGTGATAAGAATAAGGTACAACTTCTTCTGTTCTTCTCTTTTTCAGGTCTTGCAAAGGGGTGGAGCTACAAGTAGCAGTATGAAGACCTGAGGACAAGAAGAGAGGTTAAGTATCAGTGGTAAGACTGGAGGGTTGGTACGAGTAAGGTGAACAGGGTCACTGATAGAGAAACAGTATAGTGGATACCTTAGAGGAAGGATCATACCGGGTGAAACGTGCTTTGTCATGACCTTTTAAACTAAAGGAAGCAACATTGCTGTGCTTGGCAGGAAGTTGGCAGGAAGAACAAACAGTTTTATATACCTTAGTGTGTAAATACTAAGAAACCTGTCTGGAGGAAGTCGGACATATTTGATAAAGCGGGACAGAAAGATGCTTTGACATTTTCGTCAGGATGTTGGTTTGTGTTGCGGTTTATACACAGGGTCAAGGGTTCAATGTTGACACAAAGTTGGAGTTGGGTGAAGAAAGTTGAGCTAGCTCAGAACTTTGCTGAACAGTAAAGGGGTATACAGCGGGTGAAATAAGTATTGAACACGTCACCATTTTTCTCAGTAAATATACAGTATTTCCAAAGGTGCTATTGACAGAAACCAAAACAAATAAGTTCAGAAATTAAGTTATGTGTAATAATGTGAAATGAAACAGGGAAAAAGTATTGAACACATGAAGAAAGGGAGGTGCAAAAAGGCATGGAAAGCCAAGACAACAGCTGAAAACTATCAGTAATTAAAAAGCAATCCAGCCCCCTGTCAGTGCCAATTAATATCAGCTGGTTCAGTCCCAACTGATGGCCTACAAAAAGGTCTCATTGCCAAGGTGTCACACAAGACACATCTCATGATGGGTAAAGAGCTGTCTCAAGACCTTTGAAACCTAATTGTTGCAAAACATAATGATGGCATTGGTTATAGGCGCATTTCTAAGCTTCTGAATGTTCCAGTGAGCACCTCGACCAGGTGCTCCTCGCAAGATTTCTGACAGAGGAATGAAAAGAATAATCAGAAGAGTTGTCCAAGAGCCATGGACCACTTGTGGAGAGCTTCAAAAAGACCTGCATTTAGCAGGTACTGTTGTCTCAAAGAAAACAGTAAGTAATGCACTCCACCGCCATGGCCTGTATGCACGCTCACCACGCAAGACTCCATTGCTGGAAAAAAAGCATGTTGAAGCTCGTTTAAAGTTTGGAGAATATAGTGTGGTCAGTTGAGTGCAAAATTGAACTGTTTGGATGTCATAATACACACCATGTTTGGAGGAGAAATGGCACTGCACATCACCCTAAAAACACCATACCAACAGTGAAGTTTGGAGGTGGGAACATCATGGTGTGGGGCTGCTTTTCAGCAAATGGTACTGGCAAACTTCACATAATTGAAGGAAGGATGAATGGACAAATTTACCGAGACATTCTTGACAAAAATCTGCTGCCATCTACCAGGATGATGAAGATGAAACGAGGGTGGACATTTCAGCAAGACAATGATCCCAAACACACAGCCAAGGAAACTCTCAATTGGTTTCAAAGAAAGAAAATAAAGCTGCTAGAATGGCCCAGCCAATCACCTGACATAAATCCCATTGAAAATCTATGGAAAGAACCGAAGATCAAGGCCCACAGAACCCTTCAAGATTTGAAGACTGTTTGTGTGGAAGAATGGGCCAAAATCACACCAGAGCAATGCATGCGACTAGTTTCTCCATACAGGAGGCATCTTGAAGCTCTCATTACCAACAAAGGCTTTTGTACAAAGTATTAAATAAATATCAGTAAGTGTGTTCAATACTCTTTCCCTGTGTCATTTCACATTATTACACATAACTTAATTTATGGACTTATTTGTTTCAGTTTCTTTGTATGTATGCATTACGTGGGTTGTTACAAACATCTGGTGAAAATGTCATGTCAATAGCACCTTTGGAAATATATTTACTGAGAAAAATGGTGACGTGTTCAATACTTATTTCACCCGCTGTAAATATCAGTGTGTTCAATACTTTTTCCCTGTGTCATTTCATTAACTTAATTTCTGAACTTATTTGTTTTGGTTTCTTTGTATGTATACTTTGGTTGTTACCAACATCTGGTGACAATTTCATGTCAATAGCACCTTTGGAAATATATTTACTGAGAAAAATGGTGACGTGTTCAATACTTATTTCACCCGCTGTATAACCTCTGGTCAGGACTGAGTAGTGGTATTAACTCTCACAGCTTTGACCTTGAACTACTAGAAGAACTAGTTAAACTCGCTGATTGACGAACCATGGCAACTAATGGAGGCAATGGAACTGATGACATGAATCTGACTACCCAGTGGGGTAACAGCACTAGGCCAGACCAACTAGCCACTGCGCCATCTGCACCCTGGACCGGAGGAAAGGACGGGGCTCCTCAAGTCTTAGTAGCCGGTAGTACGTTCACTGCGGCTGCAGGGGACATTAAGGAGTGTAGTCACTGCAAAAGCCTGGGGAACAAGGGAGAAGGTGTACTCTTGTCCTCTGATGACGTACTATGTTTAGATTGTTGGACCAGCTGGGATCAGCGGGGTCTGGTAGAACTAATGGGGAAGTGATCTATGGTATCGGCTACCACGGTAGGCTAGGGGAGAGATTGCTAGCAGAACTGATCCTAAAGATAGAACTCTGAGTATCCATGACTCCGAGGGTAAGGATAATTGCTACTACCTAGACAGGAAGGGGCAGAAAAATAGGGAGAACGAGCCCTTCAAGGAAAGGGAGGCTGGTGATGGTAGGATCACTCTAGTGACCATGAATATGGATGCTGTAGTGATGAACAAGCCATTACCGGGACAGGTTATCTGGTGTTGGGATAAAATGCTCAGGTGTATCCCCAAACCAGAGGATAGGAGAACCCATGGTTCTCCAGGTTTGAGTGTGTCTGGACAGGCACTGCCTGCACCCAGGACACTCCTAGGTTGAGGTTCAGTAAGAACACAGCCAGGGATGAGAAGAATAAGAAATCCCAGCATACACTTATGACTGGATCAGCACCACCCATGCCCTGTGGGCCAGTAGAGCTCAGGTATCGGTCCCTTAAGGACTGGTATCCTTTGGGAGCAAAGGACATGTCCTGGGGAATCCCTGCTACTGGGTACAACCCCAAAGCAATGGGTGGGGGATTAAATTGCTTAGCGATGAAATCCTGGATGACAACTAATTAGAGGGCACACGTTAGGAGGCACAGGATAGAGTTCAGGCATCATTATGATGTTTGAGGGTCTGACTGAGGATCCCTGCAACCCGGAGGTTAGGCAGAACTGGAGGAGATCATGGATCATATCTAGGGGTAGATGTAAAGTACAAAGGCAGAGGGAGCACACTGACCAGGTAGAAAGACATCAGGAGTGTTGCATTAGGATAGCTGGTGGCTCTCTGTTTCCAGGTGTTTTACATCGCCCTGACAGGAGCCACCAGGAACACCCGAAAGGGCAGAATAAAAAACGATTATCTGGCCCTGCTAAACCCTCTGCCCGCTAGAACACGGACAGCGTGTCAGTTCTACAAGGACCCTAGTATAAACATTAGGGTAGAATGGAAGGTGGCAGGACTGAGCATGTGTGGGAGGTGTATGAAGCAGCAGAGTGGGAAATATTTAATAGTACAGTGTACACAGGGGTACGCACAAAGGAAATAAGAGAGGATTAAGCCTTAGGAAACAGGCTCATTCTGAGCCGCCATGGACCAAGGACTATGAGCAGAGGTACAGTTGAAGTCGGAAGTTGACATACACTTTTCGGTGTTCCTCAAGGTTCCGTTTTAGGGCCACTTTTGTTTTCACTATATATTTTACCTCTTGGTGATGTCATTCAGAAACATAATGTTAACTTCCATTGTTATGCGGACGACATACAGCTGTACATTTCGATGAAACATGGTAATGCACCAAAATTGCCTGCCCTGGAAGCCTGTGTTTCAGACATAAGGAAGTGGATGGCGGCAAATGTTTTACTTTTAAATTCTGACAAAACAGAGATGCTAGTTCTAGGTCCCAAGAAACAAAGAGATCTTCTTTCGGATCTGACAATTAATATTGATGGTTGTACAGTCGTCTCCCAAAAAACTGTGAAGGACCTTGGCATTACTCTGGACCCTGATCTCTATTTTAATGAACATATCAAGAATATTTAAAGGATAGCTTTTTTCTATCTTCGTAACATTGCAAAAATCAGACATTTTTTGTCCAAAAACTATGCGGAAAAGCTAATCCATGCTTTGTCACTTCTAGATTAGATTACTGCAATGCTCTACTCTCCGGCTACCCGGATAAAGCACTAAATAAACTTAAATTAGTGCTAAACACGGCTGCTAGAATCCTGACTAGAACCAAAAGTTTTGATCATATTACTCCCGTGCTAGCCTCTCTACACTGGCTTCCTGTTAAGGCTAGGGCTGATTTCAAGGTTTTACTGCTAACTTACAAAGCATTACATGGGCTTGCTCCAACTTATCTCTCAGATTTGGTCCTGCCGTACATACCTACACGTACGCTCCGGTCACAAGACGCAGGCCTCCTTATTGTCCCTAGAATCTCTAAGCAAACAGGTGGAGGTAGGGCTTTCTCCTATAGAGCTCCATTTTTATGGAATGGTCTGCCTATCCATGTGAGAGACGCAGACTCCGTTTCAACCTTTAAGTCTTTACTGAAGTTTCACCTCTTCAGTATGTCCTATGATTGAGTGTAGTCTGGCCCAGGGGTGCAAGGGTGAACGGCAAGGCTCTGGAGCGACGAACCACCCTTGCTGTCTCTGCCTGGCCGGTTCCCGTCTCTCCATTGGGATTCTCTGCCTCTGACCCTATTACGGGGGCTGAGTCACTGGCTTACTGGTGCTTTCCATGCCATTCCTAGGAGGGGTGCATCACTTCCTGTCCGGTTTGTCGCCCCCTCTGGCTTGTGCAGTGGAGGGGACCTTTCGTGGACTATACTCAGCCTTGTCTCAGGGTAGTAAGTTGGTGGTTGTTGATATCCCTCTATTGGTGTAGGGGCTGTGCTTGGCAGAGTGGGTGAGGTTATATCCTGCCTGGTTTGGCCCTGTCCGGGGGTATTGTCTGGGTATTGTCGGAGGGGGCCACAGTGTCTCCTGACCCCCCCTGTCTCAGCCTCCAGTATCTATGCTGCAATAGTCTTATGTGCCCATGGGGCTAGGGTCAGTTTGTTAAATCTGATGTTATTATCCGGTGTCTTGTGTGAATTTAAGTATGCTCCCTCTAATTCTCTCTCTCTCCAACTCTACCTCCTCTCCCGGAGGACCTGAGCCTACCCGGAGGACCATGCTTCAGGACCACCTGCCCTGATGACTCCTAGCTGTCCCCAGTCCACCAGGTTGTGCTGCTGCACCGGTTTCAACTCTTCTGCCTGCGGTTATGGAACCCTGACCTGTTCATTGGACGTGCCACCTTGTCCCAGACCTGCTGTTTATCTCGCTCTCGCTCTACTGCACCTGCGCTCTACTGCACTGAAAAACCAAGTGACATTCCCTCCTGATGTATTTACCTGTTGCAACCTCCACAACTACTTTTATTGTTATTTGACCCTGCTGGTCATCTATGAACATTTGAACATCTTGGAGAAAGAACTGGCCTTAATGGCCATTAATTGTTATAATCTCCACCCGGCACAGCCAGAAGAGGACTGGCCACCCTTCAGAGCCTGGTTCCTCTCTAGGTTTCTTCCTAGGTTTTGCCTTTCTAGGGAGTTTTTCCTAGCCACCGTGCTTCTACATCTGCATTGCTTGCTGTTTGGGGTTTTAGGCTGGGTTTCTGTATAGCACTTTGTGACCGGCTGATGTAAAAAGCGCTTTATAAATCAATTTAATTTGATTTGATGACTTAGGTTGAAGTCATTAAAACTCATTTTTCAACCACTCCACAGATTTCATATTAACAAACTATGGTTTTGGCAAGTTGGTTAGGACATCTATTTTGTGCATGACACAAGTAATTCTTCCAACAGTTGTTTACAGACAGACTATTTCACTTATAATTCACTATATCACAATTCCAGTGGGTCAGAAGTGTACATACACTAAGTTGACTATGCCTTTAAACAGCTTTGATAATTCTGGAAAATAATGTCATGGCTTTAGAAGCTTCTGATAATCATTTGAGTCAATTGGAGGTGTACCTGTGGATGTATTTAAAGGCCTACCTTCAAACTCAGTGCCTCTTTGCTAGACATCATGGGAAAATCAAAATAAATCAGCCCAGACATCAGAAAACAATTGAAAACCTCCACAAGTCTGGTCCATCTTTGGGAGCAATTTCCAAATGCCTGAAGGTACCACGTTCATCTGTACAAACAATAGTACGCAAGCATAAACACTATGGGGCCACGCAGCAGTCATACCGCTCAGGAAGGAGAGACGTTCTGTCTCTTAGAGATTAATGTACTTTGGTGCGAAAAGTGCAAATCAATCCCAACAGCAAAGGACCTTGTGAAGATGCTGGAGGAAACAGGTACAAAAGTATCTATATCCACAGTAAAACGAATCCTATATCGATATAACCTGAAAGGCCACTCAGCAAGGAACAAGCCACTGCTTCAAAGCTGCCATAAAAAAGCCAGACTATGGTTTGCAACTGCACATGGGGACAAAGATCGTACTTTTTGGAGAAATGTCCTCTGGTCTGATAAAACAAAAATAGAACTGTTTGGCCATAATGACCATCGTTATGTTTGGAGGAAAAAGGAGGAGGCTTGCAAGCCGAGGAAAACCATCCCAACCGTGAAGCACGGGGGTGGCAGCATCATGTTGTGGGGGTGCTTTAATGCAGGAGGTACTGGTGCACTTCACAAAAGGAAAATTATGTTTATATATTGAAGCAACATCTCAAGACATCAGTTATAGCTTGGTCGCAAATGGGTCTTCCAATTGGACAATGACCCCAAGCATACTTCCAAAGTTATGGCAAAATGGCTTAAGGACAACAAAGTCAAGGTATTGGAGTGGCCATCACAAAGACCTCAATCCTATAGAAAATATGTGGGCATAACTGAAAAAGCATGTGCGAGCAGAGGCCTACAAACCTGACTCATTTACACCAGTTCGGTCAGGAGGAATGGGACAAAATTCCCCCAACTTACTGTGGAAAGCTTGTGGAAGGCTACCCAAAACATTTGATCCAAGTTAAACAATTTAAAGGCAATGCTACCAAATACTAATTGAGTGTATGTAAACTTCTGACCCACTGGGAATGTGATGAAAGAAATAAAAGCTGAAATAAATCATTCTCTCTACTATTATTCTGACATTTCACATTCTTAAAATAAAGTGGTGATCCTAACTGACCTAAAACAGGGAATTTTTACTAGGATTAAATGTCAGGAATTGTGATAAACTGAGTTTAAATGTATTTGGCTAAGGTGTATGTAAACTTCCCACATCAACTGTATATGCTTCAAGTGAATAACTGGAACAGGCCTGCAGTATATTTGTGCAAGTAGGATCTTTAAACATGACAAGTTGTGGCTAGAGGGACCCGAGGGGTATCCCATATAAATGTGGAATTGCTTTTATACCCCAGGGGATACAGCTGTAGGAGTAGATTATCTGATGAAAGACACTACGATGGAGATTAAGGAAGGAGGTAGGCCTGAGCAAAATTACAGGCACTCCAGGGTAAAAGGGGTAATGTATGTGAGCACAGGGCTTACATGCCCGGGCTTACCCACATGGGAATACTGGGTGCCCGGGGAGTCGCAAGGAAGAGATGCTAGAGGGTTGGGGCACTGGGAAACACCCTAGGCCAGGCAACCACTACTCGCTTTCCTGGCCTAAGCGCTAGAGGTTATTTAACAGCCACTAGTAACTATTAGTGAGGAAACAGTGGGGCCAAGTGGCCAACCAGTGAACACCCTAGTGAAGAGTCATTTGATTGGCAGACTCTTCTTAGCTTACCTGACTTGCCTGAGGAGCTCATGGCAGAAAGTGAGGATACGCAAGAGGCTGACAACCTCTTATGGGAGCAGTCTAGACCGATGGAGGAAGCAGCTGCCAGGCAAACTGAGCTAGCTGTACAACTACATGGAGAGGTTTCAGACTTTCATCCCCCAGCACCAAGATGTGGAGGATGCGGAGTCCAGCTGGGAGCCAGGAAGCTGCTGTTCTTCACCAGACTATGCCCCAACGGTACCAGAGGCTTTGGGTGCCACCAATGCACAGACTGGGCCTTCCTTCCCCGAGGGGAATATAGAGGAATTGTGGGGCTTTTACCTCTGTTATGTCTGCCATGGTCAACTCCCATGGAGGACTAACTCCTGATGAGTTTCTTAAAATAGATGATTTGAGAAGGTTTGGGAGAAAGACATGGGATAGTATGACTGGTAGGGAACAGGACAAGGCTTTGCTTTTGATCCTTGAACTTCCCCTGAGGATATGGGGGAAGTGACAATGATGAGAGTCCATTGTCAGAAGTACAAAATTGAATACTTTGGGGGTCGCCATGGTCAGGGAACATGGCTGGTCCTCACCCTAGATAGGGGTGGATATATTATGTTACAGGAGGCAAGTGGATTTTCTCCAATGGCGGAGGGAAGTAGGAGGAAGAGATCTGTTAGAAGAGCCGGGTGTGAGGAAACAGGATTTCCTCTAGGGAACTATGAAGAGGAGGAGGCAGGGCCATCCTCGGGTGATGGAAGTAGTGTTGTGGATCAGGGGTCCCCCCCCCCCCCTGACCATAGCCCTGGGGATCACCCTGAGAATGGTACCGACTCGGACCAGGAGTTAAGCATGGCAGGACTTGTCCTGTACACAGCAGGAAAGTCTAAGCCAGATAAAAGCTTAGAGGTCATAGACCTGACAGGGAATGATGATGACACTGACCATGGCTCTGATACCCAGGACAGGGGACAGGGGAATTGTACTACGACCTGGTAGAGCACATGGAGTCAGACTCAGATTAGGATCCTTGACCCAATAGACTTCCCATTAGATGATGGAGCCCCCAAGTTGGAGGAGCGCACATCTAGAAAGAAAGAATAGTAATGGTTAACCAATGTATCCCTACTAGTAGGAAAGAGGCTTGCTTAACTAGCTATAGCTTACTGTAGACAGGAAGGGGTAACAGGATGCCTAAACATGGTCTGGTGTGCGATTTTAGAGTTACTCTGAATAAAAGTAAACAATGTTCACCACAGGATGTTAGAGTTGGCTGGCTAGAATATTTAAGAGTTAGGCTACTCTGAATAAAAGTAAACAATGTAAAGGTATAAAAGGTGTGAGAAATTTGACATCGATAGATGACAACTGATTGTATTGCTATACAACAGGACTGTTGAATAAATACTTTGGAGAAAGGATTTTGTTACTTTGTAAACTTGTGACTTGCTGACTGCCAGAGAGCTACGAGTAAGATTGTGAGTATTTCATTATTATTGTGAATTGTATTGTAATAACTAATTGTTTATTAAAACTTTATTGTTAAACTTTACCTAACAACTTTGGTGACCTTGTTAGACCCTGGACTGTCTGATGTTATAAACCTTTGTAGGATTAGATGGGCTTAAAATAAAACACATTGGACACAAACCTTTCACTAGGGCACTAGAGTTTATTAACAGTTTAAATCAATATGGGACTTGAATTGCAAAGTAAAGTATTTTATCTATGAACTAATGGAGAATAGCGGCTAAACAGTCATATGAAAGGCTGACAGTAGGACTATCGGTGATTCACAGGCTAGGCATGATCTTAGGATCATTTGATAATTAAGAAATACACTGTGTAAGACTAGAAGGTTAAACATATAATAATTACTCTACTTAGTACTAATCAGTAGACCACTAGAGGAAGGCAGCTATTTAACCTAAGACACTCAATAGGCATACGAATTAAACCACTAGCACTGACTAGCACTTAGCTTTTGAATATATTAAAGAATTGACTACTGTCAAATAGAAGCCTATTTTCTTCTCTATGTAGCTATGGTCAGAGTCTGACAGTGTCGTTCTTTTCTGTTTCTGTGTGGGGTTTGGGTTGGATCCCTAATTAGAGGCAGCTGCACCGCATTGTCTCTAATTAGGGATCCCATATATGTTGAGTCTGTCCTTCACTCTGGTGTGGGTCGTTGTCGTTATATGTCGCAGTCACGGTGAGAAGTAAGTGTGCCTTTTTTACGTCCGTTCATTTCGTGTGTTTTGGTGAACGTGACGTTAGTTTATAGTGTGTTTGTGTCCTGTAGTTCGCCATTTGTTTTGATATTACATAGTAAGTAAATAAAACTATGTCGAACTACTATCCCTGCGCTGCGTCTTGGTCTGTCTCTGCACCCACTCGTGACAACTACTCACATAAAGTGATTAACTAAGTTATATATGCATACAGCTAACCAGGACTTACCAAAAGGACTGATTAAAGGCTTAAAATAGAAGTACTCTGAACCTATTGGGTTTAGCCAAAATGTGAACAGAGCTTCGGACGAAGCTATCACCAGGAAACTAACTTAGCACTGACGAAAGGAATAGGGTAGGTTACTCAAGGCGGAAGGAACAGACTTGATATCTTGTCTATAAATTTGGCGGTGAACCACTGTCTCTTAGCAACCGGTTGTCTAACAGGAAGGAGCTGAGAGAAGGGTTAGAGCGTCTCCCTCTGTACCCACAGAAGAACGACTCGAGGGTCCCAACCACGACAAGAGAAAGGGAGTAGGTGATTCTTATGTTTAGGGAGGAAGGGGGAGTTGGGGCAACGGCTGTGATAAAAGAGTTGATTGGGGAAGCTGTCAATGCTAAAGTGTTAAGAGATGGGAGCTTGTTGGTGTTCTGTAAGGACATGGCGCAGAGGGAAAAAGCTCTGAGTGAAGCAAATAGGTAAGTGTAAGGTGGTGTCGAGCAGCTGGACTGATCAAGCAGGGAAGCAGTGGATTAAAGGGGTGATAACAGGAGTGCCTGTGAGTGTTAGTACTAAAGAGGTAAGCAACAACTTAAGAGGAGGCGTTCTAGAGAATGTTCAAATATTGCAAGCAACAAGGGGTGGAGTTTTGGTAGATAGCCCATCTATTCTGTTACACTTCAAGGACCAGGTACTGCCAAATAAAGTAAGTTATTATGTGAGGGCATTATGTACCGAAGCCTTTAAGATGTTATAACTGCCAGAGGTTTGAGCATGTGGCAACAGCCTGTAAAGAGAAAAAGAGGTGTGCCAGGTGTGGAGGGGAGCATGAGTATGGTAAGTGTGGGGATGGGGTACAACAAAGAGGTGCAGCTGTGGAGGTGCTCTTAGTGTGGCATATAGTGGGTGTGAGGCAGTGGAGGTGCAACAAGTCAGAGTGGAGAGAAGGGTGTCATATGCTGAGGCAGTGAGGGTGGTCAAGGTCCAGGAGAGAAGGGTATCATATGCTGAGGCAGTGAGGGTGGTCAAGGTCCAGGTCCAGGAGAGAAGGGTATCATATGCTGAGGCAGTGAGGGTGGTCAAGGTCCAGGAGAAAGGGTGTGATATGCTGAGGCAGTGAGAGTGGTCAAGGTCCAGGTCCAGGATAGAAGGGTGTCATATGCTGAGGCAGTGAAAGTGGTCCAGGTCCAGGAGAGAAGGGTGTCATATGCTGAGGCAGTGAGGGTGGTCCAGGTTCAAGGGAGAGATGGGTAGGAACATCTAGACCGGGGATTACGGGGCAGGTGGGCGGCGATATGATATACATAGGTAAGACAAAGCTGGTGACGTTCATAGCAAGCACTGCGAAGGTAGAGTCAAAAACAGAGAGGATTCAGCTAATAGTGAAAGCTGCTGCAAGACATCTGAGTATGACAGGGTTGACATGGGAAGAGGTTTGAGATTACCTCAATCAGCCGAGGGTGGAGCCATGTATTACTAGATCTTAGTTATGGTGGTAGTACTACAATGGAATGCTCGAAGCCTGTTGGCTAATGGGCAGGAGTTCAAGCAGTTCATTGTAGATATGCCAGCTAAGCCTGATGTGGTTTGTGTGCAGGAAACATGGCTCAAACCGACTGTTGATCATACAAGGAGTGAACTACTTTAGTTCACAACTATATATTGCAGTGAACTACTATAACCCGTGTAAGATATTGAACCTGGAAGTGCTGGAGAAGGTGGAGGGCCAGGATTGAAGCAAGGTAATGTGGTGTGGGGATTTTAATGCCCACAACAGGCTTTGGGGGGGGAAACAGATGGATGGAAATGGCCAAGTGATAGAAAATCTGATAGAAATTAAATATATGGTGTCCCTGAATGATGAGGGACCAGGATTGATGTGGCCACAGGGAAAGAGTCTGCCTTGGACCTCACTCTGGTATCTAGTGCGATGGCAGGAATCTGTGGGAGGTATGGGAGGAGTCGACAGTAGGAAGTGATCATTACCCCATAGTATGCACAGTAGGCCGGAGGGTGGAGGAGGTGTCAGTGGATGGAGTAGGCAGGTGGGTGTTTGGAAGGGCAAAGTGGGATCAGTTTCAGGATCTGAGTGAGCAGGCGATGGCTCGGGTGGATATCAGAGGGGATGTGGATAGTATGAATACCTGGGTGAGAACAGCGCTAGTGGGGGCAGCTACTGAAGCTATACCTAAGAGTTCAGGGAGGAGGAGGAGGAAAGCAGTCCCATGGTGGACAGAGTGTGGGGTAATGGTGAGTACTGAAAAAGATAACTTCCAACATCTGATTCAGTATAAGCAGGCCCTGGCCCTGGCCCTGGTGAGGAGAACTATCCATCAGGCAAAGAGGTCATGTTTGTAGTCGGTTCTGTGACACCATTGGAAGGGCAACACCTGTGGGAGAAGTGTGGGGGATGATTAATAGGATGAGTGCGGTCAGAAGGGAGTGGGATTATCCAGTGTTGACGAGTGGGAAGGATGTGGCAGTAACAGATGAGGAAAAGGCAGAGATGATGGCCAAAGTGTTTGTCCAAGTGCATAGCTCTGCAAATTTGTCAGATTAGAGAACGAGAGAGGAACGTCCTGGAGTGCTGGAGTGAGGGAGGATGTTTATGATGGGTTGAATGCACAATTTACCATGGCAGAGGTGAGGGCAATAGGAGAAGCTGGCTTAACTACACCTGGGAAAGATGAGGTGTGCTTTGTTATATTGGCCCATCTTAGTGATGAGGTACTGGATAAGGTATTGGTGTTGTACAACAGAGTGTGGGAGGAGGGGAAACTACCAGGCAGCTGGAAGGAGGCAGTAGCTTTAACATCACATGTATATAAGATTATGGAACGTATGATTATGGAAGGGTAGGGGAACTATGGACCCAGTGCTCTGCTTAGTAACAGAGGTCAGGAAGGCTCAGGTGAACAATGAGACTGTTGTAGCTGTCTTTTTTTATGTGTAGAAGGCGTATGATATGATGTGGAAGGAGGGGTTGTTAATCAAACTTTATATTATGAGGGTAGGAGGAAGAACATACAACTGGATAAAGGATTTCCTGTTTGGAAGGTCTATCCTGGTGAGGGTGGGGAAGTCTCTATCAGGCAGCTACCTGGATAACGGTACACCACAGGGGAGCGTGATTAGTCCTCTGTTGTTCTCAATCATGATCAATGATGTTTACTCTCAGGTAAGGCCGGATATTGGTAGGTCGTTATTTGCAGATGATGGGGCCTTATGGAAGAGTGGAAGAAATGGGCCATACATTGTCAGGAAGGTACAGGAAGCAATTGATGAGGTAGAGCGGTGGGCATTAATGTGGGGATTTAGGTTCTCTGGAGAGAAAACTCAGACAGTGTTCTTTACCAGGTGGAAGGTGGGAGATGAGGTATGCTTGAGGTTATATGGGAGAAACTTGGAGAGGGTGGGGGCCTTCAGATTCCTTGGGGTATACTTTGACACTAGACTGACCTGGGCAGAACACATTGAGAGAGTGGTGGGAAAGGGTAAGAAGGTGCTAAATGTGATGTGCTGTCTGACGGGGAAGGAGTTGTGGGCTGGGCGTTCCTCATTCAGGACCATGTATGTTGCATTGATCCGATCTGTAATAGACTATGACAGTATAACTTATGGTTTGGCAGCCCGGATCTCAAGGACAAGGACTCAGAATATGTAGTGGGGCGCTTCGGACCTCCCCAGTGGCTGCACTACAGGTGGAGATGGGGGATATGCCATTGCAGATTAGGAGACAGCAGCTGGCAATTAATTATTGGATCAACCTACAGGGACATGGGGTGTCTCATCCTGTGAAAGGAATTTTACAGGCATGCTGGGAACATGAGCGAAGACACACGCTTTGTGTGGGTGGGTAATACCCAGGCGAAGGAGATGGGACTGTATGGAAGGGAGTTTAGCAGTGTTGATGAGTCTCCAGTCCTTTAGCTCACATAGCAGACAAGACCTGCTTTACAAGATGCTACAAACCCATGGCAGGAGTAAACAGATGGGTATCCATATAATAATTACTTTGATCCCAGCGGGGGTGGAGGGGAATTAGGCAGTTGATGTACTGGCTAAACAAGCACTTAGTAGTGCGGATGTTGAGGATGTAGTTTCAATGAGTAAGGCATAGGCAAAAAGCCTGATATGTACAGTGATGGTGCAGAAATGTTTTATTTTAATTTTATAGAACTAGGCAAGTCAGTTAAGAACAAATTATTATTTACAATGACGGCCTACCGGTGAACTGTGGGTTAACTGCCTTGTTCAGGGGCAGAACGACAGATTTTTACCTTGTCAGCTCGGGGATTCAATCCAGCAACCTTTCGGTTACTGGCCCAACGCCCTAACCAGCAGTGGAATAGAGATACTAAGGGCAGGCATTTATTTCAAGTACGGAGAAAAGGAGGGGAGGGGAGGACAGCAGGAAGGGACAGAAGAGAGCAGGCTATTTTTACAAGATTAAGGGTGGGACACAGCCAGTTGAATAAGACCTTACATGTGATGTGAAAGCGTCCAACAGGAAAGTGTGATTATTGCCAGGAAACAGAGACCGGTGGAGCATGTATTGCTACAGTTTGGGCAGAATCAGAGGGAAAGTGAGTGGCTGAGATCTAGTATGAGGGAGAAGGGGATACAGGAAATTAGTTTAAAGAGTATATTGAGTAGAACGTCATTAGATCTAGTCTCAAGTATTTTGTTATCTTTTTTTAAGAGCAATAGGGCTGGCAGGTAGGATTTAGTTTCTCCCTGTTTCTGGCCCAGAATCCAGTACAGTAGGTGACGGTAATGCACCATAATGTTGGTTGCCAACTGCCGATAAACCCCACCAAAGAAGAAGAAGATTCACTACAGTCAGTCGTCCTGATGAGTTCTCGCCAGCATAATGGTGCTAGTTAAAACTTGTAAAAGAAAGTTATGTTTATTTCGATCGGCGAGGTTGAAATAACTTGTTGTATTGGTCATCATCTGGATGTCACTGTGACATGCCAGTTAGCTAATGTAACTACTAGCCAGTGTGAATGATCAGTGCAATGTTGTTGTATCGAAGTGCTTTCCAGTTCCCACTGTTGCGTCCCGTAACAGTTGCTTCAGCCAGTAGCTGCACCACATGTCACTGGTGGTAGCTACGTGTGCTGAAATTCCCCACGACCCTGATGTGACAACAAGATGTTACGACCGCAGATTGCAAAAAACGCTCAGTAAATCACGTCCAGTGGGCGGAGTGGAGGCATGTTATTGGTTGTGCACTGGGACACATTTTATTACAGAGAATACTTTCCAATGGTACGCGGTTGTTCTGTGTAGTTATGCTAATATATTTGAGAACTTTTATAACTTAATGTGGCATCCTATGACAGTGCCACGTTGAAAGTCACTGGGCTCTTCACAAAGACCATTCTACTGCCAATGTTTGTCTGTGGAGATGCATGGCTGTGTGCTTGATTATATCCCCCTGTCAGCAATGGGTGTGGCTGAAATAGCCGAATCCACTAATTTGAAGGGGGCCCATATACTTCGTATATATAGTGTTTCTTTATCAAAGATAGGCCTAGTCCCTATCCAATCTGTTAGGGAGAGCTAAGGGGACTGTAACACCTTAGGTGGTGGTTCGCCCTTTGGTGCTGGTTAGAGCAAATATGATAGACAGCGGATTTACAGTTGACCTGTATTACATGTGAATTTCAGCACAGTACAGAGCACATCTTAGATGTGACATGGGTTGGACACTTATGTATTTTATTGAATGGTTGTTTTGACCACAGGGTGTACGTGTGTGTGTGTGTCCATTCCCACTCTCCAGGGCCTTTCTCACTCTCTGCCTCATCATCACATATCTTTAGTAACCAGCACTTAAGGGATTACAGTCCCTTTGGCTGACCCCAACCAAGGCTAAATACTAGGCCTATGTGGCAACAAAACCACATGCAATTGCAATGTGACTAATCTTTCCAATTGTTACATGACTGTTCAGAATCTGCAGAATATAAAGATCTGGACCTTAAGAAAGATGTCATTAAATGATTTGCAATATCTGAAACATTGCTCCCTCTGTCACACAAGCACACAAAGGTACACCCACCAACAGAATAAAGTAGGTTTATTCAAATGGAGTCATTAATAGAAAAAGTAAAAACAACTACATCAATATGAGCCATATTTTGCCATTGCAAGAGCCTGGCTCTGCCACTTTTTGGCAAACTGGGTGATAGAATGGAGAAATTGAACCACTCAAATCCATAAGACAGGGCACAGCTGTATGAGGCACTGCATTGCAGTGCTTGAGGTGTCACTACAGCTCGATCCCAGGCTGTTTTTTTTATTACATTTTTTATTTCACCTTTATTTAACCAGGTAGGCCAGTTGAGAACAAGTTCTCATTTACAACTGCGACCTGGCCAAGACAAAGCAAAGCAGTGCGAATAGAAAATCTATGTAAAGTGTGTGCAAATGTAATAAGATTTGGAAGGTAAGGCAATAAATAGGCCATAGTTGCGAAATAATGACAATTTAGCATTAACACTGGAGTCATAGATGTGCAAATATGAAAATAGAGTTACTGGGGTGCAAATTAGCAGAAATAATAATATGGGGATGAGGTAGTAGGGTGGTGGGCTATTTACAGATGGGCTGTGTACAGGTGCAGTGATCGGTAAGCTGCTCTGACAGCAGATGCTTAAAGTTATTGAGGGAGATGGTAGTCTCTAGCTTCAATTCTTTTTGCAATTCGTTCCAGTCATTGGCAGCAGAGAACTGGAAGGAATGGCGGCCAAAGGAGGAGTTGGCATTGGGGATGACCAGTGAAATATACCTGCTGGAACGCATGCTATGGGTGGGTGTTGCTATGGTGACCAGCGAGCTGAGATAAGGTGGGGATTTACCTAGCAAAGACTTATAGATGACCTGGAGCCAGTGGGTTTGGCAATGAATATGTATTGAGGGCCAGCCAATGAGAGTGTACAGGTCGCAGTGGTGGGTAGTATATGGGACTTTGGTAACAAAACGGATGGCACTGTGATTTAACTGTGACTACATTTAATTTTCTGAGTAGAGTGTTGGAGGTTATTTTGTAAATGACATCGCCGAAGTCAAGGATCGGTAGGATAGTCAATTTTACGAGGGCATGTTTGGCAGCATGAGTGAAGGAGGCTTTGTTGCGAAATAGGAAGCCGATTCTAGATCTAATTTTGGATCTGATTCTAAGTCAGACCCATCGACAGTAGTGATGATAGTCCGGTGGGTGTGTGCGGGCAGCGTTCGATTGAAAAGAATGCATTTAGTTTTACTAGCATGTAAGAGCAGTTGGAGGCCACGGAAGGAGTGTTGTATGGCATTGAAGCTCGTTTGGAGGTTTGCTAACACAGTGTCTAAAGAAGGGCCAGATGTATACAGAAGGGTGTCGCCTGCGTAGAGGTGGATCAGAGAGTCACCAGCAGCGAGAGCGAGATTATTGATATATACAGAGAAAAGAGTCGGCCCAAGAATTGAACCCTATGGCACCCCCATAGGGACTGCCAGAGGTCCGGACAACAGGCCCTCCTATTTGACACACTGAACTCTATCTGAGAAGTAGTTGGTGAACCAGGTGAGGCATGCTTTTGAGAAACCAAGGCTATTGAGTCAGCCGATAAGAATGCAGTGATTGACAGAGTCGAAAGCCTTGGCCAGGTCGATGAAGACGGCTGCACAGTACTGTCTTTTATCGATGGTGGTTATAATATCGTTTAGGACCTTGAGCGTGGCTGAGGTGCACCCATGACCAGCTCGGAAACCAGATTGCATAGCGGAGAAGGTACGGTGGGATACGAAATGGTCGAAGCTGCGGGGGGTGCAGAGCAGTTGGCCGGGGTAGGGGTAGCCAGGTGGAAAGCATGGCCAGCCGTAGCAAAATGCTTATTGAGATTTGCTTTTCTAACTGACTGGGTATATTGGTTCCTGACTTCCTTGAAAAGTTGCATATCGCGGGGGCTATTCGATGCTAATACAGTACGCCAAAGGATGTTTTTGTGCTGTTCAAGGGAAGTCAAGTCTGGAGTGAACCAAGGGCTATATCTGTTCTTAGTTTGAAATTTTTTGAATGGGGCATGCTTATTTAAGATGGTGAGAAAAGCACTTTTAAAGAACAACCAGGCATCCTCTACTGACGGGATGAGGTCAATATCCTTCCAAGAAACCCTGGCCAGATCAATTAGAAAGGCTTGCTCGCTGAAGTGTTTTAGGGAGCGTTTGACAGTGATAAGGGGTGGTCGTTTGACCGCGGACCCATTATGGACGCAGGCAATGAGGCAGTAATCGCTGAGATCCTGGTTGGAAACAGCGGAGGTGTATTTGGAGGGCAAGTTAGTCAGGATGATATCTATGATGGTGCCCATGTTTACAGATTTAGGGTTGTACCTGGGAGGTTCCTTGATAATTTGTGTGAGATTGAGGGCATCTAGCTTAGATTGTAGGACGGCCGGGGTGTTAAGCATATCCCAGTTTAGGTCACCTAACAGTACTAACTCTGAAGATAGATGAGGGGGCAATCAATTCACATATGGTGTCCAGGGCACAGCTGGGGGCTGAGGGGGGTCTGTAACAAGCGGCAACAGTGAGAGACTTATATGGAAAGGTGGATTTTTAAAAGTAGAAGCACAGACCTGGATAGTATGACAGAACTCTGCAGGCTATCTCTGCATTAGATTGCAACTCCGCCTCCTTTGGCAGTTCTATCTTGACGGGAAATGTTGTAGTTGGGGATGGAAATGTCAGAATTTCTGGTGGCCTTCCTAAGGCAGGATTCAGACACGGCTAGGACATCAGGGTTGGCGGAGTGTGCTTAAGCAGTGAATAAATCAAACTTAGGGAGGAGGCTTTTACGGTTACTGAAGTCAATAAATCAGAGCGCCTGGCAAATAGGAGTAGTATTGGGGGCTACAGGACCTGGGTTTACCTCTACATCACCAGAGGAACAGAGGAGGACTAGGATAAGGGTACGGCTAAAGGCTTTAAGAACTGGCCGTCTAGTGCGTTGGGTACAGAGAATAAAAAGAGCAGATTGGCGATGAATGGACAGACAGGGTCAGTTAGACTGAGAAAATGTTCTGCTACGCACAGGACCTGTGTTTGAGGCTGAGGCTTAACAGATAAACAGAATAGAAGGTCCAGGCCGTTTGACAAAGAGGTACTGTAGCCCGGGAATTAGCTAGTACACGTTGGCTAGCTGGGAAATGGGCCTAGCTCGAGGCTAGCTCAAGGCTAACTGGTGCATCTGATGTTATTATCCGGTGTCTTGTGTGAATTTAAGTATGCTCCCTCTAATTCTCTCTCTCTCCCACTCTACCTCCTCTCCCGGAGGACCTGAGCCTACCCGGAGGACCATGCTTCAGGACCACCTGCCCTGATGACTCCTAGCTGTCCACAGTCCAACGGGTCGTGCTGCTGCACCGGTTTCAACTCTTCTGCCTGCGGTTATGGAACCCTGACCTGTTCATTGGACGTGCCACCTTGTCCCAGACCTGCTGTTTTCATCTCGCTCTCTCTCTCTCTACCGCACCTGCGCTCTATTGCACTGAAAAACCAAGTGACATTCACTCCTGATGTATTTACCTGTTGCAACCTCCACAACTACTTTTATTATTATTTGACCCTGCTGGTCATCTATGAACATTTGAACATCTTGGAGAAAGAACTGGCCTTAATGGCCATGAATTGTTATAATCTCCACCCGGCACAGCCAGAAGAGGACTGGCCACCCCTCAGAGCCTGGTTCCTCTCTAGGTTTCTTCCTAGGTTTTGCCTTTCTAGGGAGTTTTTCCTAGCCACCGTGCTTCTACATCTGCATTGCTTGCTGTTTGGGGTTTTAGGCTGGGTTTCTGTATAGCACTTTGTGACATCGGCTGATGTAAAAAGCGCTTTATAAATATATGTGATTGATTGATTGATTGATTGATTGATTGATAGTTGCGCCGCCGTGATTGGCTCAGTGTTCTGTCACTCATGGGGACACTACGTCACCGCAAAATCTATGGTAAGAGGTCGAAAATTCAAGCCCCTTGAGTGCTGCCATAGATTTACATTAGAAGTGCCAATCCAAGAAGGCTCAAGTTCATTGGCCACAGATAAAATTACGTCAAATCACGTTATATCTACCGTAGCTTTGATTGGACTGATCATGTCAACATCATACTTTCAAAATCTTAGCTTGCAAGCTAGTGTCACGAGAGGGTGCATGCATAGACCAAGACGCAGCGCAGGGATAGTAGTTCGACATATTTATTTACTGACTATTCAATAAACTGTACGAACTACACAAACAAATAAAAACACGATGTACAAACGTAACGTCAAAATGAAACACGATATACAAACGGAACGTAGCACACTTACTTGTTTCACTGTGACTTGCGAAATATACAGTGAAATATACAATAATGACCCACACCCCAGTGTGAAACATACAAACCTATGTAGGATCCCTAATTAGAGACAATGCACTGCAGCTGCCTCTAATTAGGGATCCAACACAAACCACCACCAGAAACAGAAAGAAAGAACCTGTCAGACTCTGACCATGGCTACATAGAGAAGCAAATAGGCTTCTCTATGGCCAGAGCCTGACAGCTAGACAAGCAGTCATCATCATGAATCACATAGACAGTATCCTGGCAAATCCTTTTTAATCCTTGTCATATTGTAAGGGCTGATACATGCTTAGCTAATTAATATGTTAATCTGCAACAAGAGTTACAACTGCTTCCGGCAACTGGATTGCATCACGAGGCTGGGACCAGCCTGCACGCCAACGATAGGCTGAGTAAGTTTAAACCACACTCAGCCTCTACTCTGACAGGCCAGCAAGGAGCGGGAACTATTCTGTCTGAGTATTTAAGGAAGAACAAAGGATAGGACTCGCTCTCTTCTCTTCTCTAGGCGCTCTTCTCTAGCGCTGTTCGCTGACTCTCTCTCGCGCTCTCTCTCTCTCTCTCTTCTCTCGAGCCCTGCTAGCTGTTTGCCCTGCGTGGTGTCACAGTGAGCCTGTATATACGAACTTCATACTTACCATTTAAGGGTTTGCTAGAATAAAATACATGGATGATTTAAACTGTGTAGTAATCCTTTTGTTCCAATACCAGATTTGAATTGACGCAACCTTAACAATATGAAGAGAAATCATAAATAAAAAGTATCGGTGCTCATTCGCCATTGGACATAAATATTAGTTGGAAATCGTAAATTCAACAATGATTGGTTTGGAAGGAATCAGTGGTCTGCTATTCAGTGGAGAGGGTGTGTGGTCCAAGTCTGGGTTTAAGGGTCTCTTTTCCTAGCTTAAAAGGCTAAACATTCACATGCAACACCATGGGCCAGAGAAGGTTGAATACATTGGCCATGTTGTCAATCCAGCATGACTGGATTTTTCATCATTTAACTGAACCACCGTCAGAAGCTAGCCTGCTAGCTAGCTTGCTAACTAGCTACTAGCCATTGCTAACCACTGCTAGTGGTCCTCACCACTGCTCTGCCTGCATCAGCCAGCTTTTAGTTTGGACAATATTGGCCAGCCTGCACAGCACGCTACCAACCCAGCGCATATCGGATTGCGTTCACATCCACTTCACCGGATTTCTACCGAAATCACAGGGCCATCACACCGGATCATCGCAGCTAGCTAGCTGCAATCGAGTAGCTGCTGTTGTTTGGCTAACACCATTGTCCAGAAGCTACCACCAGTTGCCTTGAGCTAGCCTCGAGCTAGGCCCATCTCCCGGCCAGCCGACATGTACTAGCTAATTTCCCGGGCTACGGTACCTTTGTCAACCTGCCTGGACCTTCTACGGTCGACACGGAGCCCCGCCGAGCCACCAAGACTAGTCTGCCAATTGTCTGACGTGGTCTCAACAGGCCTCTGTGATGTAGCCGAAGATCCATCTGCTAACCTCGGCCCGCTAGCATTCTGAACACCATGCCTCCCGCTCGCCTAGTGCAGCGCCCACTGAACTGCTCCCTGGCTCACCTCTTTGCTGCTCATCGGATCTTATGATTACTCGGCTGCACAGCTGATGCCTGCTGGACTGTTCCATTACATGGTACCTCATTCTGTTTATCTGCTGGGCCTCAGGTCCTGTGTGTAGCATTCATCGCAATTACCCGTCGTTGTCTTAGCTCTCTTTATTAACTGTGTTTGTTTTATGCATCTTTCTTATTTCAATATGTCTTGTCTGTTGCTATTTAGGCTAGTTATTATTGTTTTATTTCACTCTAGAGCCCCCAGTCCCGCTCAACATGCCTCAGATAGCTCCTTTGTCTCACCCCCCACACATGCGGAGACCTCACCTGGCTTAACTGGTGTCTCCAGAGATGCAATCTCTCTCATCATTACCCAACGCTTAGGTTTATCTCCACTGAACTCACATCCTACCATACCCTTCTCTCTACCCAAAGCACTAGACGACCAGTTCTTAAAGCCTTTAGCCGTACCCTTATTCTACTCCTCCTCTGTTCCTCTGGTGATGTAGAGGTAAACCCAGGTCCTGTAGCCCCCAGCACTACACCTATTCCCCAGGCGCTCTCATTTGTTGACTTCTGTAACCGTAAAAGCCTTGGTTTCATGCATGTTAACATCAGAAGCCTCCTCCCTAAGTTTGATTTATTCACTGATTTAGCACACTCTGCCAACCCTGATGTCCTAGCCGTGTCTGAAATTTCCATCCTCAACTACAATATTTCCCGTCAAGATATAATTGCCAAAGGAGGCGGAGTTGCAATCTACTGCAGAGATAACCTGCAGAGTTCTGTTATACTGTCCAGGTCTGTGCCCAAACAGTTTGAGCTTCTAATATAAAAAATCCACCTTTCCAGAAATAAGTATCTCATCGTTGCCACCTGTTACAGACCCCCCTCAGCCCCCAGCTGTGCCCTGGACTCCATATGTGAATGATTGCCCCCCATTTATCTTCAGAGTTAGTACTGTTAGGTGACTTAAACTCGGATATGCTTAACACCCCGGCTGTCCTTCAATCTAAGATAGATGCCCTCAATCTCACACAAATTATCAAGGAACCTACCAGGTACAACCCTAAATCCGTAAAACTTGGGTACCATCATAGATATCATCCTGACTAACTTGCCCTCTAAAATACACCTCCTCTGTTTTCAACCAGGATCTCAGCGATCACTGCCTCATTGCCTGCGTTCGTAATGGGTCTGCGGTCAAACGACCACCCTTTATCACTGTCAAACGCTCCCTAAAACACTTCTGCGAGCAAGCCTTTCTAATCGATCTGGCCCGGGTATCCTGGAAGGATATTGACCTCATCCCGTCATTAGAGGATGCCTGGTTGTTCTTTAAAACTGCTTTTCTCACCATCCTAAATAAGCATGCCCCATTCAAAAAATGTAGAACTAGGAACAGATATAGCCCTTGGTTCACCCCAGACTTGACTGCCCTTGACCAACACAAAAACATCCTGTAGCCCCCGCGATATGCAACTTTTCAGGGAAGTCAGGAACAAATATACACAGTCAGTTAAAAAAGCAAAGGCCAGCTTTTTCAAACACAAATTTGCATCCTGTAGTACTAATTCCAAAAAGTTCTGGGACACTGTAAAGTCCATGGAGAATAAGAGCATCTCCTCCCAGTTGCCCACTGCATTGAGCCTAGGAAACACTGTCACCACCGATAAATTTACGATAATTGAACATTTCAATAAGCATTTTGCTACGGCTTTCCACCTGGCTACCCCTACCCCGGCCAACAGCTCTGTACCCCCCGCAGCAACTTGCCCAAGCCCCCCCCCCCCCCCCCCCCCCCGCTTCTCCTTCACCCAAATCCAGATAGCTGATGTTCTGAAAGAGCTGCTAAATCTGGATCCCTTCAAATCTGCTGGGCTAGACAATCTGGACCATTTCTTTCTAATTGTTGCAACCCCTATTACTAGCCTGATCAACCTCTCTTTTGTATCGTCTGAGATCCCTAGAGATTGGAAAGCTGCCGCGGTCATCCCCCTCTTCAAAGGGAGAGACACTCTAGACCCAAACTGTTATAGACCTATATCCATCCTGCCCTGCCTTTTTAAAGTCTTCGAAAGCCAAGTCAATAAACAGATCACTGACCACTTCGAATCCCACCGTACCTTCTCTGCTATGCAATCTGGTTTACGAGCTGGTCATGGGTCACCTCAGCCACGCTCAAGGTACTAAACGATATCATAGCCGCCATCGATAAACGACAGTACTGTGCAGCTGTCTTCATCGACCTGGCCAAGGCTTTCAACTCTGTCAATCACTGCATTCTTATTGGCAGACTCAATAGCCTTGGTTTCTCAAGTGACAGCCTTGCCTGGTTCTCCAACTACTTCTCAGATAGAGTTCAGTGTGTCAAATCGGAGGGCCTGTTGTCCGGACCTCTGGCAGTCTCTATGGGTAGCCACAGGGTTCAATTCTTGGGCCAACCCTATTCTCTATATACATCAACGATGTCGCTCTCGCTGCTGGTGACTCTCTGATCCATCTCTACGCAGATGACACCATTCTGTATACATCTGGCCCTTCTTTGGACACTGTGTTAACTAACCTTCAAACAAGCTTCAATGCCATACAACACTCCTTTCGTGGCCTCCAATTGCTCTTAAATGCTAGTAAAATGAAATGCATGCTTTTCAATCGAACGCTGCAGCACCCGCCCACCAGACTATCATCACTACTCTCGACGGGTCTGACTTAGAATGCGTGGACACCTACAAATACCTCGGCGTCTGGTTAGACTGTAAACTCTCCTTCCAGACTCACATTAACCATCTCCAATACAAAATTAAATCTAGAATTGGCTTCCTTCACGCATGCTGCCAAACATGCCCTTGTAAAACTGACCATCCTACCGATCCTTGACTTTGGCGATGTCATTTACAAAATAGCCTCCTACGCTCTACTCAGCAAATTGGATGTATTCTATCACAGTACCATCCGTTTTGTTACCAAAGCCCCATATACTACCCACCACTGCAACCTGTATGCTCTCATTGGCTGTCCCTCACTCCATATTCGTCACCAAACCCACTGGCTTCAGGTCATCTATAAGTCTTTACTAGGTAAATCCTCGCCTTATCTCAGCTCGCTAGTCAACATAGCAACACCCACCCGTAGCATGCGCTCCAGCAGGTATATTTCACTGGTCATCCCCAAAGCCAACACCTCCTTTGGCCGCCATTCCTTCCAGTTCTCTGCTGCCAATGACTGGAACGAATTGCAAAAATCCATGAAGCTGGAGGTTCCCATCTCCCTCAGCATCAGCTGTCAGAGCTGCTTATCTACAGCAGTCTACATCTACAGTGTTGTTGTTTTTGTCGCACTGCTTTGCTTTGTCTTGGCCAGGTTGTAGTTGTAAATGAGAACTTGTTCTCAACTGGCCTACCTGGTTAAATAAAGGTGAAATAATAATTCAAAACAACTGGAAACTTAGAACTGGGCAATCTCAGACTTCAGTGAGGTCAGATCAAGGCAACTGGGAAATCTGAAAAAAACAAGCTCGGACTGGGAAAATACGTTTTGAGTGGCCATCCAACTCGGAATTCCAAGTCGGGAACCCGGGCCTCTTTCTAGAGCTTCGACCTGAAGATCACGTCATGATTCAACCTTGTTTTTTTCAGTCCCCAGTTGAAAGCATCATAAATCCTGAGAATGACAGACTTTGATGACAGTGTGATGGCAAAAGTTGCCCACTGAGTATCAAGATGATCATGGGTGATATCACACACATAGCTTGTGCTTAGTGATCTACAAATGTGACATCCTCAGTGAGAGGGAACCAGAGAGCCATTTGAAACCCAGCGTTACCAGATAGATTCTTTAGCATCACTTATGTTTAAAAACAGAGTAAAAGGAAGTTTTAGTTCCTCCATGGAGCTAAGTTAGATCACTCAGTTAATAAAGGGTTTTATCCTTCTGTCACGACCGGGCGCATACATAGCCCAAGGTCTGTCACGGTTGGTTGCATTGAGAGACCAAAACGCAGTGCATATTACTATGTAATAATACAATACAAATGACGAACTACTGACACAGAACAAAACACGATATACAAACGTCACATTTAAAACAAAACACGATATTTAAAAGTAACAAAAGCACACTTACTTCTCTGTGACTTGCGAAATATACAATGACATATACAATGACCCACATCCCCGGTGTGGAACATACAAACCTATGTAGGATCCCTAATTAGAGACGATGCACAGCAGCTGCCTCTAATTAGGGATCCAACACAACCCACCACCAGAAACAGAAAGAATAGAACTGTCAGACTCTGACCATGGCTACATAGAGAAGCAAAATGGGCTCTGACACCTTCCAATCACTGCTTTATTTTGAGGGCTTTTGAACAGATACAGAAAACGATGATGGAAATGCATTTTTTAAACAATTTTTAAACGTCTTGAAAGGCTGCTGTAGATCCAGCAATAAAGAAGACATTGACAAGCCAACAGTGGGAGTCTAATATTCATCTACAACACATTTACAACCAGTAGGTTAGCTTTGTAATGCAACTGCTCTCTAAAGATGAGAAAACCATCTTTAGTCAAGGACTACAGAATGGGAGTAACTTTAATGTAGCTGAAGTTACATTGCTGTGATACCAGAAAGCAAACAACTGTTTTATGTCCCCTACACATCAAAGTTATATCCACTGATGACCAAATAGTGTTGCTTATTTTCATGTATTGTACCGAATAAAAATCTAAAGTTCAATGTGTTTCCATCGCATTCTCAATTCTACCGATAGTTTTGTCGTTAAACAGCAAATGTGCCTACCCTGGTCTTGGCACGTGCACTCTGGCCAACAGCTCGCAGATACTGTGCGGGTAGGCTAGTCTACAGTACATGATGAGATTATTATGGATATTGTTATAGTGTTATTGTATTTACCTGCAGTATAGTATGATTACTATTCATGTGTCCATGGTTATTATATTTTCAAACCCAGTTCAGTGCCTTACACCATGAAAAAGAAAGTGGAGGATGAGTTGGAGCGGCTGCAGGAAACAAACATTATTACTCCCATTCAGTTCTCCCGCTGGGCAGCTCGAATCTTTCCCGTTCTGAAAAGTGATGGCATGGTTCGTATAAGTGGGGACTACTGTCACGGTTCGTGCTGAGGGAACGAGGCGCCGAAAACAAAAACAATAAACGTACTACCGTGAACTGTGTCTAGTACACAGACAACGCACTACACAAACAAGCAATGATCCACATGCAGGTGGACGTGAAGTGAACAACTCAAGACAGGTGCCTCTAATTGGGGATCAACCAAAACCCAACACCAACCCTGTGAATGTCAGGACCTGACTGTGGCCATCCCACTCCCTCTAGAGGGAGTCAGAGACCTGGCCTCAGTCAGGCCCTTACAACTACAAACTCACCATCAACAGGGCCTCTAAAATGGACGCTTACCTGCTGCCGCGGTTAGAGGACCTGTTCGCGACGCTTGCAGGAGGCAAGACGTTCTCTAAAGCTTGACATTAGTCATGCCTACCAACAGCTCCTCCTGTACGAGGACTCAAAAGAGTATGTCACAGTCAATACGCACAAAGGCTTGTTCATGTACAAGCACTTGGTTTTCAGAGAGGCGTCCAGTCCAGCCATTTTCCAGTGGACAATGGACAATCTGCTGCATGTAGCAGTGTACCTGGACAACATCCTGGTTACATGGGAGACGGAAGAGGAGCACCTCCACCATCTGGACCAGGTGTTAAAGAGATTGTCCGAGGCAGGCCTGCGCCTGAAGCGTAGCAAGTGCACATTCCAAGCACAGAGTGTGACATACCTAGGGCACAAGATCACAGCGCAGGGTCTGTGACAAAGTCAGGGCAATCAAAGATACTCCAAACCCCAAGAACGTGTCCGTGCTCAGGTCTTCAGGTAGTTCGTGACCCAGAAGACTAAGGTCCACTTTCATCCTCCTCATCTTCTCACCCAGTAGCAGGGGCTGAATGGTGTTGAAGGCACTGGAGAAGTCAAAAAACATAGCCCTCACAGTGCAACCTGCGTTGTCCAGGTGAGAGTAGGCCCTCTGCAGAAGGTAGATGATTGCATTATCCACCCTGATGTTACGCTGATATGCGAACTGTAGGAGGTCCAGTGATGTACACACCAGGGGTCTGAGGTGAGCGAGGACTAACCTTTCCAGGGTCTTCATGATGTGGGATGTTAGCGCTACAGGTCTGAAGTCATTCAGGACAGTGGGGTGCGCCTTCTTGGGCACTGGGACGAGGCAGGATGTTTTCCACAGCACAGGGACCGTTTCCAGGCTCAGGCTAAGGTTGAAGCTTCGCTGGAGTATTCCACACAGTTGGTCAGCACAGACCCTAAGCACCCTTGATGCCATCAGGGCCCGCTGATGTAGTCTCTCCAGCTCTCTCTTCACTTGGTTGGTGGTGAAAGCCAGCCCAGGTGTGGAGGTGGGGGGAAGGGGGGTGTTGAGGATCAGTCCAGAGGGAGCAGGGGCGGAGGTGGGGAGGGGGTCGCTGATTGTCTCAACAGAGGTGTTGTGAGCAAAGTGGGGGTGGGACAGCCGTGAGGGTGTGTGGCCTGGGGAGCTGGAGGGGCGGTGGACAGGGCCAGTATCGAACCTGTTAAAAAATTGGTTACGCGCATTGGCTCTGTCCTGGGTCCCCTCCGTCTGCCCACTGTTTGACTTTTTGAAGCCAGTGATTTTTCTCATACCCTTCCACACCTCTCTCACCTGGCTCTGCCTCAGCTTGTCCTCCATCTTCTCCTTATACCCTCTCTTCCCCTCATCAATCCGCAACTTCAGCTCCCTCTGGACGCATTTCAATTTGTCCCTGTCCCCCTCCTTGAAGGCCCTCTTCTTCTCATTCATTAGGGCCTTGACCCAGGGTGAGCCAGGGTTTATTATTTGGAAAACAGCGTACCTTCCTGGTGGGTACAGTGTTGTCTACACAAAAATTGATATAGTCCGTTATGCAGTCAGTAAGTCCATCAATGTCCTCCCCATGAGCCTCACAGAGCACATCCCAGTCTGTTTCAAAGCAGTCCTGTAGGGCCTCGTTCGCCTCCGGAGACCATCTCCTAATGGTCCTAGTGGTCGCAGGCTGCTGTTGGACCATAGGCCTGTAGAGTGGGGTGAGGTGGACAAGGTTGTGATTCGATCTACCGTGGGGAGGGAGTGCAGTGGAATTGTATGCATCCTTGACATTAGCATTAGCATTAGCATATAACTAGCATATAAGTCCAGAGTTGTATTATTCCTGGTTGGGCACTTCACAGACTGTTAGATAGATAGATAGATAGATAGATAGATAGATAGATAGATAGATAGATAGATAGATAGATAGATAGATAGATAGATAGATAGATAGATAGATAGATAGATAGATAGATAGATAGATAGATAGATAGATAGATAGGGGGAATTTGAACGTGGGCAGCGTTGAAGAGAGAAATGCATGGTTAAAATCCCCCGAAATGGCAAAGAAGGCACTGGGATGCGCTGTCTGTAACCTCGCGATAACAGAGTGGATGACGTCACACGCTGTGTTTCCGTCAGCGGAGGGCCGGATGTAAACAATAACAGCAATGGCCACCGTGAATTCCCTCTGCAAATAGTAGGGTCTCAGGTTAACGGCTAACAGCTCAATGTCCTGGCTACAAAACTGTTTCTTAACAGTAATATGTTTCGGATTACACCATCTGTTGTTAACTAATAAAGCCAACACCATCTGTTGTTATCTAATAAATCACTACTACAACCAGCACAACTGCTGGTTCATTTTGACCATGACAAAGACATCATCCTCTCATGTGAAGCCTCACCCTATGGCATCTGGGCACTCTCTCATCAGATGGAGGACGGGTCAGTGAAACCCATTGGATTTGCATCACGCACGCTGACGAGTGCTGAGAAGGGTTATTCACAGTTGGACAAGGAAGGTTTGGCCATAGTTTTAGCTGTGAAACGCTTTCATCAGTACCTCTCTGAGTCAGAGTGGTCCAGTCTACTTTGTGTTCAAACTGACTGATGGTCGAGTCATGTGCAGACACCAGGACCACATTCGCCTGGGCTATGACAAAGAAAAGACCACGTTTGCAGACGGAACAGCTGCGGGTGGTAGTATAGCAAGTTGAAACCCCACAGGAAACAGTATCTGAGGAATTCAGGGGCATTCAGTGGTTCCTGCAGAGGGTGATGGACCGTCTCTCACAAATACCCAACCCACTCCTCTGCCCTCAGACCCAGCTCCACTGGGGCACGCCTTACCTGTGTTCTGTGGCACACCAGGAGTACTGCGCAAATTACAAAGTAGTCACAAGCCTCCTGAAAGACTATCTCTGTAGTTGAGACTTGGAGATTTGTGTTATGCCGGGCACACACTACACGATTAGTAGCCCGATTTTGTAGCCGATTTCCACCTTCCGACGCTGGACAGCAAAGCCCCGATTTCTTGATGGCTCTACCAATTTTATTTGCCTCATTATCCTGTAGTGTGGGGTATGTTAAGAGTGTTTTTTAAAGATCGGGACCTCACCGATCCGAAATCGCAAATATTAAACATGTTCAATATTTACGATCCGATATCCTGTAGTGTGGGGGGAACTCCGAGGACAGCCGAGTACGCCGGCAAGTGATTGTCACGTGGGAATGACGATAGCCAATTGGGAGCCACGCTGACTTAAAGTCATAATCACGGGAACTCACAACAAGCCATGGCGGCAAAAGCGAAAGTTAGGTGGACATAATATCGCTTCTGACTCTGTCATGGTTAGTGACATCAAGTTCACTCACCTCCAATTCACGATACAGCATGTAGAGTCCATTTTCACGCCGTCTCCACGACTTCGTCCACTGTCTTTTAAGTTTTATTTCACAACTTTGAAATAAAAATATTGCGCAAGCTAGCATTGATAGCTCCTCCAGTTCGTCGTGTTTTGTTTATGCTGAAGTCACAATTTTTATTGCGAGAGATTTGCGGTGTGGTGTGTTCGCCAAATCATTACCCTCCACACACTTAACAATCTAAACCGTAAAACACATGTTTATTTGTCGTTAAGTGTGTGGTCTGTTACGATTTGTAAATTGGAAAGATTGTTTGGAACAGCAGACCTAGTTGAAAATAAATAAGGACTGTCATGTTTTGTTTGTTTACATTTACAGTTCTAAAGTGAAAAAATCACTGATATAGTTTACTTGTTAACCTTATGTTCTAGTGTTATAGTGTGGACACTATATAAATAATTACATTGAATATGTTATTGTACTTACAGTACCCAGCTCCTGGATTTAGCACACGCAGCGCTGCTGCACCCCAGGGAAAAGTTTGATATTCCGGATGAGTTGAAAAGGCGACGGCGTGGAGGCAGGGCGGGATTGAAGTGTAAGGCGAAGCTGAGGAAGTACAAGCCGGCTATACCGTCTATCATTATGGGCAACGTGAGGTCACTACATAACAAAATGGACGAGCTTGAGGCTCTTGTCTGTGGGCAAAGGTACTATTGGGAAGCGAGCCTAATGTTTTTTACTGAGACTTGGCTGAACGATAACATCCCCATAGAGAACGTCACTATCGGCGGTTTCCAGACCATCAGAGTGGACAGGAATAGCGTCTCTTCCGGCAAGAGCAAGGGTGGTGGGCTGGCTTTATTAGTAAACAACAGATGGTGTAATCCGAACCATATTACTCTTAAGGAAGAGTTTTGTAGCTCGGACATTGAGCTGTTAGCCGTTAGCCTGAGACCCTACTATTTGCAGAGGGAATTCACGGTGGCCATTGCTGTTATTGTTTACATCCCGCCCTCTGCGGACGCAAGCACAGCATGTGACGTCATCCACTCTGTTATCGCGAGGTTACAGTTTGTGCGACTACAGAGCTGTGCGACTACAGAGCGGTGTGTCAGAACGGGCAGTTAGCAACACAGGGGCCCCCCAGGGAATGGTCCTGTCCCCCTTCCTGTTCACCCTCTACACCTCGGACTTCAAATATAACTCTGAAACATGGCACCTACAGAAGTTCTCGGATGACTCCGCAATTGTATGGTACATCAGGGGTGGGCAGGAGGAGGAGTACAGGAGCACAATCAGTGACTTTGTGTTGTGGTGTGAGCAGAACCACCTTCAGCTCAACATCAGCAAAATGGTGACTGCAGTCCCTATACAGGGGATGGATGTGGAAATGGTTGGGTCATATAAGTTCCTGGGAGTCCATATGGACAATAGGCTGGAATGGGCTGGTAACACCGGGGTTCTGTACAAAAAGGGCCAGAGCCGACTCTACTTTCTGAGGAGGTCCTTCAACGTGTGCAGTAAACTACTGCATACCTTCTACCAGTCTGTGATGGGCAGTGCTATCTTTTTTGCAGTGGTGTGCTGGGGAGCCAACATAAAAGCTGGTCATGCTTCTCGGGTAAATAAGCTGATTAGGAAGGCTAGCTCTGTCCTGGGGATGAGCCTTGACACTCTAGAGGAGGTGGCGGAGAGACGGATCCTGGCCAAACTGCTGGCCAACGTCACCCACCCTCTGCATGCCATGGTTATGACGCAGAGGAGCACCTTCAGTCACAGACTGATCCCACCACGGTGTGCCAGAGAGCGCTACAGGAGGTCCTTCCTGCCGGCGGCAATTAGACTATATAATGCCTCACCGGAGTGCCGTGCCGTCGGCAACATAGATCTGGAACTGTTGGGGTGCCTCCATCCAGTAACTCTGGTCCGTAATCACTCATTCACTCAGGACTTATTTATTCATTCAGGTCTGTATATACATACTCATGTACAGTTGTTATATCATATCACGTGCAATATTGCAAGTCATTCTTGGACTTAACTTACATAGTCATTCACTCAGGAATGCATATTAGTATCCTGTCAGTTGCATCTTTTCTCATTGCTTTTAGTATATCGAATATGCAATACGTGCAGTTATATGTAATTAAACCCTGCACACTAAGGACTGTATTTTAAGGGAATTACTATTATTACCCCAAATTATATCATACACACATTTAGCTATTTAAGTATCTGTTCCTGTCATTTACCTGTACAGTTTATGTAACCATGCAATTATTCACTTACCTGTAAATATAACTGTATATTTACCCACACAGCTAATTTAACCATGCAAAATATTCACTTACCTGTTCATTTAACCAGTCTGTCTATTATGTAAACTATTATTACCCTCGCTCATATCATATGCATTTTTAGCTATTGAAGTATTTGTCTGCCATCGACCTGTATAGTATAGTTAACCATCCAACATCCACCAATGTATAGTGTACATATTCAGCCAACCACCCATACTATGCAATGTCTTTTTATAGCTTTTTTGCACTCCAGATATCTTGTATTTCTATACTTTTTCATACTGCCTCTCTATGTATCATGTACTGTGTATCTGTCTTTTGTGTATTTTCGTTCTGGCATTTTGCACCTGCCCTATGTTTTGTTGTAGCTGCTTGACAAAGAAATGTCCCCCTCGGGGATCAATAAAGTAGCTACCTACCTACAGTATCTATCTATAGTATGATTACTATTCATTTGTGCATGGTTATTATTGGCATTGGCCTTGACCGTGACCTTTCCCCTTGGATGATGTCATCACCCAGAGTTGTACCTGTTCAATGTGATTCTACCACAGGTTGAGTGGGCTGTATCGCTTTGCTGTTTTTGTACCGTTTGTACATGGCTGTACACCTTTTATTTATTAGGTTGAAAGTAAAGGAAGGTAATATGGAATTGCGTGTGGGCATTCCTTGTCAAGTTACTACAGATATGATTGCAAATATTTGTATTTGTCAAATGTCAGTCAAGCATCGATCATCAGGTCACCAGAATAAGACCCTCGATATGTATTGGACAGGAGCATCAAGATCACCGTGCACTTTCACCACCCTGTGAAGTTCTTCATAACTTATTTGATCTGTAGCCTAAAAAACGTTCTCACATTATATATTTTACCAACAAAAGGATCCCACCATGTCGAACGAACAAACTATCTGCCTGGGTTAAAAAAAATTACAGAAGATTCCTGTTTCCGTCACAGCTGTCATGATTTGTTTTTTTTTATACGGTATGACTTTATTCACATAAAAACTGTGGATGGAAACCGTGGTTACAAAGAATAGTTTTTTAGGACCTTTCTTCTTCTCTTTTTAACACAGATCATAGAAACACTGGTGGAATTGCCCTTTAACGTCCACTGAAAAGCACCGAGCACATTGCTTAAGGTGGGTTTCAAAGTGACAGATGCTTAAAAAACCGGCAGCACCTCCCTTCTTCGGAAAGACAGGCCCTACTAGTTCTACTTTATCAGAGAGCCATTGTTCCTGATGATCTTTGAGAGGCATTTCAACCTTTTTACTGGCGTAGAAAAGCTGTCAACGAAGGGCTGTGTTGCGAGTAAAGAAATTGCCATATTAGTTTATGATTTACTGTGCAACTGGATGGGCTCTAAAGTGCTCACTGTGAAAACACTCTACTCTCTCTCTCTCTCTCTCTCTCACACACATTGATTTGTTTCAAACCCCCTATTGTTTTCTCTTTCTCTAAGCACTCTCTGTCACTCTCTTTGGCATCTTGCCCTGTATTCCCCTGCTCTTTGAAGATGAGCTGTAGCAGCATCTAACTAGACTTCCTGTGTCATCTCCTCTGATCAGAGGATGTGAACTGTCATCTACAAATCTGGTGTACAAATGAGCATTTCGCTACACCCCCAAAATCATCTGATAAATATGTGTATGTGACCAATAACATTTTATTTTATTTGAATTTGATTTGAATGTAAGCATTTGCTGTTAGGTTCATGGCAAGCATCAAATGGTTTGAAGTTTGTGTACTTCAACTGCACATTCAAGCTTTCAACACATGACATGCTGTGTCAATATTAATGGTATAACTGTGGATGTAGTAACTCATATAACTGTGGATGTAGTAACTGACTGTGGATGTAGTAACTAAAAAGCTTTGGAGAACCTTTAATGAAATTCTGGGAAAAAAGACAAACTCGGCTCCATCGTTCATTGAATCAGATGGCTCATCCATCACAAAATCCACTGATATTGCCAACTACTTGTCACGAGTGGGTGCATGGAGAGACCAAGACGCAGCGCAGGGATAGTAGTTCGACATTCTTTTATTTTACTATGTAATCCTTTCTATGAATTACTATGTATAAACAAACTAAAAATGCGAACCACTTACTACAAAACAAACACACTAGACAAACGTCACGTTAAACAAAACCAACACGAATGAACGGACGTAAAGAATAGCACACTTACTTTCACCGTGACTGCGAAATACATCGACATGTAACGATAACAACCCACACCACGTGAAGGACAGACTCAACATATATTGGATCCCTAATTAGAGACAACGGGTAGCAGCTGCCTCTAATTAGAGATCCACCCAAAACCCACAAAGAAACAGAAAAGAAAGACACTGTCAGACTCTGACCATAGCTACATAGAGAAGCAAATAGGCTTCTCTATGGCCAGAGCCTGACAGTACCCCCCCCCCCAAGGCGCGGACTCCCGGACGCCAAAAACAAACAAAAACAAACACACAAAACAGGCAAGGTTAATGGGAGGGAAGACTAGTCCCTCGGGGGCGGCTCTGGCTCCGGTGAGTTGGACAGTTTTGTCCCATGCCCTTTTCTTATCACCGGGCCCGGACTGGGCACCGGTGGGGCAAACGGCTCCGGCCATGGAGTGGGGTAAACAACCGGGCCCGGACTGGGCAACGGTGGGGCAAACGGCTCCGGCCATGGAGCGGGGAAAACAACCGGGCCCGGACTGATCACCGGTGGGGCAAACGGCTCCGGCCATGGAGCGGGGAAAACAACCGGGCCCGGACTGGGCACCGGTGTGGTAAACGGCTCCGGCCATGGGGCGGGGAAAACAACCGGGCCCGGACTGGGCACCGGTGGGGCAACCGGCTCCGGCCATGGAGTGGGAAAAACACCCGGGCTCGGACTGGGCCATGGTGGGGCAAACGGCTCCGGCCATGGAGTGGGGAAAACAACCGGGCCCGGACTGGGCACCGGTGGGACAACCGGCTCCGGCCATGGAGCTGGGCTATAAACCGGGCCCGGACTGGGCACCGGTGGGGTAAACTGCTCCGGCCATGGAGCTGGGAAAACAGCCGGGCCCGGACTGGGCACCGGTGGGGCGGACTGCTCAGGCTCTGAAGCGGAGCAGACGGCTGGACCCGGATTGGGTACCGGTGGAGCGGACTGCTCTGGCACTGAGGCGGAGCAGGCGGCTGGACCCGGACTGGGTACCGGTGGAGCGGACTGCTCTGGCACTGAGGCGGAGCAGGCGGCTGGGCCCGGACTGGGTACCGGTGGAGCGGACTGCTCTGGCACTGAGGCGGAGCAGACGGCTGGACCCGGATTGGGTACCGGTGGAGCGGACTGCTCTGGCACTGAGGCGGAGCAGGCGGCTGGACCCGGATTGGGTACCGGTGGAGCGGACTGCTCTGGCACTGAGGCGGAGCAGGCGGCTGGACCCGGACTTGGTACCGGTGGAGCGGACTGCTCTGGCACTGAGGCGGAGCAGGCGGCTGGACCCGGATTGGGTACCGGTGGAGCTGACTGCTCTGGCACTGAGGTGGAGCAGGCGGCTGGACCCGGACTTGGTACCGGTGGAGCGGACTGCTCTGGCACTGAGGCGGAGCAGACGGCTGGACCCGGATTGGGTACCGGACCCGGATTGGGTACCGGTGGAGCGGACTGCTCTGGCACTGAGGCGGAGCAGACGGCTGGACCCGGATTGGGCACCGGTGGAGCGGACTGCTCTGGCACTGAGGCGGAGCAGACGGCTGAACCCGGAATGGGTACCGGTGGGGGCTCAGGGCTGCTGGCCTTGGCTGGAGGCGGCGGGACGCTGGCCTTGGCTGGAGGCGGCGGGACGCTGACCTTGGCTGGAGGCGGCGGGGCGCTGACCTTCGCTGGAGGCGGCGGGGCGCTGACCTTCGCTGGAGGCGGCGGGGCGCTGACCTTCGCTGGAGGCGGCGGGGCGCTGACCTTCGCTGGAGGCGGCGGGGCGCTGACCTTCGCTGGAGGCGGCGGGGCGCTGACCTTCGCTGGAGGCGGCGGGGCGCTGACCTTGGCTGGAGGCGGCGGGGCGCTGACCTTCGCTAGAGGCGGCGGGGCGCTGACCTTCGCTGGAGGCGGCGGGGCGCTGACCTTCGCTGGAGGCGGCGGGGCGCTGACCTTCGCTGGAGGCGGCGGGGCGCTGACCTTCGCTGGAGGCGGCGGGGCGCTGACCTTCGCTGGAGGCGGCGGGGCGCTGACCTTCGCTGGAGGCGGCGGGGCGCTGACCTTCGCTGGAGGCGGCGGGGCGCTGACCTTCGCTGGAGGCGGCGGGGCGCTGACCTTCGCTGGAGGCGGCGGGGCGCTGACCTTCGCTGGAGGCGGCGGGGCGCTGACCTTCGCTGGAAGCGGCGGGGCGCTGACCTTCGCTGGAGGTTTAGGGGCGCTGACCTTCGCAGGAGGTTTAGGGGCGCTGACCTTCGCTGGAGGTTTAGGGGCGCTGACCTTCGCTGGAGGTTTAGGGGCGCTGACCTTCGCTGGAGGTTTAGGGGCGCTGACCTTCGCTGGAGGTTTAGTGCGGGGAGCCGGCACGGGTCGTACCGGACTGGGGAGGCGCACTGGAGGTCGTGTGCGTGGAGCAGGCACAGGAAGCACCTGGCTAGGCACACGCACTGGAGCTCGGGTGCTGGGAGTAGAGCAGAGGTCCGGACCCGGACTGGACATCGGAGAAGCGGATTGCTCTGGCATGGAGGTGGAGTAGACGATCGGACCCAGACTGGGCACCGGAGGAGCGAATTGCTCTGGCAGGGAGGTGGAGTAGACAACCGGACCCGGACTGGACACCGGTGGAGCGGACTGCTCCGGCCTGGGAGTGGAGTAGACGACCGGATCCGGGCTGGACCACTCCGCCATCTCCCTCTCGACCTCCCTTTCTATCTCCACCAATTCTTCCAACGCACCTCCATAATACTCCTCCAAGTATTCCTCCTGCTCCTTGCTCTGAGCGCCCCATTGGTACCTCGGTCTCCCTATGGGCCACATGGGGAGTGGTGTTGGCTCCTCCTCCCTATAGCCAGACCACCCCCATAGCCTCCCCCCAAGATTACATTGGGGTTGTTTGCGGGAGTTGCCTTTTCTTGCGCGTCGCGCATAACGCGGCGGCACCTCCTCTCTCTCCCTCTCTCCCCAGTTACGCTGCTTGGTCTCGCAGTGGTGGGTTGTTCTGTCACGAGTGGGTGCATGGAGAGACCAAGACGCAGCGCAGGGATAGTAGTTCGACATTCTTTTATTTTACTATGTAATCCTTTCTATGAATTACTATGTATAAACAAACTAAAAATGCGAACCACTTACTACAAAACAAACACACTAGACAAACGTCACGTTAAACAAAACCAACACGAATGAACGGACGTAAAGAATAGCACACTTACTTTCACCGTGACTGCGAAATACATCGACATGTAACGATAACAACCCACACCACGTGAAGGACAGACTCAACATATATTGGATCCCTAATTAGAGACAACGGGTAGCAGCTGCCTCTAATTAGAGATCCACCCAAAACCCACAAAGAAACAGAAAAGAAAGACACTGTCAGACTCTGACCATAGCTACATAGAGAAGCAAATAGGCTTCTCTATGGCCAGAGCCTGACAGTACCCCCCCCCCCCAAGGCGCGGACTCCCGGACGCCAAAAACAAACAAAAACAAACACACAAAACAGGCAAGGTTAATGGGAGGGAAGACTAGTCCCTCGGGGGCGGCTCTGGCTCCGGTGAGTTGGACAGTTTTGTCCCATGCCCTTTTCTTATCACCGGGCCCGGACTGGGCACCGGTGGGGCAAACGGCTCCGGCCATGGAGTGGGGTAAACAACCGGGCCCGGACTGGGCAACGGTGGGGCAAACGGCTCCGGCCATGGAGCGGGGAAAACAACCGGGCCCGGACTGGGCACCGGTGGGGCAACCGGCTCCGGCCATGGAGTGGGAAAAACACCCGGGCTCGGACTGGGCCATGGTGGGGCAAACGGCTCCGGCCATGGAGTGGGGAAAACAACCGGGCCCGGACTGGGCACCGGTGGGACAACCGGCTCCGGCCATGGAGCTGGGCTATAAACCGGGCCCGGACTGGGCACCGGTGGGGTAAACTGCTCCGGCCATGGAGCTGGGAAAACAGCCGGGCCCGGACTGGGCACCGGTGGGGCGGACTGCTCAGGCTCTGAAGCGGAGCAGACGGCTGGACCCGGATTGGGTACCGGTGGAGCGGACTGCTCTGGCACTGAGGCGGAGCAGGCGGCTGGACCCGGACTGGGTACCGGTGGAGCGGACTGCTCTGGCACTGAGGCGGAGCAGGCGGCTGGGCCCGGACTGGGTACCGGTGGAGCGGACTGCTCTGGCACTGAGGCGGAGCAGACGGCTGGACCCGGATTGGGTACCGGTGGAGCGGACTGCTCTGGCACTGAGGCGGAGCAGGCGGCTGGACCCGGATTGGGTACCGGTGGAGCGGACTGCTCTGGCACTGAGGCGGAGCAGGCGGCTGGACCCGGACTTGGTACCGGTGGAGCGGACTGCTCTGGCACTGAGGCGGAGCAGGCGGCTGGACCCGGATTGGGTACCGGTGGAGCTGACTGCTCTGGCACTGAGGTGGAGCAGGCGGCTGGACCCGGACTTGGTACCGGTGGAGCGGACTGCTCTGGCACTGAGGCGGAGCAGACGGCTGGACCCGGATTGGGTACCGGACCCGGATTGGGTACCGGTGGAGCGGACTGCTCTGGCACTGAGGCGGAGCAGACGGCTGGACCCGGATTGGGCACCGGTGGAGCGGACTGCTCTGGCACTGAGGCGGAGCAGACGGCTGAACCCGGAATGGGTACCGGTGGGGGCTCAGGGCTGCTGGCCTTGGCTGGAGGCGGCGGGACGCTGGCCTTGGCTGGAGGCGGCGGGACGCTGACCTTGGCTGGAGGCGGCGGGGCGCTGACCTTCGCTGGAGGCGGCGGGGCGCTGACCTTCGCTGGAGGCGGCGGGGCGCTGACCTTCGCTGGAGGCGGCGGGGCGCTGACCTTCGCTGGAGGCGGCGGGGCGCTGACCTTCGCTGGAGGCGGCGGGGCGCTGACCTTCGCTGGAGGCGGCGGGGCGCTGACCTTCGCTGGAGGCGGCGGGGCGCTGACCTTCGCTGGAAGCGGCGGGGCGCTGACCTTCGCTGGAGGTTTAGGGGCGCTGACCTTCGCAGGAGGTTTAGGGGCGCTGACCTTCGCTGGAGGTTTAGGGGCGCTGACCTTCGCTGGAGGTTTAGGGGCGCTGACCTTCGCTGGAGGTTTAGGGGCGCTGACCTTCGCTGGAGGTTTAGTGCGGGGAGCCGGCACGGGTCGTACCGGACTGGGGAGGCGCACTGGAGGTCGTGTGCGTGGAGCAGGCACAGGAAGCACCTGGCTAGGCACACGCACTGGAGCTCGGGTGCTGGGAGTAGAGCAGAGGTCCGGACCCGGACTGGACATCGGAGAAGCGGATTGCTCTGGCATGGAGGTGGAGTAGACGATCGGACCCAGACTGGGCACCGGAGGAGCGAATTGCTCTGGCAGGGAGGTGGAGTAGACAACCGGACCCGGACTGGACACCGGTGGAGCGGACTGCTCCGGCCTGGGAGTGGAGTAGACGACCGGATCCGGGCTGGACCACTCCGCCATCTCCCTCTCGACCTCCCTTTCTATCTCCACCAATTCTTCCAACGCACCTCCATAATACTCCTCCAAGTATTCCTCCTGCTCCTTGCTCTGAGCGCCCCATTGGTACCTCGGTCTCCCTATGGGCCACATGGGGAGTGGTGTTGGCTCCTCCTCCCTATAGCCAGACCACCCCCATAGCCTCCCCCCAAGATTACATTGGGGTTGTTTGCGGGAGTTGCCTTTTCTTGCGCGTCGCGCATAACGCGGCGGCACCTCCTCTCTCTCCCTCTCTCCCCAGTTACGCTGCTTGGTCTCGCAGTGGTGGGTTGTTCTGTCACGAGTGGGTGCATGGAGAGACCAAGACGCAGCGCAGGGATAGTAGTTCGACATTCTTTTATTTTACTATGTAATCCTTTCTATGAATTACTATGTATAAACAAACTAAAAATGCGAACCACTTACTACAAAACAAACACACTAGACAAACGTCACGTTAAACAAAACCAACACGAATGAACGGACTTAAAGAATAGCACACTTACTTTCACCGTGACTGCGAAATACATCGACATGTAACGATAACAACCCACACCACGTGAAGGACAGACTCAACATATATTGGATCCCTAATTAGAGACAACGGGTAGCAGCTGCCTCTAATTAGAGATCCACCCAAAACCCACAAAGAAACAGAAAAGAAAGACACTGTCAGACTCTGACCATAGCTACATAGAGAAGCAAATAGGCTTCTCTATGGCCAGAGCCTGACACTACTTTAATGACTTTTTCATTGACAAGATAAGCAAACGTAGGTATGACATGCCAGCAACAAACGCTGACACTACACATCCAAGTATATCTGACTAAATTATGAAAGACAAGAATTGTACTTTTGAATTCTGTAAAGTCAGTGTGGACGAGTTGAAAAAGTGATTGTTGTCTATCAACAATGACAAGCAACCGAGGTCTGACAATCTGGATGGAAAATTACTGAGGATAGTAGCCCCTCCTATTTGCCACATCTTCAATTTAAGCATACTAGAAAGAATGTGCCCTCAGGCTAAAGTCATTCCGCTACCCAAGAATAGTAAAGCCCCTTTAGAGAGTATACAGTATACACATTTCTTCAAAAAGTAATAGATGGCCTATTTTTAGTGCTGGTGTTATCTCCTTATATGGTCATCCTGTCCAGATGTTCTCACGCTATCGTGTGAGTGCTTATGTAACATGATATTGCAGCTGTTACTTTGAAGTAAAGCAAATGTTTGCAATAAAAATGTCCTGTTGATTGGTGGGTAGTGACCTTGTTGAATTGTAGAATGTGTTTGAACATTTGAATCAGTTGTGAATGGGGGCAGGCTGAGTTTGAAAAGTTTAAACAGGTGGTACATTTTTGTAGTGAACTTATGGAGTGAGCTTGTGAGTAAAGAGAGATAAACTAAATAAAACATGGCTCCTAGAACAATTATTGGTGTATTGTGTCCTTCTTGTCATGAACACAATGACAAAACCATCAATGCCATTCTTTATGATGCACATGAGTGTTTTAATGGTGTGATTGATACGAGTGAAGGACATCTATCTACATCTAAGGACATATATTTTCCAACCAGAGGATTCTACAGTGAAGATTTTCACAAACAGCTGCCTCAACACCCTTTTTCAGACAAAAAACGGGAGTTTTTCACCTGCGTTGCGCCCAAGAGAATGGCTTAAGATAAGACTTGCTCTATGTCAGATCGGACAGGCCCTTAGTGGAACTTCCCTGCCTGGGTATGCTTTGGAAGAGGAAGTCTGCAGTCGAGATGATTTGAAAGCCATAAGAATCTCTTCAGTGGCCTATAGTCCAGATTCCAAAGTGACAATTTTAGGATGTTCTGAATTCAATAGCTCAAATACCACCAAATCTGTAAGCACATATGTATTTTCCAAAGCATGCACAGAGGTCAACTACTTTGTGCCTGTCTTTAGCTTCAGATGGTGAGATTATTTTAAAGTGCTTGTTATGATGAAACAAATGGAAAGTCTTTTTCAACATCGTGAACATTTACGAAGATGGACCCTTCTGTCCCCGAGACATAACTTGGGTTTAACGGCACGTAGGCTGACATATCCGGGAAAAGGAAATATACAAAACCTGGAAGGCCCTGGAGGTTCCAGCGTAGAAGTCTATTTATTCCTTGAGCAGTAGCCATTGTTTTTTATTCATACTGTTTGTAAACAATAGCTTTTGCCCTCTAAAGTTCTATTTGAACCTCTTATTATATCAAACCTCTCAAACTAGAAACTATGATTAGAAAGTATGATTAGAAACTATGGCCAACTATGTTCAAACTAGGATAAGAAACTATGAACAACTATGAAGCCATGTCTGTGTGTCAGTGATGATCTATTATTTAATTGTGTAATATTAATCTCTCTCTCGCTCTACTACCTCTCTATACCAAAGTAACAAATATTTAACAACATTTCAAAGTTTTGCAACAGTTATGAAAGACAATGACAACCAATTTTTGGGGAATTATTAATATTATAGTGTGCATCTCTGATAACTTTGTGTTATATAGATCTCTCTCTCTCACTCTCTTTCAATAAAACTTGACATGACTACTGGCAATGTCATTATTTTCGTCACCATCAAACAATGGTTGAATTGCATTATTTTTCTTTGTACAGTCGTGGTCAAAGGTTTTGAGAATGACACAAGTATTGGTCTCCACAAAGTTTGCTGTATCAGTGTTCTTAGATCTTTATGTCAGTAGTTACTATGGTACACTGAAGTATAATTACAAGTATTCGATGAGTGTCAAAGCCTTTCATTGACAATGACATTCAGTTTATGCAAAGAGTCAATATTTGCAGTGTTGACCCTTCTTTTTCAAGACCTCTGCAATCTGCCCTGGCATGCTGTCAATTAACTTCTGGGCCACATCCTGACTGATGGCAGGACATTCTTGCATAATCAATGCATGGAGTTTGTCAGAAGTTGTGGGTTTTTGTTTGTCCACCCGCCTCTTGAGGATCGACCACAAGTTCTGCCTTATGGCAAGGTGCTCCATCATGCTGGAAAAGGCATTTTCTTGGATGGTTGCAAAAGCCAAACTGTTCTTGGATGGTTGGTAGAAGTTGCTCTCGGAAGACGTGTTGGTACCATTCTTTATTCATGGCTGTGTTCTTAGGCGAAATTGTGAGTGAGCCCACTCCCTTGGCTGAGAAGCAACCCCACACATGAATGGTCTCAGGATGCTTTACTGTTGGCATGACACAGGACTGATGGTAGCGCTCACCTTGTCTTCTCCGGACAAGGTGTTTTCCGGATGGCCCAAACAATCGGAAAAGGGATTCATCAGAGAAAATGACTCCTGGAGTAAAGTGGCTTCTTTGCTGCCCTTCTTGACACCAGGCCATCTTCCAAAAGTCTTCGCCTCACTGTGCATGCAGATGCACTCACACCTGCCTGCTGCCATTCCTGAGCAAGCTCTGCACCGATTCCGCAGCTGAATCAGCTTTAGGAGACGGTCCTGGAGCTTGCTGGACTTTCTTGGGCGCCCTGACGCCTTCTTCACAACAATTGAACCTCTCTCCTTGAAGTTCTTGATGATCCGATGAATGGTTGATTTAGGTGCAATCTTACTAGCAGCAATATCCTTGCCTGTGAAGCCCTTTTTGTGCAAAGTAATAATGATGGCACGTGTTTCCTTGCAGGTAACCATGGTTGACAGAGGAAGAACAACCACCCTCCTTTTAAAGCTTCCAGTCTAATATTCTGACTCAATCAGCATGACAGTACATGCACAGAGCTTCCAATGGCTGGAGCCAATCAACGTGGTAAATAAAAAATACCCAAATAAAACTTATGTGAAAAGATGTGGTCAAAGTAAAGCTTCTGTGTTTACTATTATTTTTTTGTTACAACAAACAGGTCTTCCTAACATTTGCCATAACTAGCCTATAAGGGCTACCAAATATTCACCTGGACACACACGGGAGGGGGAGGGACAACCACATGCACTTCTAAGTTATTGAGGTGAGAACATAATTGATATATTGTATTTAAAATAATTGACCCATAAGAGAACACATGACCAAAGCAAGGCATGACCCATGTAGAATTAAAACAGCATTATTCTTAATGAGAAATATAATCTAATAAACAAATGTTTGCATAACCAAAGATATGAAAACTGGCTCCAACATTGTATTTAGCTATGTATAAAACGTATTGGCAGTAAGGTATTTGAGAATAACAATAGACAATAGTCATTGTGGGTCGTTTAGGGATAACTATAGTGAAGGTTCATGAATGTTAAAGATTTGTTCACAGTGGTGATTTTGAAAGAGAGGGGATTAGAACCCCAAAGTAATAGTGGTAAGAAAGATCATAAAGGTAATTTCAGATTCAGGTTTAGTGGGTAATAACTTTATGGAAACCACTATTCACACTATGTGGATTATAAACATGTGCAGACACAGAGAACCATCACATCAAGAAGGTGTAACAGGGATGAATGGCTATTCAATGTACAACAGTAGTCTTCGGTAGCAAGCAATACGTGTTAAATATGTTTGCATACATCCATGACTGAATGGTTTCACAAACTCCTTAAAAGCTTTTGTAAGTAAGTTGTAACAGGACTCATTCAGAAGTCTGAATTAACCTAGAGACACCAAAACATCAACGTTTAGAGAAGCTTGGAGATTATTCCCCAAGTAAGGTGCAAAGAGCTGATTTACCTAACTGTACAGACAAGGAATTTCCATGGTAGATGTTCGCTACAGAGGGAGTTTACAGTATGTCAAAGAGCTTTATAAAGGAAAAGAGAGCAATGATTTGACCTACGTGACCTTAAAGAGGGTCATCCTACTTTAGGATAGAGAATGCAGGGATGTGTACGGAACCTGGACCCATAATAAAACAAAGTGCTCTCTGGTCAAATGCATCTAAAGGCTTTAATGAAGTGGTAGCTGCATTCATATAGATGATTTCGCCATAGTCTAGGACCAGTACGAACATTGATTGAATGTTCTGCTTTGTACTATTAAGCAAGAGGCCTGACCTATTTCTATAGAAGAAGCCCCTATTTATATTCAGCATCTTAATTAACTAACTCATCAATACGGTTTTTAAAAGACAACTTAATGTCTGTACATATACAGCATACTAGGTACATACACTTCAATCTTTAGAATCATTTTTGTGCACTCTAGAAAACAACATATACTTAGTTTTACACGTATTCGATAATAATTTAAGGTCAATAATATTTTCTGCAAAATAATGAAAGTATACTGTAGTTCAGATAGAGCATGATCAGTAGGACGGGCGAGTACACAACTGTCTGCATACAGGTGCAGGTAACAGTTTATTAATATTATATTTATATTTTTCTGACAAAACAATATTTCTAATGTATACAATATAACAGCAGGATAGTGAGTGAGTGTGTGTGTGTGTGTGTGTGTGTGTGTGTGTGTGTGTGTGTGTGTGTGTGTGTGTGTGTGTGTGTGTGTGTGTGTGTGTGTGTGTGTGTGTGTGTCTGTTTTCTTTACTAATACTTCACCAGGATAGTGGATTTACAAATCGTATCAGAAAAGCATTAGCTTGAATTCCAAGCGTGTTTTCTGCTATGTGGACAATTGTACCACTGAAACACAGACTCCTTGCAGGACTGAAATTAACACACAGGCTGGAAAACGAATTAGAAAGCATTAGCTTGAATTTCTGCTATGTGGACACATAGCGTCTTCATACACACTTGATACGCCTTAAAAGGTAGTCCTTCCTCCACGTCAGGGAATTGAACCCCAGTCTCCCACATGACAGGCGGGGATACTCACCACTATACTAACGAGGAGTAAGTGGTTACATGTTACCCTGTTATTATTCAAAAAAGTCTACCTACTGAGAACACATAAATGTCCAAAGTGTAAATGTTGGTCTTATCCCCAATTAGAGGCAGCTGTTTTGAGTTGTTTCTAACTGTATTACCAGTGTACAGATTCAAACACACATACATACACGTTCAGAGCCAAAGGTCATGCCGTCCTCGGACGCACCAAAACAGACAGTTGTTATCAAAGACACACACACACACACACACACACACACACACACACACACACACACACACACACACACACACACACACACACACACACAAACATCTTCCAGGAACCCTTGGCTCTTGTGTATAGAGAAACAGAGATGAACAGACCGGTGAGACAGACAGAGAGAGGGAGAGAGATTTAATTCAAGGTAAATTACATTTTAAAACCTTTACTTCTTCAAAATATGTTAATACCTACATTTAAACATTATTATTAAAAAGTGCACTATGCAATATTAAACTATACCTTATGTTTTTTTTACAAAAATATGTATAAATCCTACATATTATTATTACCCCAATACTACACTTTAATACCCATTAACTGTTTACATGTATAATTGTTTTGTTGTAGGAAAGATTCTAAATGTATATGTCTTAGAAATAGTGGTTTCAGTAAGATTTTCTCTGCTTGTAAACCCACGTAACCTAAAGCCACCCCACTCACACACACCCACCCACCCACCCACACACTCAGCCAAAGGAAGAGCCCTATGTCCAGAAATTACATTTTAAAAAATGTTACTACCTACATTTAAACATTATTATTCAAAGTTTACTATGCATTATTAAAATATAACTCTTTTTTACTAAACCTTTCTAAATATTATTATTTACCCAAAACTACACTTTAATTACCAATAAATGTTTACATGTATAATTGTTTTTTGCTTATTAACTGTATTCATATAAAATAAGTATTTTCCTGTGTGTAAACCCCCAGCTCGTAAACCCCCCGAGGGCAGAGGGCCCTGGGAATAGAGAGAGAGCCTGATATTTCATTCAATGTAAATTACATTTTAAAACCATTTATTTAAACATATTATAATTATTAAAAATTACTACACATTACTACACAATACATGTTTGTATGCATAATTCTCTTTTAACTCCTTTCTATTGTAACCCAACACCCCCATCAGTCTCCAAATCACCATCTTCAAGCTGTGAGGGCATCAGACATGGCCTCTTCCACGCTAGACCTCCAGGGCCTTCCAGGTTTTGTATATTTATTTTTCCCGGATATATCAGCCTCGAGACATAACCCAAGTTATGTCTCGAGGACAGAAGGGTCCATCTTCGTAAATGTTCACGATGTTGGAAAAGATTTTCCACTTGTTTCATCATAACAAGCACTTTAAAATAATCTTGCCATCTGAAGCTAAAGACGGGCACAAAGCAGTTGACCTCTGTGCATGCTTTGGAAAAGACATGTGTGCTAACAGATTTGGTGGCATTTGAGCTATTGAATTCAGAACAACCTTAAATTGTGACTTTGGAATCCTGACTATAGGCCACTGAAGAGATTCTTATGGCTTTCAAATCATCTCGACCGCAGACTTCCTCTTCCAAGGCGTACCCAGGCAGGGAAATTCCATTCAGGGCCTGTTCGATCTGGGCGCAACGCAGTTTTTTTGTCTGAAAAAGGGTGTTGAGGCAGCTGTTTGTGAAAATCTTCACTGTAGAATCCTCTGGTTGGAAAATGTAGCCCACATGTCCTTCACTCGTATCAATCACACCATTAAAACACTCATGTGCATCACAAAGAATGGCATTGATGGTTTTGTCATTGTGTTCCTTACAAGAAGGACACAATACACCAAGAATTGTTCTAGGAGCCATGTTTTATTTAGTTTATCTCTCTTTACTCACAAGCTCACTCCATAAGTTCACTACAAAAAATTCCCACCTGTTTAAACTTTCCAAACTCAGCCTGTCCCCATTCAATACATAAATTCACAACTGTTTCAAATGTTCAAACACATTCAACAAGTTATTACCCACCAATCATCAGGACATTTTTATTTCTAACATTTGCTTTACTTCAAAGGCACAGCTGCACTATCATGTTACATAAGCACCACCTAAATTTACTTCAAATGAACAGCTGCAATATCATGTTACATAAGCACTCACACGATAGCATGAGAACATCCGGACAGGATGACCATAAGGACATAACACCGGGCACTAAAAATAGGTCATCAATCACTTTTTGACGGCATGTGTATACTGTATTCTCTCTCTCTCCCCTTTACCGGCTCAAATAGCTGACCAATCAGCCTGTTAGCAACACTTAGTACATTTCTGTAAAAATTGTGTTTGACCAGATACAATGCTATTTTACAGTAAACAAATTGACAGACTTTCAGCACGCTTATAGGGAAGGACATTCAACATGCACAGCACTTACACAAATGACTGATGATTGGCTGAAAGAAAATGATGAAAAAACGATTGTGGGGGCAGTCTTTTTAGACTTCAGTGCAGCTTTTGACATTTTCATAGTCTGCTGCTGGAAAAATGTGTTATGGCTTTACACCCCCTACTATATTGTGGATAAAGAGTTACTTGTCTAACAGAACATAGAGGGTGTTCTTTAATGGAAGCCTCTGAAACATAATCCAGGTAGAATCAGGAATTCCATGTGAGAATTCTGAGGGCACACAATGTATTGTGATGTTTTAAAAAAAATTATAAACTGCCTTAAATTCATACATTTTGCTGGACCCCAGGAAGAGTAATATGGATCCATAATAAATACAAATACAAAATACAGTACTTTAGTGACTGATTTTGAAGCTTTTGTAAACTTATTGAATTGGAATCTAAATAGCCTGTTTGACAGTGATTATGAATGTACTTGTCACTTTGTTTTAGAAGGGATGGTAAATTACCATTTGTTTCTCATGGCACCTGGGTCGGGTTCAATAAGGCCCGCAATGGAAAAGGTTTTTCAATGGAAAAAGAAAATTAACGTTTCTTATTGGAAAGATCCAGGTAGTCACTCACTGTTTCAGTCCATTATCTTCCGTTTGGTGCTTAAATTTTGACAAATTTGAAGATATGAAGAAGATGTGGTTGTTTATTTGCTTGTTCATATTCACTCATTCAGAACAGAGGAATTTGTGCATGATATTGTCTTGTTAAAACTGGAGTCGGAATGAATCTCAGCTGCAATTCAAAACCATTGCATAAAGAGATCATTTTCAAATTGGTTCCAGAATGTAAGGACCGACGCTGGAGATGAGAAGGTACAGATCGTTAAACATTTAATTGTACAGACATGGAACAGGACAGGAACAGCGTCAGAAACAGGTCAACAAAATGACATACGACAATAAATGCTGAAGCGGGGAATGGCGCTGGGGAAAAGACAGATATAGGGGAGGTTATACACAGGTGATTGAGTCCAGGTGAGTCCAATAATCGCTGGTGCGCGTGACGAGGGAAGTAGGTGTGCGTAATGATAGGGACAGGAGTGCGTGGTGCCGGGCAGCCTGGCGGGAGGGAGAGCGGGAGCAGGCTTGACACACAAAGGATAGGCTAGGTGTTATGTCTTGCTAAATGAAGAGAAAGTGCTGCTCAGAATGCAATTTAGTTGCTGATATAGTGTAGGAGGTCATGCTCAATGCAGTCTGCCTACTTAGTAGCTTCCCACCGTTTTCATGCTCCATTAAAATCAGACATGAGGCCATTTACAGCAGATAATTACACTCTCCAAAGTTAATATTGATGAGGCCAATTATGATTTTGACCTGATGCCAACATGATAATAAAATGACCATAACATTGTGACTCAGTTAGCCTAATTACTAGGCCATCGTCAAACCATTTACTTGATGTACACTATATATATAGAAGTATGTGGACACCCCTTCAAATTAGTGGATTTGTCTATTTCAGCCTCACCCTTTGCTGACAGGTGAATAAAATCGAGCACACCGCCATGCAATCTCCATAGACAAACATTGGCAGTAGAATGGCCTTACTGAAGAGCTCAGTGACTTTCAACGTGGCATCGTCATAGGATGCCTCCTTTCCAACAAGTCAGTTCGTCAAATTTCTGCCCTGCTAGAGCTGTCCTGGTCAACTGTAAGCGCTGTTATTATGAAGTGGAAATGCCTAGGAAAGTGGTACGCCACACAAACTTTCGGAACGGGACCGCCGAGTGCTGAAGCGCGTAGTGCATAAAAATCGTCTATCCTCGGTTGCAACACTCACTACCGAGTGCCTCTGGGGGCAACATCAGCACAATAACTGTTCTTTGGAAGCTTCATGAAATGGGTTTCCATGGCCAAGCAGCCGCGCACAAGCCTAAGATCATCATGTGCAATGCCAAGCGTCGGCTGAAGTGGTGTAAAGCTCGCCGCCATTGGACTCTGGAGCAGTGGAAATACGTTCTCTGGAGTGATGAATCACGCTTCACCATCTGCCAGTCCGATGGACAAATCTGGGTTTGGCGGATGCCAGGACAACGCTCCCTGCCCCAATGCATAGTGCCAACTGTAAAGTTTGGTGGATGAGGAATAATGGTCTGGGGCTGTTCATGATTTGGGCTAGGCCCCTTAGTTCCAGTGAAGGAAAATCGTAATGCTACAGCATACAATGACATTCTAGACGATTTTGTGCTTCCAACTTTGTGGCAACAGTTTGGGGAAGGCCCTTTCCTGTTTCATCATGACAATGCCCCTGTGCACAAAGCGAGGTCCATACAGAAATGGTTTGTCGAGATCGGTGTCGAAGAACTTGACTGGGTTGCACAGAGCCCTGACCTCAACCCTATCGAACACTGTTGGGATGAATTGGAATGCCGACTGCGAGCCAGGCCTAATCCCCCAACATCAGTACCCGACCTCACTAATTATCTTAGTGGGCAAGTGCCCACAGCAATGTTCCAACATCTAGTGGAAAGCCTGTTATAGGCTGTTATAGCAGCAAAGGGGTACCAACTCCATATTAATGCCCATGATTTTGGAATGATATGTTCAACGACCAGGTGTCCACATACTTTTGTTCATGTAGTGTATGAGGTTATATCAGAGAGCTTTTGTCTTAAGAATGGCTATGGTTGGGAAGTAGGCCTATGGCCCAATCAATAGTTGATGCTCAAAATGTTATTCAAAGCAATATGAGCAGAAGAGGCCCTAAGCGAGATTTGGTTTAAAGTTAATTTCCTGCAATTCTACATGCCATGTTACATGACTTATGCCATGTTAATGATAACAGAGTGAAAGTGACTGACAAAATCAATGAGGGCCCCTGGAGGTGCCGTGATTACTACAAATGTAGATAACTGGCTAGACTAATTTAGCAATCTAAAAATTGTTAGCTGACATGGCTAATTGAGTGACTGTCAGTGACTGACAAAACAAGCGGGGCCCTAGGCAATTGCTTATGCCTGGAGCCGGCCCTGCATGGATTTAATATACTGTAGGTTTAAGTAGGCCTTTACTTTCATTGTAGGATGTTGATGGGTGCACATTGGATAGCCTAAAACAATTAACTGAATTTGCTCCATCCCAGGCAGGAAAACCTAGATTTCAAGGACACGCAAATACCTTCGTTGTCATTGGTTTACATTTAATTTGAAGTTGTTGATATTGGGGTTGATTTAGGAAGAATCTTAATTATGCACTTTGCAACAAAGTTTAGCATTGATATTGATTTCTTCATAGTCCGGGGCTGCGACGTCTCGTGAAGCATGTTTGATTCATGCAGCAAGTTTGATGGTATGTGTAGAGAAATAATCTCCGTCGCAGTTAGAGCAGATTGATAGTTAATTCTGACCTCCGTATAGTTAGATAATTCGCTATCATTGTGGAAATCGTGGCTCTTGGAACGATATATATTGCTCGTTATCCCAGCGCAACAGCAGTCTTGCGAATGCAGCGCATGAATATTATCTCTGGCATACCACTTCGGAAGTAGGTCACCGTTTTACCATGTCTCAGCTCTATTGGGTGCTCGTTTTATTTCTCAATTACAAATCGACACTTCATCATTTATAAAAAGGTGTCATTTGAATTAAGATTGGACTCAAATCGACCATCTATCGGGACCTAAGGTAAAATTATTTAGCGCATAATGCATCATATTTCATGTATAGCCTATGTGAGATACGTTGTAATAACATGTTTATAACTGCTTTATTGCGCTTGTAGTAAGAGATCATGGTTATTCATTGCCTGCATCTACCTGAATCGTTACTTCTGATATTATAGTATAGCCTGCCATCCTGTTAGAATAGCCCATTGCTGTAGCCGAACTCAAGAATTTAGAACATATTTTTGACAATGCATTATCAATCTCATAATTGGGTTTAACCGGATTATAATGTCTGACTATAATATTAGGCAACATGTTCGATTAGTAGGCTAATCACTCATCTAAATACTGAACACGCATTGAGTCATGTGTGAGTTGGCGGTCTAGGCTCATAGCCTCGTTGCTCATGGTGGTAAATTAATCTGGTAAACCCCGGACCGTGATAGATGAGAGCGTTTCTGTGATACGCCCAATGAGAACTGCACTGTAGCGGAAGGTCGGTTTTAAAATATATATACTACCGTTCAAAAGTTTGGGGTCACTTAGAAATGTCCTTGTTTTTGAAAAAAATGCTTTTATTTCTCCATTAAAATAACATCAGATTGATCAGAAATACAGTGTAGACATTGTTAATGTTGTAAATGACTATTGTTGCTGGAAAAGGCTGATTTTGAAATATCTACAGAAGCATACAGAGGGCCATTATCAGCAAACATCACTCCTGTGTTCCAATGGCACGTTGTGTTAGCTAATCCAAGTTTATCATTTTAAAAGGCTAATTGAGCACTACAAAACCCTTTTGCAGTTATGTTAGCACAGCTGAAAACTGTTGTGCTGATTAAAGAAGCAATGGCCTTCTTTAGACTAGTTGAGTATCTGGAGCATCAGCATTTGTGGGTTCGATTACAGGCTCAAAATGGCCAGAAAAAAAGAACTTTCTTCGGAAACTCGTCAGTTTATTCTTGTTCTGAGAAATTAAGGCTTTTCCATGAGAGAAATTGCCAAGAACTGAAGATCTTGTACAATGCTGTATACTACTCCCTTCACAGAACAGCGCAAACTGGCTCTAACCAGAATAGAATGAGGAGTGGGAGGCCCCGGTGCACAACTGAGCAAGAGGACAAGCACATTAGTGTGTCTAGTTTGAGAAACAGACGCCTCACATGTCCTCAACTGGCAGTTTGATTAAACAGTACCCACAAAACACCAGTCTCAACATCATCTTTTCTTTTTATTGGCCAGTCTGAGATATGGCTTGCTTTGCAACTCTGCCTAGAAGGCCAGCATCCCGGAGTCGCCTCTTCACTGTTGACGTTGAGACTGGTGTTTAGCGGGTACTATTTAATGAAGCTGCCAGTTGAGGACTTGTGATTTAATGTTATTTTAATGGACAAAAAATGTGCTTTTCTTTCAAAAAGAAGGACATTTCTAAGTGACCCTAAAATTTGAACGGTAGTGTATATATATATATTGTCACATACACCAGGTAGGTGCAGTGAAATGTGTTGTTTTACAGGGTCAGTCATAGTAAAACAGTGACCCTGGTGCAAATGAGGGTTAAGTTCCTTGCTCAAGGGCACAGACAGATTGTTCACCTTCTCGGCTTAGGTATTCTAACCAGTGACATTTTGGTTACCGAACCAGCAACATTTTGGTTGCTGGCCCAACTCAGTCTAACCGCTAGGCTACCTGATTCCCTCATCATATCTATGGTCTTCCACCTCTCTCTCCCATTATTATTTTAGTGTAGGCTTTGTGGGTTTTTATACGATGATGCCCTTTATATTACTAGGCTTCTCCATATCCAGCAATATTTGGCACCAGTCCACTTGTCTTGGTCACTCATCGAGTGGCCAAAGTGCAAATATTGCACCAAGACCAACTTTAGGTGTTATTGAAAGTTAAAAATACGGCGGTGCACAATTGGCCCAGCGTCGTCCGAGTTTGGCCGGTGTTGGGGCGGCAGGTAGCCCAGTGGTTAGAGTGTTGGGCCCATAACCGAAAGGTTGCTGGATCGAATCCCCGAGCTGACAAGGTACAAATCTGTCGTTCTGCCCCTGAACAAGGCAGTTAACCCACTGTTCCTAGGCCGCCATTGAAAATAAGAATTTGTTCTTAACTGACTTGCCTAGTAAAATAAAAAAATAAAAATAGTTAAATAAAGGTAAAAAAATAAATATATATATAATAATAATATGACATTAAATATCAAACTATATAATATTAATAGTATTATTTATTTATTTATCCAAGTTGTCATTTATAACATGTACGTCTGCTATAGAATAGGAAAATGCTGAAGAAAGAACAACATCATGTTTCGGGTTCCCAAGTGGCGCAGCGGTCTAAGACACTGCATCTCAGTGCTAGAGGCGTCACTACAGACAACCTGTTTTGAATCCAGACTGTATCACAACCAGCCGTGATTGGGAGTCCCATAGGGCTGAGTTTGGCCGGTGTAGGCCGTCATTGTAAATAGGAATTTGTTCTTAGCTGACTTGCCTAGTTAAATAAAAGGTTAAATACAAAAATAAAAATAAATAAAATGTGGAAAGTTGGCTTGTTTTTAGAGGGTAAATTACATTTACTTTTTGGGATTATTTTCTTGATACACATCTTAGTATTGATTTGTAAATTCAATGAGTAGTAGTGGGTGTTTTGCATCGGTTGCTGTTTGGTTGTAAAAGATTGGAGGAAACCATTGAAATGATATTGTGAAGATAAAAAGGACCAGTCCTGGGTTCTGCACTTGATTGAGCTTGCTTGGCACAATGGACTCAATGGAATTGTCCCAAATGTGCAAACCCCACCTACCCGGTGCTCAAGGCAGGCTCAATAAAAGGCATGTGTTTGAGAGAACCCACGTCTGTAAGAGTCTTGCAATTGGTAGCAATCATGCATATGATGCATATAGACAAAGACAATGATGCACTTCAAAAGACAATTCATGTAGCGTACATCGAATTTCTGTTCTAACTGATGTGTGAGGAATTTGTGTGACTAAAAACTGCATCAATAGAATGGCAGGCTGGGGTCCCATAAAGTACCATACTGTTGGTGTCTAGTGCCTACTGTTAAAAAGTGGTATTCCATACAAAATACAGCTCCTGTAGTCCTGTTATTGTTTTTTAGTCCAATTATTCATGTGTGCGTAAAAAAAACCTCTTCCATTCATAAGAACGTTCCACTGCTTTAATTGGGGGTGAATAGTTTGTTTAGAGTCATGGGTGTTATTCTGCATTGATTTCAGTGGGTAGGCTAATTGTAAGGAAAGTGTTTGCTTAGTAGTCACATCAACATTTCAATGGTTGCAGATTGATGATAGGCATTTTATGATATTTTCATAGTATGTTAGAAAACATGAATTGTCATTAGTGAAAGCAGTTATAGAATGTCCAATATTCAGACTGTAACTTTTAGTATTTTTCAAGCAGACTATGGATCATATCAGTGTTTAGGTTGTATCTCCATGCACCCAGTATTGGAAAAAATACTTCAATCCGGATTGTATGGCATGGATCATCACTTCAGGAAGTCGAAGAGATGAGTGGCCTCTGTGGAAAGTGGTGCTTCTCTGGAGTGTGAATGACAATCCACGCTTAAACATGATGACTTGAGTCTCATTGTATTGCCCAGAGAGCACAAACACTTTAATTATCCCAGTGTACTCTAGTGTTCTGTGCCAGAGAGGACATACAGTGCATTCAGAAAGTATTCAGACCTCTTGACATTTTCCACATTTTGTTACGTTACTTCCTTATTCTAAAATGGATTAAAAAAAATGTAATACATTTTTTTCCCTCATTAATCTAAACACAATAGTAGACCTAAAACAGGATTATGTCGAGACAGAGATCGGGGAAGGGTACCAAAACATTTCTGCAGTATTGAAGGTCCCCAAGAATATAGTTGCCTCCATTATTCTTAAATGGAAGAAGTTTGGAACCACAGAGGCTCTTCCTAGAGCTGGCTGCCCGGCCAAACTGAGAGAGGTCCAGAGTTCCTCTTTGGGGTGGGAGAAGCTTCCAGAAGGACAACCATCTCTGCAGCACTCCACCAATCAGGATTTTATGGTAGAGTGGCCAGACAGAAGCAACTCCTTAGTAAAAGGCACATGATAGCCCACTTGGAGTTTGCCAAAAGGCACCTAAAGGACTCTCAGACCATGAGAAACAAGATTCTCTGCTCTGATGAAACCAAGATTGAACACTTTGGCCTGAATTCAAAGCGTCACATCTGGAGGAAACCTGGCACCATCCCTACGGTGAAGCATGGTGGTGGCAGCATCATGCTGTTGGGATGTTTTTCAGCGGTAGGGACTGTGAGACTATCGAGGGATCGAGGGAAAGATGAACGGAGCAAAGTACAGAGAGATCCTTGATGAAAACCTGCTCCAGACCCCTCAGGACCTCAGACTGGGGCGAAGGTTCATCTTCCAACAGGTCAACGACCTTTAGCACACAGCCAAGACAACACAGGAGTGGCTTTGGGACTTTCATTATCCTTGAGTGGCCCAGCCAGATACTGGACTTGAAACTGATCAAACATCTCTGGAGAGACCTGAAAATAGCTGTGCAGCAATGCTCCCCATCCAACCTGACAGAGCTTGAGAGGATCTGCAGAGAAGAATGGGAGAAACAAATTTGTTTTTAATTTGCATTTATTTAACCTTTATTAAACTAGGCAAGTCAGTTAAGAACACATTCTTATTTACAATGGCAGCCTAGGAACAGTAGGTTAACTGCCTTGTTCAGGGGCAGAACAACAGATTTTTACCTGTCAGCTCGGGGATTCGATCCAGCAACCTTTCAGTTATGGACCCAATGCTCTAACCACTCAGCTAAATACAGGTGTGTCAAGCTGGTAGCATCATACCCAATAAGACTCAAGGCTGTAATCACTGTCAAAGGTGCTTCCGCAAAGTACTGAGTAGATGGTCTGAATGCTTATATAAAAATGTCTAAACCTGTTTTTGCTTTATTATGGGGTATTGTGTGTAGATTGATGAAGGGGGAAAAAAACTATTTAATCCATTTGAGGTTAAGGCTGTAATGTAACAAAATGTGGAAAAAGTAAAGTCAAGGGATACTTGTTACGAACTGGCTCGTAGCGAATTGTTACGAACCGGCTCGTAGACCGTAACAAAGAGGGAGACAACGTGGAGATACAGAAATAACAAACATTATATGTATTAAATAAAGTAAACTATATACAAGTAACAATGGTGTGTGTAGTCAGTAGTGGGAGTGAGTGGATGCGTGCATAGATAGTGATAATGAGGGGTGTTGAGAGGTGCCAAAACAAATGATCATAAAGAAGACCCAAAATGCCACAACCGAAAACAACAGTGTGACTGCGTGGAGAGAGTCTCCTCGATGTATGGGGGAAAGGTGTATTTATCCCCGAGACGCCATTTAGCTGACGACCCTCCCGGCTCTGCCCACCGACATCCTATTAAGGAAAACAAGAGCAAAGAGAAAAAATTTGGCAGACAGAGTGGGAGGTTGTCACCCCCCCTCATAAAACCAGGGACCACCTTTAACTGTAGATGCTAAAGTAGTATCTTTGCCCTAAGCATGTAATTTGAAGCTCTTTCCATTGAATACACAGTCCGGGTCTGTTCAGTGTTAATGTACACCTACCTGATAATTACAAAGCTTGATAAATGAATTTGACATTTTAGTCATTTAGCAGACACCCTTATCCAGAGCAGTTAGGGTTAAGTGACTTGCTCAAGGGCACATTGACAGATTTTTCACATAGTCAGCTCAGGGATTCAAACCTGTGACCTTTCAGTTACTGGCCCAACACTCTTAACCGCTAGGCTACCTACCAAATCACTTAAGCATGATTGGAACTACACAATGAGATAGGGCAAGTTTTTTCTTTCCTGGAAATATGACTCAATACTGTTTGTGTTGTGTGTGATATTTTCCCAGTTCCTGTGTGTGTGTGTGTGTGTGTGTGTGTGTGTGTGTGTGTGTGTGTGTGTCCACCTGAGGGGAAATTTCTCTATTGAGATGATCCTATGGAAATCAGCAGCAGTACCCTTCTGTCCTTGGGGCTTATTTAAAACCTATATCCCCTCGTTGTTCATAGCGTCGTAACGGTTTGGCCTAGAAACTAATATGACCCACTATGGAACACACACCACAATAAAAACTGTATTGAGCCTAACTTTCTTAATGGGTGTACATCCACTGTCATGTCGGCTAAGTTTTTTGCAACAAAACTCTCCCCATTCATTTATATATCTCTATGTCTCCTCCCCCAGGCTCTGTATGAAGGGATGTGATGACCCATGCTCGACAGAAGGACTCTCTGAGCAGATACCACCCCGGGGACTCCAGGGAGCAGGTAGGGGGGCTACCACATGCTGAGGCCATGGTGGGGGGAGCCAGGCCTGATCGCCCAAAACTAAAAAGAGGGAGGCCCAAGAAGATCAAGAGGGGCCGAGCGAAAGAGCGTAAGGATCTGAGAGTGGTGGAGGAGGAGGAAAAGGACAGGAAGCTGTACCCTCTCAGGGCCAGGACACTGGATCTATGTGAGGGGGACACCCTCGACTGTCGCGTCCTTCTCACCCGTCTGGAGGAGAGCGGTGATGAGGACAAGACGAGCTGCTCAAAGGATCAAATAGAGAGCAAAGAAGAAGGGAGTCGTTTCCTGGTGCGTGGAAGGACCAAGCCCTACAAGTCTAGACAGAAGACCTTCAAAGCTTATCGGCAATTGACGGTAGCAAACAAACAATCAAAAGTGTTATGCACATTACCTGTTGTGGAGCCTCGCAAACGGAGACTGGCCTCTCTCAATGCGGAAGCTGTGAATAGTCTGCTCTTATACAGAGATTATTCTCAAGGGACCAGACTCACAAAGAAGCTACATTCCAATGGGAATCTGGCAAAAGATGCAGTAATTTTGGGACACAACACCCCAGGGGGTCCTAAAGTGTCAGAATCTGACATTTATGTAACTGGAAGTTCCAAACAAAACAAAAAGTCTAAGATGGAGGACGTGGATCTTCTGAGTCTGTACGGTCCCACCCCCCGGCGTCAGGCCAGCCTCAATGCTGCTGCTTTGCTCAAGATCACCAGCACCTCCTTCAAAGCCAAAAACCGTGTGGCCAAGACCAACTGCAAGCAACTGAGTGTGGTACTGAGGACCAAAGAGTCGCTGCACCCCAAGCTAAAGAAACAGCAGCAACATAAACTCCAAAACGGGCAATCCCAGACCCAGCTGGTTCAGAGATGCTGTAATCTCTATAAGAGGGAGTCATTTCACCCTGAACCCCAGTGGGAGGGGACTACAGGGGGGAACGGCTCCATCAGATCAGATGGCTTCCAGTATCAAGCCTTGCTGGGCTACCCGATGAAGTCTGTGAAGGAGGAGCCGATCGAGACCCATGTGACTCCTTCTTTCTACTGTTGCTCCGAAGAAAGTTCGGTGGAGTACTGCCACCGACTGGCACTGTTCCTCAACCAGAAGAGCTTCGGTGATGACAAACTTGAGGAGCATTCGCTCTCCAAGGGCTACCTCCCCTCTCCCTGTTCCCACCCACATGCCCTAACCACAGGCCCCCACCCTAACCCGTGTTTCTCGGGCTACTATGTCCACTTTGCCCACCATGAAACCTCCTCTACCCACATTACCTATCCGCCCTCCTCTGTGGCCCCCATCACATTGTGTCCTGGTGAGGTCCAGAGCCCCAAGCTGCTGGCCCCGACAAGCTCTCACTCCTCAGGAATCCCCCACCCGGTCTACTGCTATGGAGAACCCTGCCAAATCAGTGGCTACGCTTATAGAGCAGTACCGACCCTAGCCAGCAGGAGGTGCTGTTATAACGCAGGCTGTTCCAGCTGCAGCCACAAGATTAAGATGGGTAAGGGGAGGCAGAAATGCCTATAAATACAGTCACCTCAAATTATTAGCACCCTTGATAAATATTAGCAAAAAATACTGTATAAAATAAATGATATAAATACTGAGCTATATTGTATGCTTCATTTTTTCCCAATATTATTTTATATAAATACAATTGCTCAGAGAATGAGATTTTGTTAAACAATTAAGTAAAAAAAAGTCCATTATTGGCACCTCTAAAGATTATTATAAATAAGATCTAACTAAATAAAATGCACATAAAAAAAAAAACACAAGAAAATGTTAGTAACGTTCAGAGAACGTTCTAAGAATGTTATTTAAAAAGATGGATTCAGATCTCAGAACGTTAAAACTTACATAAAAAACAAAACTTTATTAACGTTCAGAGAATGTTCTAAAAATATTATTTAAAAACATATACATTCCGTTCTCAGCATCAACAAAACTACATGAATCTCTATCCTCTACCTTGTTAAGGGTTTTCAGCTGTGGCCACAAATTGGCCACACCTGATCTTAATGAGTGCTTGTTTCCTTTGAAATGGGGTCTGTTTGAATAAACTAAAATGAACAGCTTTGTATGAGTAAAAAAAAAACATGGCATGCTATCTCCATCCTAGTGGTGCAGTGAACTAATTCCATGGATAGAGAACAGAAGATCATAGGTTCAAATCATGCTGACATGGTGCCACAATAAAAAAGAAATGTGTTTGCATGATTAATGCCTAAGCAAGCAGTGATACTGAAACATGTTCTCAGAATGTTATTTAATAATAACCATATTCGTTCTCAGATCGTTAATAAAATCTCCCAGGAAAACTTTCAGGGAACCATAGTAAAACGTGCATTAACGTTCACAGAACAGGCAAAATGTTCACTTCAGTTCTCAGAACATTTAAAAAAATGCATTTTGGCAATGGTCATCTCAGTCTACGGACTTCAATCCCATTAAAAACCTGTGGTTTGAACTGAAGAGGGCAGTCCATAAGTGCAGGCCAAAGGATATCAAGGATCTGGAAATATTCTGTATGGAGGAATGGTCTAAGATCCCTCCCAATGTGTTCTCTAATCTCATAAAACATTTTAGAAAATGGCTCAGTGCTGTTATCCTTGCAAGGGAAGGATGCCGGAGAATTACAAAGAGGGGTGCCAATAATTTTGAAACCTCTTTTTTAGATTAATTTTCATCACTTGTTAAACAGAATCTCTTTCTCTGACCAATTGTATTAGTCTAAAATATATATATATATTTTTAGCTTACAATATAGCTCAGTATTTGTCTGATTTAATTTATACAGTCTTTTTTGCTCATCTTTATCAAGGATGCTAATAATTTTGGAGGTGACTGTATGCAGTGATAATGATGTGAACGGGCCATGATGATTGCAGTGTTAACCACACGTTTGAGATGACGCAGTGTCCTTTTAGTCGATCAGTCAAACAAGCAACAAACTGCAGAGAATACTCATGTTTTGACCTTTAGAATACTCATGTTTTGACCTTTAGAATACTCATGTTTTGACCTTTAGAATACTCATGTTTTGACCTTTAGAATACTCATGTTTTGACCTTTAGAATAATCATGTTTTGGCCTTTAGAATACAGGAATGGCAGTTACAGAGAAATCTTACAGAGAATTAGAAATGTCACACAGGAGGCAAGAATCTACATTTTTCAAGAAAGTTGTTCAGTCATGTTCTCCGGATTCATTCAGTGGGGTCTAAAAGCCTGGTAGGGTTTACAATCCACAGTCCTGTGTTGAACTTTGTTTCTTTATCCCTGCCCTCCACTCTATGGTCAAAGGTCTGTGGAGTGCCTTAACTACTGTATCTAGCCACCAGATGCATTACTATGAGTAATCACCACATATGGTTTAGATAGAATGTACTGTATTTACTACTGAAGCTGAGTAGTATTCGTGCGGCGATGCCAAGCTGTGGTCTTTGATCAACTGAACCCCAGTTACTCCAAAATCCCAATTGCTCCCAGTGGTTCTCTATATAGGGTCTGTTAATCTCACACAAGACAGGCTGACATGATTCCACATGTTGTTACTATCAACCGGGAGTGCCAAAGTATCATAGCCCCTTTACGGTTATTTAGTCACTGCCTCAGGAGCAGCAGAGGACAGCAGAACAGGGCCTCTGTAACTGAGGGAATTTGTTCTCAGTTGGTCTGTGGTCAGGTCTTATTTGTCGGGGACAACAGCAGCACTTACAACCTATTTAAGTAGGCCGATTACAGATCAAGATGGCGTATCAGTGCCGTTGCACAGTCAGAGACGCTATTAGCTGAAGTAAATTGGTATTTGGCAGTGTCCTGTTGCCTCTGTTAAGCCGCCTGCTTTGAAGTGATACAGAAATTGACCCTTTTCCCCAAAGAAGTTATTGCAACATATTTTTTTATTTTCAGCTACAGCAAGATTGAGAGAATGTATGATAATGGAACATTTATTGTATAATCTTTCATCCTAGCTGGCCTTAATGGTCAGGTGAAGCCGCCCTACATTAGTGGGGTTTTTAAAGACTCCATAGATTACAGCATCTCCACTAACTTTGTGCACAGATCAAATCATGCATCAGATTATGTAATCATATATTTCCAGGAATAAACAGAAGTGGTAAATGAGTGAAGATTGAGATGATGGGAGTCAAGGAACATAAATGCTATGATACAACAACAAAAAAAAAATTGTGTAATAGGTGGCTAAACGCTATTCACAGAAAAAGGGGCATAAAATGCTTTGACCCTCCACCAACTGCATCACTTTGTATATTACAGTATCATATCAACAGGGGTTTAAATACAGCGTTCCCTCCCTTCTGATTATACTTAATGGCCTCCTGTGACTTTAACCAGTTCTCTGATTCCACACTGCCGGTCTGTGTTCCATCAGGCCACAATAAATGGCCATCTCTGTTATTCTGATGTGCATTTGTGGCCCGCTGTGTCAGCCTTGTGCCTCACAGCTACAATTAATACAGGGGATGCAGACAGGCAATGTTCTAATCTCTACTGCCTGCAGCGTCGCTGTTTCTGTATCAGTGGCACTGAAACAGAGGTGGGCCAACCATGACAGGAAAGGAGAGGATGAGGGTGGATTTTTTTGTGAGGGTCTATGTGAGGGTGTGTGTGAGGGTGTGTGTGTGGATGCATGTCTGTGTGTTTAAAGAGACTGATCACTCCCGTGTCTGACAGCTCCACTTTTCCCCACAGAAGACTACTCCTCGTCTCTGGAGGACCGCAGCTCCTCCTCTGTCTCAGCCTCCCCCGCACCTCAGCCCCTCTCCGGCTGCCCCGTCAGCCCCAGCACTCCCCCAGCTGCCCAATCAGTGGCCTGCTTTCAGACCTCTCTATCAGACCCCAGCCAACCTCAGGTCCCGCTGCAGGTGGCCCGGGAGTGCCCTCAGAGTGCCAAGCCACCCAGCGGCTCTCTGTCTGGGGTGAGCGGCGGCTCGCCGTCCGTCTGCCCCCACATTCAAAACAAGCAGCAGCTGGGGCCCGCCAGCCGCGCAGCCAGCAGAGCTGCCAAGCAGCAGAGAATCACCTGTTGCCGGGCAACCAATGGCTGGCTGCCCGTGGGCGTGCCCTTCGAGAGGGAGGTTTTCACTGCGGTATGTGTTGCTGTGTTAAAGGGATAATCCACACCCAGAAATAAAAATCATGAAACTCCTGTCAATTTGGTGAAAGCCTATGTTTTATATGTAGGTAAAATAACAATATTCCCCATGATTTAACTTCTAAGTGGTCCGTCTGTGAAATCAGGAAGTTGTGTAGGAACGCGTCATAGCTTCTGTACATGGTTCTTGTCAGTGGAGCCTAGTTAAATAAAGGTTACATATATTTAAGTAGGGGATCACAATATCACATTTCATAACGCTTTTAAAACAAACTCCAGATTGCCAAATCAGGCAATAGATGATATGGGCATACTTGTCTAGAACAGCGATTCTCAACTGGTGGGAGGATTTGAATGTGTCACGGGTGTAAAAATACATAAATAATAATAATATGTAATTGCTACATTTAATATCAATATAGCATTTAAAATATACTGAAAAAATATATAAACGCAACATGCAAAGTGTTGGTCCCATGTTTCATGAGCTTTGTTTACATCCCTGTTAGTGGGCATTTCTCCTTTGCCAAGATAATCCATCTACCTGACAGGTGTGGCATATCAAGAAGCTGATTAAACAGCATGATCATTACACAGGTGCACCTTGTGCTGGGGACAATAAAAGGCCACTCTAAAATGTGCAGTTTTGAGGGAGCGTGCAATTGGCATGCTGACTACAGGAATGTCCACAAGAGCTGTTGCCAGAGAATTGAATGTTCATTTCTCTACCATAAGCCTCCAACTTCGTTTTACAGAATTTGGCAGTACGTCCAACCGGCCTCAAAACCGCAGACTTGTAACCACGCCAGCCCAGGACCTCCACATCCGGCTTCTTCACCTGCGGGATCGTCTGAGGGGGTGCTGAGGAGTATTTCTGTCTAAAATAAAGCCCTTTTTTTTGTTGAGAAAAACGTATTCTGATTGGCTGGGCCTGGCTCCCCAGAGGGTGAGCCTATGCCCTCCCAGGCCGACCCATGACTGCACCCTTGCCCAGTCCTGTGAAATCCATAGATTAGGGCCTAATGAATTATTTGAATTGCCTGATTTACTTATATGAACTGTAAAATCTTAACAGTGCAGCAAATTATTCAATTGAGTTTCTCCTTCAAGTACCATCTCGCAATGCGCCCTGTGTGCCTGTGGGAAATGTTGGGAAAGGGCTGTTGTTGCCATAGCAACATACTCTGCACTCACTCTGGGCAGAGAGAAACTGCAAGTTGAACTCAGTGAGATAGACTCCTAAATAGAGAGAGCAGTTTGTTTAGGACATTTTACAGCTAGCTAGCTACTTCACATGCTGATATTTACTTTGGTATTATTGTGTGTAGCTACATTTGCTAGCTAGCTACCTAGCTAGCCCAGAGAGAAAATTGCATTGTGGTTTTTGTAGTCGACTTGAGCTGCAACAGATTTCCACAACGATTTTCACATGTTGCTACCAATCTTGTTATAACAACAAAATTAAACATTTCTTCACAAATAAATGTGTGTTATTTAACACTGTTCAACACTGGAATTAGTGGTTTGCGGTGGATTATTATAATTCATACTCCAAAGACAAACTTTGTCTGTATGCATGTATGATATTATTACACATGATGTGCTTAGCATGTGCTTGCATTTACTAATAACATTGCTAATAGTCTGTGGCAACAACAGTGATATATTGACTATGTTTCCAGGGTGAAGAGATGACAGTGTTGCGCAAATGTTTCGAAGGGGTCAAGCGGGATGGGGAGGTCATTCGGGTTCGAGACACAGTCCTCCTGCGCTCTGGCCCCAGGAAGAAGTCTCTGCCCTACATAGCCAAAATCTCAGCCTTGTGGGAGGACTCAGTATCCGGTGAGGCGGCGCCTTTTTTTTTTACACATAGCTAAACTGACACAGATGGATGAAAAATGGAACTATAATAGCAATGTTTAAAACCATAGACCCACAGGTTCAAATAGTATTGATTTTGTTTGAAATACTTCAGATTGAGCTAGCCTGGCTCAATTGAGCTTGATTGAGATTGCCTGGCACAATGGAACTAATGGAATAGTTCCAAGTACAAAACCTACCCATCTTTCATTCCAGACAGCAAACAAACGCTCCAAACAGTAGAATGAAAACAAATACCATTTGAACCAAGGTCTGTTAAACAGACCATTGTTTGCCACATAAATCATTTATAGAATATGAAATATCATGGATAGAATCCCTACCCATCACAATTCGATACAACTTTTAGTTATCCTCTTCTCACTCTGTGTGTATCCTCAGGAGACATGATGATGAGTCTGTTTTGGTACTACCGCCCAGAACACACACAGGGAGGCCGCAATCCCAGCACACACTGTGAGGTGAGTTCGCAGAAAGCCGAGTTCACACTGTGTGGCTGCCATCCACAGTGTTTGTACTACCCCAGCCTGGTTCTCCAAAGGGAAAGAGATGGCAAACACATTGCTTCTATTGAATTATATATTTCCCGTAGAAAATAGACTATAGGCTTCCCATTGTCAATTTCCCTCAGGAACAAAAATACTTTGTTCACCCAGGCTAGAAATAATAAAACAGCAGCCCAACAACCCATTGGTCACAGACGTCAATTCAATGTTTATTCCACGTTAGTTCAACATAATTTCATTGAAATGACGTGGAAACAATGTTGATTCAATCAGTGTGTGCCCAGTGGAAATTATCTGCGAGAGAGAGAAAAACGTTTTGAAACAGGGAGGCACTAACCGAACTTGTCCAATGAAAACACTGATTTTCATTTCCTGTTCTAAAACGTTTTGCTACAGTGTTGCCTACTTAATACCCTAGGCTTTGACAAGACCAAAGCTACTGCTTTGCTCTACTAAAGCCTCTGTAAGAATAAACTAGCTAGGATTAAATCAAGACACCATTTTAAAATGTCCCATGACTGTGATTTCCTGATGGGAAGTGAGTCTTGGTGATGATGTCAGATACACATAGTTAGATGATTCCTCTTCATATTAAAGGGATAATTCAGTAATAACATATTGCTGAAATATGGCTTTAAGCAAGGTATTTGTTTTGGTTCAAAAGAGAAGATTCATTCATCGTTTTCTTCCGCCTTGTCACCTGACTTCGTTTCCAGAATGAGATTTTTGCATCTCGGCATCAGGACCAGAACAGTGTGGCCTGCATTGAAGACAAGTGCTACGTTTTGACGTTAGCACAGTACTGTAGGTAAGGTGTCTGTTTTTCGCTGATGGGAGATGAGGTGTGAGAATCAATAGGATGTGGGAGCCACAAGATGTTGAGCGGATTGTATTACATTTTATCTGTTGCATTTTATTTGTTCACTTATTTTTCTCAGTGGGCTATTCTATGATGTTAACGGGCAATTCCGCCACTTTTCAACCTCATATTAATTATCTCCAGCATCATACCAGTGGCTAGATATGTACAAGCTGTGTGTTTCTATAATCTGTAGTTAAAAAGACAAGAAAAAATATGCTTCTCTGTGTCATAACAAGGTAGTATTAAAAGTACGAAAAACAGTGATTTTCAAAACCAACAATGAGTTCCTAGGCAGAGGGAGGGTATTTTCTTGCTCTTTCACTGTTTTCACAAAAAAATGCTGATGTCATCAGGAGGAACTTTTTAAAATTTTATATATTTTTCTACAAAACCTAGAAATGTGCCGTTTTCACATACAGTGGGGAGAACAAGTATTTGATACACTGCCAATTTTGCAGGTTTTCCCACTTACAAAGCATGTAGAAGTCTGAAATTTTTATCATAGGTACTCTTCAACTGTGAGTGACGGAATCTAAAACAAAAATCAAGAAAATCACATTGTATGATTTTTAAGTAATTCATTTGCATTTTATTGCATGACATAAGTATTTGATACATCAGAAAAGCAGAACTTAATATTTGCTACAGAAACCTTTGTTTGCAATTACAGAGATCATACGTTTCCTGTAGTTCTTGACCAGGTTTGGACACACTGCAGCAGGGATTTTGGCCCACTCCTCCATACAGACCTTCTCCAGATCCTTCAGGTTTTGGGGCTGTCGCTGGGCAATACAGACTTTCAGCTCCCTCCAAAGATTTTCTATTGGGTTCAGGTCTGGAGACTGGCTAGGCCACTCCAGGACCTTGAGATGCTTCTTACGGAGCCACTCCTTAGTTGCCCTGGCTGTGTGTTTCGGGTCGTTGTCATGCTGGAAGACCCAGCCACGACCCATCTTCAATGCTCTTACTGAGGGAAGGAGGTTGTTGGCCAAGATCTCGCGATACATGGCCCCATCCATCCTCCCCTCAATACGGTGCAGTCGTCCTGTCCCCTTTGCAGAAAAGCATACCCAAAGAATGATGTTTCCACCTCCATGCTTCACGGTTGGGATGGTGTTCTTGGGGTTGTACTCATCCTTCTTCTTCCTCCAAACACGGCGAGTGGAGTTTAGACCAAAAAGCTCTATTTTTGTCTCATCAAACCACATGACCTTCTCCCATTCCTCCTCTGGATCAGCCAGATGGTCATTGGCAAACTTCAGACAGGCCTGGACATGCGCTGGCTTGAGCAGGGGGACCTTGCGTGCGCTGCAGGATTTTAATCCATGACGGCGTAGTGTGTTACTAATGGTTTTCTTTGAGACTGTGGTCCCAGCTCTCTTCAGGTCATTGACCAGGTCCTGCCGTGTAGTTCTGGGCTGGTCCCTCACCTTCCTCATGATCATTGATGCCCCACAGGGTGAGATCTTGCATGGTGCCCCAGACCGAGGGAGATTGACCGTCATCTTGAACTTCTTCCATTTTCTAATAATTGCGCCAACAGTTGTTGCCTTCTCACCAAGCTGCTTGCCTATTGTCCTGTAGCCCATCCCAGCCTTGTGCAGGTCTACAATTTTATCCCTGATGTCCTTACACAGCTCTCTGGTCTTGGCCATTGTGGAGAGGTTGGAGTCTGTTTGATTGAGTGTGTGGACAGGTGTCTTTTATACAGGTAACGAGTTCAAACAGGTGCAGTTAATACAGGTAATGAGTGGAGAACAGGAGGGCTTCTTAAAGAAAATCGAACAGGTCTGTGAGAGCCGGAATTCTTACTGGTTGGTAGGTGATCAAATACTTATGTCATGCAATAAAATGCAAATTAATTATTTAAAAATCATACAATGTGATTTTCTGGATTTTTGTTTTAGATTCCGTCTCTCACAGTTGAAGTGTACCTATGATAAAAATTACAGACCTCTACATGCTTTGTAAGTAGGAAAACCTGCAAAATCGGCAATGTATCAAATACTTGTTCTCCCCACTGTATGTAGACACTGGTATTGTGCTGGAGATAATAAAAATGAGGTTGAAAAGTGGTGAAGTTGCCATTTAAGCATTTGGGCGGTCTTGACATGGTGTTTCAGATTTTGTGCCTTGGTGAAACGTCGTGGGGAGGCTCTTCCTGAAAGTGCCACCAGAATGGTGCCGCCTTGTGTTGAATACAGCACCCCTGCCCACCGCTGTGTGCCCACGGACATCGACCCCAACCTGGTATTTGTCTGTCGCCACGTCTACGACTTCCGCTACGGGCGCATTCTGAAGAACCTGCAGTAGCACTTGTGAGGACAGTGGTGGAACGAAGGAATCTGAAACAGTGAAAGAAGAGGCTAAAAAGACATGATTTTTTGCTTTTCTCAGAATCCTCACCAAAAGAGCCAGCTGAGACAGACCAAGCCACTCTGTTTTGAGAAGGGCGTGAGATGTCAACAGTTTTAGGCTGAGTAAGTCTCGAAGTCTGGAAGTGTTTTTGCTCTCTCGCTCTCTCTTTCTCTCGCTCTCTCTCGCTCTCTCTGTGAGGGATTTGCGAAGGGTCACACTTGGTCAATGAGCAAATGTTTTTTATCATCCCAAGCACAAATCCCCTTTTTTGTTTTTACTACCAAATGATGATGTGTTGACAGATGGTACCAGTTAAGACTTGTTTTGTGTTTAATGGGATGACTCATAAATTAGATGGTGGCTTAACACTTTTATCTGTAATTATTTAGTCTTGAATTAAACATTTCATGGGTGAAGTGCATAGAGAAATATGTATTTATATAAGGAGAAAATGTAATTTATTTGAAAAGTAATTTAAGAGTGAATTATTTGGACTTTTCAAAGCGTTTGCCAACACTTACTCACGGTCTTAGAGATAAAGTACTGGTGAATCCCAAACCAGCCCCTCTCCCCTACCAACTCACCCTCCGTTGTCATGTGTTACTGAAGAAACTCCAATGGGGACTTCCAGAGTGGAGAGGTGATCAAAAAAACTCATCAACTTCGGTACACACTCGTGACTTGAATGGTGCAATTTACGTTTCACATTTAAATAATAATATGAGCATGACATTTTAATTAACAAATTCCCCTTGTCGTTTTAGAAGATAAAAGCCTCAGTAACAGTTAACAATTTATATGTAATTTGACAGGTAATTTATTTGGTATTTGCTCTAAATCAGACACAAACAAATGCACATTGCATATAGTTAGGCACGCCTCTCCATTCTTTTGTATGAAATTGCGCAAACTCCAAAAATGTTGCGCTGCGTGTTGGGATAACACTTCGCTCTGGAACCGGCAGCCTTGCTGGCTCAGTCAAAATGGCTATCAAAGGGGTCTAATTAGCCCCTACACCCTCGATAAGTTTAACGCACAAATCGAGGGCAGAGGGGAAGGGACTGGTTTTGGATTCAGCATATGAATGCCCAAATATCCCAGGGGTTTTCCAGGCCACCCCCAAGATATATTTTTTTCCCTACTACCCTGCCTTGAATTGACCAATGAACAGGTGTTTGAACCCAACACCCACCCTGCCATTACCCAGAACTTGCCTTACATCCCGCAGGTTCACATTTGGGATGCAAACCCAATACGTTCACAGTTCACACTGCACCAAAAGCCCTGCCTTCTGTCTAAACCAAAGTTTGCCAGTCAGTGGATCTACAGTTCAGTACAAGCCTCTCCTACCCTTCACTCAGGCCCTTCCCATGTTACTTTGCACTAATCCATGTTCCATTATGAGATTGACTGTGTCCTTAGGCTGAAACTGCTACTAATTCGTCATCAAGGAAGTCACACTGTGTATTCATCTACATGTGTGTTTGCTTAGATCAGAGGGAATCAAAGTTTGGTATCACAATTCCTGGGAAAGCTTCCTGTCTGATCAAAATATATACAGACACACACACACACACAAGCCTGCTTCTGTGATGTATCTTGATGTAGAGTTCACCAGAAAAATTACACGCTCAATTCCTTCATGTCCAATCAAGATGTGACTTTTTTTCCTTGCATGGCCTGTTGTGCCTGCCTGTCTCGGGGGACTCAGAGTGGTTGGGTTAAATGTGGAAGACACATTTCGGTTGAATGGATTCAGTTGTGCAACTGACTAGGTATCCCCTTTCCATGAAAAGTAGGACAACATTACTGTTATTTTTTAAATGCCTTTTTGTTCTTGTGAAATTCTGTTAATTGCTAACAAATGGATGTTCCAAAAAGGATGTAAAATGTCACATTCAACTCATTCCCCGCTTAAAAAACTTTCAGCATGGAGTTTCTGGGAATTGCTGGAAAGGATATTAATAGCACAGAGTGTTTGTATCATTTAACATGGATCTGTGTAATAAAAAATATTGTTTTTAAATGGAACAAATAATATATGATTTTGAACCAAAGAGTTTCATTTGATGATATTGCAATGTCAGTCTGACTCATCTTTGCATGTGCATGATATTGTGTCAAGTTCTTCCAAATCAAATCAGTAACTGATTCTTGTCTAGGTCCTGAACAGAACCTTTCTGCGTTTAAAGGGCAACTCCACCACTTTTCAACTTAATTTTCATTATCTCCAGCACCATACCAGTGTTTATTTACCTTTCTTATTCTCTTTTTAACCACAGATCATAGAAACGTGCTGATTTCACATATGTAGATACTGGTTTGGTGCTGGAGATGATGAATAGGAGGTTGAAAAGAGGTGAAATTGCCATTTAACCATCTCCTGGTTCAGTGAGGTGAGTTGTTGCTAGGAACAGGCTGAGAAGTGTATTAAGACCAACCCACCACATGGTGTCCAGCCAGTACTGCTTTCAGTGTTTCATTCAACATCATTTTGTCTTTTGACAAATACAATAATTGATGTCTCCATAGGCCATATGTATCAAGCGTCTCAGAGTAGGAGTGCTTTAAGAATCAGTTTTGGCTTTTAGATTACAGTGAATAAGATTACATGGACAGGGGTGAGCTTATCCTAGATCAGCACTCCATCTCTGACACAACCAATACATACGGACACAGAAGTTTACATTAAGTTCATTCATATTTATCCTCAAATCCGAAATAATATTGGAACGATAACAGGTACTCTTTTATCATATGTTGACCTTTCACAGTTTCATCATGACACCTTTTTGAGTGTCACAAAAAGTTCATGCCCCGTGCTTACAACAGCCCACCTCTCCTTGTGAATTAATGCTGTCGGTTCATGTCTTGTTGTTGAGTGGATCAAGAGATGGGGCTGCCAAGGAATCTTGGAGATCCGATGCAGAAATTAGCAATTGTATACAGTTAACTTCAAATCACAGATAAAGACAGTAGGTTACTTCAGACAGAAACAATAGGAGGGAGGATGATTGGGCGTATAACGTGAATGTCTAGCAACCAAAGGTTTTTATCTCATTACGGACAACTTTAGCTAATTGCAACTTTCCAACTCCTCACTATATTTGTGATACTTTGCAACTACTTAGCATGCTAGCTAACCCTTCCCCTAACCGTAACCCTTTAATCTAACTCCATTTGCATGTCTAACAGCATGCATATTTGATATTTGATAAAAAAAATCTTATGAAGGGTAAACTTCAGACAGTTTCATCCCCTTGAACTGTATTCATCTATTACCTTGGGGTCGTGTGTGTTTGTGTGCATGTTCCCTCACGTGTGTACGTGTTCATTACCCTCATACCTCGCAAGCTACTGCAGTGAAATACTTTTACATGTTCCCCAGTGAAAATTGACTTCATTCAGTCTGTTTCCATGCACAGATGTTGTACCCAGTTTGAGTTAATTACAGTAGAACTCCATCTACACTTGAGATGAAGTACACCTGCAAGAAAATGGAGTACACTTGCAAGGTCACTCATCCCATTTTCAGCTGTCCCTGATATATTCAATTTTGAGTGTCTGTCTTCGCTTTCTTTAAAAGAAATATTGGTCCATTGATTAAATCTGTTTGTGACTTAGAGTGCATGTTATTTCTGGATGTTATTGAGACTAACTCAAGGTCTCGGTGTAATATTATTTTTCTGTATTTTGAGAAATGTAATTTGCTACCACTTTGCTTGTTATTTCAATTTGGTCTGTAAACAAAGGCTGGTGGCCTGGTTTCCTTCTGACCCCATCAGAAAAGTACAATAGAGCACATTGCTCCTTTCTTATGGCTTGCACACAGAGCACAAATTGTGGATCTAGCGTTTGTGTCTGACTGACACATGTTTTCACGCGATTGTACATGTAAAATCAGTGTGCCCTCAGATTTGGGGGGAGTGAAGGAGGGTACAGGCATAATTAGGAATTTAAGATATTTAAATATTGTCTTTCTCGATGTGGCCAATTAATTTATCACCGGAAAGTAAGTAAATTATGTGATGTGTAGAATTGATTTCTCCATCCTAGGGCATGTGGTATAGGCTACCAGACATTGAATGTGTCTGATAATGATAGCTCTCTAAACTATAATGGAAGGGTTAGCATGAGATATAAATCCTTATAGCTCAGACACACCAGTAGGATTGTCAAATGTTTGCCTGCCAACAGTACTTAGTACCTCTGAACAGAGTGTCAGCAGTGTTCACACAGAAAATAACTTGAAGTAGTCAAGCAATCAGCCTTCTTAAAATACTCCAAACCAGAAGGTGGCAGTAGCATTGTTTGTGTGTGTTGCTTAGTTCATGGACTAGATGCCAATGTTATCAAGATAGCTAGCCACGCTAATGTTGCTATTTTGTAGAAAGACCTTGTTAATACTAGGAAAAGGAAGGGAGATACTAGTCAGTTGTACAACTGAATGCATTCAACTGAAATGTTTCTTCCACATTTAACCCAACCAGAGAGGTGCGGGGGGCTGCCTTATTCAAAATCCACATCTTCAGCACCCGGGGAATAGTAGGTTAACTGCCTTGATCAGGGGCAGAACAACACATTTTTATCTTGTCAGCTCAGGGATTTGATCCAACAACCTTGCAGTTACTGACCCAACAATCCTACCCTCCAGGCCACATGCCACCGAGATGGCCACAGCTTGATAACTATCTAGCAAGATGACCAAGAAACAATTTAATTCACTCTGTATAATCCCATACCAATAGTGCCAGCCCATAGTCAAATGTTTAGCTAGCTAGCTAACGTTAGCATATTCACTAGCTAGGACAAGGACATTGCACTCACTCTGCAGCTAACACAGGCAGATTTTTAATGTGAACTAATCCATTGAGATTTTATTATAATGTCTTGCCTACATTGCTTATTTAACCGTGGATGTAAGGAGAAAACACTTTTTTGGGAGGGGGCTCCCGATGTGGGGGTTTGTGCTCTCTGATTGGCTAAAAGTCAAGTTGTTGGCCACTGACGAGCATTGTGATTGTACAAGTATTTCTACTTGTAAAATCCCACCAGGATTGTTGCTACCTGGTCAGCACGCAGCAGGTACCGCTTTTGTTCTAGCAAGAGAAGGAACGACCTCCCACTGTGATAAGTACCTATCATCAGTCTATCGGCAGTGAAATTCTCAGTGTGTTTACAGAAACCATTCATACCATTTCAGATTGAGTCTCTCTTCACATGCAATCAAAACTCTAATCCAGATTTGGCTGGTAGTAGTAAGTGCAGGATGGGGAAAGGGTCCCAGGTCTGCGATGAGTATAATGAGGACCAGTGATTGATCCACTTGCTATTGAAGTTCCTTTGTACACTACAGAAAGGCATTGAATAGTTAGTCTCTTCTCACAGCTGCTGGAGCGTCCAGATTCTAATAAGCAAGAATATTAAACTGTGGGATTTTGTTAGATGGCCTCTTCCAGTTTGGGTTAGTTTTTGGTCCCCTTAATCCAGGGTTTCCCAAACTCGGTCCTCGGGATCCCAAGGGGTGCAGGTTTTGGTTTTTGCTTTAGGACTACACAGCTGATTAAAATAATCAACTAATCATCAAGCTTTGATCATTTGTTTAAGCTGTCAGGGCATAATCCAAAACATGCACCCCTTGGGGACCGAGTTTGGGAAACGCTGCCTTAATCGCTGCCTTTATGTGACTCACTACCAGGATTCGGTCTTATGTAGCAAAATTTGAAATTTTTACATTGGATAAAATTAGAGACACAGAGCTACAAAATGGCATATCATACACTGCATTTTTGAGGAACAATGGGAAAGTAATTCTGCTTTGAAAGTTTATAAACTTGTAAACTCACTTCTGAGAAAATTGCATTTTTAAAGTCTTGGTATCTAGTGAATAGCTCTTCTTTGTCTACACCCATTCAGCATCGTTCACACCCTCTTAAGCTTTAGCCCCACCCATCTCGTTTTGTTTTCAGAGTGTTCAGAGCGCACACTTGACACTCTGGCCGATGATTTGTTTACCTCTGAATAATATGAAAACAGCCTAACCATCTCTACTGACAACAATTTCACTACGCTTTTTTGCTGACAACGGCCATATTCAATGGGTGTTGTACACTTTAGCTTAAGACATGTAGCTAGCTAGCGAGGTAAACAATGAACTTAGCTAGGAAAACAACATGTAAGACCACACACGTCAGGTTAGCTAACGAGCCAACCAACGAACGTTAGCTAGTTAAACAACAATGAACAGTGCCAAATCATGTCGTTACTACCCTGCACACGAGGTAAACAACATGTAAGACCATACACATAACTTTAGCTAAGGAGACGTAGATGGCATACAAGTTTGTTATTAAAGTTCACATGTTCCAGAAGGCATTTCTGGCAAAAAATGCATTTTGATAGAAAAATATATATATATGTTCAAATGGCTCTCCTGTGAAGTCGTGACTTGCAACATATGCCTAGTTTCCTGAAACGGGTCACATATGCACCTGAGAAGGATCCATATTTGTTATTTGTCTTCTCAGACTCAACCGATAATACACTAAATACACTAAAAGAATGGCGCTGCAATGGATAGCTGCTGTTTTACAGGCTCGATGACCAATTCTGCTATTTTGTGTTTTTTTGTGCTGATCTTAACTTTTTTTGCACATTATGTTTTTGCCATTGTATCCTATGACCGAAAAGAGGTTATGGACATCAGAACAGTGGGCGAAAAAGAAACCCTGACAAAACCATGTCAGCAAGTACATAAACCGCCTCTACCCACCATTCTATTGGCGAACGTACAATCACCAGAGAACAAACTGGACTAGCTCTATTCGAGACTATTCTGTCAACGGGACCTGAAAACAAATATACTATTTTCTCGGCTGAACAAGAAAATGGGTAATAGACATCTAGCTGGTTTTTCTATGCATCAGCAGGACAGAAAAGCAAAGTTGGGTAAGCTTAAGGGGGAGGTGTTTGTCTCTTTGTTAAAAACAGCTGGTGCACAATCTGTAATATTAAGGAAGTCTCAAGGTTCTGCTCGCCTGAGTTAGAATACTTCATGATAAGCTGTAGACCATACTATTTACCAAGAGAGTTTTTATCTATATTTTTCATAGCTGTCTATTTACCATCACAAACTGATACTGGCATTAGCACCACACTCAACCAGCTGTATAGGGCCATAAGCAAACAAGAAAATGCTCATCCAGAGGTGGCACACCTAGTGGCCAGTGTTTTAATGCAGGAAAACTGAAATCCGTTATATGTAACTTCTACCAGCATGTTACCTGTGCAACTTGAGGCAAAAAAACTCTAAATCACCTTTACTCCACACACAGAAATGCATGCAAAGCTCTCCCTCGCCCTCCATTTGATAAATCTGACCATAACTCTATCCTCCTAATTCCTGTTTACAAGCTAAAACTCAAACAGGAAGTACCAGTGACGCACTCAATACGGAAGTGGTTCCTATGAAGCAGAAGCTAAGCTACAGAACTGTTTCGCTAGCACTGACTGGAATATGTTCCTGGATTAATCCAATGGCTTTGGAGATTCTACCACATCAGTCACCAGCTTCATTAATAAGTGTACCGACGACGTCATCCCCACAGTGACCGTATGTACATATCCCAACCAGAAACCATGATTACAGGCAACATCCTCATTGAGCTAAAGGCTAGAGCTGCTGCTTTCAAGGAGCAGGACATTAATCCGGACACTTATAAGATATCCTGCTACGGGTCATGTTTTGGAGGACTGTAAGGTATAATTATCGGTTTTAGGCATTAATACCATAAGTCTGCTATGCAACCTGCCATTGTCATTGTGTAAACTATGTTTAAGCAAGGATTAAGGCCTACTTCAATGTACAAGTTAAGAAAGCAGAAACTGTGTGGTTAATTATAAAGTGAGGCTAGTGATGCATACAAGAAGAATGTTTCACAAGCTAGAGAGTTAGCTACATGAGAGACCACTAAGTACTGAAAGTGCAACAACTGGAACTGAACGTGCGATCATGTTCTTGACACCACCTGCAAAGCTACGAGATAACAACAACGCCTGACAATAGGAGTGTGTCACGAGGCTGGGACCAGCCTGCACGCCAACGATAGGCTGAGTAAGTCTAAACCACACTCAGCCTCTACTCTGATAGGCCAGCAGCGAGCGGGAACTATTCTGTCGGGAGTATTTAAGGAAGAACAAAGGATAGGACTCCTCTCCTCTCCCCTCTTCTCTTCTCTTCTCTAGGCTCTTCTCTTCTCTCCTCTCTTCTCTTCTCTTCTCTAGGCCCTTCTCTTCTCTAGGCTCTTCTCTTCTCTCCTCTCCCCTCTTCTCTAGGCTCTTCTCTAGGCGCTCTTCTCTAGCGCTTCTCTCTCTCTCTCTCTCTCTCTCTGCTTGCTGTTTGCCCTGCGTGGTGTCACAGTGAGCCTGTATATACGAACTTCATACTTACCATTTAAGGGTTTGCTAGAATAAAATACATAAAATACATGGATGATTTAAACTGTGTAGTAATCCTTTTGTTCCAATACCAGATTTGAATTGACGCAATCTAACAGGACGCATGACTCAACCTTTGCATCTCCTAAGCCCGTTGGGGAGTTGCAGTGATGAGACTAGATTGTAATTGGATATCACGAAATTGGGGAGAAAATGGGGGTAAAACTAAAAAATTCTAAATCCCGCTCCGATCTCCGACAAACCATCAAACATGCAAAGCGTCAATACAGGATTAAGATCAAATCCTACTCCACCGGCTCTGATGCTCATCGGATGTGGCAGGGCATGCAAACTGCGCTCCCATGTGGCGCAGTGGTCTAAGACACTGCATTTCAGTGCTATAGGCGTCACAAACAACCTGGTTTGAATCGAGACTGTATCACAACCGGCCGTGATTGGGAGTCCCATAGGGTGGCGCAAAATTGGCACAGCGTCAAACGAGTTTGGCAGGTGTAGGCCATCATTGTAAATAAGAATTTGTTCTTAACTCTCTTTCCTAGTTAAATAAAGGTTAAATAAAAATAATATTTTTTTCAAAAGCAAAACTATAACGGATTACAAGAGGAAACCGAGCTGCCTGCGAGTCTACCAGACAAGCTAAATTCTATCTATGCTCCTTTCGAGGCAAGCAACACTGAACCATGCAGGAGAGCACCAGCTGTTCTAGACGACTGTGTGATCACGCTCTCCATAGCCAATGTGAGTAAGACCTTTAAACAGGGTTGCCAGGCCATACGGATTACCAGGATGCATACTCAGAGCATGTCTCTTCACTGACATTTTAAAATTCTTCCTGAGCCAGTCAGTAATACCTACACCATAGTCCCTGTGTTCAAGAACGCCAAGGTAACCTGTCTAAATGACTATCGCCCTGTAGCATTCACATCTGCTTGGGTGTCCGAGCTGTGTGCTAGTACTTTAAACAGACAGCTCGGTACATTGAGCTTGTCAACACCTCTTACAAAAACAAGTAGTGAGGAAGTTAATCTCTCTTCCACTTTAAGCCATGAGAGAATGACATGCATGTCATTAATGTTAGCTCTCGTGTACTTTTAAGGGCCAGCTGTGCTGCCCTGTTCTGAGCCAACTGCAATGTTCCCACATACCTCTTGTGGCACCTGACCACAATACTGAACAGTAGTCCAGGTGCAACAAAACTAGGGCCTGTAGGACCTGCCTTGTTGATATTGTTGTTAAGAAGGCAGAGCAGCACTTTATTATGGACAGACTTCTCCCCAGCTACTGTTGTATCAATTTTCTAGTAGGCTTAAATTGAAGATGTGGAAAATAGGTGTGGCAATATCGTCCGCTATTATCCTCTGTAATTTTCCATTCAGATTATCAGACCCCGGTGGCTTGTCATTGCTGATAGACAATAATAATTTTTTCACCTCATCCACACTGACTTTGTCTTTCATAATTTGGTCAGATATATTTGGATGTGTAGTGTCAGCGTTTGTTGCTGGCATGTCATACCTACGTTTGCTTATCTTGCCAATGAAAAAGTAATTAAAGTAGTTGGCAATATCAGTGGGTTTTGTGATGAATGAGCCATCTCATTCACGTTTGCCCCTTGCCCATAATTTCATTTAAGGTGCTCCAAAGCTTTTTACTATCATTCTTTATATCATTTATTTTTGTTTCATAGTATAGTTTCTTCTTCTTTTTATTTAGTTTAGTCACATGACTTCTTCATTTGTGTCACGATCGGGTGTATGGAGAGACCAAGGCGCAGCGCAGGTATAGTAGTTCGACATTCTATTTTATTATTATATTGTAATCGAAACAAATGGCGAACTACAGGACACAAACTGAAACTATAAACTAACGTCACATTCACAAAAAACACACGGAATGAACGGACGTAACAAAAAAACACTTACTTCACCCGTGACTGCGAAATACATTAACATGTAACGATAACGACCCACACCAGCGTGAGGGACAGACTCAACATATCTTGGATCCCTAATTAGAGACAACGGGTAGCAGCTGCCTCTAATTAGAGATCCACCCAAAACCCACAAAGAAACAGAAAAGAACGACACTGTCAGACTCTGACCATAGCTACATAGAGAAGCCTATGCTTCTCTATGGCCAGAGCCTGACAGTACCCCCCCCCCCCCAAGGCGCGGACTCCCGGACGCCTAAACAAAAAAAAAACACACACAAAACACGGGGGGGTAAATGGGAGGGAAAACTAGTCCATCGGGGGCGGCTCCGGCTCCGGCGATGTGGACAGTTTTGTCCCGTGCCCCTTCCTTATCACCGGTGGGGCAAAAGGCTCCGGCCATGGAGCGGGGAAAACAACCGGGCCCGGACGGGCACCGGTGGGGCAAACGGCTCCGGCCATGGAGCGGGGAAAACAACCGGGCCCGGACTGGGCACCGGTGGGGCAAACGGCTCCGGCCATGGAGCGGGGAAAACAACCGTGCCCGGACTGGGCACCGGTGGGACAAACGGCTCCGGCCATGGAGCTGGGCAATAAACCGGGCCCGGACTGGGCACCGGTGGGGTAAACTGCTCCGGCCATGGAGCTGGGAAAACAACCGGGCCCGGACTGGGCACCGGTGGGGTAAACGGCTCCGGCCATGGAGCGGGGAAAACAACCGGGCCCGGACTGGGCACCGGTGGGACAAACGGCTCCGGCCATGGAGCTGGGCAATAAACCGGGCCCGGACTGGGCACCGGTGGGGTAAGCTGCTCCGGCCATGGAGCTGGGAAAACAACCGGGCCCGGACTGGGCACCGGTGGGGCGGACTGCTCAGGCTCTGAAGCGGAGCAGACGGCTGGACCCGGATTGGGTACTGGTGGAGCGGACTGCTCTGGCACTGAGGCGGAGCAGACGGCTGGACCCGGATTGGGTACCGGTGGTGCGCACTGCTCTGGCACTGAGGCGGAGCAGACGGCTGGACCCGGACTGGGTACCGGTGGAGCGGACTGCTCAGGCACTGAGGCGGAGCAGACGGCTGGACCCGGAATGGGCACCGGTGGAGCGGACTGCTCTGGCGCTGAGGCGGAGCAGACGGCTGGACCCGGATTGAGCACCGGTGGAGCGGACTGCTCTGGCGCTGAGGCGGAGCAGACGGCTGGACCCGGATTGAGCACCGGTGGAGCGGACTGCTCAGGCGCTGAGGCGGAGCAGACGCTGACCTTCGCTGTAGGTTCAGGGGCGCTGACCTTCGCTGGAGGTGGCGGGACGCTGACCTTCGCTGGAGGGACGCTGACCTTCGCTGGAGGGACGCTGACCTTCGCTGGAGGTGGCGGGACGCTGACCTTCGCTCAAAGTCCCTCTCCTCCTCTATCTCCCGGAGGAGTGGGTCCTTTCAGGTTCTCCACCACCTCGTCTGCTCCTCCTCCGGGTATTTAGAGAACCCCTCGGGCTTCTCCCGATCCTGATCTGTGGGCAGACGAAGTGGTGGGCGATTCCCCGTCTTCAGCCTCTCCGGGCTCTGGCTGCGCACCGATGGTGTAGTGCTCGCAGCCACAACGGACCTTTGCTTCTCCATCCTCCTCCATTGCTTCATGAACCTACCCCTGTCCTCAGGCTTCACCCTAGGCCACGTGGGAATAGGTACTGGCGCGCACACCTCTCTCTCCCCCAGTCGCGCTGCTTGGTCTCGCAGTGGTGGGTCGTTCTGTCACGATCGGGTGTATGGAGAGACCAAGGCGCAGCGCAGGTATAGTAGTTCGACATTCTATTTTATTATTATATTGTAATCAAAACAAATGGCGAACTACAGGACACAAACTGAAACTATAAACTAACGTCACATTCACAAAAAACACACGGAATGAACAGACGTAACAAAAAAACACTTACTTCACCCGTGACTGCGAAGTACATGAACATGTAACGATAACGACCCACACCAGCGTGAGGGACAGACTCAACATATATTGGATCCCTAATTAGAGACAACGGGTAGCAGCTGCCTCTAATTAGAGATCCACCCAAAACCCACAAAGAAACAGAAAAGAACGACACTGTCATACTCTGACCATAGCTACATAGAGAAGCCTATGCTTCTCTATGACCAGAGCCTGACAATTTGCAGTATGTTTTCCATTCAGTTGGGCTGCCATACCTTTCCCTCATCCCTCTCAACCATAAAGGTGTTCAATTCCTCATCAATCCAAGGGGATTTAACAGTTTTTACAGTTATTTTCTTAATGGGTGTGTGATGGTAACTGAAATAAGCAATTTCATAAATGTGTAAAGTGCAGCGTCTGGTAGCTCCTCATTACACACCACAGACCAGCAAATATTCTTTACATCATCAACATGTGAATCACTACAAAACGTATTGTATGACCTCTTATACACTATATTAGGCCCAACCTTTGGAACTTTGGTTTTCCTAGATATGGCTACTATATTGTGATAACAACATCCTATGGATTTGGATACTACTTAAAAAAAAATATATATTATTAGTAAAGTATTAGTAAAGATGTGATCAATGCATGTTGATGATTTCATTCTTGTGCTGTTTGTAAATACCCTGGTAGGTTGACTGACAACATGAACCATGTTGCAGGCACTGGTTACAGTTTGAAGCAACTTGATAAGAGCCAGTCAATATTTAAATCACCCAGAAAATATACTTCTCTGTTGATATCACATACATTATCAAGCATTTCACACATATTATCCAGGTACTGACTCTTAGCACTTGGTGGTCTATAGCAGCTTCCCACAAGAATGGGCTTTAGGTGAGGCAGATGAACCTCACTTGCCTAGTTAAATAAAGGTTCAATAAAACAATTCAAACATGTAGCCATATTACTTCAACAGTATATAACATGAGATTGTCTCTGAGCTTTACAGGAATGTGGTTCCGAATATATTCCGCAACACCTCCCCCGTTGTCATTTCTGTATTTTCGGTAGATGTTATAACCATATATAACATGTATCACTGTATCATCAAAGGTATTATCTCAGTGAGTTTCAGAGATAGAATATGAATGTAATCTGTTACAAGCAAGTTATTGACTTCATGGACCTTGTTTCTCAGGCTTCATACGTTAATATAGGCTATTTTTAGCACTTTTCTGGGTTGCTTGATTGTTTTCAAAGCTTTACTGGGAAGTTTATCTGAAGTAGACAGTGCAGGGTGAGCTGTACACAGTGGTCTTCCTACTAGGGCACACCGCCTCAGTACTAACAGTGTACCTCTGGTTCATAGGCTCATGATTACTGCATACAATAGCTGTAGGATCAACAGAGGTATTCAGGGGAATTAGGGGCAGGGGAGCCTCCAGGGATTTTGGGCCCCATGAAAATATATAACATTGGGCTCCAAAATGTTTTTACCTAATGCTGGAATAATATTTTAGGGCCCCTGTCAGTCACAGGCCCTTAGAATCATCCTAACTTTTTCCCCCCCATACGGCGCCCCTGATTAGGGGGACATACATTAACTTACTTACATTGTGTCTGCCAATGCCACTAGGATAATGTACATTTGATGCAGCATTATGACGACTCATTGTCACAATGCTAGGGATTAACTGAGCTGGTCTTGGGTCTTTGATAAGTCATTGTTTTAACACAACCTTGAAATGCATGGACAGAGTGCAGGAGCCAACATGATTTGGATGGACTCTCATTCCTGTAGAGTATTGTCTCTTTTCAGAAGGTGTCAAAGTTATCTATAAAAGTGATTCCAGCAGAGCTACAGTAATCTTTTAGCCAGATGTGTAATGCCAGTAGCCTGCTGAATCTTTCACACCTGCAGCGATTTTCAAGAGTGTCTGTCCCAGATACGTAGTTTCCTTAGAGACAATGAAAATAATTGGCTATATTTAAGTTGTGATATCGTTAGGAAAAATGTAGGCCTACTGTGTTGGTAAGGCAAATTTGGTTTATTTGAAAATAATTAATAATTAATTTTTGCTGAGTTGATAACGTATTGTCAAAGGCACGTATAATATTATTTACTGTGTCGATAGGGGCGTAGGCTAGTGTAAAATAACGTAATTTGATGTGCTAGTATGATTTATTTCATTTATTAATTAAATTATTAATGAAAATATACACACATGGTGCTATAGGTTATATACATATTTTACATTGTAATACACTACCCCCACATGCAATTTTAATATAGGATATATATATATTTTATATTGTATTATAAACTGGGTCGTTCGAACCCTGAATGCTGATTGGCTGACAGCCGTGGTATACCACGGGTATGACAAAACATTAATTTTTTACTGCTCTAACTATGTTGGTAACCAGTTTATAATAGGAATAAGGTACCTTGGTGGTTTGTGGTATATAGCCAATATACCACGGTCCAGGCACTCCGCGTAGAGTCGTGCATAAATACATCCCTTAGCCGTGGTATATTGGCCATATACCACACCCCTTTGTGCTTTATTGCTTAAATACACTACACCTACATGTCATTGTGTGCTGGAGCTATGGGTTTATTTTTCCACTGTCACTAGGCCTACACATTCACACTCAAACTGAATTGAATGGGGGATGCATAACTTCTTTATACTGAAGGGAAACAAGGTACAACATACAACTTTGATTGAAGACCTAAAATCATGCCTGAAAAGACCAATGAAATCATAACGGTATGCTAATATAGTGTGGATACAGGAGTAGCCTATTCTACAGTAATGTACAGTGGGGAGAACAAGTATTTGATACACTGCCAATTTTGCAGGTTTTCCCACTTACAAAGCATGTAGAAGTCTGTAATTTTTATCATAGGTACTCTTCAACTGTGACGGGATTTTGGCCCACTCCTCCATACAGACCTTCTCCACATCCTTCAGGTTTCAGGGCTGTCGCTGGGCAATACGGACTTTCAGCTCCCTCCAAAGATTTTCTATTGGGTTCAGGTCTGGAGACTGGCTAGGCCACTCCAGGACCTTGAGATGCTTCTTACAGAGCCACTCCTTAGTTGTCATGCTGGAAGACCCAGCCACGACCCATCTTCAATGCTCTTACTGAGGGAAGGAGGTTGTTGGCCAAGATCTCGCGATACATGGCCCCATCCATCCTCCCCTCAATACGGTGCAGTCGTCCTGTCCCCTTTGCAGACAAGCATCCCCAAAGAATGATGTTTCCACCTCCATGCTTCACGGTTGGGATGGTGTTCTTGGGGTTGTACTCATCCTTCTTCTTCCTCCAAACACGGCGAGTGGAGTTTAGACCAAAAAGCTCTATTTTTCTCTCATCAGACCACATGACCTTCTCCCATTCCTCCTCTGGATCATCCAGATGGTCATTGGCAAACTTCAGACGGTCCTGGACATGCACTGGCTTGAGCAGGGGGACCTTGCGTGCGCTGCAGGATTTTAATCCATGACGGCGTAGTGTGTTACTAATGGTTTTCTTTGAGACTGGTCCCAGCTCTCTTCAGGTCATTGACCAGGTCCTGCCGTGTAGTTCTGGGCTGATCCCTCACCTTCCTCATGATCATTGATGCCCCACGAGGTGAGACCTTGCATGGTGCCCCAGACCGAGGGAGATTGACCGTCATCTTGAACTTCTTCCATTTTCTAATAATTGCACAGTTGTTGCCTTCTCACCAAGCTGCTTGCCTATTGTCCAGTAGCCCATCCCAGCCTTGTGCAGGTCTACAATTTTATCCCTGATGTCCTTACACAGCTCTCTGATCTTGGCCATTGTGGAGAGGTTGGAGTCTGTTTGATTGAGTGTGTGGACAGGTGTCTTTTATACAGGTAACGAGTTCAAACAGGTGCAGTTAATACAGGTAATGAGTGGAGAACAGGAGGGCTTCTTAAAGAAAAACGAACAGGTCTGTGAGAGCCGGAATTCTTACTGGTTGGTAGGTGATCAAATACTTATGTCATGCAATAAAATGCAAATTCATTATTTAAAAATCATACAATGTGATTTTCTGGATTTTTGTTTTAGATTCCGTCTCTCACAGTTTAAGTGTACCTATGATAAAAATGACAGACCTCTACATGCTTTGTAAGTAGGAAAACCTGCAAAATCGGCAGTGTATCAAATACTTGTTCTCCCCACTGTAACTGTATGTGCTAGTATTATTTATCTAATTTGTGAATGAAATTGTAAATGTGGATGGGTACGCTACTTCATTCATTGATTACGGTATTGTACATGGTAGATACAGGAGTAGTCTATAGTCTATAATAATAATGTAATTGAATGTGTATCATTTATTTTTTGATTAATGAAATTGTAAATGGGGATGGGTGTGAATACTGAATGTTTTGCTATCTCTGGGAGCCTGTTAATTAAGACTTTTCAGTCTTCATGAACTATGGCAATGACGAGCTAATTTCTAAAGCTATCTTTCTATTAGTCAAGAAGATGTGATGAGCCAGAGCAACCAATCAGCTTCACTGCAGCTGTTCAACCCACCACCCCCACTGCTCTCCCTCCACAAGCAACCACATCCTCTTATCCTGTTCAATTTGCAGCCACACTGAAAAGGACTGTACATACATACCCCTGTACTCATCTCAGTGCAACATGATCCATCCAAGGCCTCAGCTGGACGCCTAAAATGTGTTACAGTAGTGTGTGTGTATGGATGGAGTTCCAAGAAAATATATGTGTGATGTCCCCCTCTGTGTCAGTGTTGAAATGCCATAAATGGAAGATGGCAAAGGAGCTAGTGATGAGAGTGAGAGCATACAGATGAAAATAAAGACCCCTCAGGATTTAAAATTAGTGTGGGGTGTCCTCTTGTGTGTCCTTTTTGTCCGTTTGAGGATACTACAGTCACCCTAGTGGAGGTTCTTGGAGTCTGAACAGAGGTGGTGTGATGTCTGTTATCTTACCAGGCAGATGTTTGAGTACAGAATGAAATGGTGTAACTTGTTGAGTACACTCTTCGAAAAAGGGATACCAACAGGGTTCTTTGGCTGTCACCAAAGGAGAACCCTTTTGGGTTGCATGTAGAACCCTCTGTGGAATGGAACCCAAAATGGTTCTACCTAGGTGCAGAAGGGGGTTCTACCTGGAACAAAAAAGGATTCTCCTATGGGGACAGCAGAAGAATCCTTTTAGGTTCTAGATAGCACCTTTTTTTCTGAGTGTATGCCTATATTGCAGTGGTGGTTCCGTGCTTTTCTGTAAAATAATCGTTCATTGGTGGTGGGGAGTTAAGATAATCAGATTTCTTTTCTTTTTTTTAAACTTTTATTTAAATAGGCAATTAATTTAAGAACACATTTTTATGTACAATGACAGCCTACACCGGCCAAACTCAGAAGACGCTGGGCCAATTATGCACCGCCCTATGGGGCTCCCAATCACAGTCGGTTATGATACAGTCTGGATTTAAATCAGGTTCTCTGTATTGACGCCTCTACCACTGAAATGCAGTGTCTTAGACCACTGCGCCACATGGGAGCCCCAAATTGCACAGTGGTCTAAGACACTGTGAAACATCCCCACTTTTAGCACACGTTTGCCAGCAGGCAAAGTAACCTTCTATGCATGCTGAGGCATGTGTGATCACTCAACATTCGCTGGACCGACAAAAAAAGACATGCTTACATGCAAACAAAAGATAATAAAGAAATGTACAAAACAATGAAGAAATTGACAAAAGTCGTAAATGTTATAAAATAAAACAAAACTACAAGTGTAGCAGTTTGAATTGCATTTACAGACGTTATTGTAAATCAACATTGAAGATTATAAAAAGCAGATAACATTTGCTGGTGGTGATGTAATGGGCAACATTAACAAACAAAGGGTAGCCTAAACAACTCATGTGCACAATTTGTCAGGAGACAGACACATGCTTTTACTGTATCTTGACCACACCCATATCCTCCTTCTTGTCTAGAAATGTTCTTAATTATACTCTATACTCATTGCCTAATTTTAGTCATTTAGCAGACACTCTTATCCAGAGCAACTTACACTTAGTTAGTGCATACATGTTCATACTTCTTTCATGCCAGCCCCCCATGGGAATCGAACCCATAACGCTGGCATTGCAAGTGTCATGCTCTACCATCTGAGCTACACGGGACAACTTTACAAGGAATAGGCCTAGGGGTAACCTTAAAAACGTGGTCAGGTATAAATAATTAGTGTACATAGTTGGAAATCCCCATCAACTGAGGATGAGGGGTCACAGTTATGTTGAAATTTGGTTCTTTATAATAATAAACTATATTTATCAATCCGACTCCATTATTATGTTAATAAATGCAACAGGCCATGTGGTCTCTGGAGGATCTAGCAAGATAGCGAATCATTGCATCACCGACTCAGTATGACTATAATGAATATTGGTTAGACTGTAAACTCTCCTTCCAGACTCACATTAATCATCTCCAATCCAAAATTAAATCTAGAATCGGCTTCCTATTTCGCAACAAAGCCTCCTTCACTCATGCTGCCAAACATGCCCTCGTAAAACTGACTATCCTACCGATCCTTGACTTTGGCGATGTCATTTACAAAATAGCCTCCAACACTCTACTCAGCAAATTGGATGTAGTCTATCACAGTGCCATCCGTTTTGTTACCAAAGCCCCATATACTACCCACTACTGCGACCTGTACGCTCTCGTTGGCTGGCCCTCACTACATACTTGTCGACAAACCCACTGGCTCCAGGTCATCTATAAGTCTTTGCTAGGTAAATCTCTGCCTTATCTTAGCTAGCTGGTCACCATAGCAACACCCACCCGTAGCATGCGCTCCAGTAGGTACAGTGGGGAGAACAAGTATTTGATACACTGCCGATTTTGCAGGTTTTCCCACTTACAAAGCATGTAGAAGTCTGTAATTTTTATCATAGGTACTCTTCAACTGTGAGTGACGGAATCTAAAACAAAAATCCAGAAAATCACATTGTATGATTTTTAAATAATTAATTTGCATTTTATTGCATGACATAAGTATTTGATACATCAGAAAAGCAGAATTTAATATTTGGTACAGAAACCTTTGTTTGCAATTACAGAGATCATACGTTTCCTGTAGTTCTTGACCAGGTTTGCACACACTGCAGCAGGGATTTTGGCCCTCTCCTCCATACAGACCTTCTCCAGATCCTTCAGGTTTCGGGGCTGTCGCTGGGCAATACGGACTTTCAGCTCCCTCCAAAGATTTTCTATTGGGTTCAGGTCTGGAGACTGGCTAGGCCACTCCAGGACCTTGAGATGCTTCTTACGGAGCCACTCGTTAGTTGCCCTGGCTGTGTGTTTCGGGTCGTTGTCATGCTGGAAGACCCAGCCACGACCCATCTTCAATGCTCTTACTGAGGGAAGGAGGTTGTTGGCCAAGATCTCGCGATACATGGCCCCATCCATCCTCCCCTCTATACGGTGCAGTCGTCCTGTCCCCTTTGCAGAAAAGCATCTCCAAAGAATGATGTTTCCACCTCCATGCTTCAAAGTTGGGATGGTGTTCTTGGGGTTGTACTCATCCTTCTTCTTCCTCCAAACACGGCGAGTGGAGTTTAGACCAAAAAGCTCTATTTTTGTCTCATCAGACCACATGACCTTCTCCCATTCCTCCTCTGGATCATCCAGATGGTCATTGGCAAACTTCAGACGGGCCTGGACATGCGCTTGGACATGCGCTTGAGCAGGGGGACCTTGCGTGCGCTGCAGGATTTTAATCCATGAAGGCGTAGTGTGTTACTAATGGTTTTCTTTGAGACTGTGGTCCCAGCTCTCTTCAGGTCATTGACCAGGTCCTGCCGTGTAGTTCTGGGCTGATACCTCACCTTCCTCATGATCATTGATGCCCCACGAGGTGAGATCTTGCATGGTGCCCCAGACCGAGGGAGATTGACTGTCATCTTGAACTTCTTCCATTTTCTAATAATTGCGCCAACAGTTGTTGCCTTCTCACCAAGCTGCTTGCCTATTGTCCTGTAGCCCATCCCAGCCTTGTGCAGGTCTACAATTTTATCCCTGATGTCCTTACACAGCTCTCTGGTCTTGGCCATTGTGGAGAGGTTGGAGTCTGTTTGATTGAGTGTGTGGACAGGTGTCTTTTATACAGGTAACGAGTTCAAACAGGTGCAGTTAATACAGGTAATGAGTGGAGAACAGGAGGGCTTCTTAAAGAAAAACTAACAGGCTGTGAGAGCCGGAATTCTTACTGGTTAGTAGGTGATCAAATACTTATGTCATGCAATAAAATGCAAATTTATTATTTAAAAATCATACAATGTGATTTTCTGGATTTTTGTTTTAGATTCCGTCTCTCACAGTTGAAGTGTACCTATGATAAAAATTACAGACCTCTACAAGCTTTGTAAGTAGGAAAACCTGTAAAATCGGCAGTGTATCAAATACTTGTTCTCCCCACTGTATATTTCACTGGTCATCCCCAAAGCCAACAACTCCTTTGGCCGCCATTCCTTCCAGTTCTCTGCTGCCAATGATTGGAACGAATTACAAAAATCACTGAAGCTGGAGACTACCATCTCCCTCAATACCTTTAAGCAGCAGTTGTCAGAGCAGCTTACCGATCACTGCACCTGTACACAGCCCATCTGTAAATAGCTCACTCCACTACCTCATCCCCATATTAATGATTTTTCTGATTTGCACTCCAGTATCTCTATTTGCACATCATCATCTGCACATCTATCACTCCAGTGATAATGCAAATTTGTAATTTATTTCGCAACTATGGCCTATTTATGGTCTTACCTTCCTAACCTTACTACATTTGCACACTTTGTACATATATTTTCTATTTTGTGTTATTGACTGTATGTTTGTTTATGCCCATGTGTAACTCTGTGTTGTTGTTTTTGTCGCACTGCTTTGCTTTGTCTTGGCCAGTTGTAAATGAGAACTTGTTCTCAACTGGCCTACCTGGTTAAATAAAGGTGAAATAAAAATAAAATAAATAAAAAATATACACTGGGGGCCAAAAGTTTGGAACATTACTCATTCAAGGGTTGTTCTTTATTTGCACTATTTTTTACATTGTAGAATAAAAGTGAAGACATCAAAACTATGACATAACACATATGGAATCATGTAGTAACCAAAAAAGTGTTTAACAAATCAAAATATATTTAATATTTGAGATTCTTCAAATAGCCAAGCTTTGCCTTGATGACAGCTTTGCACATTCTTGGCATTCTCAACAGTCGCTTTATGCACAAACCCTAACTTTATTGATTAATCATCCATACACAAATTGGCTCAATTAATTATTTACTAGGTAATTAAACAATTACAGAAAACACTAAACATCCTAACATTATACAGTAAAATACCATCCCTAAAGGTCTTAACAAAACATGACAGTTTGGTTATAACACGGTAGATTCAGAGAGAAGGGGGGGGGGGGGGGGGGGTGTTGGAAGGAAGAGACAAAGGAATGGGTCTCTATCGGATATGGGAAGCTATGCTCACATAAATACAAATACATATGCCACTAACAATCGCTCATTTGGAAAAGTAATGCATTGTAATTATGTGAAGCTGGCTTCGATAGTTGGTCGATGAGGTAAGCCTCTGGTTTGCCCAGTAGAGATCGCCATTGTCCTTTGTAGAGTCTTCCGTGTCGTAGTTTAATCTCCCTTTGTAGATGCTTCCGCGTTGTCGTCAGTGTTCTCGGACTAGACTTGCGCACATTTTCAGCTGCAGACTGATATAGGCTTGTGAGGAGCGAGGGTAGCGATATAACTTCAATAACTTTAATAAGAAATAGCAAAATGAACAGCACCTCACGGTAACAAGGGATGAAAGCAATAATCCATGAGAGGATGTGAAACAAACACCAACTTAAAGTAAACATAATTAATGATAAGGAGGTGTTGCTGCCATCGCTCTCCTGCCACCGGTTAGTATGCCAGCGAGGAGGAGTGCCATAGAGGTAGAGGTCCCGCATCTCCACGCGGGGCAGTCGTTACAAGGCTGTAGTCTAGGATTCACTTCTTCTTTAGCTGAACATCGATGTCAGACGTGAGAGAACGCTGGCGCTGTTTATTCGCCGCTTCTCCGTCTGCTATTGCTTCGTGTGTTCCTGTTTTGTTTGTGTTCACTGTACACCTACCTCTGGATAGCCTCTCTACTTCTGGACAGCCTCTCAGCTGGTTCCCGAAGCCGCTTGGGCACCTCGACCGGATTATCGCCTCGTCGGTTAGCCGCTAGCTGGCTGCCCGCGTTCACTTAACGTGTGGCGGCTAATTCTAGCTGCAATAGCGGCTAACCTTTCTCACAGGCAACCTCCACCAGACGCGAGCCGTGAACGAGACTTTCATCTTCTCCTGTCATGCCGTGGATTATTTTGGCACTCACATCATTCATCCATCTCTGTGTCTCTAGTCCACCGCTTACTGCTTTCACGGAGCTTTCAGTCCCTCCGCTCGGCACCATGTTCAAATATTCAACTCTGCAACTGGTCGAACTAATCAACTACTCCATTCCACCCTGCATCCCAGTCATTAAACAGCTCGGACTTCTACGTCGACCCCGCTACATCCACAGAAGCTTTCGCCGCAAGTTTGTTTACTTCTACCACGGTCAATCCATTCCATCCATCTGGTCACCTGCACGCTCTGTCGCACCTCTCTCACGTCATCAGAACGCTTCCCCCGCTGGATTACATAGAGCTGAGCGCACCGTCAGGCTGCACAGAAAACCCGGACTGGACTACAGTGCTATTCGCACTTCACATATACCTATTCTCCAATCATTTGCAAATCCACTCACTGTTCCTCCTCAACTGCTTTACCCCCCCACACGCACTGCTAACCGGGACAACCTCAGATCTTTCCAGCCTGCCCCCATCTCACTACCCTCTCACCATGCCAGCTTTGCCCTCCTCAACACCCGATCGCTTAACAATAAAGCCCCTGCCCTCCATGAACTAATTCTCGACAATAAACTGGATTTCCTTCTGCTCACCGAAACCTGGCAACAACCCAATGACTTCTTCTCCCTCAACCAAGCATCCCCCACTGGCTACAATTACATCTGAAAACCCCGCCCCTCCCGCCGTGGAGGTGGCCTCGCCGTTATTTTCAATCAGAACTTCCGGATCACTGAACTCACCCTCCCCTCAGTATCATCATTTGAACACCTCGCCTTCAAAGCTCTTTCCTCCATGACAGTTATCCTCATTTACCGGCCACCTAAACCAAATCCCTCCTTCCTCTCTGATTTTACTGAACTCCTCACACTAGCCTCATCTCTCTCTCCACGTCTGCTGCTACTCGGTGACTTAAACATCCACATAGGCTCCCCCACCTGCAAGCTGTCATCAGAATTCACCATTTTACTGGACAACTTTACTCTCACCCAACATGTCACATTCCCCACCCATGAAAAAGGACACATCCTCGACCTGGTCTGCTCCACTAACCAACCAGTGCTCGACCTCCATCCATGCCTCTTTCCCCTCTCTGATCACAAACTGATACGGTTCACCCTTCCTTCTCCAACTCCACGCCCCCGCCTCCTCAGAGAAATCACCTTCCGCAACCTTAAATCTATTGATCCACACCATCTCTCTGACCTGCTCTCAACCACTCTCCACCTGGACTCAACTCTCACCTCACCTGATGATCTCATAAACCATCTCAACTCCGCTTTGTGTACCTCCCTTAACACTCTGGCCCCCCTCAAAACAAAAACCGTCACTTTTAACACCTCGTCACCCTGGTACACACCTGCACTCCGGAAAATGAAACAAACTGGCCGCCAACTTGAACGTCTGACAAAAAAATCATCTCTCACAGTCCACCTTGAAGCCTATAAACTCCACCTCATTGCCTACAAAGATGCCCTCATTGCTGCCAAATCTGCCTACCTCTCCACCATCCTCCTCACCAACCCCTGTCAAAACCCCAGAATCCTCTTCTCCATAACGAACAACCTTATCAAGCCTCGGACCAACACCCTCCCTACCTCTACTCCCGATCTCTGCAACTCGTTCCTTCACTTTTTCGCTGATAAAATCAACATCATTTATCAATCTCTATCCCCTGCATCCAACCTCCCAGTATCTACTCCAGCACCTATCACGGCCCCTCTTCCCCCCATCCCTCCTGACCTCCCTCCCCCACCTCCACACTGCCTCCTCTCCCAGTTTGACTCAGTCACCACTCTTGAAATCTCTAAACTCATCAGCTCTTCCAAACCCACTACCTGCTCACTTGACTCCCTCCCTACTCCACTCCTGAAGTCCTGCCTCCCCGTCCTTTGCCCTTACCTCACTAACCTCTTCAACTCCTCTCTGTCCCTTGGAACTGTCCCCTCTGCTTTCAAAACTGCCACTGTCACACCAATCCTTAAAAAACCTGGTCTGGATCCCTCTTCCCTCAACAACTACCGCCCAATTTCCAACCTTCCCTTTCTGTCTAAAACCCTGGAACGTTTAGTCGCCTCACAATTACAAACCCATCTTCATGCCAATAACCAATTTGAATCTCTCCAATCTGGTTTTCGCCCCCTCCACAGCACAGAAACCGCTCTCCTCAAAGTCCTCAACTACCTCCTCACCTCCGCTGACACTGGTTCCCTTAACATCCTTATTCTTCTCGACCTGAGTGCAGCCTTCGATACCGTGAGCCATAACATCCTGCTCACCAGACTCAAAGACCTTGGTATCGAAGGTACTGCACTCAGTTGGCTCCGTTCCTACCTTTCCAACAGATCCCACTTCATCTCTCTTCATAACCACACCTCTGCCACAGCCACAGTCACCCAAGGCGTTCCCCAAGGCTCCGTACTTGGCCCCCTCCTCTTCATCATCTACATCCTCCCCCTTGGTCAGATACTCCGCCACTTCAACCTGAACTTCCATTGTTACGCCGATGACACCCAGATCTACCTCAGCACCAAATCCCCCCACAATCCTCCCCTCTCCCACATCAACTCCTGTTTGTCAGCTATCAAAACCTGGATGCAACACAACTTCCTCAAACTCAACAGCAATAAAACACAATTCATCCTCATAGGCTCGAAATCCACACTCAGCAAAACCAATAACCCGACTCTCACCATCGACGGCACCATTGTCTCTCCATCTCCCCAGGCCCGCAACCTCGGCGTGATTTTTGATTCAACCCTCTCCCTTGAGCCCCACATCCGTCATGTCATTAAAACCTCCTTCTTTCACCTCCGCAACGTCGCCAAAATCAGACCCTTACTCACACCCCCTGCTGCTGAAAGACTCATTCACGCCTTCATCTCCTCACGACTGGACTACTGCAACTCACTACTCCTTGGTATCAGCTCGACCTACATAAAAAGACTCCAACTGGTCCAGAACGCAGCCGCCCGACTCATCACCCGCTCCAAATCCTGGCATCACATCACTCCAGTCCTAAAACAACTACACTGGCTCCCCATTTCCCACCGGATCACGTACAAAATCCTGGTCCTTACCTACAAAGCCATCCATCACCTGGCCCCCTCATACCTCACTGACCTCCTCTCCCCCTACCAACCCTCACGGTCCCTCAGATCCGCCTCAGCCGGTCTCCTTTGCATCCACAAGTCCAAGCTCCGCAGTTTTGGGGACAGAGCCTTTTCAAGGGCAGCTCCCAGGCTCTGGAACTCCCTCCCCCATGAGATCCGCACCTCTGAGTCCCTCACCATCTTCCAGTCATGCCTCAAGACCCATCTCTTCACCTCTGCCTATCCTTAGCCCCATGCCACTCCCAATTATATATATATATTTATTTATTATTATTTATTTTTTTCTCTGTCTTGTCTTGTTTGTCTTGTCTTGTTTATTTACCTCCCCTGTAAAGCGACTTTGAGTTCGTGAAAAGCGCTATACAAATTGAATTTATTATTATTATTATTATTATTAGTGATCAATACCGTTTTCAGCCGTGTAGCTCGCGTTCCACGCTGTCTGCTTGTATTGGTAGAGTTGTAGTTATAATCAATTTTTAACGTGGGGACTAGCGTCTCTTATTTGGACTGCTGTGACTTTCGTCACAGGGACTTTTATCCTTGAGTGGAACGGTGGGTGTTTCATCCTCCTCACCCAATGTCTGTGTCCCCTTGGGTGGGGCTACTGACTGTGCATAAGTTACCATAAAACAACCAATTCTCATTTAGAAGACTAAATCACACTGTTATCTTTTCAAAAGTATTCTCATACTTAATCATTCATCTTATACAACATTCAGGTGCAAAGCTAATAACTGAGAGATGTACACTTTAAAATGTACAGTTATGTTGTCCTGATGTCTTCCATGATGTAACAAAATGAAACAAAATAGACAGGGTCGTTCTTGGATTCTCCATCGACCCTTTCCCACATATTCTAAAATAGGATTATTGTTTAATTCTCGAATTGTGGGATATAGGCAGGGGTGGGTAGAAATGCGTTACAAGTAACGCAAATGAGTAAAAGAGTACGCATTTGGTGTAACGAATACTTTTTTGCGTTACAATCTGTGGGCTGTAATTTTACTCTTACTCAAGTATTTTTTTCAGCAAGTACTCTTTACTCAGCTACATTTCGTTTGTAACGGTAAAAAAATTGTTACAAAGGTTATCTTCAGGTATTTATGTAAGCCAATTTGTACTCATTCGCGCTCATCATGTAGCATGACAAATGCAACCCATTCTTACTACTACTCTACTCATCATCAGTCAAGCATGAACAGCCCAGTAGAGGACCAAGATGTGGCAAATCGTGACAACCCTTGACACAAACAATTACAGTGTACATGACATGCATGCACTCCTGTCAGGTAGCTATCTACAGTTACCCATAGCTGGCTAGCTAGTTTTATAGTTTGGTCATTTATTCCAATACATTTCAGAATTCCCAACTGCAGCCTTGTTGACTAAATTTGAAACTCCGTGGCCACCAAAGTTTGACATGTGACTACAGTTTGCATTGAATTGTGGGTCATATCAACCCTGCAAGTGACCAAGTTGTAACGTTAGTGAATTGGACCTCCACTTAAGATGGCAATAACGCTGCATCCATAAAAGACACCCTCCTCCACTTACCCTCGCCTTATGCCCTTGGGGGAATCCCCGTCACCATCTTGGCCGTCAGTCCAAACGATTAGCCAAACAAGGGAAGTTTGCTGCGTAAGCCTCTCAGCCCTCATTTTTTTTATCGAGTTTACCAGTGTACAATTATGTTCACTTCGGGGCCTGAAACGCCCCATAATTCAATTTGCGATGATTGTCAGAAATTTGAGGGCTGAGGGGAGAGGGTGTGTCTATTAGGTGTTTGGAATGTCCCCCGAGGGAAAGTGGCTAGCGCAAGGGCTTAGGGGGTAGAAATAACGTGTTTGGACTGCAGCCGGTGACTACTTACTGCTTCAGCTGTTTTTAGACTGAAATTGCTAGTTACTGTAATGTTACTTATTTACTTACATCAGCCTGCCTAGTCAGCTAGCTGGCTAGTCGGACAGTTTTATTTAGCTAACGTTATCTAGCTAGCTAACTGTCGTTGTCGCTTTCTGTTTGCATGTAGCTTGCACTTCAATGGCATCCTCGAGGAGATTTTATTTTATCTTTCCAACCAGGCGAAGTACTATGAAGGCACTACTGATCTCAACAAGAGACACAACATTTGTTAGGGGGAGAAATTCACTATTCAGGGTAACATCAAGCAGTTAACTTCTATTACATAACTGGAAGGATTTAGCTATGAACAACCATTTTTCAACAACCATTTTCCATCTAGCTAGTTGGTCATCTACAAGTTGCTAGCTATACAGTGGGGAGAACAAGTATTTGATACACTACCGATTTTGCAAGTTTTCCAGCGCAGTTAATACAGGTAATGAGTCGAGAACAGGAGGGCTTCTTAAAGAAAAACTAACAAGTCTGTGAGAGCCGGAATTCTTACTGGTTGGTAGGTGATCAAATACTTATGTCATGCAATAAAATGCAAATTAATTACTTAAAAATCATACAATGTGATTTTCTGGATTTTTGTTTTAGATTCCGTCACTCACAGTTGAAGAGTACCTATATTAAAAATTACAGACTTCTACATGCTTTGTAAGTAGGAAAACCTGCAAAATCGGCAGTGTATCAAATACTTGTTCTCCCCACTGTACATACAGTATAGTTATTTGTCTGTCATATTGAGGCGTGCAAATGTACTTAGACTTGAGTATTTCAACAACTCTTGTCTTCAAACTTGTTAGGCAATCACATGTACCTACGGGGGAAGGTTGGCCAGCCACACAGGAGGGTAATTTTCACTGAGGAGAAGGAGGCCATGCTGACCGAGATGCATGTTGGACATTTCAGAGTTAAGCACATCAGCCTACGCTACTTTTGGCATGGGATTGTCAAGGATGTGGACAGCTGGGCAAGTGAAATAACCTTTTGTTTATCGATCACATTCTATTATATCTGAAATGATTATGATTGAAATGAATGTCATTTCAGAGAGAACACATTGTTTCAATTTGTCACCTTGTGCTTAAAGGTCAGTACCTGTCTAGCCTGCTAGAAGATTGGGGCGCAGGAGTTGAAGCCCATCAGTTTTTTCACCATGGCACATGATCCAGTGACGGCTGGTGATAATTATTTTGGGGGGGCGCAAGCAGTACCAAAAAGCATGTTGACTACTTTTTTTTTTTTTTTTTTTTATAACACATTTTTATTGTACAGACAAATAAAAGTATAAATTCAAGCATTAAAGAGAAAACAGTGTCTGCACTTTTATCTTTTTACACATTCCTTTCCCACATATAACTGAATGAGAAAAAAAACAAAAAAAAACAAACAGCAACAACAGAGTAGCATGTTGACTACTTGAACATAAATTTTGCTCTCCTTTCTTTCTTGCCAGCAAATTTCTCAATGACTCTCCGATTAAAGTCAGTCATCTCAGTAACAAGTCTCTTTTCCATGGACAGCAATGCCAGTGCATTCAGCCTCTCCTGGGTCATTGTGTTTCTGAGAAAAGTTTTTATTATTTTCAAGGTTGAGAAGCACCTCTCAGCTTCAGCTGTGGTCATGGGTGTGGTAATGAGAACTTTTTGTCACCTCTTCGTTGTGCCTTCTAATGCCAATCCTGTAGCCTTCATCTAGTTGTTCAGCAATACTAACTCTGCCCAAAAACGTTAGTTTCATGCTATTATCAAGATGGCTGCGGCTACTGTCATGACGTTTGCATTTTTCAGATAGATGTTTGAGGTCTTTTACCCCCGTTGTTGTCCACAAAACTTCAGTGCCGACACTTTGGTTTAACTGCTGCCATTTATCTCTACGAAAGTGATCAGCCTAGCAAGGTTTTGGCGGACTCGGAGTGACGGTGTGTCCGTGTCGCCCGCGCACTCGCAGTAGTGGCCAAGAGCGTAAAGTTGAATGACAGGTGACGAGAACCAATCAGATTGGATAAAATAACATGTATCCAATTCTGATTCACCAGGGACGCAGCGACCTGCGCCCGGGGGAGGATCTTTAAGAAACCAATTAGAGACCAGCTTCAGGTCACATGCTGCCCGAAGATTTATGGACTCCGATAGACATCCATTTGTCCGGCAACCCTCGCCCATGAAACCGCATGAAACATATTGAAAAACATATAAAATACTAAATAGTTAACCGATTAAAGACAGTTTTTATTAAATGCTGAGGCTCTTACTACCAGCCGGCACATCGTATGAGTAATCTATTTTATTTTTTATTTTCATTTTTATATCATTTTTGTATACATGTAAATGTCTGGAATTTTGATGGGGGTCTATTGACAAGCCGCTACTGACATGATCGGTAAGTGTCACAATTCAAATGTTGCCCTGATAAGTTGTTTTGCAATGGTTGCTTTATTTGACCACAGCTGAGTTCAATATTATAGAATGTGTGTCATTATCCTTACATATATGAAATTCTCCATACTGAATGATACAGATACGGGTAAGAATGAAGTAATCTCATCGGACCCTTCACGAAATCCAGGAATGGCAACAGCTGGTGTCTGATGGCGACTGATTACTTTACCAAGTGGGTGGAGGCAATATCCATTAAGGTCAGTAAAGGAAAAGTACATGCTTAACTCTCAATTCCCATCTGTAACCCATTAAAAAGGGTGCTTGGAACCAACAATAGATTTTTGTTTTGTATAAGGACCAGACTGGCGAGGCCCCCTCCAAGGTGATGATGGACATCTTCAATACCTACGGTTCTCCTGAGGTCATCTTGAGTGACCGAGGTCGTGTTATAGGCTTTATTCTGTCCCCAATGGTTTGTTTGAGTTTTTATTTTACAATCGGTTTTTCCATGCTACATAATCAGACATTTCAATATCTTCCATTGTCAATAGTATCACGTTTTAGGGAAGACCCAGATGCAGACAGTGTTGAAGTAACAAATGTTTATTACTAGAACAGGGGTCAGGCCAAACGACAGGTCAAGGGCAGGCAGAGGACAGTAATCCAGATCAGAGTACAAAAGGTACAGAACGGAAAGCAGTCTCAGGGTCAGAGGTCAATAATCCAGTGTGGAAGGTACAGGACAGCAGGCAGGATCAGGGCAGGCAGAATGGTCAAAACTGGGAAAACTAGAAAACAGGAACTTTAGCAAAGACACCTGGAGGGGGGTGGAGACAATTACAAGGACAGGTGAAACAGATCAGGGTGTGACAAATACTGTAGATATCCCTTTCATACCCCCTCCTACAGGTTTGGATGAACTGACCAACCAGAACCTCAGCAGCATCCAGCCCTACAGAGTACTCACCCTATCATCTGCTGTACAGGAGCCACAGCTGTTTACTGAGGTAAACAATGCAATTGTATATACAGTGGGGCAAAAAAGTATTTAGTCAGCCACCAATTGTGCAAGTTCTCCCACTTAAAAAGATGAGAGAGGCCTGTAATTTTCATCATAGGTACACTTCAACTATGAGAGACAAAATGTGGCTCCAGTCGGAGCCACAGCGTCCCCAGCACCTGGTCGTGTCGAGTCTCGCACGTCTCGGGAGGAGAACTCCGGAGAGCCAGCCCAGAGAAGTACGATGGCAATCCGGAGGATTGTCGTGGGTTCCTTCTCCAATGTGAGTTGTATCTGGGCGACTTGCCAATGTCGGATCGGGAGAAGGTGCGCACGATGATCACGCTACTCACGGGTCGTGCACTCAGCTGGGCGACGGCACTGTGGGAGAGGGACAGCGATCTGTTACGGTCAATTGCCGCCTTCGTTGGCGAGTTCCGAGCTGTTTTTGACCATCCCGCGGAGGGGAGAGATGCGGGCGAGCGGATGATGCGCCTGGAACAAGGAAGGGGCAATGCCGCGGAGTATGCGCTGTCTTTCCGGACGATGGCGGCGGCCAGTGGGTGGAACGAGCCGGCTCTTCGGACAGCTTTCCATAGAGGGCTGCGGGTGGAGGTCCGAATGGAGCTGGCTTGTGTAAGCCAATCCATGACGCTGGACGCCTACATCGCCCGGGCCATTGCCATCGACGGCCAACTCCGGGACCGTGAACAGCTGGCGCGCCGCGCGCATCTCCCTCTTCCGCGATTGGAGCCGGAACATGAGCCAATGGAGGTGGGAATTACGAGGCTCTCCGCAGAGGAGAGAGAGAGACGGAGTCGTCAGGGACTGTGTCTGTACTGCGGAGAGAGAGGGCATGTGAGAAGATCTTGCCCCTCTCTTCCGATGGGACGCAGAAAAGGGGTAAGTGGCCGGGGGGTTCAGATGGGCACAGTAAGTGTAACTAATACTGTAAACATCGCTAGTCCTTTCTGTTGCTCAGTTGTGCTCTCCGGTAACTTCCCTAATTATGTGTCTACAGCCCTGATTGACTCCGGGGCTGCGGGGAGTTTCATTGACCGGACTCTGGTTGACTCTCTTCGGCTGCCGTTGTGCCGGTTGAGGTCCTCAATGCCGGTTCATGCTCTGGATGGTCGACCGGTGGGGTCCGGTTCCATTACTCACGTGACCCGTCCAGTCACTCTCACTATTCACGGCTGCCATCGAGAGAGACTGGAATTGTTGGCGATCTCATCCTCCATACATCCGATCATCTTGGGACTTCCTTGGCTCCAGCAGCATAACCCAAACATCAGCTGGAGCGCACGAAGAATTCTGGGATGGTCGGAAAAATGTAGGAGGACCTGTATTACACCTACGGTAGGGGCAACATCAGTGGAGAGTCCTGAGAGCGCCCTCAAGGGGAACATTCCGCCAGAATACGAAGATCTATGCGGAGTGTTCTCTAGAGAAGAGGCCAAATGTCTCCCTCCCCACCGAGAGTGGGACTGCGCCATTGACCTCATGCCAGGTGGCACGCCTCCCCGTAAACGCATCTATCCACTCTCTATGGCCGAAACGGATTATATGGAGACGTATGTCCGAGAGGCGCTGGAGCAGGGGCATATTCGCCACTCCACATCCCCTGCTTCGGCCAGTTTCTTCTTTGTGAAGAAGAGGGACGGGGGTTTGAGGCCGTGCATTGATTATCGAGGTTTGAATGAGGTGACGACGAAGTATCGATATCCAATGCCCCTCGTTCCTGCGGCCATAGAGCAGCTACGGGGAGCGCGATTCTTCACAAAGTTAGACCTCCGGAGCGCTTATAACCTCATACGAATCAAGGAGGGAGACGAGTGGAAGACCGCATTTAGCACGGCGTCCGGTCACTATGAATACCTCGTGATGCCATACGGACTCGCTAATGCCCCAGCGGTATTCCAGTCGTTTCTGAATGAGGTATTTCGAGAGATGTCGGGGAGGTATGTAGTAGTATATATTGATGACATACTAGTGTACTCGACATTCTCAGAACACGTGACCCACGTTCGTGCTGTCCTCCAACGACTGTTACAGAATAAACTGTATGTCAAGGAGGAAAAATGCGCCTTTCACCAGACGGCCGTCTCTTTCCTCGGGTATCGTATAGCTCCGGAGGGGGTGAAGATGGAGGAGCTAAAGGTGGAGGCAGTAAAGTCATGGCCAGTCCCCAAAAACATCAAGGAACTACAGAGCTTCCTCGGTTTCGCCAACTTTTACCGCCGGTTCATCAAGGGCTATAGTTCCATCGCTGCGCCACTCACGTCGTTGTTGAAAGGAAACCCTCAACGCCTCACCTGGACCCCGACGGCGGAGAAGGCATTCATCGACCTGAAGGGCCGATTCACCACCGCGCCACTACTACGCCACCCGGACCCGCTCAAGCCCTTCACGGTCGAGGTCGACGCGTCGGAGGTCGGGGTAGGGGCGGTCCTCTCCCAACTGCAGGGGAACCCTCCCCTGCTATACCCCTGTGCTTATTACTCCAGGAAGTTAAGCGCTGCGGAGAGGAACTACGACGTGGGTGACCGAGAACTACTGGCGGTGATGTTGGCGTTGGAGGAGTGGAGACATTGGCTAGAGGGGGCTCTTGAGCCGTTCACTGTCCTGACGGATCATCGGAACCTGGAATACGTCAGGGCAGCCCGGCGCCTTAACCCGAGACAGGCCCGCTGGACTTTGTTTTTTGAGCGCTTTCAGTTCACCCTGACCTATCACCCAGGAACTAAGAATGGCAGGGCGGACGCACTCTCCCGCATCCACGACCGGGGGGCAGAAACGAGGCAGGAGGTGCCCATCCTGCCTCCAGCATGCATCGTAGGACCTGTCTCCTGGGACATAGATGCTGAGATTCTACGGGCAGGGAGACGGGATTCTACCCCTACAACATGCCCCCCGGGTAAGACATACGTACCTCGGAGAGTGCGGGGAAGACTGGTAACCTGGGTGCACACCACACCAGCCACCGGACACCCAGGTATCAGTCGGACCCTGGAAGCGCTCCAGGAGAAATATTGGTGGCCTGGCATGGGGAGGACTGTGCGACACTATGTACTGTCATGTGTTGTGTGCGCACAGTCAAAGGCGCCGAGAACGGCTCCTACAGGAAAACTCCTGCCCCTACCAGTACCTCAGCGGCCATGGACACACATAGCGGTAGATTTTGTTACAGATCTGCCGCCAGCAGAGGGGAAAACCACCATCGCCGTGGTAGTGGATAGATTTTCCAAGATGGTCAGATTCATCCCACTACCCGGTCTCCCCTCTGCCCTCCAGTTCGCTGAGGTACTATTTCAACAGGTCTTCCGATTGTATGGACTTCCGGAAGACATTGTGTCTGACCGAGGTCCCCAGTTCATTTCCCGGGTGTGGAAAGCGTTCATGTCCAAGCTGGGGGTCGCGGTCAGTCTCACATCCGGGTACCACCCTCAGGCTAATGGGCAGGCGGAGCGCACCAACCAAGAACTGGGGAGGTTCCTTCGATCCTATTGTATGGAACAGCCAGGTGAGTGGACCCGTTTCCTCCCCTGGGCGGAATACGCTCAGAATTCCCTGCACCATTCCTCCACAGGTCTAACCCCTTTCCAGGTGGTGCTAGGCTATCAGCTCAGGCTGTGCCCCTGGGCAAGGGGTTCTAATGAGGTCCAGACGGTGGAGGAGTGGTTTGGGAAGGCTGAGGGAGCCTGGTCCGCCGTCAACGTCCGCCTGCAGAGGGCAGTCCAACGTCAAAAGACGCAGGCGGACAGACGGCGGAGTGAGGCTCCAGTGTTCCAACCAGGGGATAAAGCCTGGCTGTCCACAAGGAACCTCCAGCTCCGCTTGCCATGCCACAAGCTAGAGCCCCGGTATGTGGGGTGAATGAGGTCACCTATAGGTTGAGACTTACACCACCCTATACTAACATGTCTCCCTCTTTCCATGTCTCTCTCCTCAGACCGGTGGTTCCTGGTCCACTAGGGGGATCCGGACCTGCAGTGGCGCCTCCACCCCCAACGGAGGTGGCCGGGGGTCTGGCATATCGAGTGGAGAAGGTGCTGGACTCTCGGCTACGGCAGGGTCGGGTCCAGTACCTAGTGGACTGGGCAGGTTACGGCCCTGAGGAGCGCAGCTGGGTCCGGGCGGGAGACATCTGCGATCCGTCGCTCACGACGGAGTTCCATGCACGCCGTCCGGACAGGCCAGTCCCCCGCCCTCGGGGTCGCCCAGGGCGCCGGCGAGTGGCAACGTCAGGAGCTGCGCCTAGGGAGGGGGGTACTGTAACGAATGCCCCGCGCAGGACGACGGGCCCTCCTCCTCTCCAGCGATCATCCTCGCCGGCGTTCTAAACCGGCGGTCGGGGGAATATGGTAGCAACACCCTGATGACCCACACCTGTTCCATATTGGTCATCAGGGTCACTATTTAACCCTGGGTTTTTTGTTTCAACCCTCGCGGGTTATTGTCTATTGTGTGTTGCTGTAGTATTATTAAATGTCATTCGTTCCCTTGTTAAAACATCATCTCCTTTTCAATTTTGCCTCATCACTCACTTCTCACCCCTCGCAATATCACAATTCCGAGGTCCATATTGAAGATATTGGAAGAACTGTCCACATTTACTTTTCGAGTCGGCCTAACGAACAGCAAAGCACTAGCCTATGTCAATCTACTATCACCCATAGTACAAAAGTAAAAATATTCAAAACTCATGCGCTGTTTGTATCTGTCAGTTAGGCTCTACACCCCTTGTAAAGCAGATTAATGTGCTTAATTTGGCAAACCTTATTCAAACATATAGGCCTATGGGCTAGGCTACATGATTCAAAAAAGTTGCAAAAAAAAGGCATAGTTTAATTATTCTGGGCATCTTTCACAAGTGATAATATATCATTCTCAAGTGATAGGCTGCTATTGCCACCCATCAGACTATTCTTAATTTAATCTTGTCTTTACATATACCAAATAATATATGTGTGACATTTGTTTTGATTTAGAATGGACCATTATCGAAACAGGGGCAGGGGAAAAAATACATGTTATCTATGCACTTACATAGCAAATGGAGGACGCTTTTCCCCGTAGTTTATTTTCATGCCAGTCAGGTAGGCTATACTCCTGTTGTAAATGCAAGCAATGTGCTTAATATTAGGAATGTTGAGAAATTAATATATTAAGCCTAGCCTATAGAAAGCTGATGGGATCCTCATCTTTTTATTTGTTGCTCAACATGAGCTCATGGGCTCTCATGAAGTGTTTAATTCGATTTTCGAATAGATTTGGATTGTCAGAGTGATTAGAGGGACAATAGAGTGCTGAGTACCAAGTCAGTTAGCAAGTTTGGTAGGCTACTAATGACCATCAGCAGCATTAGAGCTTGGAGAAGCCTAATTACTGTGACTAAACGGTAATGTGGAATTTGACTGCCTTCATGCCGGTGTGTAAACAGTAATTTGGTCACCACAACAGCACTAGTCATGACCTCACCCCGGAGTTTCTCTCACAACTCACCTCTTTCATCTTTTCCAGGGACCATCCCTTACCTCCCTCATCCACCCCACTGACAAAAGAAATTACAGACAGGTATCCTTACTTTTCTGTCTGCCATTAACAATATTGTATGTCTAATCAAACATTTAAATTAAATCATTCAATAACTGTATTTTTACATACCTGATAATCCTGTAACCTGTGTGTTTGCTTGTTTACGTTTCTGTCTCTTCCCTTTACTCTGCTCCTGTTCTCCAGGACCTAGGGGTTCTACCTAACACCCAGAAATGGATCCACCTGATAGGATCCATTACCAACTGTAAGGGCTGGGTAGTGGTGAAGCCGCTAACTCCCATCAGGGGGAGTGGATGAGCCACAACCCAGTCCTTACTTCAGTTAGGGAGGATTAATGATCCCCAATCAGAGACAGCTGTCTAGTGTTGTCTCTGATTGGGGAGAGTATTTAGGCACCTTTCTCATCCACCTGTGTGTGGATCATTGTTTGTTCGTGTCTATCTGCATGTTGCACAAGACCGTAAGTCACTTTGGTTTTGTTTTGTATTAGTGTTTAGTTTATTCATTTACTCTCCTTTGTTATTTGAAGTGCTTCGTGAAGACATCTCACTCTAATAAAAAGGATGACACTCCACGAACGCTCCGTCTACCGTCCCATATATACGCACCGTGACACCAACCACCCTCAAAATTGTTATTAAATCATCTACAGCTACAGTACATGTTGTCATGTTCTGCTAAGAAAGCTTTCTTGCTCTATCATAATGTGAGATACCCAGATTAACTAAAAACACTAGCACTGCAAACACTAAATGAGAAGCAGTGCCTGGACTTCGCAGTCTACCTCTTTGAGTCCCCCTTCCGAGACTGTTGAGAACAAGTGACAGGCAGAAACTGCCATCCACACAGCATCCACCTCCTCTCTATTCCACACAGCATAATTCAGTATTTCAGTCTATGATTGCCATGTGAGTGTACAAAAAATCTGTGATAGTAAATTCACACACTTGGTATATAAAAAAGTTTATATATTTAAATCTTAAATATTACCAAGTCGGTTTTCACAGCTGTTTCACAAGGTGTTCACTGTTCTAAATAAAAAAAATAAAAAACGGAAATACCTTATTTAGGTAAGTATTCAGACCCTTTGCTATGAGACTCGAAATTGAGCTAAGGTGCATCCTGTTTCCATTGATCATCCTTGAGATGTTTCTACAACTTGATTGGAGTCCACCTGTGGTAAATTCAATTGATTGGAAACGATTTAGAAAGGCACATACCTGTCTATAAAAGGTCCAAGCCATGAGGTCAAAGGAATTGTCCGTAGAGCTCCAAGACAGGATTGTGTCGAGGGGCAGATCTGGGGAAGGGTACCAAAAAATGTCTGCAACATTGAAGGTCCGCAAGAACACAGTGGCCTACATCATTCTTAAATGGAAGAAGTTAGGAACCACCAAGACTCATCCTAGAGCTTGCCGCCCGGCCAAACTGAGCAATCGGGGGAGAAGGGCCTTGGTCAGGGCGGTGACCAAGAACCCGATAGTCACTCTGACAGAGCTCCAGAGTTCCTCTGTGTAAATGGAAAAACTTTCCAGAACGATCTCTGAAGCACTCAACCAATCAGGACTTTATGGTAGAGTGGCCAGACGGAAGCCACTCCTCAGTAAAAGGCACTTGACAGCCCGCTTGGAGTTTGCCAAAAAGCACCTAAAGGACTCTCAGACTATAAGAAACAAGATTCTCTGATTTGATGAAACCAATAGTGAACTCTTTGGCCTTGAATGCCAAGCGTCACATCTGGAGGAAACCTGGCACCATCACTAAGGTGAAGCATGGTGGTGGCAGCATCATGCTGTGGGGATGTTTTTCATCGTCAGGGACTGGGAGACTAGTCAGGTTTGAGGGAATGATGAACGGAGCAAAGTACAGAGAGATCCTTGATGAAAACCTGCTCAAGAACGCTCAGGACCTCAGACTGGGGAGAAGGTTCAGCTTCCCAAGAAGACTCTAGGCTGTAATCGCTTCCAAAGGTCCTTCAACAAAGTACTGAGTAAAGGGTCTGAATACTTATGTAAATGTGATACTTCAGTTTTGTATATTTTATAAATTTGCAACAAACTAAAAAATGTAATATGTTTTTGTTTTGTCATTATGGTGTATTGTGTGTAGATTGATGAGGGGAAAAAAACAATTTAATCAATTTTATAATAAGGCTGTAATGTAACAATATCTGAAGTCATTACAATCTCCCAGACTTTTATTTAAAACTAACATGTGTCCATCCCTCTATCCCCAGGTGAGTCTGCTGGACTATGGAGCTCTAGAGCAGCACATAAAAAAACCTGCCATCATGTTGTCAGCTATCAGCAGGCAGTTTCCTGAGAAAGGATGCAACCTGAGTAAGGGTGCAAATATCAAGGCTTTCAAAGGCCACATTGTGGGGATGACCAAATGCAATAACGTTTTGCATAAACAACTCATTTTAATATTTATTTTTTTCATAGCATGTTTGCTTAAACACAAAGACAACACTTGGAGCTTATGATTAAGCACCTGGTACTCCCAGGTAAGGCCCATAGCACAGTATGATACAACGGTACAATGCAACCAATTACAATTCAGTATGTTGACACATATGAATATACTGTACCATCCCCCTTCATAAAAAATGTTAAATGTTCTACATATTTATAAGCGTGGTTTTTGAATACATGCTCTGTATTTTGAACTCGAGGTAAGTAACTATTTATACTGCATACTGCACCAACTTTATCAACATAACAGTCTCTGAAACAATGATTCAGCATACTGTTACTTTTAGAACAAAGATTTCTCAGCAACTCAGCTTTTCACTGTAGCAATGACATCTTAACATTTCAAACAAATACAATACCAAAGCATTTCGAGTTCACTTTTCAATAACAAGTTTACAGTCTGGATTTCTTTTAGGGCAGAGATCCGCCTACACCCTTTGACATTTCACAGGTCTAGGACAGCTCTAGGCTTGACATCTCTTCCAGTTCTTGTGGTGTTGCAGGTAAGTATTGTTTATGTTGTGTGTGTGTTTAGTCAACCATCAATCATTCTCTTTCAGGGAAACAGTTAATCTCCTCAGTGTGTTGTTCTTTTGTGTTCAGTAGGTGACGACGATTGCGGTGGTACGCCGCTCCTTCTGCAGTGCGAACGTGATATGAACGTTCAGTGTCAGCTGGCTGGATGATGACTGCTGGCTTCCAGTAGCCATGCTCCTGGATTCTAACTGACTCTCTGTCGTTCAGTGGTGGCAGGTGGTCTAGCTGACCCACCGCAGTATCGCTTTTGGTGTTGTTGTCTCTGTGCACATTTTGCATGCATTTCCTTGCAGCTGACAACCTCAGGTTGTAGCTGCTGGTGGGTGCTGGGAAGGCTTGAGCGAAGTCCGCGGCTCATCAACAGCTGGGCTGGTAATTTTAAGTTGTCAACTGGAGTGTTGCGGTACTCAAAGAGACTGTGGTAGGGTCTTCTGGTTTTGCTTTGTCCATGAGTGATATAGCAATCTGCACAGATTTTTCAGCAAGGCCATTCCTTTGAGGGTAATGTGGGCTTCTAGTGACATATGCGAACTCCCATGCTTTTGTGAAGGATTCAAACTCCTTTGATTTGTAACAGGGGCCATTGTCAGATATTAAAGTCTCTACAATGCCATGCCTGGTAACACTGTATGATGAGATGCCCACTAACAACTTCGGAGAGTGGTTGCAAATTAGAAAGTTAAAGTGGCTTTTTTATAATCAGGCTTTTTACATAAAAACATAATCATAAGCACGAGCTTGAAGTCCCATGCTGTTTTGTCAGGTGAAATTCATTGAAATTATGGTCTTGATCATCTTTTTATGCCAAAGAACATCCCAGCTAGCCCATTTGGTTCCTTGGAAGTTGTGGGAACTAGTTTCCTGACCGGTAAATTTTGCCTGTTCTGGGAACGTTTATTTTTAGGTTACAGGGAAGTTCTGAGAACGCACTACGCTGGTCCTTGAAAGTTTTCCTGGGAGGTTGTATTAAAGCTCTGAGAATGGAAATTATAGGTTATTTGGAGGTTTTTGAATAACTTCCTTAAAACATTCACTGAATGTTTCAAAAATACTTTTAATAACACTGCTAGCTTATTTTGGGCAAAAATTTTTGAACTTCAAGCACTGATAGGACACATGACAATTCATTTCCTTAGGCATGCAAACATCCGTGAGATTCCAACCTATGATCTTCTGTTCTCTATCCATGGAATTAGTCCACTGCGACACCAGGATGGAGCTAGCGTACAATGTTTTTTGACGCATACAAAGCTGTTCATTTTAGTCTATTCAAACAGACCTAATTTCAACGGAAACAAGCACTCATTAAGATCAGGTGTGACCAATTAGTAGGCGCGCCAAACACACCTGAATACATTAACAAGACAGAGGATAGAGAGAGTTTTGATGATCCTGAGAACGGAATGTATATGTTTTTAAATCACTTCAGTAACATTCAGAGAATGTTCTAAGAATGTTTTATTGTGGTTTTTATGGAACGTTTTCTTCATGTTCTGAGAACGGAATAGAGCTTATTGATGTTAATGTGTACAATAAATACATTTGAACTTTCCCAAAATATTGCAATGAACGGACATAACAGAGATCCATTTATTCTCTGAACGTTCTGAGAACATTGCTTAAGTCACACCATTTTTGAGAACTGACATTATAGAGAACCACATGGGAACTTGTGTGGAATGTTCCCACTGGGCACTCACTGGTTAAATCATGAAATTACGTTGAACCAACGTGGTATAGACATTGAATTGTTTACTGTGCCCAGTGGGTTCTGTGGACGTACTGAAAATTCCACAGAAGAATGCTGTTTCCTACCTTTCTTTGAACAATTTGAGATAGGAAACTGTTACAGAATCTCCTGCCGAGGGCGCTGTGGGACAAATTTCCAGCGTGTGTTGTTTATATCTGGCTGGCGCCGCGTAGTCTAGCTCCCCCTCACGTGAGAGATATTGATCACCCCCAGCTAGTGGCTTCAGCCAATCAGACTTTGCCCATGCACTGATCACGCATTCTCTGATTGGTCAGATGCTCATAGCTAGCCCTGCACTGGTCAGACAGGTCAGTTGCATGCTCCCGCAAGGGTATAAATCGTAAGGGTAGTTGTGTTATCGTGAGGAGAGTTGTGTTATTGTGAGTGGAGTTATGTGCATGGGATGCGTGAACACAAAATAAGTTGTTGTTGTGTTTTACTTGGCTTTGTATGTGTATATAAGTAGTCATAATATAACAATTATTATGATATGTATACAGTGGGGAGAACAAGTATTTGATACACTGCCGATTTTGCAGGTTTTCCCACTTACAAAGCATGTAGAAGTCTGTAATTTTTATCATAGGTACTCTTCAACTGTGAGTGACGGAATCTAAAACAAAAATCCAGAAAATCACATTGTATGATTTTTAAGTAATGAATTTGCATTTTATTGCATGACATAAGTATTTGATACATCAGAAAAGCAGAACTTAATATTTGGTACAGAAACCTTTGTTTGCAATTACAGAGATCATACGTTTCCTGTAGTTCTTGACCAGGTTTGCACACACTGCAGCAGGGATTTTGTCCCACTCCTCCATACAGATCCTTCAGGTTTCGGGGCTGTCGCTGGGCAATACGGACTTTCAGCTCCCTCCAAAGGTTTTCTATTGGGTTCAGGTCTGGAGACTGGCTAGGCCACTCAAGGACCTTGAGATGCTTCTTACGGAGCCACTCCTTAGTTGCCCTGGCTGTGTGTTTCGGGTCGTTGTCATGCTGGAAGACCCAGCCACGACCCATCTTCAATGCTCTTACTGAGGGAAGGAGGTTGTTGGCCAAGATCTCGCGATACATGGCCCCATCCATCCTCCCCTCAATACGGTGCAGTCGTCCTGTCCCCTTTGCAGAAAAGCATCCCCAAAGAATGATGTTTCCACCTCCATGCTTCATGGTTGGGATGGTGTTCTTGGGGTTGTACTCATCCTTCTTCTTCCTCCAAACACGGCGAGTGGAGTTTAGACCAAAAAGCTCTATTTTTGTCTCATCAGACCACATGACCTTCTCCCATTCCTCCTCTGGATCATCCAGATGGTCATTGGCAAACTTCAGACGGGCCTGGACATGCGCTGGCTTGAGCAGGGGGACCTTGCGTGCGCTGCAGGATTTTAATCCATAACGGCGTAGTGTGTTACTAATGGTTTTCTTTGAGACTGTGGTCCCAGCTCTCTTCAGGTCATTGACCAGGTCTTGCTGTGTAGTTCTGGGCTGATCCCTCACCTTCCTCATGATCATTGATGCCCCACGAGGTAAGATCTTGCATGGTGCCCCAGACCGAGGGAGATTGACTGTCATCTTGAACTTCTTCCATTTTCTAATAATTGCGCCAACAGTTGTTGCCTTCTCACCAAGTTGCTTGCCTATTGTCCTGTAGCCCATCCCAGCCTTGTGCAGGTCTACAATTTTATCCCTGGTGTCCTTACACAGCTCTCTGGTCTTGACCATTGTGGAGAGGTTGGAGTCTGTTTGATTGAGTGTGTGGACAGGTGTCTTTTATACAGGTAACGAGTTCAAACAGGTGCAGTTAATACAGGTAATGAGTGGAGAACAGGAGGGCTTCTTAAAGAAAAACTAACAGGTCTGTGAGAGCCGGAATTCTTACTGGTTGGTAGGTGATCAAATACTTATGTCATGCAATAAAATGCAAATTAATTATTTAAAAATCATACAATGTGATTTTCTGAATTTTTGTTTTAGATTCCGTCTCTCACAGTTGAAGTTTACCTATGATAAAAATTACAGACCTCTACATGCTTTGTAAGTAGGAAAACCTGCAAAATCGTCAGTGTATCAAATACTTGTTCTCCCCACTTTATATGCTGTCTCCTTTACTTGTAACTCTGCTTTATGTAATTTACCGTAATTTAAATACAGTCCTTTCTTAATCTGATGTTGTTTATCCTTGTTAGCAAACATGCTAGTCATTAGCCTACTCTACTATGTGATATATGCTAGCCAGTAAGGAGTGCCGTGGAAGTGAGAGTGCTAGGCAACACAACCAGATAATACCAAACTCCTGTAGGACTGGCAACCAACCCTTTTTTTTTTTCAAGATGGAACGGCGGAGAAGGCTGCATTGCGACTAGTTCTTAGGAAACTTTGTTTATTTTTTATGTACTATTTTTTACATTATTCAGGAAATGTTTTGTGTTATTAGTTACAGTCGGGAAGTACTATTGGATATTAGAGCGGCGGTAACTCACCAGAACTACCAGCAATACGACCAGGAATATGACTTCCCCGGAGCAGATCCTTTGTTTGCTCTCCCCAAAAATCACCACCAATATTTCCCTTAAAATTTTTATAATTTTTATCATCATAGCTAAAAGTATAGCTATGATGACAATGAAATGGCTCAGCGGCCGTGCACCAGAACATGGTTTCCAAAGACAGATCGAGCATAGTCGTAGATTGACAAGCAATGTAAATTAATCTCAACAAAGCTGAATTTATATAGGCTGTCTGGGTAGCCTGCCCTGTAAAAATATAAGCTTACTCACTCATTTGATTGGCATTCGACGGGCCTTGCGCTCTGCGAAGTCGTTTGACTATGGCATTCAAATCCATGGTCCAAGTCCTGGTGTTTTCAATGGACAGAATGGCCAACCCACTCAGTCTCTCCTGTCCCATGTTGCTCCTCTGGTATGATTCAATTATTTTCAGTTTGGAAAAAGGAGCGTTCGGCATTGGCAACCGTTACAGGCAGAGTCATAAAAAGGAGCATCGCTGTAACTACTTCCCCAAATGTAGCAGTGACTGAATTGTAATCCACAATGAGCATCTTGGCCAGGTCTCTCACTGTAGTGTGCTTTGCTGTTTCCTTCTTAAAACAGGACCTGAAAGAGAGTAATTGGCCAGGGAAGCTTGCTGATATATCTTTGCTGTAATGTTCAGCCAGCCGGCTGGTGGTCTCGTAGAGCGCGTCATCATCTGCGTTGGCCAGGGTAGTGAGATGGATGGAGTCAAACAGACAAATCTGTTTGGCAGCTGGTGGTTAACGATGTCAAGGTTTGCATTAAAGACGTTGACTCTAAAACTACTCTCCCCATCAGACAGTCGCTCGTCCTCGCATAGCTCATCAAAATGACGCCTCGCCTTCCTTCTCCGAGTGTATTCAAATGCATTCTGAGCTTTCCATTTGTCAGCAAGGGTTTTTGCAGTGACTTTGGCCTTCTCAAAATCCTGTCGGAATCCGGACAGGACCTCTATCATGTCCTTGAGTAGGCTGACTGCCCTGTGCAGGTCTGCGTCTTTGGCCTGTAGCATTTTGGAGACAACGTATAACTTTTGCATACACTTCCTCCCCGCCCGGCCCGGGGATAACTTGTCCGGCCTGGCTTGTGCTCAGGGTTGTATCCGCCGATACCTGACAACCTGTATCCTCCTCTGTCAAATGATAAACCTTCATCCTCTTCTGGTCCTGCTACATTGCTTGTGCTAGCAATGGCTGCACTTGAACTGCATTTGAAAAAGGAATCTAATTTAACACATTTTGATACCTCCTTTGCTTTCTCATTTTTGGCCTTCCTCTTTTGGGCTCTTTTTTTCTATTATCGACTCTCTATTTATTAATTTGTCGGCCGTTGTCTCTAGCTCAACTGTTGCTTAAAATGATGACAGAAACAACAATGCTTTGGAGAGTATTTGCACAATGAGTCCCAGACTGCATTTCATTATTTTAACATGATTTTGAAACTATTGAATAATATGCTTTATTTATTTAATTTAATGTATTAATCATCAATACACTAAAATATCATGGTGACTTATGTAGTGGCAAAAAAACATTTTGTTGGTGAAACCATCAGTGGGATAATTTATCATATAGCCTACGTTAAAGAAAGATCTTCTCGTCAAATCGTAGACGTGATGGAACCGCGTCAACAATTAATACTTGGGCATGGTGGGGCGGTATTCAATTTACATAGGTTCCGCAGATCCGGGCCGGTCACTGGGCCCATATACGTCAGGAATCCGGGCCCGTCACTGGGCCCATACACCCGCTGAATCTGCGCCACTGCCTCTGCCCCCCTAGACTCACTTCAATTTCCTTACCGCCCCAATAGATCCACAGATTATGCAATTGCCATCACTCTGTGCACTGTCATATCCCATCTGTACAAGAGGAATACCTATGTAAGAATGCTGTTTATTGACTATAGCTCAGCATTCAACACCATAGTACCCTTCAAGCTCATCATTAAGCTTGAGGCCCTGGGTCTGAACCTCGCCCTGTGCAACTGGATCCTGGACTTCCTGACAGGTCACCCCCAGGTGGTGAAGGTAGGAAACAACACCTCCACTTCTTTGCTGATCCTCAACAATGGGGCCCCACAAGGGTTCGTGCTCAGCCCCCTCCTGCACTCCCTGTTTACCCATGACTGCGTGGCCAAGCACGCCTCCAACACAATCATCAAGTTTGCAGACGACACAACAGTAGTAGACTTGTGTTGATTACCAACAATGACGAGACAGCCTACAGGGAGGAGGTGAGGGCTCTGAGAGAGTGGTGCCCGGAAAACAACCTCTCACTCAACGTCAACAAAACTAAGGAGATGTCCGTGGACTTCAGGAAATAGCAGAAGGCGCACCCCCCTATCCACATCGACAGGACCGCAGTGGAGAACGTGGAAAACTTCAATTTCCTTGGTGTACACATCACTGATAAACTGAAATGGTCCACCCACACAGACGGTGTGGTGAAGAAGGTGCAACAGAGCTTCTTCAACCTCAGGAGGCTAAATAAATTTGGCTTAACACCTAAAACCCTTCACAAGGTCTTTTGCTGTTGTTCTGGGATTGATTTGCACTTTTCGCACTAAAGTATATTCATCTCTAGGAGACAGAACGAGTCTCCTTCCTGAGCGGTATGACTGCTGTGTGGTCCTATGGTGTTTATACTTGTGTACTATTGTTTGTACTCAAATTATGTCAATTAGCCTATCAGAAGCTTCTAAAGCCATGACATAATTTTATGGAATTTGAGTCAATTGGAGATGTACCTGTGAATGTATTTAAAGGTATTTACAGTCAACTTAGTGTATGTAAACTTCTGACCCACTGGAATTGTGATATTGTGATATAGTGAATTATAAGTGAAATAATCTGTCTGTAAACAATTGTTGACTAACCGACTTGCCAAAACTATAGTTTGTTAACATGGAATCTGTGGAGTGGTTGAAAACCTAAGTGTATGTAAACTTCCGACTTCAACTGTATACAGGCCTAATTCATTCCTTACTTTCATTTGTGTGTATTGGGTATATGTTGTGTAATTGTTAGATATTATTTGTTAGATACTGCTGCACTGTCGGAACTAGAAGCACAAACATTTCGCTACACCTGCATTAACATCTGCTAAACGTGTATGTATCAATAACATTTGATTTGATTTGACAATGACGTACAGGTCCACCGCGATGGCCGTGAGGGACAGGAAGGTGGTGAAAACCATTGCCGACTGCATTAAGGTGACATAGTGGTACACGAAGCGTCCGAAGAGCCACCCTCGCTTGTCGAAGGTATATGAGGTCATCAGGGATATGCAGAAGATGAACATGACCAAATCGACCAGCGCCAAGTTGCCGATCAGGAAGTTGGGGGTGTTGTGTCTCTTTTTGTTGAGGCCAAAGAGGAAAAGCAGCAGGAGGTTGCCAGAACAGGTGACCAGGAAAATCTACAAACCATCCTGATCTCACAAGCTTACATTCTGTTTCGCTACACAACCAGATTCATTTGAGCCCCTCCCTCTCCTTCCCCCGTATGGCTGGACCAATCAGCCTCCTCTGATAATCTGTGGGGGTGGTTTAGTTGATGACGACAACGAGAAGCAACTGTACTGGGCACTGAAGTCGAAAATCATGACAACAATGGCTGCTCTTGAGGAGGTTGATGTTGATAGCAGCAGTTATATCAGAACTGGAAGGCATAACTTCCTAGAAAGAACAGCAAATAACTGCATTGAAGGCTTATTTAGGGGGAGAATTTACCATTTGGAAGACCAGATCAGAGAGGCTACGAAGCTTGGGGCCAATGCTATGCAGCTCGGTGTAAATAATGACACAGACATCCTCCATGGTCATTGCCAGATTGTTTTCGGTAGCCCAGAGTCTTGGTTTCTGAAGTGGAGGAATATTATGGCATCAACAGTTTATCGAGAAAACCTCATGGGAATTGTTGGAGATGAGGTTCACGTCACATACAAATGGTAAATATAATGACATCATTTGATATTAAACATGTTTGCGCTATGTTGAACATTAATTCCCTCCTAGCTGGCTAACTAGCTAAAGTGCCAGCTAGTCGTCCATAACGGACCTTCTCAAAGACAATAAACTAGCTAGCTAACCTAATGCTACAATGCTACAGTAGTGGACAGTACGATGACTTCTGTTTGCAAGTCCATAACAATGTATGTTATTATTATACTTTCTGATCTAGACTTTTATGCTGGATCTTGTTTTCTTTCAACCAGGGGAGAGGGTGCTAAAGGGGAATCAGCCTTCAGAGAAAGCTCTTCCAAATTATATTTACCATTTGTATGTGACGTGAATCTCATCCACAACTATCCCCATGAGGTTTTCTTGATACACTGTTGATGCCAGCATATTCCCCCACTTTAGCAATCAAGACTAGTAAAGGCGCTTCTCATTGTCATCATCAACTAAACCACCCCCACAGATGATCAGAGGACGCTGATTGGTCCAGCCATTCGGTGGAGGGAGAGGGAGGGGCTCAAACGGTTTGAATCTGGACATCGCCTGACTATCCGTGTAGCGAAACAGAATATAAGCTTGCGAGATCAGGATAGTTTGTATGAGTCTAGGATGAATAGGGACCTTAGGTCAAATAGGAAGTCCAGACCAGTGGAGGAGGAGGAGAACAAGGAGTAGGCCGGGAGAGATGTGTTCTCCACCCAAGAGCAGTTCAGAGAAAACTCCCTGTCGTCCATTACTGTAACACACAAAAGAACAGGGAATACATGAGAGAAAACAACATACGAGCTAAATGGGACTAAACTAACGCAATGTAGGTCAGCAAAATGAGAAACAAAAAGGTTCTGTTGCATTTTACACTTGAATTAATGTCAAGGGGTACTTTGTCTGTCAAATCTGTATTGTCTGTATTAACAATGGTGTAATTGTGAGTTCTCATTCATTGTGTATCTCGTCACCTCATCATAGACTCTCATCGATGAGACTATAGCGTAGAAAGGTTCTGAATCATATTAAATAGGGTAATTCTCATCTTCACTATGAAAAGTCTCAGGGTCTGTCTGTTCCATATTCAACAACACCTACTGAAATATCAGTCGGAATAACCTTTGAAAATGAGCTATGCCTTGGGCAGCAAGCTGATAGGTCTGCTGTTAGAACCAGTAAAGTCCGCTTTACCACTCTTGGGTAGCGGAATGACTTTGGCTTCCCTCCAGGCCTGATGACATATACTTTCCTCTAGGCTCACATTAAAGATATGACAGTTAGGAGTGGCTATAGAGTCAGCTACCATTTTCAGTAGATTTCCATCTAAGTTGTCAATGCCAGTTGTTTTGTCATTATTGATCGATAGCAATCATTTTTCCACCTCTCCCACACAAACTTTACAAAATCAAAACTTGCAATGCTTTTCTTTCATTTTTGTATTTCTATGCATGAGTACGACGGCTCACTGTTATTTGTTTGCCCACTTTGCCAATGATGTAATCATTAAAATAATTGGTAACGTCAAATGAGTGAATAAGTGAATGAATAGTTTTAGACCAGTAGCTCTTTCACCACTAGAGTTACTGTGCATGCATACTTGTCTACTAACATAGCCACTTCTAGGAAGACTGTATAAATCATAAAGTCAGTGCCTTTCGCTATTGTTCCATTGTGGAGAAACTTTAATGCCCACTCACCTGACTGATAAATTGACTTAAATGTCAAACATTTTAATCAGTTGAAATGTAAATAATATGTATTATACTGTATAGTGATGTTGAATTAAATCAACTACACAGTCTATAGTTTTAGCTTGAAATAACTGTATTCCAGCATGTTGATCATCTAGTATAAAATGTCATAATTCTACTGCACAGCATGCACACTTAACGCCAAAGACAGATAATAATTTAGCTTATTTTACAATCCATGTTTTAGCCTATATTCTCTAATTTCCCTTTGGAAAAGTTGAAGTTGGAAGTTTACAAACACCTTAGCCAAATACATTTAAACTCAGTTTTTCACAATTCCTGACATTTAATCCTGGAAAAGATTCCCTCTTTTAGGTCAGTTAGGATAACCACTTTATTTTAACAATGTGAAATGAGAATTATTTACTTCAGCATTATTTATTTCACATTCCCAGTGGGTCAGAAGTTTACATACACTCAATTAGTATTTGGTAGCGTTGCCTTTAAATTGTTTAACTTGGGTCAAACATTTCGGGTAGCCTTCCACAAGCTTCCCACAATATGTTGGGTGAATTTTGGCCCATTCCTCCTGACAGAACTGGTGTAACTGAGTCAGGTTTGTAGGCCTACTTGCTCGCACACACTTTTTCAGATCTGCCCACAACAGGATTGAGGTCGGGGCTTCGTGATGGTCACTCCAATACCTTGACTTTGTTGTCCTTAAGCCATTTTTCCACAACTTCGGAAGTATGCTTGGGGTCATTGTCCATTTGGAAGACCCATTTGCGACCAAGCTTTAACTTCCTGACTGATGTCTTGAGATATCCACATAATTTTCCTTCCTCATGATGCCATCTATTTTGTGAAGTGCACCAGTCCCTCCTGCAGCAAAGCACCCCCACAACATGATGCTGCCACCCCCGTGCTTCACGGTTGGGATGGTGTTCTTCGGCTTGCAAGCCTCCCCCTTTTTCCTACAAAGATAACTATGGTCATTATGGCCAAACAGTTCTATTTTTGTTTCATCAGACCAGAGGACATTTCTCCAAAAAGTATGATCTTTGTCCCCATGTGCAGTTGCAAACCGTAGTCTGGCTTTTTTATGGCGGTTTTGGAGCAGTGGCTTCTTCCTTGCTGAGCAGCCTTTCAGGTTATGTCGAAATAGGATTCGTTTAACTGTGAATATAGATACTTTTGTACCTGTTTCCTTCAGCATCTTCACAAGGTCCTTTGCTGTTGTTCTGGGATTGATTTGCACTTTTTGCACCAAAGTACGTTCATCTCTAGGAGAGAGAACGCGTCTCCTTCCTGAGCAGTATGACGGCTGCATGGTCCCATGGTGTTTATACTTGCATACTATTGTTTGTACAGATGAACGTGGTACCTTCAGGTGTTTGGAAATTACTCCCAAGGATGAACCAGACTTGTGGAGGTCTACAATTTATTTTCTGAGGTCTTGGCTGATTTCTTTTGATTTTCCCAGGATTTCGGGCAAAGAGGCACTAAGTTTGAAGGTAGGCCTTGAAATACATCCACAGGTACACCTTTAATTGACTCAAATTATGTCAATTAGCCTATCAGAAGATTCTAAAGCTATGACATAATTTTCTGGAATTTTCCAAGCTGTTCAAAGGCACAGTCAACTTAATGTATGTAAACTTCTGACCCACTGGAATTGTGATATAGTGAATTATAAGTGAAATAATATGTCTGTAAACAATTGTTGGAAGAATTACTTGTGTCATGCACAAAGTAGATGTCCTAACCAACTTGGAGTGGTTGAAAATGTTGTTTTAATGACTTCAACCTAAGTGTATGTAAACTTCCGACTTCAACTGTACAAGCAGCATTCATTTACATTTATTACAAAAATACATTGAATATATGTACCTTTTTTGTAGTTGAACAACTTTAACAGAAATCCAAGAGACTCTTCAAAGCAAGTCTTGTGAGAAGGCTGTCTGCCCAGTGTTATCATCAGTCCCCTCTGTCAATCTGTCTCACTTCAAGGAGTCCACCTTTTCACTGCTTTATTCAAATAAGGAGCAATCTGGCTGGTGGGGGGGGACCTCTACCACTGAGGTCCAGTTCCATGGCAAGGACAGTCTAATGATTTCGCCACTGCTGAAGATTAACTGAAGCGAATGTTGAATGTCACTCACGTTACTAGATCTCAGTCACCATATTTGGCCGTGCTGATTTATTTGCCTGTCTAAATTATTTTGTTGATCACAATGCTGCCATCTAGGGGTAGCTATACAGTACCATGCATACAGGTCCAATGATTTGTGAAATGTGTGATATTTTCTGAACGTGAAAGAAAAAGACAGTGGTAGAGAAATACTTTTTTCAAGTTTATTAGCTTTGTTTCAAAAGATTCCTTCATACAAATGAATCTCTCATCATACTTACATAGTCTCAAATATGTAGTACATTTATCATACATGGCAATGGATATATAGTAGCTACATTTATAATGATTTCATCTCAACTATTAATACTCTGGATAGGACTCATACCTTAAAAGCAGTGCCAAAGCACAAGACAACATTATAGACCATCTCTGGTGCGACATAGTTACATAGTGTAGTAGCCTAACAAAATGCAACTAGTGTGGTTTTGGGATAGTCCCCAACAATGAACTGCATTTTTTATTAAACCATATCATAAAATCAACACAATATTTCATAAAAGTAGCATGACAAACAATGGACCGTTGCAGTATTTGCAATGATGTGTCATTGAATTCCCATTTTGCAAAGACATTAATAAACAGACAAACACATTACCTAATAACAACAGTATAAGAAATCACACCATGTTCCTGTCCAGTAATAACACATGATAACATATAAGGGTCCTTGGAAAAATGTCTGAAGTGAAGAGGCAGTTATTTCTCCGGTGTGTGACTCTCGTCCTCTTCAGGTTTCTTAGTGGCTGCCTCTGCCTCTGGTCCACTCTGTGATTGGTCCGTGGAGATCTGCTCTCGGCTCAGTGACGGCAGGAGGAGATATTCCAGCTCCTCAGCGCTGATGGCCACTTTCTCAGGTACCAGCCAACGCTTTAGATGCTCCAGGGCACTGTGAAGATCATCACACATCCTTTCATTACAAAAAGAGGTAAAGTAATGGGCGACTTCTACCTCCCAATGCCGAACTTCCACTAATTTCTTTCTACTTTTCTTTCCCCTCCTTGCCTCTTTTGAACTCACCCAGTCCCCTCCCACTCACAAGGCAGGCAATACACTTGACCTCATCTTTACTAGAAGCTGTTTGCCTACTAATCTCAACGGCAACCCCCCTCCAGGTCTCAGATAACTACTTTGTTTGTTTTTATCTCCCTCTCTCCTCCAATCCTACCCACTCAGCCCCGACTTTCGCAATCTTCACTCTCCCTCGCTCCTCTTCTATCATCTCTCCTTTCTGCTAAATCCTTCTCCCGCCTGTCTCTTGACTGTGTCGCTTCGACCCTATCCTCCCTTTCCACCTCATTTAACTCCAACTGTCCCCTTTCCTCCCGGCCGGCTCGACCCTCCTCTCCTGCTCCATGGCTGAGTGACTGCGTGCTCTAAGAACAGGGATGCAGGCCGCTGAGTGACAATGGAGGAAAAATAAACTTCTAGAGGACCTATCATCCTTCCACTAAAGCCGCTTTCTATCATTCTATTGAAAGTCTCTGCCTCCATCCCTGGGAAATACATTTTCCACCTTCTCAATCCTCCACCTACTCCCCATCCCTGTGGACACCTTTGTCAACCACTTTGAAAAAAAATTTGACAACATCGGCTCCTCATTCACTCAGCCTACTCAATCAATCAATCAAATGTATTTATAAAGCCCTTTTTACATCAGCCCAAACAGCAAGCAATGCAGATGTAGAAGCACGGTTGCTAGGAAAAACTCCCTAGAAAGGCAAAAACCTAAGAAGTAACCTAGAGAGGAACCCGGCTCTGACGGGTAAATGTCACTTTGCTTTCATAGATGTTGAAATAGCAGGTGCGGTACCGAGAGAGAGTTGAAAACAGCAGGTCTGGAACAAGGTGGCACGTCGGGTGAACAGGTTCCATAGCCGCAGATAGAAGAGTTGAAACTGGTGCAGCAGCACGACCACTGAGTCCACAGGTCCCCCTCACACAACTACCCTACGCCTTGACCTCTTTCTCCTCTCTCGCTACAGATTAAATCCTGTGAGTAGTGATGTCCAGTCGCCCGACAACCTGCCCACTCCAACCGCTCTGCAAAGACCTTCTCCAATTCCTCACTTCATTCATCATCTCATCCCTGACCGCTGGCTCCGTCCCCTCTGACTTGAAGATGGCCACAGTTGCTCCCCTCCTCAAGAAACCAACACTCATCCTGTGATGTAAACCCTACTTCATTTATCAATCTTAAATAAGACATCTATTTTTTTTAAACCTTGCACTTGTCTTTTCCTACTAGCAGTGACTTTGCTAGGAAAAATATTCTTACTACAACTGTGATGTGGTTGTCTCACCTAGCTATTTTAAGATTCATGCACTTACTTTAAATCGCTCTGTATAAGAGTGTCTGCTAAATTACTTACATGTAAAAAGTTTATAACAGAACAATCCATGGACCTGTAAGACACTTTACAAGCTCAGCCTCCAAAGCTGTCCTGAGATAGTGGAGAAAGTTAATAGGCCTACTTCTAAAAGTACAACAAATTATGTTATTCAGCTCACCTCTGATCTAGTTCACCCTCCTGAAATAGTTCCGAGCTCTGAGAGTCATGCAATAATCTATCCCAGCATTCTTTTTTGGCCTGAGATAGGGAGTGCAGCATCTCCCTGGAAGTCACCTCAGTACACTGGCCCTTTATTCTCTTCAGACGGTTCTCTGAAAGACAGGATTTATATTGAACTTCAATAGTATGTTAAGAACTACGGGAATAGGATTAATAGAACCTTAATTTCTAGCTCTCACAATCATTACAAATAGCTGAGTGAAAATGAGACTTAGAAGTGTGTGTGGCAAAGGGAGAATAGGATCAACAGTAAAATCCCACTGTACACAGATGTCAATTCAACGTCTAAAATTCATCGAAATTATGTGAAAACAACATTGATTCAACCAGTGTTTGCGCAGTGGGATATTCATTTGGATACTTTCAAATTAATTATTCACCTCTTTCTGGACATACATTTGATGCACGAGAAGTTTTACACTACTGTTTACATGTATCCAACATTGAAAATGGAAAGATGGCTAACCCTCTAAACTACAGTAAAGCATTGGGTGTGCAGGCTTGTTCCAGGCTAGCACTTACACAGGTGTTGGAATTAAAGTCAAGGACCAGGGTTGATGGCATCAAAAGGGCCATAGATAAAAGTGGAGGGACACCCATGACAGAAGGTCGATATTAGATAGACTTTACCTAAACTAGCAATGTAGACATCCGAGTCTTCCATAGGTTCCCAGGCGCTGTGAGAGGAGGAACCTGTAGACATGCCATTGCCAACATGTGAGGGTTGGAATGAATCTGTGAACAGTGTGGCATCGTCCCCCGCTTGGCCTTGAGCTTCCTCCTGCAGGTCAGGCAGGCTCGAGCAGATCTCTGACCACAGCTCTCCGCTGGACCGAGTCTCGTGACTCTCGAAATCGTCAATCATCTTCATGCAGATGCAGTCTGTGGTCTTCGGACAACTCTATGGACGGATAGCTAGCTTGAGCAATGCAATGATTTAGACGGTATACCAACTGCAAGGTGTTGGTAAGCTTTTCACCAAATTAGAAATGAGCGAAACAGCAATGAATGAGACTATTTCAACGTTATATATTAGCCAGCTAACGTTAGCTACCAAGTTGGCACGTGAGCGTTAAATTAATTACGTTGCCATTGGAATTTCAAAAGTATAGCTAGCTGGTAGCTAAACGTTCACTCTGCTAAACGTGCTATCTTGGTGTCTTACCTTCGAATTTAATGTAAAGCAACTAAACCGTATTTTCCAGGCAGTAGGACCTAAACGTGTTAACGTTAGCTAGCTAGCCTACTAGTCTAATCCTAAACAAAATCTAAACACTCCTCCTTTGGCGTGTTTTGAGTGATCTGATTAGATGAGGTAACTGCCTGTCAAGTCATTCTGATGTTCTATTGGTGCTCATTGGTTTTCAGTTATGTAAACCCAATGTTATTGGTCAGTGATGGTAGTCAGATGTGGGGACCAGGAAGTGTCCTATAACTGAGTCCAAACGTTGAAAATCGATGGTGGTACATAGCTACTACCAAGGTACGTTTTCATAATTTGGAAATGCTTTGCCACTCATATTAATATTACATGTAGTATTTTATGAGTTATGCAAACAATAAACCAACCGTTTTGCTACGTTCTCTGGCTAGCTAACAAAGGTTCTATTGTCGATTGTTTTTATATTCTCTGAAAAGGTAACTATTTGTTCTGTAGTTTGTAGTTAGTGCGATGCAAGCAGTGTTCAGACTGGCAGTAGTGGCAGTCCCTATGGGTGTGCTGCTGTCAAGAACCATGGCATGGATGTCCACTGGAAAGACACACCCAGAACTTATCAACCGCCTGAGAGGTATGAGAGACTGATGTCAGTCCTGGGCTGCGTTCAGCAGGACATAATGTTGTGAATGTTCAGATGGAAACATGTTACGTTGACCTGTGGTTCTCAAACTTTTTTGGTTACTGTACTACCAAGTACCCCCTCATGTGCATTTAACCAGTAAGCCAATGATCTCAAGAGTCTTCTCAAGTACCCCCTGGGGATAGGCCAAGTACCCAGAGGGATACAACCCCTGGTTGAGAACCACTGATGTAGACCAAACATGTCTCTCTGGAATGTAGAGTAGGAAATACACTATTGCAAGGTGCAAACAGTTTTATTTTTTGCTGTTGAATATTGATGCCCATATCCTGTTAAAAAGCCACTGTGTTCAATAATTGTCTTTTAAAATGTCCTCCTTTACTCTAAAGAACATGGAGTTATCCGCAGTGATCGGGTGTTTGACGCCATGCTTGCCACCAACCGAGGGATCTACTCCAGAGACTACCCCTATGCTGACTCTCCTCAGTCTATAGGTACAGTGCCTAGTGAAAGTCTACACATCAATTTATTTTCCAAATTCAAAACAAAGATGTCTTGATTGAGTTTGTCTTCACACCCCAGAGTTGATACGGTACTTGGTGTAAGCACCTTTGGCTGCCATTACAGCTGTGAATCATTTGACCAACTTTGCACAATTCTTAAGGGTAAGCTATCCATTGCTATCCATTGTTTTTGTAAAAATTGCTCAAGCTCAGTAAATTTGGTTGAGAGTCAATGATGGGCAGCAATATTTAAACCTTGTCTCTGATTTTCAAGCGGAGACTGGACCATTCAGGAACACAACATCTGTTGGATAGCCATTCCGGTGTGCCTTTGGCATTGAAATGTGTGTAATTGTCCCACTGAAAATGAAAATGCTATTCCAGGGTTAAGTATTAAGAAGACTGAGGTGGGTTTTCCTCATACTTTTTACCTGAGATTTGCTCCATTCATATTTATTTTGAACATGACAAGCCTTCCAACATACCAATAACATGATGCTACCACTTAATGGCCTTGTTGCAAATAGAACGGATGATTTAGAGTGGATTTTTTTATTTATTAACAAAGGCTTCCACATTTCAAGCATACCAATAACATGATGCTGCCGCCACAATACTTGAAAATACAGAGGATCAACAACAGTGTGTTCATTACTGGCCTGTATAACAAAGATAAAGATGGAAGCCTTTGTTAATAAATAAAAAAATCCACTCTAAATCATCCGTTCTATTTGCAACAAGGCCATTAAGTGGTAGCATCATGTTATTGGTATGTTGGAAGGCTTGTCATGTTCAAAATAAATATGAATGGAGCAAATCTCAGGTAAAAAGTATGAGGAAAACCCACCTCAGTCTTCTGAATACCTAACCCTGGGATAGTTGTATTTTTTTGCTGGGAAGTCTATGTCATGTTTAGCAGGTCAGTCTATGTCATGTAATGTGTTGCACTCTCAGTGTATTTTGCCCTAAGCGTTGTGCAAAGTTATTTACAACTGTAATGGCTGCCAAAGGTGCTTCCACCAAGTATTAACTCTTGGGTGTGAAGACATATTATTTTTATACTTTTTTTATTATATAATTATATTTCCCATAATTTCACTTTCACTTTGAAAATGTGAAGTAGGTTGTGTAGATCTGTAGGAAAAATCTAATGTATTCCCTTTTTAGATTGAATTTTAAGGCAAAAAAATATGAAGACTGTGCAAGGGGTGTGTAGACGTTCACTAGCGACTGTACCTTCTGACTAGCATACAAACTTGTACTAAGTAACATAATTGACAGTTGAATAGATGTAATCACTATCACTACATACAGTACATAATGATCTCCTATGTTTTCATAGGATTCAAGGCAACAATCAGTGCTCCACACATGGTAAGTGTCTCAGTATAGAACTTGTCATTTTCTAAGTAGGAAAGAGAATTACTTAATGCTCAATATGGATGCTGTCCGGTGTTTATTCAGCATGCACATGCCCTGGAGGTGCTAAGTGACAAGCTAATAGACGGGGCATCTGCATTGGATGTGGGATCAGGAAGTGGCTATCTTACAGCGTGCTTTGCGAGGATGGTAAGTTCCAGAGTTCATACTTTACAATAATCATATTTGTGATATTTCCTCATAGTCATTTGCTTCTCTTTCTCTCTGTAGGTAGGGCCCACAGGGAAAGTAGTAGGGATTGATCACATAGATGAGCTGGTCCAAACCTCTGTGAGGAATGTCCAGGCTGACGACCCCGAGCTGCTGTCTTCAGGGCGTATCAAACTTGTCGGTAAGTCTGGTGACTGAAAGGCTATCTATTCAACTGTATGTTCAGACAGAATACAATGCAAATTATATGTTTTTTGTTAAACAAATAATGAAAGATGTAAATGTTGAGTTGGAAAACCGTATCTAGTCATCATATACACTATATGTTTGTATTGGTGTCTGATAAATCTAAGATTTCTCAATGTGGTGTCATTCCCTTTATTGTACAAGAAAGTCTCAGAAAAAGCTCTAACTGTCACAACCCAATAACTGTTAGGAGTCTGAAACATTATAGCAAAGATGCATTTATTGACCACTTGAATAAAGGTAATTGGGACCTGGCGTCTAGATATGGATAAAGCATGGGATTGTTTCAACAACCTTTTCTTAAGCATTGTGGGTATAGTGGCTCCATGGAAAACCATAAGAACCAAAGAGGAAGATGATTTCACTAGACACAGAACCCTAAGGAACAAAGCTATTCATATGATTGAAGATGCATATGAAAGTGTATGGTAGGGTCAGGTCCTAGGCTATTACTCCAAGATGTACAAGCTGATGCCTTTTCCTTTATAGCAGTGTCTCAGGCTGAAATTGTCAAGAGACTGTCTGAACTAAACTGCTCTAAAGCTACTGGCCTCAACAATATCCCTGCCAGGCTGAACTTATTGCACCCATTTAATCGGTGACACAGAGTTCCCACGGATACGAAACTTGCTAGAGTGATCCCTATTCACAAGAAGGGCAGCAAAACAGACAAGGGCAACCTGTATCTATTTTGAGTGTGCTGTCTAAAGTGCTGGGAAAAAGTAATTTATGAACAGATAGAGGAATAAGTTACAGTCTGGTTTTAAAAAGACCCACTACACTGACATGTCTATTTCTTTTGAACTGACTTTATCAGGGAAGAGGTTGACCAGGGACTTTCTGTGGAATGGTAATGCTGGATCTGCAGAAGGCGTTTGACACGGTTGATCATAGTATCATGCTCTATCAGTTAAAAGCCCTTGGTTTTAAGAGCATGGCCATTGACTGGGTTAAGTCCTATTTAACATGTAGAGACCAAATTATGGATGTTAATATAAATCATTCTATTGCAAAGGGGATTAGCTATGGAGTGTAGCAGGTGAGGACCTTGTCACACTAATTCAAGACCTTAAAATATCTTGATAATAACACCCTAAAGACTCTGGCAAGTGCGCTAGTTCAGTGTCACTTTATGCGTGGACATCCATAAACGTCTAAAGATAATCTAAGCTACAGACCAGCCAACACAAGCTGGTGATAGTTGTACTTACTCCCCCCTCGTACTAACCTGGAGGTCGAGCATTTTAATCAGCTAGGCTGGCTATCAGTAGAGAAAAGGGTCATATTAAATCAACTTGGTCTCGTCCATAGAATTATTACTGACTCAGCCCCCAGGTACCTATCAAATAATTGTACTTATAGAGATGTCCACCAATACAACACCAGAGCCAGATACTCTGATATTGTCTGTTTTTAATTTAAGTGTCTACAGTCGTATGAAAAAGTTTGGGCACCCCTGACAATTTCCATGATTTCCATTTATAAATAATTGGGTGTTTGGATCAGCAATTTAATTTTGATCTATCAAATAACTGATGGACACAGTAATATTTCAGTAATGAAATGAGGTTTATTGGATTAACAGAAAATGTGCAATATGCATCAAAATGAAATTAGACAGGTGCATAAATTTGGGCACCCCAACAGAAAAATCACATCAAAATTTAGTAGAGCCTCCTTTTGCTAAAATAACATCCTCTAGATGCTTCCAATAGCCTCTAATGAGTCTGGATTCTGGATGAAGGTATTTTGGACCATTCCTCCTTACAAAACATCTCCAGTTCAGTTAGGTTTGATGGTTGCCGAGCATGGACAGCCCGCTTCAAATCATCCCACAGATTCTCAATGATATTCAGGTCTGGGGACTGGGATGGCCATTCCAGAACATTGTACTTGTTCCTCTGCATAAATGCCCGGGTAGATTTTGAGCAGTGTTTTGGGTCGTTGTGTTGTTGAAATATCCAGCCTCGGCGTAACTTCAACTTTGTGACTGATTCTTCAACATTATTCCCAAGAATCTGCTGATATTGAGTGGAATCCATGCGACCCTCAACTTTAATGAGATTCCCAGTACCGGCACTGGCCACAAAGCCCCACAGCATGATGGAAGCCCCACCAAATTTTACTGTGGGTAGCAAGTGTTTTTCTTGGAACGCTGTGTTCTTTTGCCGCCATGCATAACGCCCCTTGTTATGACCAAATAACTCAATCTTTGTTTCATCAGTCCACAGCACCTTATTCCAAAATGAAGCTGGCTTGTCCAAATGTGCGTTTGCATACCTCAAGCGACTCTGTTTGTGGCGCGTGTGCAGAAAAGGTTTCTTCCGCATCACTCTCCCGTACAGCTTCTCCTTGTGCAAAGTGCGCTGAATTGTTGAAAGATGCACAGTGACACCATCTGCAGCAAGATGATGTTGTAGGTCTTTGGAGGTGGTCTGTGGGCTGTTTTTGACCGTTCTCACCATCCTTCGCCTTTGCCTCTCCGATATTTTACTTGGCCTGCCACTTCTTGCCTTAACAAGAACTGTGCCTGTTGTCTTCCATTTCCTCACTATGTTCCTCACAGTGGACACTGACAGCTTACATCTCTGCGATAGCTTTTTGTAGCCTTCCCCTAAACCATAATGTTGAACAATCTTTGTTTTCAGGTCATTTGAGAGTTGTTTTGAGGCCCCCATGTTGCCACTCTTCAGAGGAGAGTCAAAGAGAACAACAACTTTCAATTGGCCACCTTAAATACCTTTTCTCATGATTGGATGCACTTGTCTATGAAGTTCAAGGCTTAATGAGCTCACCAAACCAATTGTGTGTTCCAATTAATCAGTGCTAAGTAGTTACAGGTATTAAAATCAACAGAATGACAAGGGTGCCCAAATTTTTGCATAGCCTATTTTTCACATCTGATTTAATTTCATACAACTTAATATTGCTACACTAAAAATCTTTGTCTGGACAATACCCCAGTACTCAGCTTTTATTAGAAAATGAATTTCATGCCACTGTGATCATTTTCTGTGACGACAGCGTAAATTATTATGCAGCCTCAGAGGGGTGCCCAAACTTTTTCATACGACTGTATCTGGTAAGAACACCTTTTTTACATACCGGCACTGAGTGGAACAACCTACCACAGCAACTCAACGCCAGCCGACTGTAGCTTCATTTAAAAAGAATGCCAAAAGCTGGCTAATTAACGAGCGATATAAAATGAAAAAAATATATATCCGTATGTAATGCTCTAGGCTATGACAATGTTGTCCTTTGTTTTGTTATGTGTTATATATGTAACCAAAGTATGCCTAGTAAGAGGACCACAATGAAAATACATTTTCTAACTTTGTTGTGTCATCCTCGATGATTTTAAATGCATTAACCACGTGTGATTGTATTGTGTTTTAAATTGTCAAATAAATTCTCTCTTTCTCTCCCATAACAATGTTTCATGATATTTATGTTTTTCTCAGTCGGAGATGGACGGTTAGGCTACCCTGATGGAGCCCCATATGATGCCATTCACGTAGGGGCAGCCGCGCCTACGCTCCCTAAAGCTGTGAGAACTTGGCCGATCAATAACTTTCAAGCCAGTGTTTTTATTTTACTGCCGACTTGAATTCATCATCTGTAATAGATGCCGTAAAAGCAGTCAATTGAATCGATTGAATTGCCATGGAAATGCGTGGGGTCACCTCATTGCCCCAGAGTAAAATTAACCTACATTTAGGCTATAGTTTATGTGTATTTCACACTATGTTGAGGTAAAAATCTCAATATGTAGGCCTCCCGAGTGGTGCAGCAGTCTAAGGCACTGCATCTCAGTGTTGCGGCGTCACTACAGCCTGGGGTTCGGCTGTGTCATTACCGACCGTGACCGGGAGTCCCATAAGGCGGTGCACAATTGGCGCAGCGTCGTCCGGGTTAGGGGAGAGTTTGGCCTGGGGGGCTTTACTTGGCTCATTGTGCTCCAGCGACTCCTTGTGACAGCCTGCAGGCGCCCGGCCCAACTTCGGTCGTCAGTTGTTTCCTCCAACACATTGGTGCAGCTGGCTTCGGAGTTAAGCAGGCGCGGTTTGGCGGGTCATGTTTCAGAGGACGCATGACTCTGACATTCGCCTCTCCCGAGCCTGTTGGGAAGTTGCAGCGATGAGACAAGATCGTAATCACGAAATTGGAGAGAAAAAGGGGGTAAAAAAAATAATATATACAGTGGGGAGAACAAGTATTTGATACACTGCCGATTTTGCAGGTTTTCCTACTTACAAAGCATGTAGAAGTCTGTAATTTTTTATCATAGGGACACTTCAACTGTGAGAGACGGAATCTTAAACAAAAATCCAGATAATCACATTGTATGATTTTTAAATAATTAATTTGCATTTTATTGCATGACATAAGTATTTGATACATCAGAAAAGCAGAACTTAATATTTGTTACAGAAACCTTTGTTTGCAATTACAGAGATCATACGTTTCCTGTAGTTCTTGACCAGGTTTGCACACACTGCAGCAGGGATTTTGGCCCACTCCTCCATACAGTTCCTTCAGGTTTCGGGGCTGACGCTGGGCAATACGGACTTTCAGCTCCCTCCAAAGATTTTCTATTGGGTTCAGGTCTGGAGACTGGCTAGGCCACTCAAGGACCTTTAGATTCTTCTTACGGAGCCACTCCATAGTTGCCCTGGCTGTGTGTTTCGGGTCATTGTCATGCTGGAAGACCCAGCCACGACCCATCTTCAATGCTCTTACTGAGGGAAGGAGGTTGTTGGCCAAGATCTCGCGATACATGGCCCCATCCATCCTCCCCTCAATACGGTGCAGTCATCCTGTCCCCTTTGCAGAAAAGCATCCCAAAAGAATGATGTTTCCACCTCCATGCTTCACGGTTGAGATGGTGTTCTTGGGGTTGTACTCATCCTTCTTCTTCCTCCAAACACGGCGAGTGTAGTTTAGACCAAAAAGCACTATTTTTGTCTCATCAGACCACATGACCTTCTCCCATTCCTCCTCTGGATCATCCAGATGGTCATTGGCAAACTTCAGACGGGCCTGGACATGCGCTGGCTTGAGCAGGGGGACCTTGCGTGCGCTGCAGGATTTTAATCCATGACGGCGTAGTGTGTTACTAATGGTTTTCTTTGAGACTGTGGTCCCAGCTCTCTTCAGGTCATTGACCAGGTCCTGCCGTGTAGTTCTGGGCTGATCCCTCACCTTCCTCATGATCATTGTTGCCCCACGAGGTGAGATCTTGCATGGTGCCCCAGACCGAGGGAGGTTGACCGTCATCTTGAACTTCTTCCATTTTCTAATAATTGCGCCAACAGTTGTTGCCTTCTCACCCAGCTGCTTGCCTATTGTCCTGTAGCCCATCCCAGCCTTGTGCAGGTCTATAATTTTATCCCTGATGTCCTTACACAGCTCTCTGGCCTTGGCCATTGTGGAGAGGTTGGAGTCTGTTTGATTGAGTGTGTAGACAGGTGTCTTTTATACAGGTAACGAGTTCAAACAGGTGCAGTTAATACAGGTAATGAGTGGAGAACAGGAGGGCTTCTTAAAGAAAAATTAACAGGTCTGTGAGAGCCGGAATTCTTACTGGTTGGTAGGTGATCAAATACTTATGTCATGCAATAAAATGCAAATTAATTATTTAAAAATCATACAATGTAATTTTCTGGATTTTTGTTTTAGATTCCGTCTCTCACAGTTGAAGTGTACCTATGATTAAAAATTACAGACCTCTACATGCTTCATAAGTAGGAAAACCTGCAAAATTGGCAGTGTATCAAATACTTGTTCTCCCCACTGTATATACAGCGGGTGAAATAAGTATTGAACACGTCACCATTTTTCTCAGTAAATATATTTCCAAAGGTGCTATTGACATGACATTTTCACCAGATGTTGGTAACAACCCAAGTAATCCATACATACAAAGAAACCAAAACAAATAAGTTCAGAAATTAAGTTATGTGTAATAATGTGAAATGACACAGGGAAAAAGTATTGAACACCCTTACTGATATTTATTTAATACTTTGTACAAAAGCCTTTGTTGGTAATGACAGCTTCAAGACGCCTCCTGTATGTAGAAACTAGTTGCATGCATTGCTCTGGTGTGATTTTGGCCCATTCTTCCACACAAACAGTCTTCAAATCTTGAAGGTTCCGTGGGCCTCTTCTATGAATCTTGATCTTCAGTTCTTTCCATAGATTTTCAATGGGATTTAAGTCAGGTGATTGGCTGGGCCATTCTAGCAGCTTTATTTTCTTTCTTTGAAACCAATTGAGAGTTTCCTTGGCTGTGTGTTTGGGATCATTGTCTTGCTGAAATGTCCACCCTCGTCTCATCTTCATCATCCTGGTAGATGGCAGCAGATTTTTGTCAAGAATGTCTCGGTAAATTTGCCCATTCATCCTTCCTTCAATTATGTGAAGTTTGCCAGTACCATTTGCTGAAAAGCAGCCCCATTATGACATCCAAACAGTTCAATTTTGCTCTCATCTGACCACACTATATTCTCCCAGTATTTCACTGGCTTTTCCAAATGTTGTGCAGTAAACTTTAAACGAGCTTCAACATGCTTTTTTTTCAGCAATGGAGTCTTGTGTGGTGAGCGTGCATACAGGCCATGGCGGTGGAGTGCATTACTTAATGTTTTCTTTGAGACAACCGTACCTGCTAATTGCAGGTCTTTTCGAAGCTCTCCACAAGTGGTCCTTGGCTCTTGGACAACTCTTCTGATTATTCTTTTCACTCCTCTGTCAGAAATCTTGCGAGGAGCACCTGGTCGAGGCAAATTTATGGTGAAATGATTGTCTTTCCACATCCGTATTATGGCCCCAACAGTGCTCACTGGAACATTCAGAAGCTTAGAAATGCGCCTATAACCAATGCCATCATTATGTTTTGCAACAATTAGGTTGCGAAGGTCTTGAGACAGCTCTTTGCTTTTACCCATCATGAGATGTGTCTTGTGTGACACCTTGGCAATGAGACCTTTTTGTAGGCCATCAGTTGGGACTGAACCAGCTGATATTAATTTGCACTGACAGGGGGCTGGATTGCTTTTTATTTACTGATAGTTTTCAGCTGTTGTCTTGGCTTTCCATGCCTTTTTGCACCTCCCTTTCTTGATGTGTTCAATACACTTTCCCTGTGTCATTTCACATTATTACACATAACTTAATTTTGTTTAACTTGTTTGTTTTGGTTTCTTTGTATGTATGGATTACTTGGGTTGTTACCAACATCTGGTGAAGATTTCATGTCAATAGCACCTTTGGAAATATATTTACTGAGAAAAATGGTGACGTGTTCAATACTTATTTCAGCCGCTGTATATACTCAGTATAATGCCTTTAGGGGTGTCAACCCCAATACATGTTCATGTCATCGTCAACTACATTACTGTTAAAAACAACTTTGTCTACCACAATTTCTGTATGCTAGCTATGCAAACCAGCTTATACGAACAAGCATTTAGCCATGGTATGCAGAGAAAACAGCCAAATAAATTGCCTTCAGAAAGTATTCACACCGCTTAACTTTTTCCACATTTTGTTGTGTTACAAAGTGGGATCAAAATGTATTTAATGGTCATTTTTTGTCACCCAGCTACACACAATAATGAAAAGTGAAAACATGTTTTTAGAAAAATAAAAATACAAAAATGAAATACAGACAAATTTAATTTACATAAGTATTCACACCCCTGAGTCAATACTTTGTAGAAGCACCTTTGGCAGTGATTACAGCTTCTTGGTAAGCAACTCGAGTGTAGATTTGGCCTTGTGTTTTAGGTTATTGTCCTGCTGAAAGTTGAATTAATCTCCCATTGTCTGGTGAAAAGCAGACTGAGCCAGGTTTTCCTCTAGGATTTTGCTTGTGCTTAGCTCTATTCCGTTTCTTTTTATCTGGGAAAAACTCCCCAGTCCTTAATCATCAAAAGCATATCCATAACTAGATGCAGCCACCACTATGCTTGAATTTTTTTTTTTTTACAGTATTATTTTAAGTGCTTTGTCGCAAACAATGTTTTGGAATATTTTCTGTACAGACTTCCTCCTTTTCACTCTGTCAATTAGGTTAGTATTGTGAAGTAACTACAATGTTGTTGATCACAGCCATTAAACTCTGTAACTGTTTTAAAGTCACCATTTATAAATCCCAGGCGGTTTCCTTCCTTTCCGGTGTATTGATACACTATCCAAAGGCCAATTAATATAACTTCACCATGCTCAAAGCGGTATTCAGTGTCTGCTTTTTATATTTTTTATATATTTTTCTTCTTTTTTATTTACCAATAGGTGCCCTGCTTTGCAAGGCATTGGAAAACATCCCTGGTCTTTGTGGTTGAATCTGTGCTTGAAATTCACTGCTCATGGTAAACACTATTATTGCACACAGAGTGAGCCCATGCAACTTGTTAAGCACATTTTTACTCCTGACCTTATATAAGCTTGCCATAACAAAGGTCGAATACTTATTGACTCAAGACAATTAATTTGTAAAAAAACAAAAAAAAACATTAATTCCACTTTGACGTTATGGGGTATTGTGTGTAAACCAATGACAATTTTTTAGGAATACATTTTAAATTCCATCTGTAACACAACAAAATGTGGGCCTGTCCACTTTGTTACATCAGTTTGTTGAATGTGCGCCAATCTGGTCAATGGAACGTCTGTGTTCCATTGACTCCTTTACGGCATCTATATCGGAGCATCATTACATCATTAAGGCCATTATGTCAGTGCATTATTACACCATTAAAGGCATTATGATGTCAAAGCATTAATACATAATTAATGGCATTAGGATTTCAGAGCATTTTAACGTCATTAACACAAGTTTTACAACATTGCATTCTCATCATTTATGCCTTCATTACACAGCTCCTGGATCAGTTGAAGCCTGGTGGAAGGCTGGTCTTGCCTGTTGGTCCTGATGGGGGAAGCCAGGTCCTAGAACAGTACGATCGCCAAAATGATGGCACCTTCATCAGGAAAGCTCTTATGGGGGTGATCTATGTTCCTTTGACTGACAAGCAACGCCAATGGCCTGGGTACGTATACAGACTGACCAGGTGAAACTAGGTGAAAGCTATGGTCCCTTATTGATGTCACTTGTTAAATCCACTAGTCAGTGATGAAGGGGAGGAGTTTAAGCCTCGAGACAATTGAGACAAGGATTGTGTGTGTGATATTCAGAGGGTGAATGGGCAAGACAAAATATTTAAGTGCCTTTGAACGGGTATTGTAGTAGGTGCCAGGTGTACCGGTTTGTGTCAAGAACAGCAACGGTGCTTGGTTTTTCACGCTCAACAGTTTCCCATGTGTATCAAGAATGGTCCACCACCCAAAGGACGTCCAGCCAACTTGACACAGCTGTGGGAAGCTTTGGAGTCAAGATGGGCCAGCATCCATGTGGAGCGCTTTCAACACCTTTGTAGAGTTCTTGCCCAGACGAATTCACGCTGTTCTGAGGGCAAAAGGGGTTGTTCCTAATGTTTGTTATACTCAGTGTATATAATTCAGATCAATGAGCAAAACAAAACAAATATGAAAGTCCTAAAACCTATACTTTGTATGTAAATTACCCTGAAGTCAGTTTGTCACCATCACTTGCCGTCGTCATCCCACATTTAGAGTTATTTCTCCTGAGAGATTCTGTTCTGTGTTTCTCTTTCCAGAGGTGAGCTGTGACTGCCCTGCAGGACAGTAGGTGGCACTGGTGCTGCAGCTCTCGTGTTCCCTAGCTCACCATCCGTCTGCAGCCTAGCAACACGTCCTATGTGCATATTGACTAAAACTGGACCGTAGATGACAGTTGTCCCAGAGGGTTGAAGAGGGTTGCCAAGGGCTTTTGGATTATTGAGTCTGTCTGTGGTTGCAATCGTTCATGTAAGTGTTCCCTAGGAGTTGCGTTCAGAACATCAACACAATGTTTATGTTCCTCACAGATGTCTAGCTGAAAGGTTGGCTTATTTATTATAAGGTTACATAAAATATACATATGTAATTTTACAAAGATGCGACACTCATACAAATTAAGTGATTGGGCTTCAACAACCAACATGAAGATTAGATGTCTTGATGAAAGTGAACAAATTAATTAACTTTTTTCTATTGTCTGATGTGAATCCAACTAAACATAGTGACCTAAATGACCACAATTACTCTGTCTAAGCAACAGAAAAACAACCCTTTTTACAAAGTGATAAGAATAAATCCACTTTATTTAGAAAGAAAAATTATTATTCTGAAATGCCATAACCTATTAATGAAAACATTGTAATGCAAATACTTGTTTGTGTGTAAATGTATGGGAAATAATGTTGCTTTATTTGAGACATTGTGGATTGTTTAGTTTTTGTATCCATCTACAGTGCCTTCAGAAAATATTCACACCCCTTGACTTTTTCCACATTTTGTTGTGTTTCACCCTGAATTTAAAGTGGATTAAATTAAGTGGGTTAAATTCATTAATAAATAGCGGAAATGTCTTGCATCAATAATTATTCAACCCCTTTGTTATTATGGCAAGCATAAATAAGTTAAGTAAAAATAATTGCTTATCAAATGTGATTTGCCGCATACACATATTTAGCAGGAGTTATTGTGGGTGTAGCAAAATGCTTGTGTTCCTAGCTCCAACAGTGCAGTAATATCTAACAATGCACAACAATATACACATTAAAAAAAGTAAATGAATGAAATTTAGAAATATTAGGACGAGCAATGTCGGAGTCCATAGTATGTATGTATATACAGTTGAAGTCGGAAGTTTACATACAATTAGGTTGAAGTAATTAAAACTAATTTTTCAACCACACCACAGATTTCATGTTAACAAACTATAGTTTTGGCAAGTCAGTTAGGACATCTACTTTGTGCATGACACAAGTAATTCTTCCAGACCGATTATTTCACTATATCACAATTCCAGTGGGTCAGAAGTTTACATTCACTAAGTTGACTGTACCTTTAAACAGCTTGGAAAATTCCAGAAAATGATCAGCTTTAGAAGCGTCCGAAAGGCTAATTGACATCATTTGAGTCCATTGGAAGTCCTACCTTCAAATTCAGTGCCTCTTTGCTCGACATCATGGGAAAACCAAAAGAAATCAGCCAAAACCTCTAACCTGTTTTTTTTAGACCTCCACAAGTCTGGTTCATCCTTGGGAGCAATTTCCAAACGCCTGAAGGTACCACGTTCATCTATACAAACAATAGTACGCAAGTATAAACGCCATACCGCTCAGGAAGGAGACGCGTTCTATCTCCTAGAGAATGCCGTACTTTGGTGCGAATAGTGCAAATCAATCCCAGAACAACAGCAAAGGACCTTGTGAAGATGCTGGAGTAAACAGGTACAAAAGTATCTATATCCACATTCAAACGAGTCCTGTATCGACTTAACCGCTCAGCAAGGAATAAGCCACTGGACCGTAGAAAAAAATGCCCTCTGGTCTGATGAAACAAAAATAGAACTGTTTGGCCATAATGACCATCTTTATGTTTGTAGGAAAAAGGGGGAGGCTTGCAAGCCGAAGAACACCATCCCAACAGTGAAGGACGGGGGTGGCAGCATCATGTTGTGGGGGTGCTTTGCTGCAGGAGGGACTGGTGCACTTCACAAAATAGATGGCATCATGAGGAAGGAAAATTATGTGGATATATTGAAGCATCATCTCAAGACATCAGTTAGGAAGTTAAAGTTTGGTCGCAAATGGGTCTTCCAAATGGGCAATGACCCCAAGCATACTTCCAAAGTTGTGGCAAAATGGCTTAAGGACAACAAAGTCAAGGTATTGTAGTGGCCATCACAAAGCCCTGACCTCAATCCTATAGAACATTTCTGGGCAGAACTGAAAAAGCGTGTGCGAGCAAGGAGGCCTACGAACCTGACTTAGTTACACCAGTTCTGTCAGGAGGAATGGGCCAAAATTCACCCAACTTATTGTGGGAAGCTTGTGGAAGGCTACCCGAAACGTTTGACCCAAGTTGAACAATTTAAAAGCAATGCTACCAAATACTAATTGAGTGTATGTAAACTTCTGACCCACTGGGAATGTGATGAAAGAAATAAAAGCTGAAATAAATCATTCTCTCTACTATTATTCTGACATTTCACATTCTTAAAATAAAGTGGTGATCCTAAGTGACCTAAGACAGGGAATTTTTACAAGGATTAAATGTCAGGAATTGTGAAAAACTGAGTTTAAATATATTTGGCTATGGTGTATGTAAACTTCCAACTTCAACTGTACAATATACAGTACCAGTCAAAAGTTTGGACACTTACTCATTCAAGGGTTTTTCTTAATTTTTTTTACTGTTTTCTACATTGTAGACTAATAGTGAAGAAATCAAAACTATGAAATAACAAATGGAATCACGTAGTAACTAGATAAGTGTTAAACAAATCAAAATATATTTTATAATTTTGATTCTTCAAAGTAGCCACCCTTTGCCTTGATGACAGCTTTGCACACTATTGGAATTCTTAACCAGCTTCACCTTGAATGCTTTTCCAACAGTCTTGAATGAGCTCCCACATATGCTGAGCACTTGTTGGCTTCTTGTCTGCGCTCCAACTCAGGTTGGGTGATTGTGGAGGCCAGGTCATCTGATGCAGCACTCCATCACTCTCCTTCTTGGTCAAATAGCCCTTACACAGCCTGGAGGTGTGTTGGGTCATTGTCTTGTTGAAAAACAAATGATAGTCTCACTAAGCGCAAACCAGATTGGATGGCGTATCGATGCTAGTTAAGTGTACCTTGAAATCTAAATAAATCGCAGACAGTGTCACCAGCAAGAACCCCCACACCATCACACCTCCTCCTCCATGCATCATGGTGGGAACTACATATGAGGAGATCATCTATTCACCTACTCTGCGTCTCACAAAGACACGTCGATTGGAACAGACCAAAGGACAGATTTCCCCCAGTCTAATGTCCATATTTCTTGGGCCAAGTAAGTCTCTTCTTATTTGCATCCTTATTTGCAGCAATTCGACCATGAAGGCCTGCTTCATGCAGTCCGCTCTGAACAGTAGATGTTCAGATTTATTTGGCCTGCAATTTCTGAGGTTTTAACCCTAATGAACTTATCCTCTACAGCAGAAGTAACTCTAGGTCTTCCTTTCCTGTGGCGGTCCACATGAGAGCCAGGTTCATCATAGCGCTTGATGGTTTTTGTGACTGCACTTGAAGAAACATTCAAAGTTCTTGACATTTTCCAGATGGACTGTTGTTTCTCTTTGCGTATTTGAGCTGTTCTTGCCATAATATGGACTTGTTCTTTTACCAAATAGGGCTATCTTCTGTATACCACCCCTACCTTGTCACAACACAACTGATTGGCTCAAACGCATTAAATTCTACAAATTAAGGCACACCTGTTATTTTAAATGCATTCCAGGTGACTACCTCTTGAACCAGGTTGAGAGAATGCCAAAAGTGTACTTTTGAAGAATCTCAAATATATTTGTTTAACACTTTATTTTGGTTACTACACGTACCATGTGTTATGGTACGTGTGTGTGTGTGTATGTATGTACAGTGGGGAGAACAAGTATTTGATACACTGCCGATTTTGCAGGTTTTCCCACTTACAAAGCATGTAGAGGTCTGTAATTTTTATCATAGGTACACTTCAACTGTGAGAGACGGAATCTAAAACAAAAATCAAGAAAATCACATTGTATGATTTTTAAATAATTAATTTGCATTTTATTGCATGACATAAGTATTTGATCACCTACCAACCAGTAAGAATTCCGGCTCTCACAGACCTGTTAGTTTTTCTTTTAGAAGCCCTCCTGTTCTCCACTCATTACCTGTATTAACTGCACCCGTTTGAACTCGTAACCTGTATAAAAGACACCTGTCCACACACTCAATCAAACAGACTCCAACCTCTCCACAATGGCCAAGACCAGAGAGCTGTGTAAGGACATCAGGGATAAAATTGTAGACCTGCACAAGGCTGGGATGGGCTACAGGACAATAGGCAAGCAGCTTGGTGAGAAGGCAACAACTGTTGGCGCAATTATTAGAAAATGGAAGAAGTTCAAGATGACGGTCAATCTCCCTCGGTCTGGGGCACCATGCAAGATCTCACCTCGTGGGGCATCAATGATCATGAGGAAGGTGAGGGATCAGCCCAGAACTACACGGCAGTACCTGGTCAATGACCTGAAGAGAGCTGGGACCACAGTCTCAAAGAAAACCATTAGTAACACACTACGCCGTCATGGATTAAAATCCTGCAGCGCACGCAAGGTCCCCCTGCTCAAGCCAGTGCATGTCCAGGCCCGTCTGAAGTTTGCCAATGACCATCTGGATGATCCAGAGGAGGAATGGGAGAAGGTCATGTGGTCTGATGAGACAAAAATATAGCTTTTTGGTCTAAACTCCACTCGCCGTGTTTGGAGGAAGAAGAAGGATGAGTACAACCCCAAGAACACCATGCCAACCGTGAAGCATGGAGGTGGAAACATCATTCTTTGGGGATGCTTTTCTGCAAAGGGGACAGGACGACTGCACCGTATTGAGGGGAGGATGGATGGGGCTATGTATCGCGAGATCTTGGCCAACAACCTCCTTCCCTCAGTAAGAGCATTGAAGATGGGTCGTGGCTGGGTCTTCCAGCAACGACCCGAAACACACAGCCAGGGCAACTAAGGAGTGGCTCCGTAAGAAGCATCTCAAGGTCCTGGAGTGGCCTAGCCAGTCTCCAGACCTGAACCCAATAGAAAATCTTTGGAGGGAGCTGAAAGTCCGTATTGCCCAGCGACAGCCCCGAAACCTGAAGGATCTGGAGAAGGTCTGTATGGAGGAGTGGGCCAAAATCCCTGCTGCAGTGTGTGCAAACCTGGTTAAGAACTACAGGAAACGTATGATCTCTGTAATTGCAAACAAAGGTTTCTGTACCAAATATTAAGTTCTGCTTTTCTGATGTATCAAATACTTATGTCATGCAATAAAATGCAAATTAATTACTTAAAAATCATACAATGTGATTTTCTGGATTTTTGTTTTAGATTCCGTCACTCACAGTTGAAGAGTACCTATGATAAAAATTACAGACTTCTACATGCTTTGTGAGTGGGAAAACCTGCAAAACCGGCAGTGTATCAAATACTTGTTCTCCCCACTGTATGTATGTATGTATGTATGTATGTATGTATGTATGTATGTATGTATGTATGTATGTATGCATGTATGTATATTCCAACACTGACCATGGTTATGGTTATGTGACGAGCTGGTCATTGGCGCAGTCGGCATGTTGCATGGAACCGGCACCGGAGTTTGGGGTGGCGCAGCCGTTACAGGCTCAGAAGCCTCCTCCCTCTCCAGTTCTTGAAAAAGAGGAGCCAGCCGCTCCTTTACGAGTGCCAATCTGTGCTCGAAGTTCTCCTCCCCCTCCATCATCCTCTTAAGGAACGGGTCCAGCTGCTTCTCTGGGGGAAGAGCCATCCAGGCTCTCCACAACTTCGCTTATTCTTCCATTGGCCGATCGAAAAATCCCTTGGGGGTCTTTCTATTCTCTACCGTTGGAAGCCGAAGTGGTGGGCTATCCTCTTCCTCCCGATACCGACACGACTCGTTTTGTCGTCCCTCAGATGATGGATACAGGGGCTCCTCAACTCCTCCCCAGGTATACCTATACCAGAACTCGTCCTCATCCTCCGATACTAACTCTCCTTCGAACCCCAATGAGGAGAGGGGCAGGGGTTCTTCTTCCAGCCTTCCTGACCAGCCCCATAACCCCTCTCCTACCATGGTCTGGGGTTGAATCTGGGCTGGTTGATGGCCTTGATGTTTTGATCGCCGTCGTGTAGCTTTTCAGCGGTGTCACTGCCCGGACTCCTCTTCGGGGAATGAAAAGATGGATCGGAGGTGCTCCTCGTCGAGATCCAACTTCCCTTGAAGGCAGCGTTCCTCCCCTCTCCGTACTTGAATGTTCCCCGAGTGGTGGATTCTTCTGTCATGTGGCGAGTAGAAGGACAGGGTGCAGAGGGAGAGTAGCAAGTTGACATCTTTTATTCAGTAAAAATGTATGGTGCAAAACAAAAGGACACCTGGAACATAAATGGAATCCCTAATTAGAGACAACTCAAGGCAGCTGCCTCTAATTGGGGATTGACAATAATCAACATAGAGTTCGCGGGAACTCTCATGTCAGGTCCTGAGTGTGACCTCTCGACTCCCATAGAGGAGTCAAGAAGCCTGTCCTCAGTCAGGGCCTGACAGTTTCAGAAGAAAGTTCTTCTTCTGGCCATTTTAAACCTGTAATCGAACCCACATGCTGATGCTCCAGATACTCAACTAGTCTAAAGAAGGCCAGCTTTATTGCTTCTTTAATCAGCACAACAGTTTTCAGCTGTGCTAAAATAATTGCAAAAAGGTTTTCTAATGATCAATTAGCCTTTTAAAATTATAAACTTGGATTAACTAACACAACGTGCCATTGGAACACAGGAGTGATGGTTGCTGATAATGGGCCTCTGTATGCCTATGTAGATATTCCATTAAAAATCTGCCCTTTCCAGCTACAATAGTAATTTACAACATTAACAATGTCTGCACTGTATTTGTGATAAATTTGATGTTATTTATATGGGCAAAAAATAGCTTTTCTTTAAAAAACAAGGACATTTCTAAGTGACCCCAAACTTTTGAACGGTAGTGTATATTAGCGTTTTGTTATTAATATCTTTTTACAAATGTTAGAATTTTTGTTTGACTTTGACATTACAGTGTATTTTGTGTAGATCGTTGACCAAAAAATGACAATAAATCAATTTTAATCCCTTTTTGGAACAACAAAATGTGGAAAAAGTCAAGGGGTGTGAATACTTTCTGAAGGCACTGTTTATGTCACTTTTCAGGGTCAGGAGGACGAAGATAAGGCTTTGTTTTATTTTATTTTTCACAAACAAAAGAGGAACAGTCACATGAAAACAAGCATTGCCAGGAATCCTAAACAAACAAATCATATTAATTAATAATACAAGTTTTAATTGCCTTTTTGTTTTTTATTTTAGTTAAAGTAGTACCATATTGTGTAAATTAATTTATAGAGTGAAAAAAGTTAGACCATTTGCATTTGTGAATATGAAATGTAAGACTATTCAATTGTACAACCTGTCCTGTTTTCTTTGTAATAAAGTTATGTATGTCAATCCAAAGAATTCTACTATAAATACAGGTAAAAAAACAAATAAAAAATGGTCTCCTCCATTCCAAAGAAATCACAATTATCGTCAATATTTAGCTTGAATCTTCCCAAAACATGTTTCACAGGATAAATTCTATGTAACATTTTAAATTAAACTTCCTTTACCTTATTACTGCTTTTCCCGATTGTATATCACCAAAGGTATTTGACCAAAAGAATCTTGCAGATGTTAATATTGCCAATGAATATATTTTAATGTAAATCTATGTTACTTACATCAACTACTGAGGAATAATAATACAAATTTAAAAAAATGGCATATTCTTTCAGGGTTATTGGAATTCTAAATTCATCAACAAATTCTCCAGATAGATAGATAGATAGATAGATAGATAGATAGATAGATAGATAGATAGATAGATAGATAGATAGATAGATAGGTACTTTATTGATCCCGGGGGGAAATTTCTTTGTCAAGCAGCTACAACAAAAATTTTAAAAAATTACCGGGCAGGTGCAAAATGCCAGAACGAAAATACACAAAAGACAGATACACGAAACATGATACATAGAGCGGCAGTATGAAAAAGTATAGAAATACAAGTAGTCTGGAGTGCAAAAAAAGCTAAGACATTGCATAGTATGGGTGTTTGGTTGAATATGTACACTATACATTGGTGGATGGTTAACTATACTATACAGGTCGATGGCAGAGAAATAATTCAATAGCTAAAAATGCGTATGATATGAGTGAGAGTGAAATGAGAGTAGATATCCATCCTCATTCAGTAACTGACCAACCAAAATTGTTATTCTCAAACCAGTTAAATCGTATATCTTTGTTGTTCCATAGAAATTATCTGTGAGAGGGAAAATTATGTTTATATGCTAACATCCAAGCTAAAAGTTTATAATTTTAGGCTGCAGTTGCAAAAAAATATATATACTGTATATATACAGCCATACAATGTAGTTATTTTGAATAATTTTGTAATTAATCAAACGATTTCCAACGAACAAGCTAGCTACAGAAAAGTTTCAGCGTGTTTAGCTAACATTAGCTAGCTAACATGTTCATAGCTAGCAGCATGGAGTCAGGACATTGAGATAATGTATGTTGAGACTTCCAAGGAGAAAATAGGCTTTGCTGAAACTCATTGATATGCTTGCAGTGTAGAAAAGGGGGGTGAATGTGATTCATCCACGAAGATAACATGCTGACCAGACCATCGCACACATGTTGATTTTGTCCACTCACACCAGACGCGATCAGGACACGCAGGTTGAAATATTAAAACAAACTCTGAACCAACTATATTAATTTGGGGACAGGTCGAAAAGCATTAAACATTTATGGCAATTTAGCTAGCTTGCTGTTGCTAGCTAATTTGTCCTGGGACATAAACATTGGGTTGTTATTTTACCTGAAATGCACAAGGTCCTCTACTCTACAATTAATCCACAGATAAAAGTGTAAACCGAGTTTGTTTATTCTAGAAGGCTTCTTCTTCATCTTTGGACTTTACATGGCGGTTGGCAAACAACTTTAAGGTGCATTACCACTACCAACTGGAGTAGAGTGTGGACCTCAGTTCATCTTTGAATCACCCACGTGGGTATATGCTCCTAAAAACCAATGAGGAGATGGGAGAGGCAGGACTTGTTCTATTTTAGCACCTGGCCACGCAGATACTCATTGATGCGCGCGACGCGAGCAGTGTGGTCAACATGTAACGCACAGTGACGCCATCGCACAGTGACGCCATTGCACAGTGACGCCATTGCACAGTGACCGTAGTTCTATGGAAGGTAGACCCATATTTTCCCAGCTGCTTCAGTAAGATGCAAGTAAGTATTTTGGACACAGTTGTCACAGTATTTTATTTACCGGTAACCAGACAGTGTTTTTTTTTAAATCCCTAGAGAAAATGATACTCTTTCTTTAATTTGGTGGTTCGTTATTTCAATAAAAATGTATCTATTCAACAAATCTCTAACAAATGCAAAATAACGCTTGTTAATAGGACACTATCACATGCCTGTAATGATGATTTCTCTGGTATTGAAGGATTTATGATGTGAGGAGGAAACAATGTTCAATCAAAGAATTGACACAAACATGTATTATTAGACGGATCCGGTTTCCTCATCACAAACCACCAGTTGAGTGTAGCTTGTCATAGGAACCACAAGCTACACTCAACTGGTGGTTGAGTGTACACTCAACTGGTGGTTGAGCTCCAACCACATTGGAGCTTATATACTGAATGATATAAGGTAATCCTTCAACCTTCTTCTATGAGCAGAGTGCCCCAAATATCCTTCATGATGGCCTGTGTCTCCAATGACACAAAATGCTTAGGAAGCACATTCTATAGAAAGGTCACAGCCAGAATAGTTTCTATCCTGGTTACAAACTCAGCAAACACATTCCTTAGATGACGCCACCTAGATACATGTACTACATTAAATTACATTCCATTGATGCACTGTAGGTCCTATAGAAACTTAATCCTAACAATGCCTGACATTGCAGTGCGCAATTGACACATGTCACAAATGATAGAGATGTCATTTGGAAAGTGACAAAAGAACATACACTTTACAACTCAGAATTGTTGTCTGACAAACATTTTTTAAAATCAAATACACAATTGTACAGTATTGTCGCATACGAGTCGACAGTGACAGGGGTGTCGGAAGAAAATACCTCCAACACAACAGTCACTTCTACCACGGACAACAAGTTTAAGAAACTTGTAAATGTAAGAGCGAAGCGAACAAAGAACCAGAGAAAAGTAGTTGTTTAAAGAGACGGTGAGGAGGAAAGAAACAACACCGTCCGGGAGAGCGATACATTCCTCCCTCTCAAAAATGACAATTTTGATGAAACAACTTACTATTTTGAAGCAGGTCTACGAAAGGTGCACACATACTACTTCGACTTCAAAACGTATTGCAAGGGACGCTGGATAGGGATAAGTATTCTTGAGGTTTTCAACAGTGAATTCCGAGCTGAGCCTTTGGAGTACTACATTATGTAACGCCTGTTCCACCTGCCTCAGGTGCCCCTCCCGCCCCGGCTCGCCGGTGTTCTAACCACCGGCATGAGGATCCACACTTGCTTCCCGTTCCCTGATTCCACACGCACACATGCACACACACCTTCTTCCCATCACCTGATTACACTCCCTATACATGTTCCCCTCCCTGTGTTGTGCGTGTGGATTATTGAGCTGCGGCTCAATTGTACTGTGCGTTATTAAAACTATATGTATGAATTTCGTTCTTTCTTGTTTTCCTTTTTTTCAACCTCCTCCTTTTTGTGCTCACCGTCCTCGCATCGTCACAGAATAATCCACCTGCCTGGAGGTTTTTTTTGTCTATGTTTTTCACAAGCAGGTGGGGGGACCCAGATGCAGCCAGGTGGTGCCTCAGCAGCTTCCTCACCTGTGAGTGGGGGACCTAGCAGCGTTCCAGTTGGAGCGCTCCGGAGAGCCCTACCGGAAAGGTATGATGGGGATCTGGAGGGTTGTCGTGGTTTCCTTCTCCAATGTTATCTATACTTTGGGGATCAACCGGTCCCAGACAGGGAGAAGGTGACCGCGATGATATCGCTCCTAATCGGACGCGCCCTCAAATGGGTTATGGCTTTGTGGAATAGCGGTTCTGAGGAACTGAGGTCATTCCCCAGGTTCATCGCCCAGTTCCGAGCCGTGTTCGAACTTCCCGCGGAGGGGGGAGATGCGGGCGAACAGCTGTTGCGCCTGAGACAGGAGACGGGCACGGCCGCAGAGTATTCCTTGTCATTTTGGATGGTGGCTGTCTCCAGTGGCTGGAACGGGCCAGCTCTCCAAACACTTTCTATAGGGGCTTGCGGGCAGCGGTTCGGATGGAGCTGGCTTGTGTGAGTCGCTGGATGCCTTCATCGCCCGGGCCATAGTTATCGACGGGCAGCTTCGGGACCGGGACCGTTTGGCAAGCCATGCCTGTCAGGAGGAACTCACCCTCATGTCTCCACAAAATTACAACGCACCTGCGGTATTCCAGTCCTACCTGCATGAAGTGTTCCGGGATGTGGTGGGGAGGCACGTCATTGTCTACATCATTGTCTACATACTCCCCCAACTACCTGGGACATGTGGCCCACATTCTGCTACGCCATCCTGACCTGCACCTGCCTTTCTTCGTGGAGGTCGATGTGTCCGAGGTCGGCGTGGGGGCGGTCCTCTTCCAGCAGCACAGGAGTACCCTGAAACTGCACCCCTGTGCATATTACTCACGGAAACTGTCTGCTGCAGAGCGGAACTATGACGTGGGTGACAGGGAGCTCCTGGCGGTGAAGTTGGCTCTTGAGGAGTGGAGACACTGGATGGGGGGCACACGGAAGCTGTTCATAGTCCTGACGGATCACCACAACCTGGAATACGTCAGGGCTGCTCGGCGCCTCAACCCCCGTCAGGCCAGGTGGACAATGTTCTTCGCCCGCTTCCGCTTCACCCTGACTTACCGCCCAGGAACCAAGAACAGCAGAGCCGACGCACTCTCTCGCATGCACCACCGGAGGGTAGAAACGGCTCCGATGGTTCCCATCTTACCTCCAGCGTGTGTCGTGGGTCCTGTCTCCTGGGATGTCGACGCAGAGATTGTTAGGGCGGGGAGAAGGGACCCTCCACCAGCGACATGTCCCCCGGGTAAGACCTACATGCCGTGGAGGGTGCGTGGAAGGCTGGTGACCTGAGCGCACCAATCCCCGGCAATGGGACACCCAGGGATCACCAAGACCATGGAAGCTCTCCGGGTGAAGTACTGGTGGCCTGGCATGGGGAGGACTGTGCACTACTACGTCCAGTCCTGTACCGTCTGCGCACAGTCCAAGGCATTGAGACAGGCTCCCGCGGGTAAGCTCCACCCCTTGCCGGTACCTCAGCGGCCTTGGTCACATCTGGCAGTTGACTTTGTGACTGACATACCCCGGTCGGAGGGACATACGGCCATCTTGGTGGTAGTAGTAGATCGTTTCTCCAAGATAGTCAGTTTTGTCCCTCTCGCTGGGCTGCCATCTGCCTTCCAGGTCGCTGAGGTCCTATTCCAGCAGGTCTTTCGGCTCTATGGACTTCTGGAGGACCCCGTTCCAGGCCGTCCTGGGCCAGCAACCTCCGTTGTGTCCTTGGACTGGAACCGAGCACAGTGACGTGCCTGCTGTGGAGGACTGGGTCCGGTCGGCGGAGGAAGTTTGGTCCACCGCCCACATCCGCCTGCAGGAGGCATAGGCCCATCAGAAGAAGCAGGCGGATCGGATGCGGAGCAATGCCCCGGACTACCGCCCGGGCGACAGAGTGTGGCTCTTTGCGATCCATCTCTGGGGGGGTACTGTAACGCCTGTTCCACCTACCTCAACAGTGCTCCTCCCGCCCGGCGCTCTGGCTCGCCAGTATTCTAACCACCGGCATGAGGATGATGGCAGCCGCGCACACACGCCCACACCTGCTCCCTATTCCCTCATTCCACACGCACACACACACCTGCTTCCCATCACCTGATTACACACTCTATATACAGTGGGGAGAACAAGTATTTGATACACTGCTGATTTTGCAGGTTTTCCCACTTACAAAGCATGTAGAAGTCTGTAATTTTTATCATAGGTACTCTTCAACTGTGAGTGACGGAAAATCACATTGTATGATTTTTAAGTAATTCATTTGCATTTTATTGCATGACATAAGTATTTGATACATCAGAAAAGCAGAACTTAATATTTGGTACAGAAACCTTTGTTTGCAATTACAGAGATCATACATTTCCTGTAGTTCTTGACCAGGTTTGCACACACTGCAGCAGGGTTTTTGACCTTCTCCAGATCCTTCAGGTTTCGGGACTGTCCCTTGGCAATATGGACTTTCAGCTCCCTCCAAAGATTTTCTATTGGGTTCAGGTCTGGAGACTGGCTAGGCCACTCCAGGACCTTGAGATTCTTCTTACGGAGCCACTCATTAGTAGCCCTGGCTGTGTGTTTCAGGCCATTGTCATGTTGGAAGACCCAGCCACGACCCATCTTCAATGCTCTTACTGAGGGAAGGAGGTTGTTGGCCAAGATCTCGCGATACATGGCCCCATCCATCCTCCCCTCAATACGGTGCAGTCGTCCTGTCCCCTTTGCAGAAAAGCATCCCCAAAGAATGATGTTTCCACCTCCATGCTTCACGGTTGGGATGGTGTTCTTGGGGTTGTACTCATCCTTCTTCTTCCTCCAAACACGGCGAGTGGAGTTTAGACCAAAAAGCTCTATTTTTGTCTTATCAGACCACATTACCTTCTCCCATTCCTCCTCTGGATCATCCAGATGGTCATTGGCAAACTTCAGATGGGCCTGGACATGCGCTGGCTTGAGCAGGGGGACCTTGCGTGCGCTGCAGGATTTTAATCCATGACGGCGCAGTGTGTTACTAATGGTTTTCTTTGAGACTGTGGTCCCAGCTCTCTTCAGGTCATTGACCAGGTCCTGTCGTGTAGTTCTGGGCTGATCCCTCACCTTCCTCATGATCATTGATGCCCCACGAGGTGAGATCTTGCATGGTGCCCCAGACCGAGGGAGATTGACCGTCATCTTGAACTTCTTCCATTTTCTAATAATTGCGCCAACAGTTGTTGCCTTCTCACCAAGCTGCTTGCCTATTGTCCTGTAGCCCATCCCAGCCTTGTGCAGGTCTACAATTTTATCCCTGATGTCCTTACACAGCTCTCTGGTCTTGGCCATTGTGGAGAGGTTGGAGTCTGTTTGATTGAGTGTGTGGACAGGTGTCTTTTTATACAGGTAACGAGTTCAAACAGGTGCAGTTAATACAGGTAATGAGTGGAGAACAGGAGGGCTTCTTAAAGAAAAACTAACAGGTCTGTGAGAGCCGGAATTCTTACTGGTTGGTAGGTGATCAAATACTTATGTCATGCAAATTAATTATTTAAAAATCATAAAATGTGATTTTCTGGATTTTTGTTTTAGATTCCGTCTCTCACAGTTGAAGTGTACCTATGATAAAAATGACAGACCTCTACATGCTTTGTAAGTAGGAAAACCTGCAAAGTCGGCAGTGTATCAAATACTTGTTCTTCCCACTGTATGTTCCCCTCCCTGTGTTGTGTGTGTGGATTATTGTTTTCGAGCTGCGGCTCTATTGTACAGTGCATTATTAAAACCATATGTATCGATTTCGTTTCATTTCAGCCTCCTCCTTTTTGTGCTCACCGTCCTCGCACCGTCACACATTAGGGCTTCCAAACTAATAATAATAATACATAATACATTTTATTTGGCGGACGCCTTTCTAGACACTCAAGGACATCTTACACAGACATAGAGGAAATCAGTTGTAGTACAGTGGGGTAACATCAAAATAATAAACTAATGAAACTAGAAGTTAAAAGCTTTCTGGAAAAGGTGGATCTTCTGTAATTCATGTTGAATGTGTGGGGGAAGCATGTTCCAGAGCCTAGGTGCCGAGCAGGAAAAAGCCCTCACACCCCATAGATGATAGGCGGACGCATCCGACTCAACGAGACACCAGTGGATGACCTCTCCATAACACTCAGCCAGAATTTACTGTACCAGTTGTCTGTGCGGTTTGTCGTTTTGGTTCTAGAAATTTGAAACAATATCCACAGAAAAGTATTGTTTACCCAACTTTTTAGAGAGTAGGTATGGTTCGGTACCAAGGTAAAGTTAGTTGCCATGCCATGACAATGAAAATGGTATGTTTTTTTTTTATTGAAATCCGAATGAAAAATGAAAACTTCATACACCAAAAATGTCACATTTTGCTGGCATTAGTTTCATGCTGTGTATACCAATTAATTGTGTATTACAGCCTGATTGAAGTTACCTAGCAGGATTAATCTTTGTCTCCTCCCTGTCCAGGAATATATTGGCTTGAATCAGATACAGCAGCCAAACTTTGATCCTATGTTTTTTGAGCCTGCAGAAAAAATATTGTCTCAGACTGTTGTCTGTTGTCAGTTCCTGGGCTACCCCATCCTCAACGACGCCGTCTGTGGCTCTTCTGCTTTGGATCCCGACAGGGCGAAGGGTGGCCTGGTGGGCGACAATGACTTTCTCAAAGCTATTCTGGAGGAACATCGCTTGAAGGAGTCTTCATCTCCTAGACATTCCAGATGACGGAATTGGACAGGTGAGCAATGCGCGGTCTGACAAAGATGCTCAGACACCTCAGCCAGAGCTGTTGCCACAGGTTTGCCATTGTGTTTAAAGTGACTGTAAATTGAGTGATGTAGAACAATTCAGGTCCACAGCAGTCCAGCCACACCTGGTGCATTACCCAGACCATCTGAAGAAAATGGGGATCAAACAGAGTCCACAGAATCTTCTCACTCAGCTTCTACAAACACAAGAGACCCTCTATGCAGCGAGTGTAAGATTGTGCGTCCAGACTCCAATGAGAATGAGCTCACCATGTACCTCCATGCATTGCGCTATAAAGGACCAGACTTTGAATATTCAACTTACCTACCTGACTGGGCCAAGGATGACTGGATTGATGACTGCAAGAAGGCACTCCAATGATACTGTGCAACAGAAGTGCAGATTGTGTACTATACAAAGAGTCTAGAACATGTGACCAATAGAATGTTTCATTGAAGTGACAGTTTTAGACTTTGGACACTTGGTGAAGCAGATTCTGTTGTTAAAGGCCCAGGTCCTGTGTTTTATAACATGTTGTACAACAACTGATGAAACTAACACTGTAAGCATGTAAAAAATATAATTAAATTATAGTATCTTCATGACCTTGAATAAAACAAACAATTCAGGAAAAATACATTTTTTTTTTACTTTCCTCCATGTGAAAATGAATATGTACTTTATTATTATTGATATTTCCACACTGATGTCGAAATAATACACCTGTATTCTCAGCCTGTTCAGGTGGGATGGAGCTTTTGACATTTTCTACATAGGATTACTCTTCTTAAAACTGAGATGAGAAAAAATTTAAATGCACAAACACAAATATAATCTTATAAAGCACTTTTATTAAAATTCAATGTTGCGAAAAGTCCATTTAAGATCAGCCTAATTCAATGCATCCAATTGTTTAAATAATATAACAAATTTGTACTTATAACGTTGTACATACATAGCTTAATCTTTTTGTTTTTATTTACACATAGAAAACCTTTTATGCATAGCATATCTTTAACCAGCATCACATTATGTTATATTTTCTATTTCTTTATTATTTTCTCTGTCTCTTTTGTTAGATTTTTACACATAGGAAACACACATTTTATGCATGGCATATATCAGTTGACTAGCTTTTGCGGAGAAGTCTCTCTCCCCTGCGTCAGTAGAGAATATATCCCTATAACAAACTGTAACACCTCTGTGGAGACTTCACTTCGTCTAATGTTGTTGCAAAGTTAGCTTTCAGTTTATTTAAAAAACTCTGACATCACGGGAGTAATCTGTACTGATGATGACCGAATATAATTGGTCAGGATAGGGAAATGGTGCGTTTTGTTTGGGCTCAAATCAGAGGAGAAAAAATATATATCACTAAAAAATAAACATCTGATACGAACTCCTCATCAAACATTTTCGCTAGATACAGTACCAGTCAAAAGTTGGACACACCTACTCAATCAATGGTTTTTCTTTATTTTTACAATTTTCTACATTGTAGAATAATAGATAAGACATCAAAACTATGAAATAACACATATGGAATCATGTAGTAACCAAACAAAGCTCATAAACAAATCAAAATATATTTTATATATTTGAGATTCTTCAAAATGTCCACCCTTTGCCTTGATGACAGCTTTGCACACTATTGGCATTCTCTCAAGCAGCTTAATGAGGTAGTCACCTGGAATGCATTTCAATTAACAGGTGTGCCTTGTTAAAAGTTACAGAAGAAAGTCCTATTTGGTCCAAGTCCATATTATGGCAAGAACAGCTCAAATAAGCATAATTACTTTAAGACATGAAGGTCAGTTAATCTGTAAAATGTCAATAACTTTAAGTTTCTTCAAGTGCAGTTGCAAAAACCATCAAGGGCTATGATGAAACTGGCTCTTATGAGAACCGCCACAGGAAAGGAAGACCCAGATTTACCTCTGCTGCAGAGGATAATTCCATTAGTTACCAGCCTCAGAAATTGCAGCCCAAATAAATGCTTCACAGAGTTCAAATAACAGACACATCTCAACATCAACTGTTCAGAGGAGACTGCGTAAATTGCTGCAAAGAAACCAATAGACATTAGACCGGTGGAAATCTGTCCTTTGGTCGGATGAGTCCAAATGTGAGATTTTTGGTTCCAACCGCTGTATCTTTGTGAGATGCAGAGTGGGTGAACGGCCTCCACAATCCCCCGACCTCAACCCAATTGAGATGGTTTGGGATGAGTTGGACCGCAGAGTGAAGGAAAAGCAGCCAACAGGTGCTCAGCATATGTGGGAACTCTTTCAAGACTGTTGGAAAAGCATTCCAGGTGAAGCTGGTTGAGAGAATGCCAAGAGTTTTAAAAGCTGTCATCAAGGCAAAGGGTGTCTACTTTGAAGAATCGAAAATATTAAATATATTTTCATTTTTTGGTTACTAAATGATTACATATGTGTTGTTTCATCGTTTTGATGTCTCACTATTATTCTACAATGTAGAAAATAGTAAAAATAAAGAAAAACCTCTTGAATGAGTTGGTGTGTCCAAACTTTTGATTGGTACTGTGGTGGCAATCATGGAGAAAAGCAACTCCACCAAGTTCAAATAGGCTGCTCTCTCGAACATCAATATGTAAAAGTAGATCTTGACGCTCAGCAGACTACAAAACAAGCAATGTTGCAGGCTAGATGTTGATCAGATAAAGTTTGATAGCCATAAATGAGTCCATGGTGTTTTTTTAACTCACCTCTGAGTTAAGCACAAAACATGATCTGGTGTATCAGGCAGTGTAATGATCTAATCTGCGGTGAAAGAGCCGATAGGCGGGAAGACAGACCCTGTACCCCTGTTGGCAGTCCTGATTGGCTGTAACTAGTATGTTGGGTGATACTGATTGAGAGCACTTAATGGGTCTTCAGGAAAACAGATTCTCCCATTGGAGAATATTGAATGAGGGCTCCTTTTGGGACTAATCATTGTATTTTTTTTAGCATTTTTTTCTTCAGATATTTTGAAATGAACGTTCAGAATTGATAAAAGAGACATTCTAAATTGATGAACGGGCCGGATCTGGCCCGCGGGCCGCCAATTTAATGGCCCTGCTCTAGAGTCTAGATGATTCCATCCACCAATCAGGGCTGTGTATTTAAATATACAGTGCATTCGAAAAGTATTCAGACCCCTTACCTTTTTCCACATTTTATTAAGTTACAGCCTTATTTAAAAATTGATAAAATATTTTTTTTCCCTCACCAATCTACACACAATACCGCATAATAATGAATTTTTGAAAATGTACAGTCGTGGTCAAAAGTATTGGTCTCCACAAAGTTTGCTTCCTCAGTGTTGATGATGGCAATTTGCATATACTCCAGAATGTCATGAAGAGTGATCAGATGAATTGCAATTTATTGCAAAGTCCCTCTTTGCCATGAAAATGAACTTAATCCCCAAAAAACATTTCCACTGCATTTCAGCCCTGCCACAAAAGGACCAGCTGCCATCATGTCAGTGATTGTCTCGTTAACACAGGTGAGAGTGTTGACGAGGACAAGGCTGGAGATCACTCGGTCATGCTGATTGAGTCAGAATAACAGACTGGAAGCTTTAAAAGGAGGGTGGTGCTTGAAATCATTGTTCTTCCTCTGTCAACCATGGTTACCTGCAAGGAAACACGTGCCGTCAACATTGCTTTGCACAAAAAGGGCTTCACAGGCAAGAATATTGCTGCTGGTAAGATTGCACCTAAATCAACCATTTATCGGATCATCAAGAACTTCAAGGAGAGAGGTTCAATTGTTGTGAAGAAGGCATCAGGGCGCCCAAGAAAGTCCAGCAAGCGCCAGGACCGTCTCCTAAAGTTGATTCAGCTGCGGAATCGGGGGACCACCAGTGCAGAGCTTGCTCAGGAATGGCAGCAGGCAGGTGTGAGTGCATCTGCACGCACAGTGAGGCGAAGACTTTTGGAGGATGGCCTGGTGTCAAGAAGGGCAGCAAAGAAGCCACTTCTCTCCAGGAAAAACATCAGGGACAGATTGATATTCTGCAAAAGGTACAGGGATTGGACTGCTGAGGACTGGGGTAGAGTCATTTTCTCTGATGAATCCCCTTTCCGATTGTTTGGGCCATCCGGAAAACACCTTGTCCGGAGAAGACAAGGTGAGCGCTACCATCAGTCCTGTGTCTTGCCAACAGTAAAGCTTCCTGAGACCATTCATGTGTGGTGTTGCTTCTCAGCCAAGGGAGAGGGCTCACTCACAATTTTGCCTAAGAACACAGCCATGAATAAAGAATAGTACCAACACATCCTCTGAGAGCAACTTCTCCCAAACATCCAAGAACAGTTTGGTGATGACCAATGCCTTTTCCAGCATGACGTAGCACCTTGCCATAAGGCAAAAGTGATAACTAAGTGGCTCGGGGAACAAAACATCAACATTTTGGGTCCATGGCCAGGAAACTCCCCAGATCTTAATCCCATTGAGAACTTGTGGTCGATCCTCAAGAGGCAGGATGGACAAACAAAAACCCACAACTTCTGACAAACTCCAAGCATTGATTATGCAAGAATGGCCTGCCATCAGTCAGGATGTGGCCCAGAAGTTAATTGACAGAATGCCAGGGCGGATTGCAGAGGTCTTGAAAAAGAAGGGTCAACACTGCAAATATTGACTCTTTGCATAAACTGAATGTAATTGTCAATGAAAGCCTTTGACACTTATAGAATACTTGTAATTATACTTCAATGTAACATAGTAACTACTGACATAAAGATCTAAGAACACTAAAGCAGCAAACTTTGTAGAGACCAATACTTATGTTATTCTCAAAACGTTTGACCACGACTGTATAACAAATTTAACAGAGCTCCAGAGTTCCTCTGTGGAGATGGGAGAACCTTCCAGAAGGACAACCATCTCTGCAGCACTCCACCAATCAGGCCTTTATCGTAGAGTGGCCAGATGGAAGCCACTCCTCAGTAAAAGGCACATGACTGCCCGCTTGGAGTTTGCCAAAAGGCACCGAAAGGACTCTCAGACCATGAGAAACAAGATTCTCTGGTCTGATGAAACCAAGATTGGCCTGAATGCCAAGCGTCACGTCTGGAGGAAACCTTGCCCCATCCCTACGGTGAAGCATGGTGGTGGCAGCATCATGCTGTGGGGATGTTTTTCAGCAGCAGGGACTGGGAGACAAGATGAACTGAGCAAAGTACAGCGGTCCTTGATGAAAACCTGCTCCAGAGCCCTCAGGACCTCAGACTGGAGCGAAGGTTCACCTTCCAACAGGACAACGACCCTAAGCACACAGACAAGACAACGCAGGAGTGGCTTCGGGACAAGTCTCTGAATATCCTTGAGTGGCCCAGCCAGAGCCCGGACTAGAACCCGATCGAACATCTCTGGAGAGACCTGAAAATAGCTGCTTGAGAGGATCTGCAGAGAAGAATGGGAGAAACTCCCCAAATACAGATGTGCCAAGCTAATAGCGTCATACCCAAGAAAACTTGAGGCTGTAATCTGCTCTTAAAAAGACTCAAGTTAAGTTCTTCATTCCTTTCTCTTAGGCAGGTTATTTCAAAAGCCAAGACTTACGATCACAGAATCAGTTGTCAAAAGGAAATCCTTTTGGATAAGACAAGTTCAAAATAACCGTGCTTTTTGGCAAATGTAATAATTCTTGCTGAGGTCATTGCATCAAACCACAATCAACCCTCCTTAATTAATACATAAATAAATAATTTGGGGTTGTCAATACACCTCATTTTGGACCAAAAACACATCTCTGAAACCATTTTTGCCACTAATGTAAAGGATATCCCTTTCACACAAAACACATACATTTATATTTTCTTCATGGAAAAAGGATTGTTTCAAAGATTTGGCACATGCTGTACATTGTACACCATTATCCATATACTGCAGATATTCCGTCGAGGCAAACATATATTTCAACTGATGTTCCAGCTGGTGGTGCAATGTTGTAAAGGCTGTCTGCTCTGCTGATGTTATTTACATTTTTGAATACATAGTCAAGCCGGTATGTTCTGACATTAAAATGGTTACAAAATGTATATGATGTAACACAATCTCTGAACTACTTTTAGTGATGTGAATTACATCACTTTGTACCATGTTAAGATAAAGTGAGGTGTGCCTCTTGTGTTGGTGGTGTTGGCCTCTAATAGCGTGGCACAAGTTAATAGCATAGGCGCATGCATTGCATTCTAACAATAGAGCACCTTCTCTCACATCTCAAATGTATTTGGAAATTATTCCATTTGTTCAATCTACATTATTGTCCAATAATTGAAGATGATGGATATAAATCAGGGTGGTTCAGTCCAAGACAAAAAGGACAGTGATTATCCAAGATCCAGTGTCTGTCTAGCTGTGAATTTTCAACATTTCTAAATTAATTATATAGAATATTTGTCACAACATAACATTCCGCATGAAGCAGTATCTGCATTAACTATACCTATGATAATACTTTATCAAAGGATAGTTTCTGATTGAGCAAATTAAACTGACTGACGATGAACGGAACACTTTTGCATGCTTAAGATTATTTTTTAAATCCCCTTCAGTTCGTATCTTCCCTTAGCCCATCTCGTTTGATCCAGACATCAGGCAAATCTGGTTTACTGTTTGGCAACATGACTGGTCCTTCACTCTGGATTGTATGACCCCTCTCACATCCAGGAGAGGCTGTCTCATAGGTGGTCTCTCTCAGGGAGAGACGTAGGGTCTCTCTCTTTCCGTTAAGGTACCCTGGTCGTGGTTCCAGTTCTCCCTCTGCTTCAATAGAAGTCTGTTGGTTTGAGGGTCCAGGTTCAGTGTCACTCAGGAAAGTCTCATTGGAATACTCTAGCGCGTCAACTGAACTCTGAGTTGACAGTAGGCGTTTGTGGGGGTGATGCTCAAATGGACTATTGGGGGCCGCATCCTTTGAGACGGATGGCTGGTAAATTGTTTCTATTGTTTGACTAATGATGGTTTCCTCAATGCTTGAGGAAGAGGACGGCAATACGTTCCTGTGCTTGATGCCAGCAGACTGTCCTCTGCACATCTTGCACAAGAGCCTTTCATTAGCCAGGTCACCCGGAGGAGCAACTACTGGCCATAGGGTGTTCTCTTTGTATGGGGAAGAGGTCTGCAAAGCTGGGGGTGGGTGACAGTCTTTGTGGTTCCTACCACAGATCTCTTCACTATCTGCCTCAATGTTGCTCCTCTCCACATCTCTCCTGGGACTCAGCCCACCGAACTGGATGTCATCCGAGAGAACTGAGGGTCTGTTGGATAGCTTACTAGTGCACGTGCTGTTCTCAAAGCTTTCACTTAGCTGATAAGCCAATGGCTGAAGCTCATACTGCTCTGGCTCCCTCCCGCCCCCTTCCTGTCGCTGTCTTTGGCGCTGTTGGTTTGGGTACAGGTAATTACCCCCGTCTATAATGAAATTCCTTCGAACTCTTGATCTCCCAAAAGCCCTGTTGGCTGCAGAGGTTGAGGACCCAGGTTCTGATGCTGAGCAGGATGGCAGACCTTCAGTTCCTTGTCTAGATGAACATGGCAACATTATTTTCCCACAGTTTTTTTGAGGACCGAAAAAGCAGCATAGGGATTGGAAAAAGAAGGTTGCAAATCCACATGCTACACATTTCACCAGAAATAGGAATATCCCCAGCTTTCTGAACAACAAGGCAGTGGTAGGGAGCATAGCGACACCCACACAGCAGAAGGCCATGGATCCTGTTGCTACAGGACAGCCCATTATTTTCAGAGAATGCTCAACTCTTCCAATTCTATCAGCGTGTGGAGCTGAATTATATGATATGCAGTAGTCGGCTAAAAAGTCGACAGACAGCCCAGCAGCAGCTGATATGAAGAGTGCCTCCACACCACTAAGCTGCCATTCTAGAAGGACAAGGAGACCGACGGTGGCAAAAACACTTCCTCCAACAGCAGCAGTGCCATAAATACTCAGTGGAATATTCCATGTGGTCAGAAGAAGCAAGGCAAACGTTAGGGCTACAGAGAACCCAGTAACCAAAAGGGTCTCTGAGCTTAGACATTGTTGCAAGTCAAAGAGTGTAAACTGGCTCACAAACCATCCTTTCTGAAGTCCCAGTGGTGCCCTAGAAATTTCTCCATTAAACCATGACACAATATCATTATAGAAAAGGGTGGTGTTACTAAAGTTGTAACTATAGCGGTGCGTAGTCCTAAATGTCATTACCAGGGCTGCTATTTGCCCATCAACCTCAAAATGTAGGCCTCCAACCTTGGACACATAACCCTCTGCATGCCGCTCGGCCACCATCATACTCAGGCATTGTTCAAAAACACTCGGTGTGTAAGGAAAAGGAATATCATTGCAGCAAAAATTAAAAGCATTCTCCCTCTCGGAGCAACGTCGAATAGACACCCAGTCTATGAGTTGCTCAACAATACAGACATTGTCTGTTGAGCCTTTGTTTTCAGACGATGAGGATGAGGATGAGGATGAATAAAAGCTTTGGTTTTGAACTCTTCCACACAATTCTCTCAACCACACCTGAGCCTCTGGGCTACTCATGTTAAACTCTGGATCCATAACTAAAGATCCATTGCTTTTTGGATCAAAGTGATTGCCATTATCGGTTGGGATGACTCCCCAAACAAGAGTTAATGTAAAAAACTGGTCCTCCCCATTCACCAGTCGTTCAAACATGAATTGGTGGCGATATTCAGCATCATATCTTTCAAAGGGATGGCTGGAGCGGAATAACTGAGTTGCCCTGTTGTCTAACGTGGGTAGTCTCATACCAGGGTCTATAACTGAGATATACGATCCTCCTGCGGCCAACACTGTGAACCAGCAGACCCAAATGTATCTGAACTTGACCACTCCACAAGGGAGGATTTTTAGGAAAAGTACATCGGAGGTGTCGGACAGTCCCCGCTTCAACCCTCGTAGCTTCTGACCAACGGTGAAGAGGCACCGCTTTCGCGAGCTTGTGTCCCAGAACCCGCCAGGGCTTTTCGTGCAGAAAGGCTTCCAGGCCTGAGCAGTAACAGAGGCTGAGGCAGCCCCAGTGTAGCGCTCACACAAAATGAGAGAGCTGGGCAGCCAAGCAAGGGCGGAGAGAGTACAGATTAAGGACGCAGTTCCCAGGTACACAGCAAAGCATCGCACTGCTGTGATGCTGCTCAGGAACCCCGAAAAAAACGTGGCACTAGAAGTCAGTCCTGATGCCAGTATCAAATACCCAACCTCTTGGAGAACTCGATTGACTCTCTTCTCTAGAGAAGCGGGTGGATTCTGGGATAGTTGTAGGTTCCAGAAATCATTGAAAGTAAAAGCCTGGTTAGAGCAACTGCCGAACAGGATGAGAGCTGAAGCTAAGTTGAGGAAAGGGAAGAATGTCAGCTTGAAAACCACTTTGTAGAAGAAATAGGAAGTCAACAGAGAACTCACAATTGCGAGTAAAGACAGTGCTGATAGGAAAAGTGACCGCAAATAAAGGGCCATGGTGAGAAACAGTGAAAATAAAGCCAGAACAGGGTAGATGGCATCCCTAGCCAGATAATACTTGAATAGCTTTAGCTTGATGCCTAGGTCCATTCCTGTGATAGTAGTGTTCTTATATGTAAGCTCACGACCTTCAAGGCTGTTCATGTATATCTCCATCAAGTGATCTCCTTTTTCCACTGGTAGAAACAGGAGACTATATTTCAGTGAGGGGACCTGATATTCCATTGTCTGTGGCCCTAGGAAGTCCTTATCAACTAGGTAATGCAATATCTGGAATACGGCACGAGAGTGTTTGCACCGAGTCGGCACAGATGCGCAGTGGCCTTGCTTGCCTCTCTCTGCACAATATTCCACCAAGCTTCCATCGTGGTAGAATGGTGCGCAAAAGCGGAGTAGGTGCAGACCCTCCGTCACCTGTAAAGAGGTCAGGCTGAGACAGGATGAGGCATTGCTGAGAAGTGCCAGGTAGTTTCCCAGTGACCAACTTGGACAGCATCCGCCCCTGATCATGGCACCGTCCACTTCCAAACGGATATGTTGCTTGCAGAGATCTTGGAAGTGGGGTTGTGAACGAATCTGAAACATGGGGAAGAGAGGTTTTGTCATTTTAACACATTATTTACTTTTATGATCATTTGTTCTCACTCTACCCATGTCAAAATCTATGTCATTGATGTTCCATCTACCTTTTATTACAAGAGCCTTATTGAAAGGTACAGATTGTTTTGCGACTTTTCATCACGTAACTTATTGTCACCCAATGGGGATCCATAAGAACTTTGTTTTCTTTCAAGTAAAGAATAGCACACATTTAAAATTGTTTCTATCAGTGCCTGCCAAGTTCTGTTTCCCAGAATGGTCTTTCATTTGTTTGAGTTGGCTCCCTGATTTCATGGTCTGGTTGGTAATGGTGGAAAATGGCAGATGGTCTGCTGATTTAAGATGAGTAAAGACCTAGTCACCTACCCTGGCCTGCTCCATCTCACACATGGAGTAGATTGCCTTCAGGCTCCAAAGACTTGCAGAGTTTCCTGAGCGGAAGACCAGCTGGGCGTAGCGGTCTCCTGTGATGTCACAGATGGAGGCGAAAACATGGTACCCCTCATCGAAGACTGTCCTCAGTCTCCACTTACAAAAATAGAGCTAGAGGGACTGCTTATATTCCTACATAACTGAAAGTAAACACTGGAATGATGAACTAGCGGGGTCAATACCTATATATTAAGGTTTTGATTGATACACTATGGGATTGTTTCCTGCTACATTTTAGAAACATCTATCTAGTAGTAGAGAGACATCACCATATTGTTTATTAGCGTTTTGAGCCTACCTGGAGAGTCACAGAGGAATGTGTCCTGGGCAGAGTCCCTGTCCAGCATTCTTCTAGACCGCTGCCTGGATGACTGATCCTGGGTCCCACCGGCATCCCCTCCGCTACCATCTCCATAGCTTCATAAATAAACATGACCACGACACAATACATGAGACAATCTAGACAATTCATATCAATCCCACAGGCAATAGTGCAATCAGCACCTAAGCAACAATAGACATATGGACTCAATTATCCAGCATTTACACCGCAGCTATACTATATCATATACATTTAGAAGCATGTTGGAGGAATGCATGTTCTATGTATAGGCCTAGTCCATCTGTGGTTGTGCCTCAGAAAGATGCCTAATTGTTGCCTTACAAAAATAGTACAAAATCTGGGACTGAGTGAACACAATGTCCTGTGGTTCAACTTTATTGTGGCTGCCATTTTGTACAGGGCTCTCTGTGTGTGGTGGGGAGCACATCCGTTTTTTGCACAGTTACCTCCCAGCTGTCTTGTCTTTGAGCTGTTGCGGTATCAGAGACAGTTTTTTTCCAGGCCCAGTGTTCTGCTGAAGCTTGGCCAAGGCAGACTGTCGCACCCCAATGTATGTTCCCCGAGGCTCAAAACCCTGCATGAAAACATCAAAGTCAATGGAACAACATCTCCTGATGACATCCAAAGCAGGAAGACAATGCTCTTAATTAATACAAAATATGTAGGCATAATGCTGATTCTTTGGGCTACAGTAGGTGAATTAGACATATAGTTTGATAAGATGAATTAGGCTGATTCGATGCTAATGTACTGTCTGTTAAGTGACATACTAGGATGGATGCTTTGAAGACTGACAATGACATTGTACGTTCAGTGTTGATTGATATAACATTATGTTCAATGTTTTTCAAGATGTATTTTTACACTGGTCTCTGCTCGGTCATTACATCTTGATAACCATGAGTGTAACTGTACACATTTATTACACACACACTATTTGACTTTGTTAGACCTGCAATTGCACTGATATGGCTTCACTTGTATTTCTGAGCTGACAAGACATAGCATTTTTTTGAGAGATATACAGCTTTTAAAGAGGCAGGGAGCAAACTAAAAAAGGGTTTACAGTAGCATTCGGTTTGATAGGAAATTGGCAGAGTAAGCCACAGTGCTGTCGAGGGAGACACTCACCATCAGCGGATCAGAGAAGTCTGGTAGGGGACCAATTAACAGGCCGGCTAGGGAGCATCCCAGGAGGACCACTGCACACCCGACGAGCACCGCCAGAGGATACTCCACTACCACCTGGGAGTAACTGTCATGAAAATGCCACAGGAAAAGAGGCTCTATTTACATATGTATCTAGGAAAATCATGGTTCTAGTAAAATGTTGAGTCACACAAAACTATCTTTGATCTTATAACCATGTTGTATTGCTAAATGAAGGACTACAGTTATTGTCCTAATTACTGACGTGCACTGGTGTACAATTGAATGCAAGGGAATATGTTGGTCATTTTGCATTCACACAATGATCTTGTTATCGTGGATACTGACTTTCTAGGGATCCAGTACAGTCCGTCATCCCTAAAATAGAAAAATAATTCTGCATCATTGAACTAGTTTTGAGATTCATTGAACTAGTTTTGCATGATAATATGCTAATGTACAGTGCATTCGGAAAGTATTCAAACCCATTGAAGTTTTCCACATTTTTGTTACTTTAGGCCACACAAAGTTGAATTACTGTTTAACGGATGTCCTGCCTCACTTTTCTCCACACCACGAAAAAACAAAACAAATAAAAATCAGGTGTTATTTTTTTGGAAATACATTCGGCTCTTTGTTTATAATGCACTGTCCGCTCTCCCTTGAGGCTTTCCCAAGTTGATGCCCAAGAGCCCCTAACTGTTCGAGCCTCGGATTGAACAGTGAAACACACGCTCGCAACTGCAGGCGACATGCAGATGTTTCATTTCTCTCTCATGCCGTTATGGCTGAAGCCAGCGCAAATTCATACAATGTATGTGTCCACGTTAAACGTGGGATGTCCCTCATTGTAAACAAACAGACGGTTAAATTCATGGTTATTGCATCCTTTTCATATCGTAACCAAAAGGTTGCTGGATCGAATCCCCGAGCTGACAAGGTACAAATCTGTAGTTCTTCCCCTGAACAAGGCAGTTAAGCCACTGTTCCCCGGGCGCCGTCGATGTCGATTTCGGCAGCCCCCCCCCACCCCACCCCACCCGCACCTCTCTGATTCAGATGGGTTGGGTTAAATGCGGAAGACACATTTCAGATGAACGCATTCAGTTGTACAAATGACTAGTAACCCACCTTTCCCTTTCCCTATTAGAAGCGATTCATAGACTAAACAACGTCATTGAACCAGAGATCAAGGCATTCATCAGCAAATATGCCTTGCAAGCTGATAGTATTTTGGACAACCAAATTGAAGTCATAATGATTGATGAAATCGAAGTGAGTCAGCTGTATGGTGATTTGCGATTCATAACTTACATTTTACCGGTACTACCAGTAGCAGTAGGCCAACCGGTAACACCACGAAGGAATGCGTTTGAAGTGATGATGCGCCGCCGAGAACTGCTAGCATGTCCGGCGAAGTAGATCGCCAGTGGCACGCACACACTTCGTGCAGCCCCGCAATAATGTGATCGACTGTCTCCAAGGTGGGGGATTTGTGTGGCAGCCAGACGAGACAATCGAAGGAGGATGCGGTGAGCAGTTTAGTCACGCTTGTTCTACTGTATATCGATTGATGCTTCTAATTGTGCATGTTATAAATGATGATAGGTTATACTCTGTGAGTGGATTTATGTATTTTCTCCAATGCTACATTAATTTTTTAGACCTAACTTGATTGACCCGCTTTCTAGTCTATTAGAGGCCTAATCATATGAATATGTTGTTAAAGCCTATAGGCTATAGAGATGCATTCAGGTAATGAACTCATTATTATGCATCAACATTTTAATTTAATTACAATTATTTATTGTCAATCATTCTTGAATTTGTTAGGCTATACAATTAAGTAGATTAATGAACTGATAATACATTCATACATTTTTTTCCCAATAATTTTTGAGAATGATAGAATATTGCATTCTATTATACATCCTATGTGAATAATGTTAATTTGTGTATTAATAATAATAATATGATAATCAGTCTGAAATTGAATATTTCTCCTATTGTTCATGTCCATATAGCCTAGGACAATGTGGTAAAGTACTGAATATTTCTCCTATTGTTCATGTCCATATAGCCTAGGACAATGTGGTAAAGTACTGTTATTCCTTATCCACTTAATGTTTTTATTTTAGTTTTTATTTTTTGTTTTTTCGCTCGCTCGACTCACTTCTCTAGGTGAAAATTCCGTTAAACAGTGAATCAATTTTGTCTGGCCTTACAGACTTATTTTAAAATGGATGAAATAAAAATGTATCATCAATCTACACACAATACCCCATAATGAGAAAGGGAAAAAAAAGAAAATACATTTTTGGAAATCTATGAACAATGAAAAAGGTATTTACAGAAGTATTCAGACATTTTGCTATGAGACTCAAAATTTAGCTCAGGTGCATCCTGTTTCCATTGATCATCCTTGAGATGTTTCTACAACTTGATTGGAGTCCACCTGTGGGAATTTCAACTGAATTGGACATGATTTGGAAAGGCACACACCTGTCTATATAAGGTCCTACAGTTGACAGTGCATGTCAGAGCAGAAATCAAGCCATGAGGTCGAAGGAATTGTCCGAAGAGCTCCAAGACAGGATTGTTTCGAGGTACAGGTCTGGGGAAGGGTCCCAAAAAATGTCTGCAGCATTGAAGGTCCCCAAGAACACAGTGGTCTCCATCATTATTAAATGGAAGAAGTTTGGAACCACCAAGACTCTTCCTAGAGCTGGCTGCCCAGCCAAACTAAGCAATCGGGAGAGAAGGGCCTTGATCAGGGAGGAACAAGAACCCGATGGTCACTCTAAAAGAGTTCCAGAGTTCCTCTGTGGAGATGGGAGAACCTTCCAGAAGGACAACCATCTCTGCAGCACTCCACCAATCAGGCCTTTATGGTAGAGTAGCCAGACGGAAGCCACTCCTCAGTAAAAGGCAGATGACAGCCCGCTTGGAGTTTGCCAAAAGGCATCTAAAAGACTCTTAGACCATGAGAAACAAGATTTTATTTTCTGATGAAACCAAGCTCTGGCTAGAATGCCAAGCGTCACGTCTGGAGGAAACCTGGCACGATCCCTATGGTGAAGCATGGTGGTGGCAGCATCTTGCTGTGGGGATGTTTTTAAGCGGCAGAAAACCTTGGTGAAAACCTACTCCAGAGCACTCAGGACCTCATACTGGGACGAAGGTTCACCTTCCAACAGGACAACGACCCTAAGCACACAGCCAAGACAACGCAGCAGTGGCTTTGGGACAAGTCTATGAATGTCCTTGAGTGGCCCAGCCAGAGGCTGGAATTGAAACCGATCAAACATCTCTGTGCAGCGACGCTCCCCATCCAACCTGACAGATACCCAATAAGACTCAAAGCTGTAATCGCTGCCAAAGGTGCTTCAACATAGTACTGAGTAAAGTGTCTGAATACTTATGTAAATGTGATATTTCAGTTATTTATTTTTTATACATTTGCAAAAATTCTTAAGAAACTGTTTTTGCTTTGTCATTATGGGGTATTGTGTGTAGATAGATGGGTGAAAAAGACCATTTAAACCATTTTAGAATAAGGCTGTAACGTAACAACATTTTGAAAAAGTCAAGTGGTCTGAATACTTTCCGAATACACTGTATGTACACTATATAGACTACAGACCTGACTGTGACCACATGATGCTGTTTGGACTTGTGGGGGACACTGCCGTCATGGGACCCGTGCAGCCAGTGGCAGCGGACAGCGTTTTGACAGGAAAAGGTGGGGCTGCAGGTGCAACTGGTCTTGAGAGCGCCCGTCGAGCAGTCGGCGTGAGGAGGACCTACAGTGATTGGCTGCGACTCCAGACAGGCGTGGCCTTTGATTGGCTTGTGATGGCCACAATTGTGACATTGTCGTGTCTGCTGTGAAACGTAGGCACCGCCCTGTAAGACTTGATGGTAGAGCTGGGAGGAGGTGGAGGAAGAAGGCCTAGGGAGGTCAGACTGGTCCCCTTCGGTTTGGATCAGAGTCTCCTGAGCCTCCGGGCACAGACTGTCGGGAGGACACAGTGACACCTCCGGTATCTCACTGTGAGAAGACAGACAGGGGGAAAAGTGTATTTATGTATAACCCCTACAGTGGCAGTGCTTGCCATTGTCAAATGTGCACTGGATTTTTTGGTAATCAATGTTTCAGCTCAGCTGCATCCCTGGCTGGATCTTTTTTACTAAGCCTTGTGTAGGCAAACCAAATTAATTGGGTAGGGAATGACATCTCTAAAGTATTGTTGCATTGCTTGAAGGCCTAATTAGGCAAAGAGATGCTCTGTCTGCCCTGCATACCTGTCAACATCCATAAGAGAGTCCCGTGGATGTGGATCTAATGAACAATAACTGATGTTTATGGAAGAAGTGGGTGAAGATATAATTGTTTTCGTTCTTGTGTTGTCTTTAGGCCTAACGCAATTACTAACGTCATCTCTGATGGTCTGCAGCGTTTCAGCATGTACAGTGTTGATGTCCAATTCCTTAGAGAAAAGTAAGGATTATAAATCAATCCCTATTTACTGAACTACATTTACATTTTAGTCATTTAGCAGACGAGCAATTAGGGTTAAGTGCCTTGCTCAAGGGTCAGGGATTTAAACCGGCGACCTTTCGGTTACTGGCCCAATGCTCTTAACCGCTAGGCTACCTGCAGCACTGTAAATGGCTCTGTATGGTCAATCCGACGTCTGCATCGGCCGTCCAGCATTTACCATGATACGTCCTCTGCAGAAGTCAGGGCATTCATACCTCTTGCCCTTCGCAGAGCAGCGCAGAGCTGTTGTGAAGGAAGTTGTCAAGGAAGTGAGTTTGTGTCTATACAGGAGGTCCCGTCCCCACCTACCATCAACCGATCATGTCAATGCAGAGCTATATGGAGCCCTCTGCATTGTTACAAAATTTGGAAGGCGCAAGGCGATGCGATACGGAGCTTGATTTGGTTTCTGCATGCCTCTGGAGTCTCCAACCACATTTTCGGATTAAGTATAAATTGGCTTTAAGTAATATTGAATTCCCGGTATTACAATAATCTGGAGTATGACTGAATGAAACCAGACATTTAAGCACAGTCTAAATCTAATCTGACTCAGGTTAGAGGGTAAAATGACTTGTTATGGGTAGGGAAGTAATCTTTGGGCCGATGGGGCATTGCGTTCAGGGTCTTAAACTGTTTTTCCAGACCTGGTCGTCTGGATGGACATAGACACACTTCCTTAACTCCCTCCTCATCACCAAGGCGATGTGGTAAGTAAACAGGGAGCATATGATCAGCAGTCGAGTGCTTTATTTGCATTCCCAACCACCGGGGAGAGATGGGCGGGAAGCAAATGAATCATAGCTTGACTGTGCCATTTAGCATTTCGAAAAGCTGTATTAATAATAGAAAGAGTCTTAGATGAATTGGTTGCTTAAAAGTGTGGAGGCAATTTCTCATATCTATGTAGTGGTTCCACTCATATGCAGTGGCGATTTTAGCAAATCTTGGTGGGGCAAACAAAAAAAATGTGGGACGCGTGCCAGCAAAGCCACTACACAACACAACACTAAACAAAACATGAGTTGCACTATAATGGTGACAAACGGAGGCCACAAACTGCGGGCCTACATAAAGTCCCAACAGAAGAGACCCAACACCTTACCACTGCTACACCTGGCTTTCAGCGGAGCCCTGTCTGGCAGCGAACAGTTCATTCAGCCTCATTTAAAAACATAGCTGATATGGCAGACTTGCTTAAACAAATGTGGACAATTGAGATGTACAAACTATGGCATAAGTGGATGACAGGTGGATAAGAGGCAATCCGTAATTTCGATTAAGACATTAATGAGAGAGCGACGACTGACCTGGTCAATATAACTATTTGTTTAGCACTTTTGAAATGTACATCGACAGAATTCAGAACATGGGCCGTTCTTACAGTGGTCTCCCTGTACAAGTCAGAACCATAAACAGACAATGAAAGCTCTTACAATATTCAATGATTACATTTCTCTAAAACAGGTTATAGGCTATATGTCCACCACCAAGTTAGAACAGTAGGCGAAATTAAGAGGTGGAAATACACCAAATTATTAGGGTGAGGCACATTTATCGCTGTTTGGGTCTTTGCATGTCAAAAAAGATACACGTTGTATAACACTATTTGACGTGTTAAATAAGCTTTTAATTTGACACATCAAATAACACAATTCTATTATAGAATGTTGTGTGTGCTGAATTTGAATCTGCAAGCCTAGCGCCACCACTACTATCAGTAGCACTGTCAAAGCTGTACAAAAAAGTAGCCAAACAAGCACACACCGGGCCACGAACAATGTGTTTACAATACCGCGTTGGTGAAAATAGACCAAATTATTAGGGTGAGGCACATGGGCTACTAACAGCTTACTACACAACATACACTTAGAATTACTTTCTTAGCTACAGTATACATCTCTCCCTTGCATATTACATCATTTATGCAGAAGCATATGTCAAGACATTTTTGGACTCACCTTGTGAAGGTGGTGCAGCGGTCCTTTGTGGGCAAATTTTGTAATTAGACTTTGTCATCAAAGTCTGGCATACTCTGGATTTATGGTGGGAACTCTGAAAAAAACCCACAGCCACTCCATTGAATAGCAGGCTAAAGTTTGTGGGTTCTTTGCAACCCTTGCAGTTAGCCACTGATTTCTTCCAAACGACTCATTGTTGAATTTGCGATTTCCAACTTGTTGTGTAATCTTTATGTCCGATGGCCGATGACCACCGATACGTTTTATCTATAATTTCTCTTCATTATTTCTCTTAATATGACAAGGATTAGAAAGGATTTGATTGTCGATTGTCTACCTGATTTATGATGACTGCTAGCTAAGATTTTGAAAGTCAAATGTTGACAGGATCAGTCCAATCAAAGCTACTGTAGATATAACATGATTTGACGTCATTATATCTATGTCCACCCTTACTAAAGGCGGGTGACGTAGTGTCCCCATGAGTGACAGAACACTGAGCCAATCACTGTGCAATGCTGCTATTTTCTGCTGGCCAGCCCCACCACCACAGAAAGCACTAAGCTATGCTGAAACACCTGAATGACGGGTCGCCACTGCTCATATGATCCCATCAATATGCCGAGATGACAATTTTGTCTGAAGGAGGTTACTGTTGGGTGGCTGATGGCGATGGCGAGGGAATTTACTCATTCGCTGTACAATAAAAATTGCCATGTACCCCTCAACTGCGCTGTGAAACATCACAAGCTGCACAGTGCACTGACAGCATGATGGGGGCTTTTGTGCTAGGAGAAGGTGCTGTAGACTGCAACCCCAACTGTGTTACTGCAGTGGTATTCCTTTCTTCTCATTGACAGATTTTTATAGAGCTAGGACATGCTAGCACAGCTAGGCAATTTGTGTATCCAATGAATTATTGAACAGAGCAGTTACAAAAATAACTTCAGTTGCGTGTTATCAAACCCTTGCCTGCAAGCTATGAAATAACAAACGCCTGAGATATTGCCTAATTCTCAAATATAATTGACATGGGAGGTGTTCTATCAAAGGTTGAGAGAACATTGTATTTTAGTCTAAAGAGGGTGCTGATACTTTGCTGTGTCTGCCAGAAACAACATAGGTTGAGCAGCAACGTGCTATTTGCTAAACGTTGATATTACATCGCATTTGGGACTAAAGAGGATGTTGATATGCTGCCACTATGCTGCTTTCATGTTTGCCCCATACTGCTAATTATATATATTTTAAAATGTATTTAAGTCAGTTAAAAAATTCTTATTTACAATGACGGCCTACACCAGCCAAACTCTGACGACGCTGTGGGACTCCCAATCACGGCCGGTTGTGATACAGTCTGGATTCGAACCAGGTTGTCTGTAGTGACGTATCTAGCAGAGATGCAGTGTCTTAGACAACTGCGCCACTCCCCAATGCCTCTTATCTTTGTGTGTACAGTGCCTTCGGAAAGTATTAAAATCCCTTGACATTTTTCACATTTGGTTACGTTACAGCCTTATTCTAAAATGTTTAAAATAAAATAAAATCCTCATCAATCTACACACAATATCCCATAATGATGAAAAACTGTTTATTTTTTTATTTTTGCAAATGTATAAAAAAACTAAAACAGAAATACCTTATTTACATAAGTATTCAGACCCTTTGCTATTTTAATTTTAATTATTTTTATTTTTTATTTAACCTTTTATTTAACTAGGCAAGTCAGTTAAGAACAAATTCTTATTTACAATGACGGCCTACACCGGCTATGAGACTCGAAATTGAGCTCAGGTGCATCCTGTTTCCATTGATCATCCTTGATTGGGGTTAACCTGTGGGAAATTCAATTTGGACATGATTTGGAAAGGCACACACCTGTCTATATAAGGTCCCACAGTTAACAGTGCATTACAGAGAAAAAGCCAAGTCATTAGGTTGGAGGAATTGTCTGTAGAGCTCCAAGACAGGATTGTGTCAAGGCACAGATCTGGGGAAGGGTACAAAAAACTCTCTGCGCAATTGAAGGTCCCCAAGAACACAGTGGCCTCCATCAGTCATAAATGGAGAAGTTTGGAACCACCAAGACTCTTCCTAGAGCTGGCCGCCCGGCCAAACTGGGCAATCAGGGGAGAAGGGCCTTGGTCGGAGAGGTGACCAAGAACCCGATGGTCACTCTGACAGAGCTCCAGAGTTCCTCTGTGGAGATGGGAGAACCTTCTCTGCAGCACTCCACTAATCATGCCATTATGGTAGAGTGGCCAGACGGAAGCCACTCCTCAGTAAAAAGCACATGACAGCCCGCTTGGAGTTTGCCAAAAAGCTCCTAAAGGATTCTCAGACCATGAGAAACAATATTCTCTGGTCTGATGAAACCAAGCTTGAACTCTTTGGCCTGAATGCCAAGTGTCACGTCTGGAAGAAACCTGGCACCATCCCTACGGTGAAGCATGGTGGTGAACGTAGCAAAGTACAGAGAGATCCTTGATGAAAACCTGCTCCAGAGAGTTCTGGACAGGACACCAACCCTAAGCACACAGCCAAGATAACGCAGGAGTGGCTTCGGGACAAGTCTCTGAATGTCCTTGGAGTGGCCCAGCCAGAGCCCGGACTTCAACCTGATCGAACAGCTCTGGAGAAACCAGAACATAGCTGTGCAGCAACGCTCCCCATCCAACCTGACAGAGCTTGAGAGGATCTGCAGAGAAGAATGGGAGAAACTCCCCAAATACAGGTATGCCAAGACTTGAAGCTGTAATCGCTACCAATGGTGCTTCAACAAAGTACTGAGTAAAGGGTCTGAATCCTTATGTAAATGTGATATTTTATCATTTATAATTTAGCCAAAAAATCTAAAAACCTGTTTTTGTTTTTGTAATGTCTTTTCGTTATGTGTTGGACCCCAGGAAGACTAGCTGTCGCCACTGCCGTTGGCTAGTGGGGATCCTAATAAAAATCCAATAACAAAATGACGTAGAATTGCATGAAATTAGTTTATAAAAGGCCAAAAAAATGAAATCCTAAAAACGCCTCTGCTCAACTGTATGCCACTGGCAAACGGTTCATTATCTCCCTCAAGGTGCGTACGATATGCAGAAATACATTGGTATCAGAAATGGGATTACTCAGCTTACAGCTTAACAGGGCCACAAATGTGTCACTGCATATGCATTACAAGGTGGTGATTTTCTTATGTACGCCGGATGACTGTGCAACTGATCTTATCACATTTGAACCCTCTTGGTTTTACATAATTTAACCACGACCCCGATCTTCTATTGTTTTGATGAAGTTTTTACTATTCTCTAGCCTCGCGGGCTCACAGGCTAACTTGTCTCATCCAGAATGTAATATTTATGGTTGTGGTTGATTTGTTTCGGCTACTGAATAAGCAGGCAGCTGATGCAACATTAGGGAAGTTTGACAAGGGTACCCGAGTGGCAGGATACTGTTTTCTATTTTCACCCTCCCCTTTATTAACAGTTTCTATTCATGTGCAAATCTAAAAATAAATAAAACAAACTGGTTTAGAAAGGCATGATATAGAAGTTAGACTGTTTATTGTGCCAGAGACTACACTGGCTACAGGATCTTTCAACTATTACCTCCAGTGGTTGTTACTCCCTCCTCCAGTGTCAATAACAAGTGTTGTGCCTTTTCGGACCAAAATAGGTATTTTTTGCATTATGAAGTGCAAGCTTTCCATATGCCAGACCCAAATAGGTAGACAAGATGCTGGTCTTCTCCTCAGTAACCTCTGAAAATAAAATGCAGACGGCAGCGTTTTTGGAGCTCAGACAACTTTCAAATCAATTTAGTGACGTCCCATTTTGCAGCCCCCCCCCCCCCCCCCCCAAAATGCACACAGCCTATAGCACAGAATCTCCAGAAAAAAACTTATATGCAGAACATTTAACGGAAACCATCCCTCAGCATAATTCCCTGGTGATTCTTAAGTGTTTGTAGTTCCCTAATCCACAAGTCATACCAGTAAATTATATCATATACTGTATGTAGCTAACCATATCACCTACATACAGTAGGCGCTGTTGTGACAAAGTGATGTGAATCACATCCTTTTTTTTTTTTTAAATGGCATGGTGGAGTTTTGCCCTGTGGATTTCTGGTTTCCCCTGAGACGACGCTACAGTAGTCTATTGTGTCAGCAATGCCATATGCAGATCCAGCAGCGTTGCAGTTCTTGACACAAACCGGTGTGCATAGGCATAGTACCTACTACCAAACCCCGTTCAAAGGCACTTTAATATTTTGTCTCGCCTACTCACCCTCTGAATGGCACACATACACAATCCATGTCTCAAGGCTTAAAAATATTTCTTTAACCTGTCTCCTCCCCCTCATCTACACTGATCGGAGTAGATTTAACAAGTGACATCAATAGCTTTCACCTGGATTCACCTGGTGAGTCTATCTCAAGAAAAGAGTAAGAGTTCTTAATTATTTGTATACTCAGTGTATTTCTTGCAATAGGCTGCTTCATTGTACCTAATATTGACTACTACATTGCAACCAAGAGTACTCTGGGGAGATATTGGTTGCTATAATAGAGCATTTGAGATCACATTTTACAAAGACAAATCAATGCATTTGTCATCCCCCCCAAAAATAGAAAATTAATGATTCCAGGTTAGTCTGCTCTTGATTTATAATACATGGTAGCAGTGGCCCATTTGTAAGCAATAATAAATACAAGATTGAAGAAAAGGACTATGAGAAATCCATGTCGCTGTAGTGTATCAAGTGCTTACAAACACACAGGAAATTGATATTCATTGATAGACCGATTTGCATACGCTGACATAGTAATCATAGATGGACAAAGCACCAATACGAATGTATATTCGGGCTAATAATGCGAGGAATAATTTATCACTGTGCTATTTGCGGTAAACAGATAACGGAAGGGCTACGTACCTTTGAGATGTCTCCTGTGCAGGTCTTTCAGTTCTTGGCGAATCCATGACTATATCATCCGCGCTCTCATCAGTAATAGAGCAAGTATCCGTTCTACCAGTTACATTTCTCCTTATTAAACCACTGTCCACAATTACCAACTGTGAAATGTACTATTATTTAGGCTCGTGTTCACTAGGAATAGTTATATCGGTTTTAATTTCTATAACGGCAAAAAGGATAGATGGACGTTTGAGTAGCCTATCTGCCACAGCCGGGTTTACTATTGGTCGACGCGGTGTGATGATCACAGGCGCTGTTCAACTTGAGGGCGGTGCTAATGGATACATTGTATCGATGCTGCTTACGTCGTTTTGATTTGTGCAAAGCCCACTTAAAAAAAAAAAGCAATGACTGTTACAACTTTCTCTCTGCTTCTTAATCGATTATTTTCCTTTGTATAGAAAGCTGACATAAAGCCACGAACCTTTAGCCTATGTCTGAATAATTTATTGTGAATAATAAAGCATTGTCACATAACTAGCCTATATAACAGACAACACTATCCTTTTAGATCAGATTTGCAGAAGCAATTGTCAAATTACACCTTGTTGGTGTAAATACAATACAGAAGACATAGGCAGGCCTATTACTAAATAAATTATAAGCTACGCCTAATATTTTTGAACTGTGGTTCCAAATAGAGTTGCAGTACGCCAATAATTGAAGTATATCTCCAGCTCAAATTCCTAGGTGATAACCTCTAGTTCTAACACCAATGTAGCCATCAGGTGAAGACTCTTTTCTGCTGATACACAGTCCTTTGATGACCTGTAGTCAGAAAAGGAACCGGGGACCAAAGAGGAAGAGGGAGTGTGCTCTTCCTTGGGTCTTCATAAAGACATAATGCAGGCTGCTCTGGTGAGTGATCAGTGGCACGCCAGCTGGTCTGTGTCTACAGATGAATCATAATGCAGACACCTCATCATCACTGATCCCTTTAGTGTAGGCTGGAGGAAAGATCAATGGCGTTTTTGACATTGACAGGCACCCAGTGAGCAGAATTGGTTTGCCATAGAAACACAGTCGGAAATCATCCTTTATCAATGACTTGTCAATGTGTTCCAAAAATTTGATTTCAACGGTCCAAGCAAAGGAGTCCTTTCCCTAGAGAAGCCATTACTTTTTGAGGTAGGCCTTAGCGCTGAGATTCTCGTATTACTCACTATAACATTTGAAATATGCCTACAGACTAGCGTGTTATGTCAACAACTTGTTTATGTATTTCAAATGTAGATACATATGTTCATCCCCTTTTTGGGGGAGAAACCGTAGATTTCATATTAGCTCCCCAAAAAATCTGAGGTTATTCACTTTTAATAACCTTTGAAATATGTATTTTAGTTTAAGTTGGCTATATGGCAAGATACTTAGGTAGGCCTAGAAATGTAAAGCTTCAATCTTCCCACTGCCTTTGGATTCTCATATGACAGATATAACACTGGGTTTATCATCTACATTGTAAGCCAGTGTTCTATTGTAGCTACATCCAGTCTGTAAATAAGCTGTGAGGTTTGATCATGTCTTGAGGCTAATGCCTCCTGCTGGCTAAAGTTGCTATATCCCCAGCCCGCCTATAGCTTTGTTTGCTCCGGATAAGGGGTGGATCTGAACCGACACCCATGGTCATTTCCCATGGCAGCTCTCTTCCCAGTGAGTAGCGATGCGAGTGAAAATAGTTTGTTTATTTACAGCTCAAGACTGAGCGGAAAGACTTCCCTAATAGGGGAGAACGATACAAGTGACAGAACTGCTATGCTTCCATTTAAGTAGAGCCTCAGTTTATTTCCCCAGGACTGGCATTTTGGCTAGCTGTTTTTCCTCTGCCACTGTACCCATAAGAAGATTATTTTGCTGATGAATACTATGTGGTGCCAGTCTGATGCCTGTCAAAAAGGCCGAAGTTAGAAAAGTGTGCCACTAAGGTTACTTCATCCATCTGCATGAAGATGTTTACCTTCATTATCTCTCAATTAATGATTGATTATGTTAATTATGTTGATTATGTTAATTATGTTGACTATATTGATTATGTTGACTATGTTGACTTTGTTGATTATGTTGATTATGTTGACTTTGTTGACTATGTTGACTATGTTTATTATGTTGACTTTGTTGATTATGTTGACTATATTGATTATGATGACTATGTTGACTATGTTGACTATGTTTATTATGTTGATTATTCTTATTATCCCGAGTGGTGCAGTGGTCTAAGACACTGCATTGAATCCAGGCTGCATCACAATCCTGTCCGTGATTGGGAGTCCCATAGGGCAGCGCACAATTGGCCCAGCGTCGTCTAGGTTTGGCCTGGATAGGCCGTCATTGTAAATAAGAATTTGTTCTTAACTGACTTGCCTGGTTAAATAAAATTAAGAAATGTAATTTTACTGTTAGTTTAATGTAAAGTGTGTGACACTGGTGTGTACAAAGGTGTCCTCAGACTAAAGACTCTCCTTATCTCTTTTCAGAATGAATTAATTTAATAACATTGTAAGTAAATCCCTACTGTATAAAAATATAGGTAACTGACAAAATAAAGGAAACACCAACTTCACTTGTCTGAATAGGGAGTTGGGCCACCACGAGCCGCCAGAACAGCTTCAATGCACCTTGGCATAGATTCTACAAGTTTCTAGAACACTATTGGAGGGATGCAACACCATTCTTCCATGAGAAATTCTATAATTTGGTGTTATGTGGGTAGTAGTGGAAACGCTGTCTCAGACGCCGTTCCAGAATCTCTCATAAGTGTTCAACTCGGTTGAGATCTGGGGACTGAGAGACACACACACACGCCATTACCCCCCCCCCCCCCCCCCCCCCTACGCTCCTTTGAGACCCCTCTTTCAAAGTTACTGAGATTTTCTAGTCATGGTAGCCAAAATAATGGGAACTGGGCATTTTTATACATGACCCTAAGAATTAGGCTATGGAATGTTAATTGTTTAATTAACTCAGGAACCACACCTGTTTGGAAGCACTTGCTTTCAATATACTTTGTATCCCTCATTTACTCGTATTTCCTTTATTTTGGAAGTTACCTGTATATTACTGTTAGACTACTAGTCACCATATTGGCTACTGTTTGCCACACCATCTTTGGGCTTTTGGTGCTTTACTGCCACCTGTTGAACAATGCTTGCATGTGTCTGTATTCAGCTGTGCTGTGCTGTGCTGTGCTGTGCTGTGCTGTGCTGTGCTGTGCTGTGCTGTGCTGTGCTGTGCTGTGCTGTGCTGTGCTGTGCTGTGCTGTGCTGTGCTGTGCTGTGCGTGTGCGCTTGTTCTCACTTTTTACTGTAAAACAGCAGTGGCCTAGGAGGTTGTGTACCACACACAACCACAGCCCCCGCAAGGCGGATGGGCCCACAGGAAATGATCTGTAAAACTGCAAAATGTTCTCTCAGCTTCTTGGCAAAATGTGTAGAATAGCAGGAAATTTGCTTTAAAAATGTAAAATTCTCTCAGCCTCATAGCAAAATGTGTAGAATAGCCAGCCAGGTCACCCGTGATACAAGTCAGTTTTCGACGTCCATCCATGTTTGAGGATGTTGGGAGATGACGTGGGAACCAGCCACTAGGGGCAACAGTAAGCGCTGTTACTAACTAGGCTTGCTCAGTCCTTTTGGGGGCAAGAAATGTGTAAATAGATAGCAGTAAAGAATGTGGTCTTGAAAATCCTATGACATGTTTCTGTTATTCCTGTTATTCTTGAATTAGGATTTATATGCGTCGATCTAAGTAACATAATAAAAAAATCCCCATCTGAAGGCAACCCATACAAACAAATGGAAGAATTTGAAGCTAGTTTTATGCTAACAAAAATATTACCTGAGCTTTCTCCTAGGACAGACACTTCAAAACCTTATTCCTTATGAAACATTTTTTGACTGTCTTTTTTTCCATTTATGGATGTGTTATTCAATTAGTTTCTGTGGGCTACAGTAGAAATGGCCAAATTCAATATATAAAAAAATATATATGCAGTTCATTCTGAAAGAATTCAGACTCTCCTGACTTTTCCCACGTTTTGTTTTATGTTACAGCCTTATTCTAAAATGTATTAAATAGTGTTTTATACCCTCATCAATCTACCCCATAATCACAAAGCAAAAACAGGTTTTTAGAAATGTTTGCTAATTTATAAAAAATAAACAGAAATATTACATTTACATAAGTATTCAGACCCTTTACTCAGTACTTTATTGAAGCACCTTTGGCAGCGATTACAGCATTGATTCTTCTTGGGTATGACGCTATTAGCTTGGCACACCTGTATTTGGGGAGTTTCTCCCATTCTTCCCTGCATATCCTCTCAAGCTCTGTCAGGTTGGATGGGGAGCGTCGCTCTGGAGCAGGTTTGCATCAAACGGGCTGTCATAGATATATAGATAGATAGATAGATAGGTACTTTATTGATCCCCCGGGGGGGAAATTTCATTGTCAAGCAGCTACAACAAAAACACAGGGCAGGTGCAAAATGCCACAACGAAAGTACACAAAAGACAGATACACGGTACATGATACATAGAGCGGCAGTATGAAAAAGTATAGAAATACAAGATATCTGGAGTGCAAAAAAAAGCTATAAAAGGACATTGCATAGTATGAGTGGTTGGCTGAATATGTACACTATACATTGGTGGATGTTGGATGGTTAACTATACTATACAGGTCGATGGCAGAGAAATACTTCAGTAGCTAAAAATGCGTATGATATGAGCGAGGGTAATAATAGTTTACTTAATAGACAGACTGGGTAAATGAACAGGTAAGTGAACATTTTGCATGGTTAAATTAGCTGTACAGTTAGGTATACAGTTATATTTACAGATAAGTGAATACTTGCATGTTTACACAAACTGTACAGGTAAATGACATTAAATGACTTTAATAGCTAAATGTGTGTATGATATCATTTGGGGTAATAATAGTAATTCCCTTAAAATACAGTCCTTAGTGCGCAGGGTTTAATTACAGACAACTGCACTTATTGCACATTCGATATACTAAAAGCAATGAGAAAAGGTGCAACTGGCAGGATACTAATATGCATTCCTGAGTGAATGCCTACGTCCAATAATTACTTGCAATATTGGATGTGATATAATATAACAACTGTACATGAGTATGTATATACAGACCTGTATGAATAAATAGGTCCTGAGTGGATGAGTGCTGACGGACCAGAGTTACTCACGGATGGATGCATAATTGTTAAACTAGGTCCTAGCACCCCAACAGTTCCAGATCTATGTTGCCGACGGCACGGCACCCCGGTGAGGCATTATATAGTCTCATAGCCGCCGGCAGGAAGGACCTCCTGTAGCGCTCTCTGGCACACCGTGGTGGGATCAGTCTGTGACTGAAAGTGCTCCTCTGCGTCATAACCATAGCGTGCAGAGCGTGACGTTGTCCATGATGGCCAGCAGTTTGGCCAGGATCCGTCTCATGTGCCTTTTACTGAAGAGTGGCTTCCATCTGGCCACTCTACCATAAAGGCCTGATTGGTGGAGTGCTGCAGAGATGGTTGTCATTCTGGAAGGTTCTCCCATCACTGCAGAGTGATGGGAGAACCTTACCAAGGCCCTTCCTCCCTGACCAAGGCCCTTCTCCCCTGATTGCTCAGTTTGGCCGGCCGGCCAGCTAGCTCTAGAAGGTTCTTGGTGTTTACAAACTTCTTCCATTTAAGAATGATGGAGGCCACTGTGTTCTTGGGGATCTTCAATGCTGCAGAAATGTTTTGGTACAGATCCCCAGATCTGTGCCTCGACACAAACCTGTCTTAGCACTACGGACAATTCCTTCGACTTCATGGCTTGGTTTTTTCTCTGACTGTCAACTGTGGGACTTTATATAGACAGGTGTGTGCCTTTCCAAATCATGTCCAATCAATTTAATTTACCACAGGTGGACTCCAATCAAGTTATTGAAACATCTAAAGGATGATCAATGGAAACAGGATGCACCTGAACTCAATTTCGAGTCTCATAGCAAAGGGTCTGAATACTTATGTAAATAAGGTATTTCTGTTTTTTATTTGTAGTAAATTGGCAATTAATTCTTTAAACCTATTTTCGCTTTGAAATTATTGGTTATTGACAGAATGTGGACAAAGGGAAGGGTTCTGAATACTTTCCGAATGCATTGTATACCTGAATCAAATAGCTAAATGATCCAAGGTATGACCATCTTAAAATAATTCCATATGTTAACTTTAGTAGCCCTTCCACATTACTCTGCACCAGCTAAATCAGGGCAGGATTTTATTTTTAAGGGAAGACACGCCTCTGGTGGGCGTGCCTCAAGAGGTGAAAACAACGAGCTCAACCTTTCTCTCTAGTCATGACTACAGAAGAGGTCTCTCATCCGATTGAATTTCAGTGCGTTTTCCATTTACCCGCGCACGAAATGTCCACGACTGGCAGCCCTCTGTGCGCCGCGGCACTCTTAGCTTTTCTGGTCTTTTCTTTAAGACTTTGTGTGAACAGTTGGCACTTCAGAGTTCATAAAGGAATTTCTGCCAATGGAACTATTGAGGATGATTTTGTTATGGAGCGTAACGGATTAGTTCATGAACTGAACGAAAGACGCAAGGAAATCCTTCCTTTCCTCATCTCTTCTGGGGTAAAGAGGTTATTGGATGAATCGGGAAACTTTGGGCAGCACCAATCATTTGAAAGTAACCCTTTGGATATTAGTTTGGAGAATGAGAGTGAAGTTTCCAGTGGATCTATTAGATTGAATAAGGATCATATTGGCTGTGATCAGCTTGTTGATATGAAAGCTGTGGATATCCTTGGCTCGGGCTATACCAAAATAGTGCTTCAGGTTGTGCTATCGGAGGGACAGTCTGTGGCATTGAAAACTGTGTACGATCAAGGAACTGACATGGGGAGATGTATCGAGGAATTTAAAGACCCCTTGGGCTGTCACGAGCTCGTGTCTTTTAAACTGAAAAAAGAAATCGTTTTATTGCAGAGACTGCAACATCCAAACATCATAAAGGTACGTTAATAAGTATTATTCATTGAATAGATAATTAGCCTAAGGTAAAAAAGTAGAATATAACTTTATTGATCTCCAGGGGGTATAGGCTAATCAAGGTGTCAGAGGCTTACATACATCACGAACACACAACATACACGTTACAAACAATGCTAGAAACCTACACACTTTAACCACATTGGTGTGACTTTGCTGTCTATTTAAGGAGCTAACTGCTTCTCTGCTGCCTATATGCTCTGCTGCTGCGTGTGTAATATCGATGAAAAGTCTCATTGCATCTGTAGGACCTTCCCATGTAATTAAATTAAACCTCTTGAACCTCCCCTGACCTTGTGTCACAGTTCTGCATCAGCAGCTGGAGGAGATACAATGTCCCTCTCTGTCTGTTAACCTGGAATAGGTATACAAATCCCTGACGTCTATTTCATCAATCTATTAGGGTCAAATTTGCAACTTGAATGTTAACAATCCTAACCTGTTTACAGTTTAATGAATACCTTCATGAACACACTTTAACCTATTCACTGTAGTAGGCCAGAGTAGAACACTACATTTTACTGGTTTGTCCTGAGAACATGTGTTTTGATACAGTTATGCTGAGCTTTCATAATTTTCTTCCAATGCTTTACTAGTTTACATTCCCGGTGTCAGGTTTGCTGTGACACTAATAATGCTGTATAACCTATTTCCCTTCTGCAGCTCAGAGGCCACTGCGAGGACAGTGTAGGGGGCATCACAGCCATACTGGAGCAGGGCTTTCCACTGCAGATGATCCAGCTCCTACAGAGCCCCTGGGAGGAACGCTTTCGGGTAAGAAGGCCACTAGGCTCTCTGTCTCTCTCTGCTCTCTCACTCACTCACACAAACACACACACACACACTTAATCTCTCTGTCTCTACCACCCCCTCCTCCTCCACATCCCTGGAGAGAGTGTTAATCAGAAGTGGCCCGCCCCATGGCTCCCTTTGGGGCATACCTGGTGTGGGGATGGGCGGGAGGGCAATGGGGGTGGAGAAGGAGCTGCTGTTGGAGGATGACATTCTTAGCCTGGAGTGGATTAACCCAGGCCCCATCTCCATTCCAACTGGGCCTGATCAAATACTCTGAAGAACAGATGTCTGCATTCAGGGGGGATCTCAAATGTCGGTCCTCTCTTCTTGCGCCTTAAGCCGTCCGCTATCTTCTAGTGTGCGTAGTGCGTACCAAGTACGTCAATGTATGTGTGACGCTGATAGTGTGTGTGTGTGTGTGTGCGTGTGTGCGAGGGAGCATGCATGGTTGTGCATGCGTATACGTCCAGAAGTACTGAAGTGTTCCTGTTTGCAAGTATGTACACACCATAACCCATGGCGAGGAGTCCTTCAAGTAATTTCGAGTATCCATGAATGTGAGTAACAGTGGGAAACAGTAGGGGTGAGGTGTTAAAGGAACACTTATGTCAACGCTCCACTGCTGTAGGGTGTAGAGTCATCCAAAAAGGTGTTTGGTTTCACCCACCTCTGTCTTTAATGGTGTTCCGGCTGCACTGAGAGACGTTCAACAGACTCGTCGGGGTTACCTAATGTCCCAGCTATGTTTGCAGTGTGACAAACTAATTTTCTGCCGCGTCAGCGCATGGCGAATGCTACTCCTTTCATTTCTTTGTGGGCTGTGCCAACTCGGTACTTGTTTCACCGCTTTGTTTCATCTTGACCACTCTTCTATGTCTCATGTTATACAGGAATGTAATAGTAAGCGTAGATGTGATATGAAGCGGCAACTGCAGAAATGTCCTGAAAAAGCAGTGTGCTACAAGAAGAGTCTGTGAGCAATATAATCTATGTCCTTTTTCTTTCCTTTTTAGACTGGGTAACAGTTTACAAGATGTTCCTCATAAACCTGTGTAGTCACCCAAGTGTACACTTGTAGCAACAATATATTAGCAAGTTGTTACACAGCATTTTAGTATTTTCTTGCACACATTTTTTACATACCACAGGACATAAGTGAAAGAGCAGACAGTCATGACATCGTCCTCATATATCACCAAGTACATATTACATATACTGTGCATGTCAATGGACAGCAGAGTATAGAATGACAACCATGATGTCAACAACATCCAACATGTACATTTTTCCCTCAGGTTTGTTTGGGCCTGGTGAGGCTCCTCCACTACCTCTCCCACTCCCCTCTGGGCTCCGTGGCTCTGTTGGACTTCCAGCCCCGTCAGTTTGTCATGGTGTCTGGAGAGCTGAAGCTCACAGACCTGGATGACGCCAGCGTGACGGAGCCCACCTGTCAGATGGACCAGGACTGCGTCTTAGAGTTCCCCCTCCGTAACTTCAGCCTGCCGTGCTCGGCCCAGGGAGTGTGTGAGGGCCTCAACGAGATGAGGAATCTCTACAACGCCTACAGGTAAAACAGCTACACTCTCATCGTTAGGCAAAATCTGGGTAAAAAAATGCCTTAATGACCAAATATTTATATAATAACTATCATATCATGCATTCACACGATGATATGTTGTGTGGTCCGACTCAGGAAACCATGCAGTTCATTAGGCTACAGATGAAATAAGGATGGTGAAAGTTCACTTGATTAGCTTGATGCTTGATGCTCCTTTAAATATCGAGGGTATTATTCTTGTGACATGATGATTAATGCTTGGCTGCTGTTCGACAAATTAAAATAATATTGCTCTTGTACATAATAATCGTATAATGTAGGTAGCCTACCCGCACTGTATCTGCAAGCTTTTAGCTAGAGTGCCCGTGCCAAGACCAGTGGACACGTTTGCTATATAACACAACAGTTTTTGTGACAAAACCATCAGTAATGTTAAAAATGCAATGGAAACCCATTTAACTTGTATTTTTAATTCGGAATTGAATCGCAAAAGGTTTTTTTGTGTGCACTACATCATCACGCACATACTTTTATCCATAATAAGTCAGTTTGACAGAAACTCTGGTGGGAAAATGTACAGTACATATGCATTTTATGCAGATTTTAAAATTTTCGCATGAAAAGTTGGAATGAAACCTAGCTATGGAAAGTGAAATTTTTCCTGCTTAATCTTAATCTTAAAACCAAAAAAATAAGGATTGGAAAGGTGGGTGAGATGTATCATAGCCCCACTCTTTGATGGTTTAGAACATTCCTCACTTTGTTCTGTGACAGTGCCATTTTGCAGGCTACATGTACTCACTCATGATTCTGCCAGGTTTACTGCCTGCTTGCTTTAATACCATGATGAATAGTCAACGTTTCATGAAATATGTGACGGGACTTGTCTAAATAAGAAGTGTTTCTTTTATCCTACCTCAGGTTTTTTTTCACCTACCTGCTGCCTCACCAAGCCCCGCCTGCTCTGAGACATCTGGTGGATGACATCATGAACTCAACAGGTGAGGACTGGAGTACATTTACATTTTAGTCATTTAGCAGACGCTCTTAGACTGAACATGATCCGCCATTACTGTTTATCATTTGTTAAGACCTAATATGGACCTTTCATATGTCATGTTAGAGCCTAGAGTTTTTCCCTAACCATGTGCGCCTGACTAGGAAAAACTTTAGGCCCTAGTTGGAGTTGGCCGTACACTTCCATGTGAACAATAGCATTTACCCCACATATGAACATAACTAGAGCCAGGTGTTTTGACCGACCACATTGGCCTGTTCAGGAAAAAATAATTGTTCACATATGACCAAGCGTATGACCAATTCCAGTGGTGTTTCCACTGACCTGTTCTGCTGGGTTTCTCCAGGAGAGCTAAAAGGTGATGTGAATGACACGCTGGAATCCTTTGAAGACATGTTCCATCTGTATAAATCCGGCCTGCACCTGGACAACATGCCTCCGTCAATAATCAGAGGTATGAAGTGAACCCCTTCTTACCACAGTCTCCTGTGTTCTTTGATTCTTTGGTCTAAATGGCTTTTACAGTGCTCCAGACCCCTCCCCTCAACTCTCCAGCCCTTCATTCTATGAAATATTAATAACTAAAATGACTGACCCAGATCCTGCAGCTGTATTTTCCATGCTCAAGCTGCTCAATGGTTTATACAGCTACATTATGAATAGTAATCATAGTAAGCCTGGGAAGTGGATTGAGTGAACTGAGTCTGGAAATATGAAGGAATGTTTTAGACCAACAGTGTTTTGATGTATTAACACTAAGCTGCTAGGTTCTGGCAAAATAGTTCTAAAAAGGAACTGTGAAACTGTAGTTCTCCAGTCTTCAGTTACAGGCAAAACTGATTCCTGGGCCTGTAGATCTTATGAATGGTGTGCGTATGTTGACTTAGAGTACTATTTTTTTGTATCTTGAACTCCATAGACAGAGGATATACATAGGACACACACACTGTCCAAGACTTAAAATAAAACAGATAAGCCCAATGTCTTCCCCTTTTCCAGATGATTTTCTTCTACCGAGTGTTCTTATAAAGAACCTTAAAGTGACCCTCTGTTTGCCGCACTAATGCCCCAACTGTAGAGCTTGTTCCCCCTATTAATATGCCCTCCAACATTTTTAACCCCAGCCTTGTAGGTTTGGGTGAAGGAGGACCAGTGGAGTAACATGACACCCCTGCCATCTTCTCCTCACTGCGAATGAGTTGACTTCTGTTCTGATGTTGGGTTAGAGGGGGTCAGGCGCTCCTAATTCGCAGCCCATGCTAATGTTTAGCAGATGAGTTTGGCCCAGGCCCCACAACGTCTCTGAAAGACTCTGGTGTTTCTCCTCCCCCCCCCGTTAGATTATGCAGTCATGAGAGGCATGAGCACCTCTGGAAATATGGAATACAGGTGCTGGCCCTCGTACAACCACCAAGGCTGCGTGCTGTCGGTGCACAGCGCCAAGGAGGCGGCCTTCATCTGTAACTCCCTTCCTCAGTGCACTAGCTTCAGCCTGAGCGACCAGAGGACGTGGACAGGTTAGTGAGGATTTGACCGAACTGTGGTTGTCGTCTGGAGTGGAATTGGAAAATTATTTATCTTTGGGAACTCCTAGTTGTCATAAATAAGCATGCCTAAAGCAGTCACATTTAAACCCCTTAATACTCTAAGTGCTAGGTAAACTTTTCTGAGTGCTCTCTTTATTTAATGTTTGGCCTTTAAACCTGATATCAAGCTCCAGTTGAGATGTACAGTAATTCTGAGTCACTGAAGAACTTTACGTTACGCATTTTTATTAATTCTTTGCCTTCACTTGTCTGCAGGACGGCTCCTCGCCTCGTTCCAAAGTGGTTTCAGCCATCTGGTTCCAGATGGGAACTCTGAGGTGTATTTGAAAAAGACCAAAGCATCACCAGGAACTACGGTGTAGGGAGTGGGACTGCAGGAGTTGGAGAATGCAGGGAGGCTGTTTTTGAAGCGAATTAATTAATTAATGTGATATATTTATAGGGCTTTTGCTCAGTGTCTTGTTTGATCTGGTTGCCAATCCTGCATGTTGCCAATAACTATTTAAAGGGATTTACCTTCAGATATAATTATGAAAAAAATTGTGCCCTCACCAACCCCCAAACACCCCCCCCCCCCCCCACCCCCCCCCTCTCCCTGCAAACCTTGTGGCTTGGCATAGGGATACGGGTTTGTGCATCTAGGGCTGCACATGGTAACAAGCATATAAGTGCTTACATCGCAGCAAGTCGGCCTAGATGATTACAACCATTCCAGTCCCCAGTAGTTGTCTTTCATTTTAATGCCAAATTAAGTTAATGCCATATGTGATGTTAAAATCTAATTCTCATGACATTGTTTGTGTATAATGTGTACACCTTGTAGGTGTGAACCTGTTTAACTTTTTCAATGAAAGAGATTCTGTTCAATGACAATTCATTCTGTACTTTGTTATTATGGTTGTTTTATATTATAAATACTTTAATATATTTTGTTGTTTCGGAATCAGTCTTTGTTAAAACAGTAGGCAGTTCAAATGCTAGTATTAATTTGAAGTAATAGCATATTCGAATCTTGTTGGTGTCACTATAGGAATTCATCTGCTCTATACCCTACTCCAACCAACCAATCACACAGTGTGTGGGCATGTGTATGCACTCCTTTCAGCCCCCTCTCCCCACAATCTGTTACCCATTTGAAAGGGGGGAGATTCCAAGCCATACTGTGCTCTGCAAAGTTTACAAAAGCCCAGGGAATGCATGCCAATAATCACTTGCCAGGTCATTATGGGGTTTAATTAATACATGTAAATGTTCCTTGTTTTCAGGCTCTTTCTCATGGAACAGTCCCATAATACAAAGGAGCCCTAAGAACAATTCAAAGTAAATCTCCTTTTAGCACACGAATGGGACCAACCATCTGCCCTGTTTTGGGGAGCTCCATTGAGTTCCAATGAGACGTATAGGTATTGATGATATGCAGAGCTAGAGATAAGCTAAAATAGCGAAGGCCTGGGGTTGGCCTGGTAGGCCAGGTTCTGGAGGGCTAAATTGGGGGACGGGAATGTCTCATTGTACCCAACCAGGGCCCCCTACTGTCTAGGTCAGAGGTGGTTGACTTGATAAGCCCTTGGGGAGATAAGCCAAATTGAATGACTGATCGGGCCACTGCTATCTGGATTGACCTGAATGTAAAGTAGTACTGAATATACTGTAGTACTAGGCTGCATTCAGCAGGGAACAACATTGTTGAACAGAGGTCTCAAACTCCCGGCCCGTGGGCCACATCAGGCCTGCAAATGTTCTATTTGTGGCCTGCGGGTTTGAGACCACTGATGTAGAACGGACATGCCTCTCTGACAAAGAGAAATCGTGTCAGCTCTTTTCATGACTTATCAACATTCCACAACGTTTGCCTACCGTGGTCTTCTGGAAGGACAGTCCTGAATCATATATAGTCAGGTATTGTTCGCTGTTGGGCAGAGGATTTTCATGCCTCAATTTCATCAACTTAAGTTGTAAACCAACCTGCTTCCTCTTGCTTTCCATGAAGTGAAATTTCAGGCATCTGCTAACTTTGTCTTGGCTCCTATTTTGACATATTGTAGTAATGGTGGCCCTGGCTTCTCTCAAGCCTTATATGAAGCATGCAATAGTTGAGGTCTGCTCTTTGACAGCTGGAAATCTAGAAAAGCTAGAGCTAGAAAAGTGACTTTTCATTCTAGAAGGGTTTTTGGCTTGATCATGTCCACACAAAAAAAAACATAAAGATAATGATTCCCTTTACCCCCTGTCACATGACATACAGAACGTCCTACTTTTGAAATCGACAAATTTGTATTTTTCAGGGAGATTGTTTACTCTACTTGTTTCCATCGTTTTTATTTATGACCTCCATCTGGACATTATATGTTCAGAAAAACAACCCATCAGCAGTCGTTAGACGTGTGAAGGGAATCGGTGCCCCTCCCTCGTTCGTTTTGGGTTTTGTCTGTTCTGAGAACTGCCAGTGAGGGGTTGAGTGAGGAGCTCTGAAGGCTATGTTTCAGACCGTGTTCGGTAGGGAGTACACGCTTTGAAATGGAGTGAACAGGAATTTACACAGCTGGACTTTTTACAATAAGAACACAGATTTTTGTTTTTAGATGTATAATGTTTTGCAACATTGTCCCCTCCTGAATGTGACCCTGGGTTATCTGCTGACAGAGCTGTTCCTCTGGGGAGCCATAATGTTTTAATATGCATTTATTTAACCAGGCAAGTCAATTAAGAACAAATTCTTATTTACAATGACGGCCTACCTACAGGGCCAGCCTCTAGAGCAAATTAGGGTTAAGTTTCTTGTTCAAGGACACGTCGACAGGTTTTTCACCTTGTTGGCTCGGGTATTCAAACCAGCGACCTTCGGTTACTGGCCCAACACTCTAACCGCTAGGCTACCTGCCACCCGGGGAGAGAGAGAGGGGCGATGGATCATGTTTTTAAAGCCCCCAAGTTAACCCCCAGCCAAAGGTTTATTCTGCCTCATACACCCGTGGAGCTACCATGGAGCCAAGTTAGTGTTTCGCTATGGCGTTCAGTGACTATGTCCATGGACCATGGATGGACTCTGTCCGAAACTGAGATGGCGGGGACTCAGTCAGGACAGCCCTGAATCTCATTCAGTTATGGGATCCCCATGTGCACTTCAGTCCCCACAAGATCAGAAGTTTGGGCCTGGATCAGCTTTCCTTTTGAAGCTTCCCCTCCTCACCCCCCTCTCCCTCTAAGCCCATCCATCACTCTGGAGCTCCAGCAGCCTCCCCACCCTCCACCTCTCCCCAGTCCAGCACCCCTGTAAATCATCCGTGACTGGCCCTTTCTACTGCAGCCCAGGACCTGAGGGCAGGACTGGGGGGGGGGGGGATTCTGGCTACAGGAGTGGCCCGGTCTTGTCACTGCTGGAGTTCAAATCAAAGGCCTTTGCCTTTTGTTCTGGGGTCTCGTATCCAACCTCCTCCTGTATCCTCACAGCCATTTCTCAGTGGTGCTAAACCTCCAGGACCCCAGGACAGAATGAACATGTTCCAATATCCACACTAGCGTGTTAATTAGGAATGCATGGCCACTAGCTACCTAGCTTAGTAGTATGCAAGTTTAGATATTGGAACAGTCAGTTTCAAATTGATTAGGGCCTTTTGGTTAATTAAATGTGTTATTCCAAACTAAAAGGCCTACATACAGGCTAAAAACTTCATTTCACTTGTCTGCTCGAGATTTTGCAGTATGTGGAACTCCCTTTGACCTTTAGCAAGTGCAGTTTACTACTCTTTAAAGATACGCTTTGAGTTAAAGGAATGAAAAGAAACACCTGGAACCTAGTCGTCAGCTTGGCATATTTCGAACTGTTTGAAAAGCCGTTTTACATGCCAAGAAAGTGAAAACGCCACCAGAAGAATACACCCATTTTTTCTAGACTGATATTCAGTAGGTGTCGTATTTGTATTTATTTACTTTTTTTGTTTATGTTTGTGCTCTGACACGCCAAGCAGAGGGTTCAAGAACGCAACCTTGTTGACACCGTTAAACCAAGGAGAGACCTGTGAAACGCTGCAAGACGCTGCGAACAGCCACAAGTCCCTAATTAGCGTATTGCCTCAACGATAATAAAACAGTTAGGGGAATCATTGAGGGGCTGTAAAATTTTGCACCATTAAGAGCTAATTGGGGCATAGAGTGCTGCGTCATTAACATACTGCCAGTAAATTGCCGTCAGTGATATTAATTCAATACAAATACTTGGCTGGCTACCTGTGGTAATGACTTATGGATCTGGCTCACTTCAGGCAGACCATTACTTCAGGCAGACCGTTACAAATGTAAACTAGCATGTAGGCTGTAACTACGGTGCAGTAAGCACACAGTTTTACAGTTCCTATGCAAACCTGCAGCGTACTCCCCCTTTAAAGTGCAAGCCAACATAATAGTTAGAAAAACAAATGAGAAGAATCATTCCATTAAATTACGCAGAATTATATTTTTGCTGGCTGCCCAACTGAATTCTAACTTTGATATTTTTACAATCAAAAGTATTTTGCATAAGTGGAGGAAGCAATTCGGGGTTGTAAGAGTACATTACTTCCAGCGAAGGTAATCTTCAACCATTAGAGAAGTAAAAACAGCCGTTCCAAAACGTTGTCAGCAGAGAGGGTTTGGGAGAGGTTGGAGATCAAAGAAGAAGGTTGGGTTGGGGTGGGGATTTTGGTCAGGGTCTTAGCAGGGCCTGGGGAGAGGGAACCAAGCTCGGAAGAGACAGAGCTGCCCAGAGCTGTCACAACCGACTGGCCCTTCCCTTTCCCCTTCCACTTAAAAAAAAAAGCTCAACCCTCAGTCAGCCTAGATAGAGAAAGTAGCCTACTCACCCTCTGCTGTCGTTTAGGGTCACAGAATTGGTTTGAAGTGGTGGACAGACCGTATTCCTTTCCCGTCTCTCTAAACGTTATCTTTGGCAGCAGCTCTCGCCTGGCCTCCACAGAAGTGCTGACGGAGAACTCTCTGACCCTAGGAGTATACGTTTGAACTTCCTCAAAAATAAACATCACAGTGACAGACCAAACACGGCAGCCATTATTTAACACAAGATCAAGCCAGCTGAATGCACTAACAATCTTTGGGTGCTATGACCTACAAGTGACACAGCAACATACTTTTGTAGCTCAAAATAGTAGTAAAGTGCATATGGAATAAAATAAAAAAATGTCAAAGGACTTATCAGGGTTAGACAAATTATCGTATGATTTTAATTTAATAGACTGATGATAAGATGTTTTGAGACCTTTTGCCATTTTTTGTCAGTACATTATTGTAAGTCACCTGTGAAATATATTGCAGTGTCAATCTCTACTAACACATTTCACTGCACCTATCCGGTGTATGTGACAACATCATTTTTTCCTAGGTTTGTCTGTCAGCACTGGGCTGTGAGCCCAGCCTGGATAGAGTCAAGACACGCTCCAGGTCTTAAAGTGTCAGGTAATATGTAAAGCTTCAGCTAGCCTCATATCAACACCTCCTCCCTTGCACTCTTGAACACGCTGCAGTAGACTGGTGATGAAATGTGATATGGGAACTTAAGGAGTCCTAGGTGTTACCTATCAAATCAAAGCCGCCTTATCTCAGCTCGCTGGTCACCATAGCAACAGCATGCGCTCAAGCAGGTATATTTCACTGGCCACCCCCAAAGCCAACACCTCCTTTGGCCGCCATTCCTTCCAGTTCTCTGCTGCCAAAGACTGGAACGAATTTCAAAAATCCTTGAAGCTAGAGGTTCCTATCTCCCTCACTAACTTTAAGCATCAGCTGTCAAAGCTGCTTATCAATCACTGCACCTGTATATAGCCCTTCTGTAAATAGCCCACCCTACTACCTCATCCCCATATTTATTTTTTACTTCCGCTCATTTTGCACTCTATTTGCACATCATCATTTGCACATTCCATCATTCCAGTGTTAATGCTAATCTGTAATTTATTTCGCCACTATGGCCTATTTATTGTCCTATCTTCCTAACCTTACTGCATTTTGCACTACATTTGCACTCTGTATATAGATTTTCTATTGTGTTATTGACTGTACGTTTGTTTATTTCCCATGTGTAACTCTGTGTTGTTATTTTTGTCGCACTGCTTTGCTTTGTCTTGGCCAGGTCGCAGTTGTAAATGAGAACTTGTTCTCAACTGACCTACCTGGTTAAATAAAGGTGAAATACATTTTTTTTTTTTTTTTAAAGCCTATTGGTCGCGTACACAGATTTGAAGATGTTATTGCAGGTGCAGCGAAAAGCATATGTTTCTCGCTCCAACAGTGCAGCAATATCTAGCAATACAATAACAATACACATAAAGTGTGATTAAAATTGATTGAATTGTCATTTTTTGTCAACGATCTACAGAAAATACTCTGTAATGTCAAAGTGGAAGAAAAATTCTAACATTTGTAAAACATTTATAAAAATAAAACCCCTAAATATATAGGGGGGGGTAATTCAAATTTTTTACTAACATATCTTGATTAGATACAGTTGAAGTCGGAAGTTTACATACACTTAGGTTGAAGTCATTAAAACTCATTTTTCAGCCACTCCACAGATTTCATGTTAACAAACTATAGTTTTGGCAAGTCAGTTAGGACATCTACTTTGTGCATGACACAAGTAATTATTCCAACAATTGTTTACAGACAGATTATTTCAATTATAATTCACTATTTCACAATTCCAGTGGGTCAGAAGTTTACATACACTAAGTTGACTGTGCCTTGGAAAATTCCAGAAAATTATGTCATGGCTTTAGAAGCTTCTGATAGGCTAATTGACACAATTTGAGTGAATCGGCGGTGTACCTGTGAATGTATTTCAAGGCCTACCTTCAAACTCAGTGCCTCTTTGCTCGACATTATGGGAAAATCAAAAGAAAGCAGCCAAGACCTCAGAAAATAAATTGTAGACCTCCACAAGTCTGGTTCATCCTTGGTAGCAATTTCCAAATGCCTGAAGGTACCACGTTCATCTGTACAAACAATAGTACACAAGTATAAACACCATGAGACCACGCAGCCGCCATACCGCTCAGGAAGGAGACTTGTTTTGTCTCCTAGAGATTAACATACTTTGGTGCGAAGACATCAGTCAAGACATCAGTCAGGAAGTTTAATCTTAATCAAATGGGTCTTCCAAATGGACAATGATCCCAAGCATACTTCCAAAGTTGTGGCAAAATGGCTTAAGGACAACAAAGTCAAGGTATTGTAGTGACCATCACAAAACCCTGACCTCAATCCTATAGAACATTTGTGGGCAGAACTGAAAAAGTGTGTGCGAGCAAGGAGGCCTACAAACCTGACTCAGTTACACCAGTTCTGTCAGGATAAATGGCAAATTTCACCCAACTTATTGTGGGAAGCTTGTGGAAGGCTACACGAAACGTTTGACCCAAGGTAAACAATTTAAAGGCAATTCTACCAAATACTAATTGAGTGTATGTAAACTTCTGACCCACTGGGAATGTGATGAAAGAAATAATAGCTGAAATAAATAATTCTCTCTACTATTATTCTGATCACAAGTGGTGATCCTAACTGACCTAAGACATGAAATTTATACTAGGATTAAATGTCAGGAATTGTGAAAAACTGAGTTTAAATGTATTTGGCTAAGGTGTATGTAAACCTCTGACTTCAACTGTAAGTACAATGTCCAATTGGCCTACAAACTATTATGTCAGAAACTTGACGGTGTTCTCTGTTTTGCTCATCGACCCCCACAAGAGTCTTGGGACTCGTCTGAAGGTCCCCTTAATAACAAATGAAAAAAATGATGAAAGTATACAATACCTGTCAGGTCCTGACCGTAGGGAGGCCTCTGGCTTCTCCCACATATGCTGAGCACTTGTTGGCTGCTTTTCCTTCACTCTGTGGTCCAACTCATCCCAAAACATCTCAATTGCTCCCTATTGGCACAGTGGTCTAAGACACTGAATCTCAGTACTAGAGGTGTCACTACAGACACCCTGGTTCGTATCCAGTCTGTATCAGACCTGGCAGTGATTGGGAGTCCCATAGGGCGGCATACAATTGGCCCAGCGTCGTTCAAGTTTGGCCAGTGTAGGCCGTAATTGTAAATAAGAATTTGTTCTTAACTGACTTGCCTAGTTAAATAAAGGTTAAATAATATTTGTGTTGAGGTCGGGTGATTGCGGAGGCCAGGTCATCTGATGCAGCACTCCATCACATTACCACAGTCATTACCTACCCTCTAACTGGCACTCCCTTAGGTTAATTCCCCAGGCAGTATTGATTATGTGTTTCATGTCCAGGCGCTACTCTTGTTTTGTATTGTTTCCTGTTTCGTGTATTATTAAACTCACTGCCTGCACCTGCTTCTTGACTCCCAGCATCATCGTTACAGAATACTGCCTCGACAAATGGAAGCAGCAAGGAATCTCCCAGACGGTGGACGAACAGGGATACCTACTTCGTCAACACCAAGACCAGCTGGCGCAACTGGGGACGGCTATGAATGAGGTCCTTAGCCGTCTTCAACGTCTCGAACATAACCGAGAGGCGTTGCCTTCAATTAGAGGAGGATACTCTACTGCCAGTTGACCCAGCGAGCCAGCACACCGGCCCATTCAGCAGTCTGTCCAGGTCAGCAATGCCCGGACAAATATGACAGGACTCCATCTAAATGCTGTAGCTTCCTTACTCCACTGCTCCCTTTATTTTGCGCGCTAGTTGGAAGCCCCCACCACCGAGAGGTCCAAGGTTGCCACGGTTATTTATCTGCTGACTTTGCGGGCGTTGGAGTGGGCTACGGCTGTCTGGGAGATGGCTTCGAATGAGGGGTTCATGGCTCTGTTCAGAGGTATCATCCACCGGAAGGCAGAGAGGGTCACCCTGCCAACTATGGCAGGGTGACCAGACAGTAGCAGCATCCATCGGATGTAATGAGCCGGGCCTCCGTAAGCTATTCAGAAGAGGATTGCGCGAAAGGTTCAGACGGAATTGTTATGCCAAGAAGACAACCTCTCCTTGGACGCACTCATAGCGATGGCCATACATCTGGATAACCTACTTCGGTAGCGTCGGTACCACCATCCACCTCACACGTCTGGTAAGCGTTCATGGAACGCCTGGGGGTCACGGTCAGTCTCACCTCCGGGTACCGTCCTCAAGCTAATGGGAAGGTTGAGAGTGTCAATCAGGAGTTGGGTAGGTTCATGAGGTGTTACTGGAGTGGGCAGATCTTCTACCTTGGGCTGAGTACGTGCAGACCTCCCTCCACTACTCCTCCACTAACCTCACTCCTTTCCAGTGCGTGTTGGGGTATCAGCCAGGCCTGGCACCTTGGCATCTGAGCCAGACCGAGGCCCCTGCGTGCACAGTCGTCTCCAGCGGCCCGTGCGTCAGCACAAGGAACAGGCCGACCACCACCGCAGTGAGGTGCCTGTCTTCTCTCCAGGCAACTGGGTCTGGCTCTCCACCCGGGACCTGCCCCTCTGCCTGACCTGCCGGAAGCTGAGCCTGCGATTTGTGTGGCCGTTTAAAGTCCTGAGGAGGGTTAATGAGGTAACGTACCATTTGCAACTCCCTGCTGATTACCTCATTAACCCAACTTTTCATGTGTCTCTCCTCAGGCCAGTGGTGCCTGGTGTACCTGGTGTACCTCATCGACTGGGAGGGGTACGGCCCAGAGGAGTGGTGCTGGGTTCCTGCAGTGGACATCCTGGACGTTGACCAGGGATTTTCACCGTCGGCACCCTGACCGACCCGCACCGCGTCCCTGCGGTCGTCCCACTGCATCGGGGGGGTTACTGTCACAGATCCCCCCGGTACTGCTGCTCATTCCGTGCCTATTATTGTTACCATGTCCGTTGGCTCTGTGAGTACCTGTGCATTGTATCGGCTTTCGTGATACGTGTATTTGTGCACTTGTATTTTGGGTCTTGTCCAGTGATGTATGTAGGGTTTTTTGGGTTTCAACCCTGTGTTAAAATATATATGCGTGCTTTGTTTGGGTGGAGAAAATAAACCCCCTATTACGTATTCCTGCGCCTGTCTCCAATCCTTATATACAGTGTGACAATTTACGACAAAAAGTTAATTGCTTTGTCAGATAAGCTATATTACTTAAAAAAAAAAAAAAAAGTAAACTACAATATTGTTGATTCATGCTGAGTTTTCTCCTATCACAGTCATTAAACTCTGTCACTGTTTTAAAGTCACCATTGGCCTCATGGTGAAATCCCTGAACGGTTTCTTTCCTCTCCAGAAAACTGAGTTAGGAAGGACGCCTGTGTCTTGTGACTGGGTGTATTGAAGTGTTATTAATAACTTCACCATGCTCAAAGGGATATTCAATGTCTGTAGTTGCCGTTCTTTGGAAAGCCTCCCTGTTCTTTGGGGTTGAATCTGTGCTTGAAATTCACTGCTCAATTGAAGGACCTTACAGAAAAATCATGTTAACCATTTCACGCGTGTTCCAAATATCTCTAACAGTCGCCCCAGCGTGAGATTTTTCATGTGCATGATGTCAGAATGCACTCATTGTTCCAAAATGTGATTGTTACACAACAGGACAGTTAACCCATGCTGCCCTCAGACCAAAGCACGATGTCTGCTAATTATCTATAGGCTGTTTCAACTTGTCAATTTCTAATGATTTAAATACCATTATTGCACTTATGCAACTTATTATGTGACTTGTTATGCACATTTTTATTCCTGAATTTATTTAGGCTTACCATGACAAATGGCTCAAGACATTTCAGCTTTTCATTTTTTATATTTTGAAACATTTACAAACAACATAATTCCACTTTGACATTGTGAGGTATTGTGTGTAGGCCAGTGACAACAAATCTCCATTTAATAGATTTTAAATTCAAGCTGTAAAAAAAAAAAAAAGTCAAGGGGTGTGATTACTTTTTGAAGGCACTGTATATAGGGCAGAGTACAGGATAGCCGGCTATTGACATTTTCTAAGGTTCAGGGCAAGGTACCGGGCGGAGGCCGGCTAATGCTGGCTGTTTAACAGTCTGATGGCCTGGAGTTAGAAGCTGTTTATCAGTCTCTCAGTCCCAGCTTTGATGCAAATATACTGTCTCCGCCTTCTAGATGGTAGTGAGGTGAACAGGCCGTGACTCGAGGGGCCAAAATGAATGCGCCGTCTTTACTACACTGTCGGTGTGGCTTTGTTGATTCAGATTGGTGCTTTAACAAGCCGGAGGATGGAATTCCATCTGGTAGACACAGCAGCAGGGATACTACGATTGGCTCCGAACGCAAATTCAAATGCTTCTTTCAGACCACAGGTGGTATGTAGTAAGCTGCAAAGTTTATTTACCTTAGCCATCACACTTCTTTTAGCCCTTCTCTAATCACCAGTTGTAATGAATGGGCAAAGCACTGTAAGCGCTGTTGCCTGCAGTTGGTTTGGATAGCTTCAACATCAGCATTGTACTCTTCATTGTACAAAATTCTTCCCATAGGCTGGGGTTATCCACATCATCATGACCATTATCACATATTACTTCAAATGTATCACTGATTCTTTCCCCAATGTGTGACCCTGTGAATCTATCACAGCTCAACAGAACTGACTCCAGTCTGGGAGTTTTTTTACCTTCCATGGTAATGTAATGAGCCGTTACTCCTCTCATGGCCCAGGCGCCTGGTCAACGTGGGCCTACTTAATGGTCTATATTTGTCATCTACCACTGGCATGAAATGCCTAAAGTGAGGCTTGTCCACTAAGGACATAAGCAGGTTGCAGGAAATTATCAGGTCTTGCAGGCCTTCTGCCTGGGGTGGCCCTGGGTGTACACATGGACAGCTGTGGTAGTCAAGAATGAGTCAATGCTGCTCTGTCCTTCTGTCCCTGCGCTGGCAACTTTTTTTTATTTTATTTTTATTTAACCAGTTAAGCCAGTTGAGAACTAGTTCTCATTTACAACTGCGACCTGGCCAAGATAATAAAAAAAACAACAACACAGAGTTACACATGGGATAAACAAAAGTGCAGCCAATGACACTATAGAAGGTCTATATACAGTATGTGAAAATGTAGTTAGATTAGGTAGGAGGAACAATAAATCGGCCATAGTGGCGAAATAATGACAATTTAGCATTAACACTGGGGCGAAAAAAGTGCAGATGATGATGTGCAAATATGCCTTTGGTGCGGGCAGGGGTGCGAATGAGCAAAAATAACAGTATGGGGATGAGGTAGTTGGGGTGGGCTGTTTACAAATGGGCTTTATACAGGTGAAATGATCGGTAAGCAGCTTTGACGGCTGATGCTTAAAGTTAGTGAGGGAGATAGGAATCTCCAGCTTCAAGGATTTTTGCAATTCGTTCCAGTCATTGGCAGCAGAGAACTGGAAGGAATGGCAGCCAAAGGAGGTGTTGGCTTTGGGGGAGACCAGTGAAATATACCTGCTGGAGCGCAGGCTACGGGTGGGTGTTGCTATGGTGACCAGTGAGCTAAGATAAGGCAGAGATTTACCTAGCAAGGACTTATAGGTGACCTGGAACCAGTGGGTTTGGCGATGAATATGTAGTGAGGGCCAGCCAACAAGAGCATACAGGTCGCAGTGGTGGGTAGTATATGGAGCTTTGGTGACAAAATGGATGGCACTGTGATAGACTACATCGAATTTGCTGAGGAGAGTGTTAGAGGCTATTTTGTAAGTGACATCGCCGAAATCAAGGTTTGGTAGGATAGTCATTTTTACAAGGGCATGTTTGGCAGCATGAGTGAAGGAGGCTTTTTTGCGAAATAGGAAGCCGATTATAGATTTAATTTTGGATTGGAGATGACTAATGTGAGTCTGGAAGGAGAGTGAACAGTCTAACCTGACAACTAGGTATTTTTAGGTGTCCACATATTCTAAGTCAGACCCGTCCAGAGTAGTGATGCTAGTCAGGCAGACAAGTGCAGGCAACGATCGGTTGAAGAGCATGCATTTAGTTTTACTAGCATTTAAGAGCAGTTGGAGGCCACGGAAGGAGTGTTGAATGGCATTGAAGCTTGTTTGGAGGTTTGTTAACACAGTGTCCAATGAAGGGCCAGATGTATACAGAATGGTGTCGCCTGCGTAGAGGTGGATCAGAGAGTCACCAGCAGCAAGTGGAACATCATTGATATATACAGAGAATAGAGTCGGACCGAGAATTGAACCCTGTGGCACCTCCATAGAGACTGCCAGAGGTCTGGACAACAGGCCCTCCGATTTGACACACTGAACTCTATCTGAGAAGTATTTGGTGAACCAGGCGAGGCAGTCATTTGATAAACCAAGGCTATTGAGTCTGCCGATAAGAATGCAGTGATTGACAGAGTCGAAAGCCTTGGCCAGGTCGATGAAGACGGCTGCACAGTACAGTACAGTCTTTTATTGATGGCGGTTATGACATCGTTTAGGACCTTGAGCGTGGCTGAGGTGCACCTATGACCAGCTCGGAAACCAGATTACATAGCGGAGAAGGTACGTTGAGATTCGAAATGGTAGGTGATTTGTTTGTTAACTTGGCTTTCGAAGACTTTAGAAAGGCAGGACAGGATGGATATAGGTCTGTAACAGTTTGGATCTAGAGTGTCTCCCCCTTTGAAGAGGGAGATGACCGCGGCAGCTTTCCAATCTCTAGGGATCTCTGATGATACGAAAGAGAGGTTGAACAGGCTAGTAATAGGGGTTGCAACAATAGCTGCAGATAATTTTAGAAAAAAAGGGTCCAGATTATCTAGCCCAGCTGATTTGTAGGGGTCCAGATTTTGCAGCTTTCTGGAACATCAGCTTTCTGGATTTGGGCTCTTTAAGTTTACTAAGACGGTTCACTAGGTCAACAGTCAATGTGAAACGATGTCCGCTTAAAAAAACTAACCAAAAATAAAAATACATTATTTTTTAAACAATTTCATAAATGTAAAGTTAGTTGCCAAACACTGACATAATTATAGAATTTACAGCATATTATTTAAATATTACATGATTTCACATACTATGATAAACGATAGCTAACTTTTGCTTGTCTTAACAAGCTTAACTTAAGATAAACTTAAGATAAGCTTAACTTTTGCTTGCGTTTTAATGTTCCGATCTATAGTTTCAGAGATAGTCAGAATATGAATGTCATCTGTTGCTAGCAAATTATTTATTTCATGAACCTTGTTTCTTAAGCTACATATGTTAACGTGAGCACTTTTCTTCTGGGATGCTTACTTGTTTTTCTTGCTTTACTGGGAAGCTTAGCAGCAGTAGATGTGGACATGTGAGCTGCACAGAATGGACTTCCTCCTAGGCCACACCGGCTCAGTGCTAACAGTAAAAATCTGTTTGATTACTACATTGGCGCCCTCTAGCAGCAGAAAGACACTACTACTACTGCCATCAGAGCCAATTTGGACACTGGAGCTTGTATTTGGTGGAGAAGTACACCTGCCTCCCAGCCTTCAACCAGTTGGCAGATTTATGCAGGAGGGTTTTAGATTGAGGAGGTAATAATCATGAAGGATAGAGATCTCTTGGAAATAACAGATACAAAGATGAGTTGTCTAACTAAGTCTATGGTAACAACAAGGGGCGTCATGCACCCCAGAAATCTTAGGGGGCCAAAGTAAGGGAGGATGGCTGGAGGGTGGTCCATTAAGTTGGAGAATTAGACATTTTTCAAACAGCTTTTCCCTCCAATCTAGAACCAGGGCCGTAACTACATATGATGACACCGAAGTCCAGACAGTGGCGTCTGTTCATAGATGCCAAGGGAAGCCAGGCTTCCCCCAAAAAATTCACCAATAATAAAAATTATAAACATAAAATAATGTTTTCGTCTCTCTGTGTTTCATAATTTTCCTTCAATTCGCAAGGCTGAATGTATCTCACAGGAGAAAGCATCCATGCGAGCGAAACAGCGCCCCTCTGTCTCTCTAAGTGTAGGCCATGTATCTGACTGTCTTGTCCAAACGAATATGACATTGTTGCTGCCCGTAACATTGAAGGCAAGGGAAGCCAGCGAGCATCTGGCCTCCCTTGACAAAAAACGATACAAAGTTAGCCAATCAGCGTTGGAGCTAAACTGAGCGAGCTCAACTGTGAATGGTCCTGGAGCACCGGAAAAAAGTGTCAAGGGAAGCCAGCTTGGATTTGGCGTCACTCCTATCAAATCCCATTGAGAGCAATATTTCATTGACAGAAAAACTTTAAATGTTGCAACTCGTTGTGTTGTTGTCCTCCGGTGGCTAGCTAGCCAGCTTTCCTAAATTAGCCATGGATGGACATAGGGATTTGGTTTTACTTAACTCTCCGTACTGGCCAATGATTATGACGGCGATTCTGATCCAACCATTAATTCATTGTAGTGTCCCTGGCCTGAGAGGATGGAAGTTCAGTATGTAGCTAGATGTAGAAGGCTAATGTTAACTAGCTAACGTTGCCCATGAATGGAAGATAGGCTAGCGAGCAAGGGTTTGAGCCAGGTAGCCTAGGACAACAAAAAATGTAAGAGTGTACTGTACGACGGAGTGATAGACCGTTTCGTCAGCATGAAAGAGAGGAGGAAGACATTGGTGTTTCTCTACAAGTAGGGTGAGTCAACATGTTTTCTGTTGCATGAATGCGCCTGCATGCACACACACACACACACACACACACATACACACACACACACACACATACACACATAAATCTTTCCCATGGACAGCCACATCATATTTAGCTTACGTTGAGTGGACTAAATTGTTTTTGGTATCTTTTAGTTGTCACTGTATTAGACTAAGCAGAGGTGATTTGATGATGTTGAAATGGTGCTCTAATAGTGGAGGCGGGGTCTCAACTTACTGTTGAGAGTAAGAATAGTAGAATACACAAGGTGCAATTTTGAAGTGTAGTTGTGCATCAGCAGTTTTCCTCTTGTTATCTCAGTCACTGGCAGTCACTCAATTAGCCCATGTCAGTTAAAATATTTTTGATTAGTAAATTAGTCTAGCCAGCTATCTAAACTTGTAGTAATCATGGCCGAATTACCGAACGGGCACGTACAGCATGTGCTCAGGGGCCCTGACCTCCAGGGGGCCGCCATTGATTTGGTTAGTCACGCTCAATCAGCTACAATGCCTTCAGAAAGTATTCACACCACTTTACTTTTTCCACATTTTGTTGTTTTACAGCCTGAACTTAATTAATAATGTCAAAGTGGAATTATGTTTTTCGAAATTTTTACAAATTAATACAAATTTGGAAGCTGATATGTCTTGAGTCAATAAGTATTCAAACCCTTTGTTATGGCAAGCCTAAATAAGTTCAGTTGTAAACATTTGCTTAACAAGTCACATAATAAGCTGCATGGACTCACTCTGTGTGCAATAATAGGGTTTAACATGATTTTTCGAATGACTACTTCATCTCTATATCCAACACATACAATTATCTGTAAGGTCCCTCAGTCGAGCAGTGAATTTTAAACATAGATTCAACCACTAAAAAAACTCTGCTGGGAGGTTTTCCAATGCCTTGCAAGGAAGGGCACCTATTGGTAGATGGCAGTGGTGGAAAAAAGTACTCAATTGTCATACTTGAGTAAAAATAAAGATACCTTAATAGAAAATGACTCAAGTAAAATACTACCTGAGTAAAAGTCTAAAAGTATTTGGTTTTAAATATACTTAAGTATCAAAAGTAAAAGTATAAGCCATTTCAAATGTCTTATATTAAGCAAACCAGAAGGCACTATTTTCTAGATTTTTTTATTGAAGGATAGCCAAGGGCACACTCCAACACTATAATTATAATAAATACATTAATATAAATATAATTTACAAACAAAGCATTTGTGTTTAGTGAGTCCACCAGATCAGAGGCAGTAGGGATGACCAGGGATGTTCTCTTGATAAGTGTGTGAATTGGACCATTTTCCAGTCAAAATGTAACAAGCACTTTTGGGTGTCAGGGAAAATGTATGGAGTAAAAAGTACATTATTTACTTTAGGAAAATAGTAAAGTAACGTACAGATACACCAAAAAACTACTTAAGTAGTACTATAAAGTATTTTTATTTAAGTGCTTTACACCACTGATTGAAATATCCCTTTGAGCATGGTGAAGTTATTAAATACACTTTGTATTTACACCCAGTCACTACCAAGATACAGATAAAGTCGTCCTTCCTAACTCAGTTGCCGGAGAGGAAGGAAACCGCACAGGGATTTCATCATGAGACCAATGGTGACCTTTACAACAGATACAGAATTACAACATTGTAGTTACTCCACAATACTAACCTAATTGATAGAGTGGAAATAAATATTCCAAAACATGCATCCTGTTTGTAACAAGAAAACCTGATTCAGTCTGCTTTCCACCAGACACTGGGAGATTAATTCACCTTTCAGCAGGACAATAACCTAAAACACAAGGCCAAATTGACACTGGAGTTGCTTACCAAGAAGACAGTTCCTGAGTGACCGAGTTACAGTTTTGACTTAAATCTGCTTGAAAATCTAAGGCAAGACCTGAAAATGATTGTCTGGCAATTATCAACAACCAATTTCACAGAGCTTAAAGAATAATGGGAAAATGTGACACAACCCAGGTGTGGAAAGCTCTTAGAGACTTACCCAGAAAGACTCACAGCCAGTGTTGGGTTCGAGACCACCTAAAGTGAGACTGATTCAAGACCATGACCGGAGCAAATCGAGTCAGAGTCAAGACCAAGACCGGAGGGGGGAAAAGGTGTCAGAATAATGAAAAAATGCATGCTGAGGGAAAATAGAGACACTCTACAAATTATTACTAACCCAAACACAGTGGGGAACAATAGGCCTTCTATGCTTTCAGAGAAGGGCTAATGATGTATAAAATAATGGTTATAACAATATAATAATAATAATGATATTATTATTTTTACTTATGTTCTGATTTAATCTCTTCAGTTTTTGTTGGAAAGGAAAGGGTTACCACTGATCTCTGGGGACATATACAGTGGGGAGAACAAGTATTTGATACACTGCCGATTTTGCAGGTTTTCCTACTTACAAAGCATGTAGAGGTCTGTAATTTTTATCATAGGTACACTTCAACTGTGAGAGACAGAATCTAAAACAAAAATCCAGAAAATCACATTGTATAATTTTTAAATAATTATTTTGCATTTTATTGCATGACATAAGTATTTGATCACCTACCAACCAGTAAGAATTCCGGCTCTCACAGACCTGTTAGTTTTTCTTTAAGAAGCCCTCCTGTTCTCCACTCATTACCTGTATTAACTGCACCTGTTTGAACTCGTTACCTGTATAAAAGACACCTGTCCACACACTCAATCAAACAGACTCCAACCTCTCCACAATGGCCAAGACCAGAGAGCTGTGTAAGGACATCAGGGATAAAATTGTAGACCTGCACAAGGCTGGGATGGGCTACAGGACAATAGGCAAGCAGCTTGGTGAGAAGGCAACAACTGTTGGCACAATTATTAGAAAATGGAAGAAGTTCAAGACGACAGTCAATCTCCCTCGGTCTGGGGCACCATGCAAGATCTCACCTCGTGGGGCATCAATGATCATGAGGAAGGTGAGGGATCAGCCCAGAACTACACGGCAGGACCTGGTCAATGACCTGAAGAGAGCTGGGACCACAGTCTCAAAGAAAACCATTAGTAACACACTACGCCGTCATGGATTAAAATCATGCAGCGCACGCAAGTTCCCCCTGCTCAAGCCAGCGCATGTCCAGGCCCGTCTGAAGTTTGCCAATGACCATCTGGATGATCCAGAGGAGGAATGGGAGAAGGTCATGTGGTCTGATGAGACAAAAATAGAGCTTTTTGGTCTAAACTCCACTCGCCGTGTTTGGAGGAAGAAGAAGGATGAGTACAACCTCAAGAACACCATCCCAACCGTGAAGCATGGAGGTGGAAACATCATTCTTTGGGGATGCTTTTCTGCAAAGGGGACAGGACGACTGCACCGTATTGAGGGGAGGATGGATGGGGCCATGTATCGCGAGATCTTGGCCAACAACCTCCTTCCCTCAGTAAGAGCATTGAAGATGGGTCGTGGCTGGGTCTTCCAGCATGACAACGACCCGAAACACACAGCCAGGGCAACTAAGGAGTGGCTCCGTAAGAAGCATCTCAAGGTCCTGGAGTGGCCTAGCCAGTCTCCAGACCTGAACCCAATAGAAAATCTTTGGAGGGAGCTGAAAGTCCGTATTGCCCAGCGACAGCCCCGAAACCTGAAGGATCTGGAGAAGGTCTGTATGGAGGAGTGGGCCAAAATTCCTGCTGCAGTGTGTGCAAACCTGGTCAAGAACTACAGGAAACATATGATCTCTGTAATTGCAAACAAAGGTTTCTGTACCAAATATTAAGTTCTGCTTTTCTGATGTATCAAATACTTATGTCATGCAATAAAATGCAAATTAATTACTTAAAAATCATACAATGTGATTTTCTGGATTTTTGTTTTATATTCCTTCACTCACAGTTGAAGAGTACCTATGATAAAAATTACAGACTTCTACATGCTTTGTAAGTGGGAAAACCTGCAAAATCGGCAGTGTATCAAATACTTCTCCCCACTGTATCTAGTCAGCCATTGGCTAGGCCATCAGAAGCTAGATAAAGGCATCTGCCATTCAACTGTATTAGGGAAAAATGTTGTAGTGACAGTGGAATCAACCAATCACATTTAGACTTAATGGGTGGGACCGTTTTTGGAAACTTCTGCCTTCTGGAAGGCCAACAGGTCACTGCGCAATAGCAAGCAGTAGTGTTCCCACGGTCTAGCTAGCTAGCTTTTGTTGTCGGCTAGTTTGCAGCGGCTGTAGCAGGTGTTATCAAAGAGGATGTTGTTGCTAATTTGTTAGCTTCTCCCTTTAAAATATTCTGCTTAAGTTTCAAATGATCATCATTGCAGCGCGCTTGCTGTTGTTAGTCATCTATTTGAAAATAACTTGTGTGTGAAACATTGTTACTGATCTGAACATATTTTAGCAACATAATATCTTATTAAAATCTGTTCATATACACCTCCAGGAAGAATATGACACTTTTCTAAACATTTTCTGACAAGCGACCACTTAGATATGGTCATTAGCATTTACTGGTAGATATCATAAATTAAAACGTCTTTCCTAACCTACCGGCTACCGATGTCATTCTTCTGTGAGCTGCTCCATGCCAAAACCAGTTGAGAGCTGTACACTCTTGCTGCCTGCAGATGATTTTCCGCTGAAACTAGGCTATATGTGCAGTGCGCATGTGAATATATTTCACGTACTTTGCAATTGTGTAGGCTACTTTGTGCATGATTTATCTATTGTACTACAGAATTGATTGAAGTCTTATACCACCACTACACTACTTTGATACACATTAGTAGGGATTAAGAAGTGAGTTGTCACAATGCATAGTCATGGGACGACAGACGGAGCGTTCATGTAGAGACATTCCTTTTATTATAGAGTTCTCACAACTAATTACTTATACTTGCAAAAACAAACAAAGAAGGAGAGGAAAGCAATGTGACTTACGTGCGGCAACAACTGTATACAAACACGAACAATGATCCACACACAGGTGGATGTGTGGGGCACCTAAATACAATCCCCAATCAGAGACTACCCTATACAGCTGTCTCTGATTGAGGATCATTTACCTCCCCATGTAGGGATGTGTGGGCTTGATTGTGGTCCTCTCACTCGCCCCTCACTTGCCCAAACAAGATGTAAATCTTGTTTGGGCAAACTCAATACTTTTTTGGAGTGATGCCAGGAAACCCTCTACACAACACAGCACAACACTAAACAATACATTAATTGCACTATAACGGTGACAAAAGGTAAAGACAAACTGTTAGGGCCTGCATAAAGCTGTCCCAACAGCAGAGTTTTCTTTTCAGCACCATGGAATGAATCCTTACCACCGCTACACCTGGCTATCAGCGGAGCCTTATATGGCAGCGAAACAGTTAATTCAGCCTCATTTACTGCCTTTAAAAAAAACCATAGCTGATATGGCTGACTTTCTTAAACAAATGTGGTTTCTACTGACAATTGAGATGTACAAGGGAACGATGATCGGATAAGAGGCAATCTGTATTTCCGATTAAGACATTAATGAACGCGCTAAGACGGACATAGTAAAGTACCTATCTATCTATCTATCTATCTATCTATCTATCTATCTATCTATCTATCTATCTATCTATCTATCTATCTATCTATCTATCTATCTATCTATCTATCTATCTATCTATCTATCTATCTATCTATCTATCTATCTATCTATCTATCTATCTATCTATCTATCTATCTATCTATCTATCTATCTATCTATCTATCTATCTATCTATCTATAGTCAATATAACTACATGTACATTGACAGAATTCAGAACATGGGCCATTCTTACAGATAAATAAAGGGGGCATATAAGCAGACAATGAAAGCTCTTACAATATTCGATGATGACATTTCTCTAAAACATGCTATAGGCTACACGTGCACCACCAAGTCAGAACAGTAGGCTAAGTTACTTGACCAAATTATTAGGGTGAGACACTTGGGCTACTAACAGCTTACTACACAACATACACTTAGTATTACTTTCTTAGCTCCAGTATAGATATCTCCCTGGCATATTACATCACTTATGCAGCAGCATTCAAGACATTTTTGGACTCACAGTTGTGCTCTGCTAACTTGGAACAGGAAGGTGGCGAGGCGGTCCTTCTTGTGGGCAGATTTTGTCATGAAACTTTGTCATCAAAGTCTGGCATTCTCTGGATTTATGGTGCTTTCATGACAACTGGGAACTCTGAAAAAAACTAGTTTTCTTTTATTTATTTATTTATTTCACCTTTATTTAACCAGGTAGGCCAGTTGAGAACAAGTTATAATTTACAACTGCGACCTGGCCAAGGTTGAACCATGACGTCAGTGATCTTCAAGCCCAACTTGTAATTCCGAGTTGGATAACCGTTCAAAGAGTCTGAGATTTCCCAGTTCCAAGCTTCCAGTAGTTTTGAACGCTGCAGAAGCTGCAGAAGCACACAGCCAAGACAATGCAGGAGTGGCTTCGGGACAAGTCTCTGAATGTGCTTGAGTGGCCCAGCCAGAGCCCAGAGTTGAACCCGATCTAACATCTCTGGAGAGACCTGAAAATAACTGTGCAGTGACGTTCCCTATCCAACCTGACAGAGCTTGAGAGGATATGCAGGGAAGAATGGGAGAAACTTCCCAAAAACAGCTGTGCCAAGCTTGTACCATCATACCCAAGAAGACTAGAGGCTGTAATTGCTTCAACAAAGTACTGAGTAAAGGGTCTGAATGCTTATGTAAATGTGATTTCATTTCTAAAACCTGTTTTTGCTTTGTCATTATGGGGTATTGTGTGTAGATTGATGGAATACAATGGTTTAATAGATTTTAGAATAAAGCTGTAATGTAACAAAATGTGGAAAAAGTCAAGGGGTCTGAATACTTTCAGAATGCACTGTACGTAAATGAGATATTTCTGTATTTCATTTGCAAAAATATTAAAAAACATATTTTCACTTTGTCATTATGGGGTATTCTGTGTAGATGTTTATGTAATCCATTTTGAATTCAGGGTGTAACACAATAAAATGTAGAATAAATGAAGGGGTATGAATACTTTCTGAAGGGACTGTACCTTATTAACGTGGCATAAGTCATGGCATTTTAACTTTTTGTCCTGAAAAAACATTTATACTAACAGATCCCACTGTATGTATGAAATTATAGTTTTTAATCCCTGTGCCGAGTAAATGTGAGTTGATGTGTTGCGGCTAATTGTATGTTGTTGCGGTTATGTTTTTGCAAATCGACTGAGGCGAATGAAGTTACAGCAAAAAATGTGATAACGTCTGGGGTCCTCTTGTTTTTGCTGTTCTCCGAAATAGTATTTTAGATTTTAAATGTGTATAAAAAAAGCAGTAAATGAGCTTTAACTTTCTTAACATTTCTTGGATGGGAGGGATCCTCCCTAAAATGTACGGCCCTGTCTAGAGCCATAATAATAATGCTTGATTCTACGTTTTAAAAAAAAGAGCTGTCTGCATCTTCTCCGAATCTATGCATCTCTGCATACATCTGGGTAAAAGATTGAAAGGAATGTGAGTCTTATACAGTGCATTTATTTATTGCTTGCTTTGTTACAGTCTACCAACCTTGCCAGCAGGCATGCCAGCTAAAACAGTTAATTGATTGAGAGCCTGAAATAGTTTCTTGGTAGCTAGTTCTGAGGTTGAGTAATTGGGAACCTATCTAGTCTAGCTAAAGCCAACTTCATAAAATTGCTAAGGGGCTAGAGGAATTACAAAGAAGAAACAAACAAATACATTTTTTATAAACAGGACAGATCTGAGGGGCACATGCCCCTGTGCCCCCCCTATGGATGTTCCAGGATAAAACCCTCTCTTTTCTGTGGCTGCTGCTTTCCATTTGAAAAGTAACATCCATTCAATGTTCCTCTTCAGACATTCCAATATGAAAGAACAGTAATCTATATAATCTATCTATATCTACGTAATCTATCATCTATATAATATAATCTATGTTTATTTATATTTATATTTGTTTATGTCTCTTTGTTTCTTAAGAGAATTGATCACTGGTCTAAGAAATTCATTGAAAATGTATGGACATTTAAAATCTGACAAAGTTGAAAAGAAAGAGAAAAACAGGAAAGGAAAAAACATATTAGCCTTGTCTATACTGTATAATAAGGTGGCCTATCAATATTAATGAGATTAAATTAGTTGAGCCATCCCAATGGGGAGGGCTGCTAACAGATGTACTGTCCAATAGCAGCCTGGACATTAGTGTTTGATAGGCATGCTTAGCGTCCCGTAGTCATAACACTCTCAGAGGGACAGACAGACAGTCAGACACACATCCTGTTTGATGGTGGCCACTCCACTCAAGGGTCTCACACAGCCAGCATTGTAGAGGAGGAGCAGTAGCACACACACACACACACACACACACACACACACACACACACACACACACACACACACACACACACACACACACACAAACACACAGTCTGGGAGAGGAGGAGAAGCAACAGGAGCCATCTGACACTCCGGGACGAGAGAAGGCCGTTTGCTAACTGTCCCTCGTCACCATGTCGGACTGCGGAAGCGAGGAACTGCCTATGGGTGAGTGAGTGAGTGAGTGAGTGAGTGAGTGAGTGAGTGAGTGAGTGAGTGAGTGAGTGAGTGAGTGAGTGAGTGAGTGAGTGAGTGAGTGAGTGAGTGAGTGAGTGAGTGAGTGAGTGAGTGAGTGAGTGAGTGAGTGAGTGAGTGACAGACAGACAGACAGACAGACAGACAGACAGACAGACAGACAGACAGACAGACAGACAGACAGACAGACAGACAGACAGACAGACAGACAGGCAGGCAGGCTGTGTTGGACTGAGACCACTGGGACCACTCACCCTGCAAATATTCAGCCAGAGGAGAGCTTCACATGTGGCCATATATGGAGACTTACGTTTTCAGTCGTGATTTCTGTCGTATTGAGACTTACATAACTGTGTGTATGTTTGTTTTAGAGAGGGAGAGAGAGAGAGGGGGAGGGGGTAGACAATGGTTTTCTGCTTGACAGTGCTTCACAACGAGTGGCCTATAGTGATTCCTGTGCATAATGTGTCATTGAATCTACTCTAAGCGGTGTCCTATTCCAGAGGGGAACCTGAGTCATCTAGTTTCCCCGATACGGCATCAGCAACAAACGGTAATGAGCTGCTCCCAAAATGGGGCTGCTCGCTTATGTGTGCCCACATATCTTGTGTGACCGACGGGCATTGAGTGAGAAGAGCTGAAGGTTTCCAGCAGCTTCTGGCAGAGGAGGAGAAACAATCGGATATAAATAGTCCCTTCACTCTCCCACTCCCAGCACACTCAATCCCTAGCTATGCTTTAAACAATTGTGTAGCACTTAGGCCATATTCCCACTATAATAGATGTTCTCTATTGCTCCTCTATTGTGCCTCGAGCAAAGGGGTGAGGGATGACATCACAGATTCCCATGAGACCAACTCCTTGAATGCCTTACTCCTTTAGTTTGCAGCTGTGTAAAGAAAAAAAAGTGTGTACAATATTCATACTTGGGATATTACTTTTCAACAGCAGAAGTTAAGGATGATGTCTTTAAGGGTTTAAGTGATTCCTCACTCAATCCCACAAGTTTATTTTAGGAGTATTGTCATTGAGTTTAGGCCATAGGACACATTGACTTTGAAGTGGAATCTTTGGTGTTGTGTAAGCACTGGTCATGGTCTTCAACTCTTTTATACCTCCAAACCTAGGAAGAAATTACAGATAGATAGATAGATAGACAGACAGACAGACAGACAGACAGACAGACAGACAGACAGACAGACAGACAGACAGACAGACAGACAGACAGACAGACAGACAGACAGACAGACAGACAGACAGACAGACAGACAGACAGACAGACAGACAGACAGACAGATAGATAGATAGATAGATAGATAGATAGATAGATAGATAGATAGATAGATAGATAGATAGATAGATAGATAGATAGATAGATAGATAGATAGATAGATAGATAGATAGATAGATAGATAGATAGATAGATAGATAGATAGATAGATAGATTACTTCTGATGTCCCCCTGCTTTTCACTGAGGTTCCCACTTTATGACCAATGTACAGTCGTGGTCATCACATTTGCAGTGTTGACCCTTCTTTTTCAAGACCTCTGCAATCCGCCCTGGCATGCTGTCAATTAACTTCTGGGCCACATCCTGACTGATGGCAGGCCATTCTGGCATAATCAATGATTGTCAGAAGTTGTGGGTTTTTGTTTGTCCACCCGCCTCTTGCGGATCGACCACAACTTCTCAAGGTCTGGGTAGTTTCCTGGCCATGGACCCAAAATGTCGATGTTTTATTCCCAGAGGCACTTAGTTATCACTTTTGCCTTATGGCAAGGTGCTCCATCATGCTGGAAAAGGCATTGGTCGTCACCAAACTGTTCTTGGATGGTTGGGAGAAGTTGATCTCGGAGGATGTGTTGGTACCATTCTTTATTCACGGCTGTGTTCTTAGGCAAAATTGTGAGTGAGCCAACTCCCTTGGCTGAGAAGCAACCCCACACATGAATGGTCTGAGGATGCTCTACTGTTGGCATGACACAGGACTGATGGTAGCGCTCACCTTGTCTTCTCCGGACAAGGTGTTTTCCGGATGGCCCAAACAATCGGAAAGGGGATTCATCAGAGAAAATGACTCTACCCCCAGTCCTCAGCAGTCCAATCCCTGTACCTTTTGCAGAATATCAGTCTGTCCCTGATGTTTTTCCTGGAGAGAAGTGGCTTCTTGACACCAGGCCATCCTCCAAAAGTCTTCGCCTCACTGTGCGTGCAGATGCACTCACACCTGCCTGCTGCCATTCCTGAGCAAGCTCTGCACTGGTGGTGCCCCGATCCCGCAGCTGAATCAACTTTAGGAGACGGTCCTGGCGTTTTCTGGACTTTCTTGAGCGCCCTGACGCCTTCTTCACAACAATTGAACCTCTCTCCTTAAAGTTCTTGATGATCCGATAAATGGTTGATTTAGATGCAATCTTACTAGCAGCAATATCCTTGCCTGTGAAGTCCTTTTTGTGCAAAGCAATGATGACGGCACGTGTTTCCTTGCAGGTAACCATGGTTGACAGAGGAAGAACAATGATTTCAAGCATTACCCTCCTTTTAAAGCTTCCAGTCTGTTATTCTGACTCAATCAGCATGACAGAGTGATCTCCAACCTTGTCCTCGTCAACACTCTCACCTGTGTTAACGAGACAATCACTGACATGATGGCAGCTGGTCCTTTTGTGGCAGGGCTGAAATGCAGTGGAAATGTTTTTTGGGGATTAAGTTCATTTTCAAGGCAAAGAGGGACTTTGCAATTAATTGCAATTCATCTGATCACTCTTCATGACATTCTGGAGTATATGCAAATTGCCATCATCAACACTGAGGCAGCAAACTTTGTGGAGACCAATACTTGTGTCATTCTCAAAACTTTTGACCACGACAGTACAAACTGACTATATCGTAAAAATGTATGAAAACAAAAATGTGATTTTTTTGTCTTAATTTAAGGTTAGGGTTAGCCATAAGGTTAGCATTGTGGTTAAGGTTAGGGTTAATGTTAGGGATAGGTTTCAAAATAGATTTTAAGAAGATACATTGTAGAACTAGGCTTCTGACTTTTGGAACTTGGCCAGATAGTGACGACCAGAGAGTCTCATGTGCTACAACTTCCTACCACTAGCTGCCAGTATGCACACATATTTACAATGTTTATACTCCTTCAGTAAGAGCAGAGAGGCAGGATATAATGGCGAGATGCTTGAGTCTCCACCCTAAGAATGGAATTTGTTTTTCACATGGCGGAACAGCGGACTGTCAAGCACCCGCCTATTTCTCTCTTTGGATTGGTGGATACATCTCGTTATTTGAATAATTTTTGAATATTCAATGAGGAGTATTGACATCAACCGCCTGTATTCAATGGAGAGTAATATGCTATGCTAGCCTCATGAATATGCATAGACTGTCTTAAAATTCAACAGGGACAACTAAGCACAAGAGGCTCATAATAATGTCTGGAACAGAGCAACGTGGAAACCATGTTTTTCATGTATTTGATACCATCTTACTAATTCCGCTCCAGTCATTAATGCAAGCCCGTCCTCCCCAATTATGGCGCCACCAACCTCCTGTACAACTCAAATATAAAGTGTTTTTTCTCAAAGTTGTATGACCTAAGGATATACAAAACTTATATTAGATCAAATTAGATCACTCATGTATCAAAATAGCAATTCATTTGTATTTTGACAGAATTCAACACTAATTGCCCCCCATACAAAACTCCTCACTTGCGTAATAGTGAATGACCGTCTTAACGTGGACAGATTTTGGCCGGAGTAAACCCTATAGTTTCCGCTCATCATCTCTGGTATGAGAAAAGGCTGGAAGCTGGCTGCAAGTGGAAATGTTTGTAGTTTGTAGGGACAACAATCCATAAGAACGAATACTATTTCAACATTTTATGGATCGAAGGCAGGTACCTATGATGGGAAATGCATCAAAAGATCACAAATACACTACTGAAAATTGTAAGGCTTTCAAGAACTGCAGTATGGACAGATTGTTTTTAGGTGTGCTTTCACAAGGACTTTTATAGACACACATATCTTATTGCCTGTGACACAATTTTTGTGTGTTTTGATAAGAGTAGGCCTATTCACCAAAAGATGACAACCGTTGTAGGCTATAATCATCCACAGTACAACGTATCTACCTTTTAGGCCATGTCCAAGATACATTATACTCTATTTGATGCATTACATTACATTTACTTTCCAAATGATTTGCAGGGCAAGCCCATACCACAGTCATCCTGGGGCAAGAAGCAAAGGATGAGAAGGTGGAAGAGGTGCAAGATAGAGGTGAGGTGTAACAGATTCATTATACCTGTGATGAAACAGTTCTGCATGTGTGACAAATAGCCATCAACTTTAACGCTGAGCTGCAGACATTACAAGAGGACGGGCATAGGTTCCGGGCCACTGACGTCAGCCAGGCATCCCTCTATATGGCTTGGAGATGTGGACAAGTACCCCTAGCAGTATGAAGTTCCCGGGTGGCGCAGGGGGTCTAAGGCACTGCATCTCAGCGCTGGAGGCATCACAACAGACCTTGGTTTGATCTGTATCACAACCGGCTGTGATTGGGAATCCCATAAGGCGGCACACATTTGGCCCAGCGTTGTCCGGGTCAGGGGAGGGTTTGGCCGGCGTAGGCCGTCATTGTAAATAAGAATTTGTTCTTAACTGACTTGTTAAATAAATACAAATTCAGCTTACACACATTTGACTAGTGAGGAATCCCAAATCTGAATTTTGCTTTTAGTTGGGTATTAATGGGAGATCCTCAAATAGACAGACAGACAGACAGACAGACAGACAGACAGACAGACAGACAGACAGACAGACAGACAGACAGACAGACAGACAGACAGACAGACAGACAGACAGACAGACAGACAGACAGACAGACAGACAGACAGACAGACAGACAGACAGACAGACAGACAGACAGACAGACAGATAGATAGATAGATAGATAGATAGATAGATAGATAGATAGATAGATAGATAGATAGATAGATAGATAGATAGATAGATAGATAGGTACTTTATTGATCCCCCGAGGGGGAAATTTCTTTGTCAAGCAGCTACAACAAAACACAGGATAGGTGCAAAATGCCACAACGAAAGTACACAAAAGACAGATACACGGTACATGATACATAGAGCGGCAGTATGAAAAAGTATAGAAATACAAGATATCTGGAGTGCAAAAAAAAAAGCTATAAAAAGACATTGCATAGTATGGGTGGTTGGTGGATGTTGGATGGTTAACTATATTATACAGGTCGATGGCAGAGAAATACTTCAGTAGCTAAAAATGCGTAGAATATGAGCGAGGGTAATAATAGTTTACTTAATAGACAGACTGGCTAAATGAACAGGTAAGTGAACATTTTGCATGGTTAAATTAAATTAGCTGTACAGGTAAGTATACAGTTATATTTACAGATAAGTGAATACTTGCATGGTTACACAAACTGTACAGGTAAAGGACAGGAAGAGATACTTTCATAGCTAGATGTGTGTATGATATAATTTGGGGTAATAATAGTAATTCCCTTAAAATACAGTCCTTAGTGCGCAGGTTTTAATCACAGACAACTGCACGTATTGCACATTCGATATACTAAAAGCAATGAGAAAAGGTGCAACTGACAGGATACTAATATGCATTCCTGAGTGAATGCCTACGTAAGTTAGGTCCAAGAATTACTAGCAATATTGCACGTGATATGATATAACAACTGTACATGAGTATGTATATACAGACCTGCATGAATAAATAGGTCCTGAGTGAATGAGTGCTGACGGACCAGAGTTACTCACGGATGGATGCATAGTTGTTAAACTAGGTCCTCGCACCCCAACAGTTCCAGATCTATGTTGCCGACGGCACGGCACCCCGGTGAGGCATTATATAGTCTAATAGCCGCCGGCAGGAAGGACCTCCTGTAGCGCTCTCTGGCACACCGTGGTGGGAACAGTCTGTGACTGAAAGTGATAACCATAGCGTACAGAGGGTGGGTGACGTTGTCCATGATGGCCAGCAGTTTGGCCAGGATCCGTCTCTCCGCCACCTCCTCTAGAGTGTCAAGGCTAATCCCCAGGACAGAGCTAGCCTTCCTGATCAGCTTATTTACCCGAGAAGCATCACCGGCTTTGATGTTTTCTCCCCAGCACACCACTGCAAAAAGATGGCACTGGCCACCACAGACTGGTAGAAGGTATGCAGTAGTTTACTGCACACGTTGAAGGACCTGAGCCTCCTCAGAAAGTAGAGTCGGCTCTGGCCCTTTTTGTACAGGGCCCCGGTGTTACCAGCCCATTCCAGCCTGTTGTCCATATGGACTCCCAGGAACTTGTATGACCCAACCATTTCCACATCCATCCCCTGTATAGGGACTGCAGTCAGTTGTGCCTTGGTTCTCCTGAAGCCCACCACCATCTCCTTTGTTTTGCTGATGTTGAGCTGAAGGTGGTTCTGCTCACACCACAACACAAAGTCACTGATTGTGCTCCTGTACTTCTCCTCCTGCCCACCCCTGATGCACCCTACAATTGCAGAGTCATCCGAGAACTTCTGTAGGTGGCATGTTTCAGAGTTATATCTGAAGTCCGAGGTGTAGAGGGTGAACAGGAAGGGGGACAGGACCGTTCCCTGGGGGGCCCCTGTGTTGCTAACTGCCCGTTCTGACACACAGCTCTGTAGTCGCACAAATTGTGGCCTACCGGTCAGGTAGTCCGTGACCCAGGAGACTAAGGGTGCTTCCACTTTCATCCTCCTCATCTTCTCACCCAGTAGCAGGGGCTGAATGGTATTGAAGGCACTGGAGAAGTCAAAAAACATAACCCTCACAGTGCAACCTGCGTTGTCCAGGTGAGAGTAGGCCCTCTGCAGAAAGTAGATGATTGCAAACTGCAGGGGGTCCAGTGATGTACACACCAGGAGTCTGAGGTGAGCGAGGACTAACCTTTCCAGGGTCTTCATGATGTGGGATGTTAGCGCTACAGGTCTGAAGTCATTCAGGACAGTGGGGTGTGCCTTCTTGGAATCTGGGACGAGGCATGATGTTTTCCACAGCACAGGGACCCTTTCTAGGCTCAGGCTAAGGTTGAAAAGACGCTGGAGTATTCCACACAGTTGGTCAGCACAGACCATAAGCACCCTTGGGGTGATGCCATCAGGGCCCGCCGCTTTCCACTGATGTAGTCTCTCCAGCTCTCTCTTCACTTGGTTGGTGGTGAAAGCCAGCCCAGGTGGGGGGGTGGGGGGAAGGGGGGTGTTGAGGATCAGTCCAGGGGGAGCAGGGGTGGAGGTGGGGTCACTGATTGTCTCAGCAGGGGTGTTGTGAGCAAAGTGGGGGTGGGACAGCCGTGAGGGTGTGTGGTCTGGGGAGCTGGAAGGGAGGTGGACAGGGCCAGTATCAAACCTGTTAAAAAATTGGTTCAGCTCATTGGCTCTGTCCTGGGTCCCCTCCGTCTGCCCACTGTTTGACTTTTTGAAGAAGTGATATTTCTCATACCCTTCCACACCTCTCTCACCTGGCTCTGCCTCAGCTTGTCCTCCATCTTCTCCTTATACACTCTCTTCCCCTCAGCAATCTGCAACTTCAGCTCCTTCTGGACGCATTTCAATTTGTCCTTGTCCTTGTCCCTCTCCTTGAAGGCCCTCTTCTTCTCATTCATCAGGGCCTTCAGGTCGCTGGTGACCCAGGGTTTATTGTTTGGGAAACAGCGTACCTTGCTGGTCTGTACAGTGTTGTCTACACAAAAATTAATATAGTCCGTTATGCAGTCAGTAAGTCCATCGATGTCCTCCCCATGAGCCTCACAGAGCACATCCCAGTCTGTTGTTTCAAAGCAGTCCTGTAGGGCCTCATTCGCCTCCGGGGACCATCTCCTAATGGTCCTGGTGGTCGCAGGCTGCTGTTGGACCCAAGACCTGTAGAGTGGGGTGAGGTGGACAAGGTTGTGATCTGATCTACCGATGGGAGGGAGTGCAGTGGAGTTGTATGCGTCCTTCACATTAGCATATAACAAGTCCAGAGTTGTATTATTCCTGGTTGGGCACTTCACAAACTGTTTGAACGTGGGCAGCATTGAAGAGAGAGATGCATGGTTAAAATCCCCCGAAATGGCAAAGAATGCACTGGGATGCGCTGTCTGTAACCTCGCGATAACAGAGTGGATGACGTCACACGCTGTGTTTGCATCAGCGGAGGGCGGGATGTAATCAATAACAGCAATGGCCGCCGTAAATTCCCTCTGCAAATAGTAGGGTCTCAGGCTAACGGCTAACAGTTCAATGTCCGGGCTACAAAACTGTTCCTTAAGAGTAATATGTTTCGGATTACACCATCTGTTGTTAACTAATAAAGCCAGCCCACCACCCTTGCTCTTACCGGAAGAGACGCGATCCTTGTCTGCTCTGATGGTCTGGAAACCGTCTATAGTGACGTTCTCTATGGGGATGTTATCATTCAGCCAATTCTCCGTGAAAAGCATTAGGCTCGTTTCTCCATAGACCCTTTGTCCACGGACAAGACCCACGAGCTCGTCCATCTTGTTATGTAGTGACCTCACGTTGCCCATAATAATAGACGGTATAGATAGATAGATAGATAGATAGATAGATAGATAGATAGATAGATAGATAGATAGATAGATAGATAGATAGATAGATAGATAGATAGATAGATAGATAGATAGATAGATAGATAGATAGATAGATAGATAGATAGATAGATAGATAGATAGATAGATAGATAGATAGATAGATAGATAGATAGATAGATAGATAGATAGATAGATAGATACTTTATTGATCCCCCGGGGGGGAAATTTCATTGTCAAGCAAAACACAGGGCAGGTGCAAAACGCCACAACGAAAGTACACAAAAGACAGATACACGGTACATGATACATAGAGCGGCAGTATGAAAAAGTATAGAAATACAAGATATCTGGAGTGCAAAAAAAATAAAAGCTATAAAAACACATAGCATAGTATGGGTGGTTGGCTGAATATGTACACTATACATTGGTGGATGTTGGATGGTTAACTATACTATACAGGTCGATGGCAGAGAAATACTTCAGTAGCTAAAAATGCGTATGATATGAGCGAGGGTAACAATAGTTTACTTAATAGACAGACTGGCTAAATGAACAAGTAAGTGAAAATTTTGCATGGTTATAGCCGGCTTGTACTTGTACTTCCTCCGCTTTGCCTTACATTTCAATCCCGCCCTACGTCCACGGCGTCGCCTTTTCAACTCGTCTGGAATATCAAACTTTTCCCTGGGGAGCAGCAGCGCTGCGTGGGCTAAATCCAGGAGCTGGGCTCTGTTGTAAATAATAATAGTTGACGACTCCAGTCGACGTTCAGCTGCGATAATATCCATAATCCTGAACTATTATAGTTCAACTGTAGCAAAATAAAAAATAAAACTAAAGAAAAGAGACGAAAAAAAACCGAACTAAAACAACTAAAACAACAATTTATGCACGAACATCGGGAGCTGCTTAACAGGCGACCAGCAGGGCGACGCCATATCATTCTGACAGTAATAATTGATCAAGGTATGACATCAAGGTATATCTATACAGCACATTGGGATGTCCTCCACTGTGGATGCTAAGGTGCATTGAGTGTTTATTTTGCCTGTATTGATTTCAAGTACGGAGTCTTTGTGTCGTTGATTTCAATTCTAGTGGAGATTTACTTAAATTGCTTGCCAAGTGATGGATTCTAAGCCTGTATCGGATGCAGAATAAATACTTCTTAGTTATACAGTAACAGTATGCATTTTCAGACATAGAAGTGTATGTGCACGCATGCCCTGTAACGTGGGGGAATGCACCATGAATAACCTTTCCTGTAGCCAGTACTATGCCACCTTTTTTTATATGCGAGATGAGGACTTCAGGACTAAACGTCACAGTTTCTTTCTATCAGGGAGTGGAGCATGGGAATAACCAGTTAGATATTGAAACAAAAATATAGGCTTTATTCACAATTCACAAAGTCAATAGGAGATTGTTCTCAGACAGACACTTGCATGGCTTGTTGTCATAGACAAGTATTCAATCTCAAAGTATCAGGTAGATTCAATAAATAGGATGTTCAATCAGAATTCAACATACCTAGGGAGGCACGCCATGGGAAAGGGGAACCAGTGGCTGCGGGCACATATGCCACAAACATACTCACAATCCATTCTCATCACCAATTTGGTCTAGGCCACAGCCGTCCGCCCAAGGCGCGTCAGCCTGTATACAGTAAGGGGAACCCCTGAATGAGCGCAAACAGCACAGCTTGTAACTTCTTCAGTTTCACCCTGTTACTCCCTCGTGCACTGCATGTGTGTGTGTGTGTTCTGCTATCTCTGTGTATTCCTATCTGAACAGGAAGTGGGGGAGGGGACGAACATGAATTCAGAGCGGCCAAGTCAGATGTGATTAATGTTGTAGTCGCTCCACAGAACACAAAGCATTGCATGCGTCAGAAAATACAAACGGTATGGACCCATTGGATTCCATTCTACACAGTGATGAATTATAGTGTCCACTGGACTGCAGGAAATCTGCACACACTGTAGTGAGTTTTAAGTCAAGGTGAAAATTAAATGCATGTCACATGATAGTTGTTGTGAGGTTGAAGTCAGAGATCGTGCTCATCATAATCCAACCACCACACTCTTAGAAAGAAAGGTGCTAGAACCTAAAAGTGTTCTTTGGCAGCCCCCATCTAGAACCTAAAAGGGTTCTTTGGCTGTCCCTGTAGGAGAACCCTTTGAATAACAATTTTTGGTTCCAGGTAGAATCCTTTTGGTTCCAGGTAGAAGAATCCTTTTGAGTTCCATGTAGAACCCTTTACGTAGAGGGTTCTTCATGGAACCCAAAAGAGCTCTACCTGGAACCAAAAAGTGTTCTACCTGGAACCAAAAAGGGTTCTCCTATGGGGACTGCCAAAGAACCCTTTTGGAACCCTTGTTTCATGACTGAAGTAATTACCAGCTCATTTCCTCGCCGTCAAATTCTGTGAAATGAACACAACCACTACCAAAACATGATTTTACATCCTAGCGATTCAATCTTTAGAGTTCTTCAGAAAATACCCAGGACTATGTGGTGCTGTACCCTATTATTTTTCTCAATTAATCTTGTGCTCCACTACTCCAAAATATATGTGGTCGTTGCTATCCAAACTGTAGTTTCTAAACTGTCCATTGACCCTCAGTTGTATGCACACTGGAGCTATGCATTGTAGGTAACCAGCCTCACTGCTGAACGCCTGGCTTAGTGTATGGTCTCTAATCCACACCTCAATGACATCATCATCCAGCTCAGTCGGCTTAAATGGGGAGAGTGAGGTCAGCCAGTGATGGGTAATGTGTGCGTGTGTGTGTATGCACTCGCACATGTGTGTGTGTGTGTGTGCGAGTTCATTTGTGCGCATGTTGAGCACAGGGGCGGGGAGAACTCTGATGTTTTTGGCTGACTAGACGTACTCCACTGATCCACAGAAGCCCAGCCCAGAGGGTATTGTGGAAGTAGGACTTAGCTATGAAGGTCAGGACAATGAGATGTGGTGAACAGCAGACACACATTGAAGTTACCCAGTTAAAATAATTGTGCATTGTATCTATGATGTTGGGACACAAAGAGAGATACAGCAGTTGCTATAATTGCCCCTAAAAGATTAATACAGTTTATTCAGTTTAATTGAATTGAATATGACTTCTCAGTACTGTGATTACAGCCAAATCACAACAGCATTTACTGCTTTGATCTTTTCGCTATTTAACACTTGTGATTTGGAGAGATCATCCCCCCCATTAGCACATACACAGTCAGAGCCAGACGCATGTCAGTGTTGGCGTGCTGTCTTTGACTACATACCAAATGGCACCCTATTCCCTATATAGTGCACTACTGGTAAAAAAAAAAGTACACTACTAAGACTGTTTACACAGGCAGCCCAATTCACTAGTTGGTCTTTTCACCAATCAGATCAGCTCTGAAAAAGATGTGATGTGAAAAGATCTGATGTGATTGGTCAAATGACAAATTAGTGTGGGGAAAGAAAAGGTTAGAATTGGGCTGCCTATCTTTTGGGACGCACACTATGTTTTTGGCTGTGTCAGGCTGGGCTAATGAGGCTTTGTTGGTTGCTGTGGTGGGTCCGTGCCAGCCTGACTCACACTAGAACAATCTCATCTTCAAAGCTAGAAGATGCTTCAGAGAGCCAGATCAAGTATTAATGTTTTCTTCAAAGACCTAAGTCAATTTCAATTTGTAAATTTTTTTAAACATTTTCTTTAAAGATTCAGCTTCAAAGTTGACTTTCAGAATAGCCTAATAACTGTGTTTTGCATCCAGATCTTGCTTTGATTGGTGATTCACTGAATCTTACTTTAAGTAGCTCCGTCTACAGTATATAGTATGACGCCTACTGCATACATTAAAGGGGCAATCTGCAGTTCGAACAATAATAACTCTGGACCCTACCACTGTTTTGCTAAATAGCAGAGGGATGGGGATCGAGGACCACATTCAAATTCATGGTGCTGTACAGTATTTGTTTACAATTACATTGTTTACAAAACAAAGGAGTAAAACAAGCTTAGATTTTGTGTTCTGATGGGGTACGACAGTTGAAATAAGCTCATTAGGCATTTATAATTTATATTCTTCAAGTATCAATATGTATATATCATTCATTTATATGTCCAAAAATGGATGTAGCAGCTGCCCCTTTAAGTGTTACATGATGGTAGCAGGTAATAGGCCTACCTAGCCACAGACTCTTCAGGATTACCGTCTATTTCCATCCCAGGTTCCTCCTTCTCCATCTCCCTGTGACTGCATCTCAGAGTGGGGACACTCCTCGGCTGCATCTCAATAGTCTTAATAGCAATTTCCTGTCCTCGTCTCCTCATCCCTTTTCCTTCATCTCCATTTATTAAAAAAATACAAAGCAGATGAAAGCTACAGTATATGGTGGATCCCTACAATTAACTTTTTGGATTGCTACGGGGAATTGGCCTCCGCCTGTCCAATTTCGATCCCATCATTGGAGATGAAAGAAAGGAGATGAGGAAAATAAGCTATTGGGATGCAGCCGAGGAGAGAGAAAGAGAGAGAGAGAGAGAGAGAGAGAGAGAGAGAGAGAGAGAGAGAGAGAGAGAGAGAGAGAGAGAGAGAGAGAGAGAGAGAGAGAGAGAGAAAGAGAGAGAGAGAGAGAGCACGAACCAGCAGGAGATGGGACGCTCTGTTTGAAGCCTCCGCGACGAGAACAATGGCTCCCCCAAAACAGATTTACTTAACCTTGAATTAGAGAGAACTATGTTTTTCTACGTAGTCCAACTGTTGGCAGCAGTAGCCATTTTGTTGGTGTTGTTAATAACCACCCGAATCAGGGACAGACACCATGATAGTAAGTGAGATAGTAGTAAGATAGTAAATGATAGTCAATTTAAATATGCACATAATGCATATAGACTGTGACAAAAGACTAAGCCAGAACAAGGGCTGTGACCCAGATTCATAAAATCATAAGAACCTTAGCTTCTATGATCTGGCACACGGTACAGTGACAATGCTACTGTGCTGAAGCTGTGAAATCAGAATAGAACTTAGAGAATGAAATGTTCTTATTGATTTCCTCTGTTCCCAGTCCCTCTGTTTGTGACATGAGGCACTGTGGTGTGTAATGATTCTAGCTGGTCATGTAGTGTGACGGTTGTGATACTGGCTGGTCATATTGTGATATTGGCTGATCATGTTATGGTACTGGCTGGTCATATTATGATATATTTGTATATATTTTTTTACTTAACCTTTATTTAACTAGGCAAGTCAGTAAAGAACAAATTCTTATTTAAAGTGACGGCCTACCCCGGTCAAACTTGGACGACGTTGGGCCAATTGTGCGCCACCCTATGGGACTCCCACTCACAGCCAGATGTGACACAGCCTGGATTCAAAGCAGGGACTGTAGTGACGCCTCTTGCACTGAGATGCAGTGCCTTAGACCACTGCGCTACTCGGGAGCCCTTTGATATTGGCTGGTCATGTTATGATACTGACTGATCATATTATGATACTGGCTAGTCATGTTATGATACTGGCTGGTCATGTTATGATACTGGCTGGTATGTTATGATACTGGCTGGTATGTTATGGTACTGGCTGGTCATGCTATGATACTGGCTGGTCATGTTAGGATACTGGCTGGCATGTTATGATACTGGCTGGTCATGTGATACTGGCTGGTATGTTATGATACTGGCTGGTGTGTTATGATACTCACCGGTCATGTTATGATACTGGCTTGTCATGTTAGGATACTGGCTGGCATGTTATGATACTGGCTGGTCATGTTATGACACTGGCTGGTCATGTTATGGTACTGGCTGGTCATGTAATGATACTGGCTGGCATGTTATGATACTGGTTGGTCATGTTATGATACTGGCTGGTCATGTTATGGTACTGCCTGGTCATGTTATGATACTGGCTGGTCATGATATGATACTGGCTGGTCATGTTATGATACTGGCTGGTCATGTTGTGATACTGGCTGGTCATGTTATGATACTTGCTGGTCATGTTATGATACTGGCTGGTATGTTATGATACTGGCTGTTATGTTATGATACTCACCGGTCATGTTATGATACTGGCAGGTCATGTTATGGTACTGGCTGGTCATGTTATGATACTGGCTGGTCATGTTATGATAATGGTTGGTCATGGTATGATACTGGCTGGTATGTTATGATACTGGCTGGTATGTTATGGTACTGGCTGGTCATGTTATGATACTGGCTGGTCATGTTATGATACTGGCTGGCATGTTATGATACTGGCTGGTCATGTTATGATACTGGCTGGCATGTTATGATACTGGCTGGTCATGTTATGATACTGGCTGACATGTTATGATACTGGCAGGTATGTTATGATACTGGCTGGTGTGTTATGATACTCACTGGTAATTTTATGATACTGGCTGGTCATGTTATGGTACTGGCTGGTCATGTTATGATACTGGCTGGTCATGTTATGATATTGGCTGTTATGTTATGATACTCACCGGTCATTTTATGATACTGGCTGCTTATGTTATGATACTGGCTGGCATGTTATGATACTGGCTGGTAATGTTGTGATACTGGCTGATCATTTTATGATACTGGCTGGTATGTTATGATACTGGCTGGTATGTTATGATACTGGCTGGTGTGTTATGATACTCACCGGTCATGTTATGATACTTGCTGGTCATGTTAGGATACTGGCTGGCATGTTATGATACTGGCTGGTCATGTTATGGTACTGGCTGGTCATGTTATGGTACTGGCTGGTCATGTTATGATACTGGCTGGTCATGTTGTGATACTGGCTGGTCATGTTGTGATATTGGGTAGTCATGTGATATTGGCAGGTCATGCTATGATACTGGCTGGTCATATAGTTTGACAGGAATTATACTGGATGGTCATATTGTGATATTACACTGTAAAAACAATATGTTGATTTGATTCAACGTACAATTGTAAGGCAACCAGATGCAATAGGATTGTGAGTTTGCTTAACAAATTGTTTCTTGAGCAAACTCACAATCCTATTGCAGCTAGTTGCCTTACAATTTTACGTTGAATCAACATATTTTTCTTTCTTTTTTTTTACAATGTAGCTGGTCATGTTATGATTCTGGCTGGCCATGTTGTGTGACAGTTCCACCAGTCACATGTTACTCCTATTAAGATGAGGAAGGCAGCTTTAGTCTTTAAATCCATCAGCCTTACACAATATTAATCTCATATCTCAGAATCTTTATATATCTGATGGGGAGATTCTATATATGTAATAAATATTTTCAGATTACAACACAGTTACAACCAACATATTCATTTTGTTGCAGTAGGTAGTTTCAATTTAGCTTGTGATATTCCGCCGTGACAATTATTCTGAGTGATGATTTTTGTATTTATTTTGTTGCAGACGCTAGTTATAAATGTTTTAGTCATAATAGTGAAGTACATTGTAAGTGTTGGGTTAATTCTATGTTGTTTTTTATTATTCCTTTATGTGGTTCATTCTTCTATCCATCATTGGTATAAGTAGAGTATTCAGTGTCTTGTAATAGTGTCCTGTGATAATACCTGGCCTATTTTGTGCAGTATGCAGTATGCATATTGTGGCACAGAATGAAGGTTATTTTCTCCAGCACACACACACACACACACACACACACACACACACACACACACACACACACACACACACACACACACACACACACACACACACACACACACACACACACACACACACACACACACACACACACACACACACACACACTCTCCACTACTGCTATTTCCACTTCTCCCATCCACAGATCAGAACATTATGAAGAAAAGAGGTGTGTCACCCATGAGCCAGCACGGACAGTGTGCTGGTGTGCTGCCCAGACCACTGATTACCACTTCATAAACCTTGGTCCTCTCTTATCAATCATGAATAAGCACTTGGGGAAAACCCATCAGACTGACTAAGATCCTTTTTATTGAACCTTTATTTAACCAGGCATTCAGTTTGACTAAGGTGAGAGGGGTGTACTGGTGTGACACACCCCAATAACACCCTAACACTTGGGGACAAAGATAAAGACAGACCATTTTGGCTGCAATCAACCGTCTCATTCGGAACACATATTGAGTGCCCTCAGATCTCTCCAAAACAGACAAATTGGGGTTTACCCCAATGTTTGACTAAGGCCTATTTGTGTGTCGCATTGGAGTCATCAGCCCCCAGGCAGATGGTTGGTAGATCTTAGAGATAGGGATTAATCCTCTAGGAGAGACGTAACTCTTTTGATTGTGGCTTTAATCCTGGCCCACTGGCAGATTGGCAGGCCTTCCATAATACTGCCCCAAAGCTGCTGTGCGGTTTAAGATGTGGTTCTGTTTCCAGCGGGGCAATGGAATCTGTAGACAGCAGTGGTATCATAGAAATAGAATGATTAGAACAGACATTCCCATTCAATTAGTAGAACATTGAATGTTCTAGTAATTATATTTCAATGACTGGGATATCTTCCATAAAGCAGCATGGATGGATGGATGGATGGATGGATGGATGGATGGATGGATGGATGGATGGATGGATGGAAGCACCCTTCAGGTTAGGTTCCCTCTGAAGGGTTCCTCCAGTCACTGCTGGTGGGTTGTTGTGTGTAATGTGCTGTCTACCAGTACCTACCCCCTGAGGCCTGAGTATGTGTCTGGCTGTGAGTGTGTGCTGGACCGCAGCCAGGGGCTGTGGAGAACAATGAGATTAGTGGGAGGGGGACGGGGGTGAGATTAGTGGGAGGGGGACGGGGGTGAGGGGGATGGGAGTAGAGCCCTCCTCCAGCTGCCACCCGCAGGAGACCAATGCCTCACACCCCTCATCGCTCCAATCTGAGTGTATTCTAATTTAGCCACAGTGAGGCTTTTCTCAGATAATAATATTGTGTTTTTCAACTGAGGGCATCTAAAGGAAATTAATACCATTGTGTTTTATTCATAACTAGCCCTTACATTAATAAATCATAACATTGGTTTTATAATTTTTGTTTGTGGTGTGCAAATTTGTTTTACATACCACTATGCCAGGAGAAAAACAGATCAATAGGAATTTTAACAGAAAGATAAAGGTATTTTTAAAAGGCGTCCCCATCATTCATATATTTAGTATGATGCAGAAGAGAATACACGGTGAAAAGCAGAAATGCAGCATTGTGAGACAGACAGAGATATTCCAGTAATGTTTTCACCGTCTCTGATATAGAAGCGTTACAAAGGAAAACCTTGTCTGATCCTGTAGGTCGCCAGAAAATAGTCTTAGCGGGCCTTCATGCTGTTGTGTAATGGGCTAGCTAGGTGAGTACAATCCCCTGAGGGAGAATAGAGGAGAACGCTCCACCACCAGTACCCACCTGGGATTACCCTACCTTAGCTGTTCTTTAAGAATCAGTAGGAAAGCCCCTAACACATCACCGCCATGCTCTGAGACAAAGCAGTCTAGGTTGAATCAGATCTGAGATCTGCCTTAACACATCACCGCCATGCTCTGAGACAAAGCAGTCTAGGTTGAATCAGATCTGAGATCTGCCTTAACAAATCACTGCCGTGCTCTGAGACAAAGCAATCCAGGTTGAAACAGATCTGAGATCTGTCCCTTCTTGCAACAATCATTAGAGCATTCTTTGTTGTGTTTTAGGCCTTGTTTCCTTTCATGTGGTAGAACAGTGCAAGGAGGGTTTGAAAATAAGTAAATATAGACCACCGAGTCATCTTCATGCATATTATTATTTATTTGTCTTTCATTCCCGCGCCAGGCACATGAATACTTGAAAGAGGTTTTCCACCATGACAGTTCCAGTCAGAAGACCCACAGTCAAAATGAAGAGGCACTTTCTCTCTTTCTCTCTCTCCCTCACTCTGTTCCTTCTCTCCCCCTCTTTGTCTTCTTTGACGATTACACTGTCTGCTTTAAGACAGATAAGGCTAAGAATAATAATGTTTAGCTTCAACACTGATTGTGTTCAACCGCCTTCTTGTTTAGCTTCTTGGGATGGTAGAGCGGGAAGATGTGACGTCACAAATGTTTTGGTAAATGTTTTTTTACGTTTATTTGTCAAGGACCATGTACAACATGCCATTGCACACAATTGAGCTAAATAGCTCATTTTCATCTGTAGTCCCTGGACAGAGAACCATCAACATTAATACATCACTATTTAAAAATAATACAAAATATAAATAAATATATATATATACATATATATATATACACGTATAAAGTATATAAAATAATCAAAATGTACAACAATAGACAATATAATGGTCCTACAGTATCTGATAAGAGTTGGAATGTCTTAATGTTCACATGACTGGTTTGCCTTTAGCCACCTTTTCAGGTTTGCCTTGAAGCTAGCAAAGGTACTGAACTCTCTCACACTGGTTGGCAGGTTGTTCCATAATCAAGACGATCTGACTGAAAAAGATGTCTGGCCAAATTTAGTGGACCTAAACTGAGTTGAGCAGTCCCCCCTGGTTGAAGCTCTTGTTGTCCTGGTATTGTCCTTGCAATATGTAGCAAACTGTTTAAGAGGTGGTGGGGCAAGGTCATGAGTGATTTTAAACAGCAGAGAAGTGTCGGCAAGGCATGAGAAGCTATCAAAGCTCAGTAGGTTTAATTTCTTAATGATATTGCACTGGTGATAGGTGTTTTGGAGTGGTTTCATTGCTGTGATACTAGCATGTGACCAGGCTGTAACACAGTACAAGAGATGGGACCGAATCATTGAGTCCATGCACAGTTTAGCAGCATCTGTTGACATTTGGTTTCTGATACATTTTCAATTTACAGGTTGCATTCTGCTGTTCCGTATACTTTTTTAAATTTGTTTTTTGAAGGAAAGGTTAGTCAATAATTACTCCTAAGTATTTAAAATGTGACACCACCTCAATCCTCTGTCCCTTTACAGTTCTCTCAGGCTGATGGGTCTCACTGTTCCTGATGGAGAAATACATGCAGACCACAGGAGGTTGGTGGCACCTTAATTGGGGAGGACGGGCTCGTTGTAATGGCTGGAATAAGTGGAATGGTATAAGTGGAATAGTATCAAATACATCAAACACATGGTTCCCATGCCATTCCATTTGATGCCATTCCATTTGATGCCATTCAATTTGCTCAGTTCCAGCCATTATTATGAGCCGTCCTCCCCTCAGCAGCCTCCACTGATGTAGACAGTTTCTGTTATGTTCAATGTTAGACATGAGTGGTCCAACCAGTCATCTATTTTGTCCATTGCTGCTGTAAGTTTACAAGCAGCCTGTTGCTTTGTCTTGGCATGGACATAGAAGACTGTGTCGCCTGCATATGTACATCTGCATTTTGATCTCGGGACAAACCGAGGGCGACTAATTTATGTATACATGAATACTTGAAAGAGGTTTTCCACCATGACAGCTCCAGTCAGAAGACCCACAGTCAAAATGAAGACTCCCTCCCTCCCTCCCTCCCTCCCTCCCTCCCTCCCTCCCTCCCTCCCTCCCTCCCTCCCTTCGTCTTCGTTGATGATTACACTGTTGGCTTTAAGACAGATAAGGCTAAGAATAATAATGTTTAACTTCAAAACTGATTGTGTTCAACCGCCTTCTTGTTTAGCTTCTTGGGATGACAGAGCGGTAAGATGTGATGTCACATTGTTTGGTCCAAATCCCTCTCTGCCCCAATCTGACTCCAGGGCCAAATGTTGCAGAGAGAAATGTCCCGAATAGAGTTTGACATGATATCTTTTTCTGCTTGTCAGAGAGGCATGTTTTTGTTCTACGTCATATATTTCCATATGAAAACCCGTTGAAGTGCCAAATCAATGTTCATTTGCTGCGTACACAGATGCTAAGGCAGGTGCAGGGAATTGCTTTTTTGTCTCCAGCAATGTAGTAAATATCTAACAGTACTAATATAATACACAAATAATCCCAATATAAAAAAAGAACAAACAAGAGATGAAGAAATATCGAAATGAGCAAAATCAGAGTCCAGGTATAAATACGTGGTTTGCATAGACAAGACGGACAATATATACGTAGGAAAAAGGTATGTACAGCTGTCGTTATATAGGATGATGGCTCACTGTTCTGCAATAGAAACCCCTCGCTAGTCTCAGCATCCCTCTAATCTCTTCTCTGTGTTCCCTCTGTCTCTGTCATTTGTCTGTTGAATGGATGGATTCCTCTCTCATCTTGGATTCCTCTCTTCTCTTTGAGACTGAGAAAGAGCTTTATTCTATACACTGTATATTTATTAATATCCGTTTGTTTTCTCTCATATCAGTGGCTCTCTGGGATTATTATTGTCACAAAACTATTTTTGCCAATAGTCCAGAAGAGCTGAACAATAGTATAGTGACTATATCTATATATAATCCCATTCTTTTGCAGTATTTTTTTCTTCCTTGTTTCCTTGTGACCCTTCTATTCCCCTTACTGGTGATCAGAGCCTGTCTGCCTCTGTTTTCTGTCCTCTCTCTCCTCACTCGCTCTCTCTCTCTTTATCTCTCTCTTGCTCTCTGTCCTCTCTAGGCAAGGGGGATGATCTGTCTTTTGAAAGAGGCCCAACCCCCTCTGCACTCGTCCACGGTCAGTGAAAGGCCAGGGAAGGCTGTCCAAGGCATTATCCAAACACTCACACGCACTCTCTCTCTCTCTCTCTCTCTCTCTCTCTCTCTCTCTCTCTCTCTCTCTCTCCTCCCTCTCTCTCTCTCTCTCTCTATCTCCTCCCTCTCTCTATCTCTCTCTCTCTCTCTCTTTCTCTCTCTCGCTCTCTCTCTCTTTCTCACTCACTCACTCACTCACCCTCTCTCACACACACACACACACACAGTCACTGCTGCCAGCCCTCCACTTACAGCTCCAGCCTTTCAAAGCTGTTTTTCTTCTGGAGATCAGCGCACGGTTTAACACCACACAGCGGCCACCGAAGAGACTGAGGGAAGGAGAGAAGAGTGAGTAGAGGAAAGAGGGAGCAAAAAAACTACTCCATGAGGTAACCCCCCTCTTTTTTTGAGTTTACTCCTCGGGACCATTCAAAGAAGAGAAGAGAGTCTGAGTTCAATGCTATTATCGGAGTGAATGGGTTGCCATGGTAACTGACACTGGCAGCCTGACCCGAGAAAACTGGATGTCGAATGGAGGAAGATCCTCGGTGGTGGCAAGCAAGCGAAAGTAACAGCGATCCGAGGGAGGAGAGAGGGAACAAGAGAGGAGAGAGCGGAGGAGTGCGGTGGAAGTCCAGAATGGAGGACGGGTTTTCCAGCTACAGCAGCCTCTATGACACATCTTCGCTGCTGCAGTTCTGTAACGGTAAACTCTGTCCTCATCCCTGGTTATCATTATGTCTGTGTGCGTTGACATGACGTCACCACTGCCTGGTTAAAGTTAACACCAAAGAAGTAGTCCATGCGGGCAGGGCTGTTGCCTGTAGGCATGGGGCTATTTTGGAGCGCAAGCTGGACTTGTAAGTGAAAGTTTATCCTTTGTGTTGAGAAGATGCAGTCTTATGTGGCAGACATAGATGGGATCGTAGGCTATAAAGCTGCGTGACCCTAATTCAGACATTGCAGGGAACAGTGATAAGGGATTTCAACAGTTATCTGGTCATGCCACTGGTTTTAGTTGGTTCTGTGGCTAATGTGTTCTTATGAAGCATTGTGCCCAATAATAATATGCCATTTAGTAGATGCTTTAATCCAATTTAGCAACTTACAGTCATGCATGCATTGTACAGCACATATGGGTGGCCCCAGCAGGAATCAAACCTACAACCCTTGGTGTTGAAAGCACCATGATCTACTGACTGAGCCACACAGTATCTACTGGACAGTTCAAGTGTGATTTAACTTTTTACAGCAGTGGGATAAATCAGGATCCCACAGAGTGTTTCTTGGTAGTCTTAGATCTACTTTGAAACACGAAGTATACACCTCACTTACATGGTTATAGGCTTACCATGTCAGATATAGACTTGAAATGTATTCAATTTTGAGTTTGCATCGCAATATTACATTTTATATACATCACAGAAGACTGAAATATAACAAAACCATTTGAAAAAATATTATAATAATACTGTTTATGAATTATTCAGTTATTAAAAATATGAATAACATTCCACCCATGACGCCACTAGAGGGCAATTTGGTAATTTTACTGCAGGAAAGGGTTTTAAAAGCTGGAGAGTGGAAGTGGAGTTGGGGTTGCAGGTTATTGGTGGAGTGAGTGAAGGTGCAGTGTGACATATCACTTTGTCACAACCAATCTATTATCAACCTAGCCTGATGTCTGCTCGGATACAGGAAACACTGTCTGACACTTATTTATAGCTCTGCTGAGCCAAAGGAAGTAGGGTGAGACACTGGTCTTGGGACAGTTTGGCGTTTTCCCCACTAATGATTAAGGTTAGGATTTGGATAAGGGAAGATAATCCTAGATCTGTAACCTGGAGCAAAGAGAATACTCAAACATTGTCTAATGATGTGGTTGATTAGTTAGTTGGCAGTATAAAACTTAAATACCATGTTTGGAAAATGAGAAAATCAATGACATTTACAGAGTCATGTCCTGAACATGAACTAATACTGAAGTGTGCTGTGTGGTGTGCAGGACATGTTGATAATGTCAACGATGTTAAGGATATTCACTCAGGCATGTTGGGTTACCTGATAATCAAAAGAAATCAAATCCAAATCAAATTGTATTTGTCACGTGAGCCGAATACAACAGGTGTAGACCTTAGTGAAATGCTTACTTACAAGACCTAACCAACAGTGCAGTTTTTAAGTAAAAAAATAAATATTAGGTAAACAATTACAGTAAAATTACAGTAGAAAATAACAGTAGTGAGGCTATATACAGGTGGTACAGGTATAGAGTCCTGGTAGCCATTTGACCACCTGGGGGCGGCCCGTCAGGAAGTCCAGGATCCAGTTGCAGAGGGAGGTGTTTAGTCCCAGGATCCTTAGCTTAGTGATGACCTTTGAGGGCACTATGGTGTTGAACGCTGAGCTGTAGTCAATGAATAGCATTCTCACGTAGGTGTTCCTTTTGTCCAGGTGGGAAAGGGCAGTGTGGAGTGCATTAGAGATTGCATCATCTGTGGATCTGTTTGAGCGGTATGCAAATTGGAGTGGTTCTAGGGTTTCTGGGATAATGGTGTTAATGTGAGCCATGACCAGCCTTTCAAAGCACTTCATGGCTACAGACGTGAGTGTAGTCATTTAGGCAGGTGACCTTAGTGTTCTTGGGCACAGGGACTATGGTGGTCTGCTTGAAACATGTTGGTATTACAGACTCAATCAGGGACATGTTGAAAATGTCAGTGAGTCCAGGTATAAATGTCAGTGAAGACACTTGCCAGTTGGTCAGCGCATGCTCAGAGTACATGTCCTGGTAATCTGCGGCCATGTGAATGTTGACCTGTTTAAAGGACTTACTCACATCGGCTACGGAGAGCATGATCACACAGTCGTACGGAACAGCTGATGCTCTCATGCATGCCTCAGTGTTGCTTGCCTCGAAGTGAACATAGAAGTGATTTAGCTTGTCTGGTAGGCTTGTGTAAATGGGCAGCTTGAGGCTGTGCTTCCCTATGTAGTCTGTAATAGTTTGTAGGCCCTGCCACATCCGACGAACAATGTAGTACAATTCAATCTTAGTCCTGTATTGGCGCTTTGCCTGTTTGATTGTTTATCGGAGGGCATAGCGGGATTTCTTATAAGCGTCCGGGTTAGAGTCCCGCTCCTTGAAGGCGCAGCCCTACCATTTAGCTCAGTGCGGATGTTGCCTATAATCCATGGTTTCTGGTTGGGGTATGTACGTACAGTCACTGTGGGGACGACGTCATCGATGCACTTGTTGATGAAGCCAGTGACTGATGTGGTGTACTCCTCAATGCCATCGGAAGAATCCCGGAACATATTCCAGTCTGTGCTAGCAAAACAGTCCTATAGCTTAGCATCTGCGTCATCTGACCACTTATTTATTGACCGAGTCACTGGTGCTTCCTGCTTTAGTTTTTGCTTGTAAGCAGGAATCAGGAGGATGGAATTATGGTCATATTTTCCAAATGGTGGAAGAGGGAGAGCTTTGTACGCATCTCTGTCTGTGGAGTAAAATATTTTTTTCCTCTGGTTGCACATTTAATATGCTGGTATAAATATGCTGGTATAAATGTAAAACGGCTGCCTTTACACCGGCGTCAGGTGTAGGCTGGATGTCAGGTTAGATAAAAATAAATAAAGCTTAATTCTCAAGGGATGAGTTGACCTTTTAGAGTGTCACAAAAGATACTGTAATTTAAAGAAAGAAGAAAGGTTACTACAACATGTCATACCACTAAATTGCTGTCAACCTCAAGAGTGTATTGGGTCAAATTAATGCAAAAATATTGACTATGGTCTCTGGGTTTTGAACGTTCTCAAGTCCGCCAATTGGCACCTACAGGCATGCCTGACATGGTTGGCATTTTCACTGTTTGTTATTACTTCAGAAAACTCCTACTCGCTCTTACAAGCCAGAAGATGAAACCTGCCAAGATGTTGTGAATCTCTTGCCAGGGATTTTCCAACATTCTCTCACTATAATGAATAAGACTGTCATACTGACTGAGGGGCTTGGGTTCATATCAAGCGAGAGGACCTCATTGTTCCTACACACAACTGGGTGTGTAGTCTGGAGGCTCTGAAATCACACAATGGTGTGTTGGCCAGCTGTGGCACTGCCTGTAAAAGTGATGTCATTTTGTTCTTGAACGCTTCATGTGTTAGTGACCAGCCAACCATACTAATGGCAGGAGAGACTGGGTCAGTGACTCAGCAAACTGGAAAAGCATGCTTTTGTCCTGAGGAGATGGGCTACTAAGGGAAATTATCCCCATTAGTAGTCTAATAGTCCAATTATCAGGGAACTGTATCTCTAGAAGAGGATCTGCAATATTGAATGTATCCACCACACCTCAGGAGTGCCTTCAATGAAGATGGATTAAAGATTGTTTTGCTGTCCCTATCGCTGTCTGACTTAATACTGACAGTGGACAGTGGATGATCTGGTCGTATTAGTGTTGTTATGACTGATCAATAGATTATGAATTAAACCCAGATAATTCACTGTTTTACCCTTCAGATTTAACCAGACATCCTTATCACTGCCCTACACCCCCTCTCCTCTAGGGCCTGCAGTGCTGGCACCACCCGCTACATCAATGTCGCCAAGAGATTGGTAGTTGGCACAAAAACAGTGTGACACGGTTTCCTTGCCTCTTTGGTTTCTGTAAAGCCATTAATGGAAGCACATGCAAAGGGATTAGGGTTTAAGTCCTGCTCACGTTACCAACAAAAACAGACAAACAGAAGGTCGGTCCTACTTGCCCACAGTCAAAGAATCCTGACCTGTACCCAAATCTGCTCTCTTTGGCTTCCAAAGATTCACATTTTGTTGGCCTTTCCATGCTGGAGTAATGTTGACTAATCCAACAGCACTGATACTACTCTATCGGTGTATGCTCTCCTAACGGAGGTGGTTCAGTGAGCATACTCCTGTGATGAGTAACCTTGCCAGAGACCTGGGGCCTCATTTATAACCGTTGCATACATTTCACACTAAATATCCTTTGGCACTTTAAAAGACTGAAGGACAGCTTTTTAATATTGAGCGAGTATTTCAGTTTGGTGGAGGAAGGGAGGATGTTTAGTGTGTGTTTCTTTTTCTTACTTTTTGTGGCAGTTGGGATATTTTTAAAGGTTTAACGTTAGAACAGATGGTTCACCTTTTCCATTTACGTTTTTTTAGGGTACTGTACGTCTGAATAGCCTACTGTAATTTCAAATGTCTAAAATAAACAATATTTCATTACAAACATAATACATAATACATATTTTCAAAATAAATATTGAAAAATCTTAACTGCCTAAAAAAGAAAGAAAAAGAAACACACACTAACCTTCCTCCCTTCCTCCACCAAACTGAAATACTTGCTGAAGAATAAAAAGCTGTCTTTCAGTCTTTTAAAGTGCTAAAGGAATGCAGACCAGAGCTCTTGCGCCACATACATGCTCTGCTGGGACGAGGAAGAACTGCCCTCAGAGCTCAGGGATGCTCTGATAGTGACCACCTTAAAAAAAGGAGACATGGTAGAGTGTGGGAACTACAGAGGCATCGCCCTCCTGTCAACCACAGGCAAAATAATTGCACTTGTCCTTGCCAACTGACTGCTACCCCTGTCTGAGGACATACTCACAGAATGGCAGTTTGGCTTCTGCCCATCCAGAGGTACTGCAGATATGATCTTCACAGCACACCAACTACAAGGGAAATGTCCGGAATAAAAGCCTTCATAGACCTAACAAAAGCCTAAATAAAGTTGACCACCACTCTTTCTGGCGGATACTCTTGAAACATTTTATTTAAAAACATTTATTTAACTTTTATTTAACTAGGCAAGTCAGTTAAGAACAAATTCTTATTTACAATGACGGCCTACACCGGCCAAACTTGGACGACGCCGGGCCAATTGTGCAACTCCCAATAACGGCCGGTTGTGATACAGCCTGGAAATATGTTCATCAGAATACTGAGGCTGCTGCGGCAGGTAGCGTAGCAGTTAAGAGCGCTGGGCCAGTAACCGAAAGGTTGCTGGTTTAAATCCCGAGCCAACCAGGTGAAAAATGTGTCGATGTGCCCTTGAGCAAGGCACTTACCCCTAATTGCTCCTGTAAGTCGTTCTGGATAAGACTAATATATACGATGACATGTCTTCCACAGTGCACAGCGGCTCTGAGTCAGAGCCAATCACTGTGGAGACAGTGGTCCAACAGAGCTGCATTATCACGCCCACCCTGTTTGCTGTCCTGTACCGGACAGATGTCCGGCTGTTTAACCTCATTGTGTTGTGTGACAAAACTGCACATTTTAAAGTGGCCTTTTAATGTCCCCAGCACAAGCTCCAGCTGCGTAATGATCATGATGTTTAATCAGCTTCTTGATATGCCACACCTGTCACCTGTATTTTGCCAAAGATGAAATGCTCACTAACAGTGATGTAAACAAATTTGTGCACAAAACTTGAGAGAAAGGACTGAGTTCTGGAAACCCTTCCCTAGTGAAGACAACCCGGATGTTGAAAGTATTCAGCACAACTTTCAAAAGTAGAGCAAACAAAGGTGTTTTATAACTAAATCTGGAGATATCAGGATTATTCAGATCTGGTATTTGGATTTAATATGCAAGTATGCAAATGATTAGACCAGTAGGCCAACTGTGATGTATGTTTCACTGAACATATTATGACCAGTGAATGAATTAAATTAGTGTGACAAAGTGATCACTGAGCGGTGAGCGCAATTATTTAATTATAGTGTAATTATATGCATTTGCATATTTCCCCACCCCAAAGCTGTGGCCCATCACATGGCCTGGTTATAACTTTATAATTCAATGTCATGTTTTCATTACCCAGTACTAATCACTAATCACGCTAGATATCAATAGTGTCTCCCTGAGCTTAGTGGTTGATTTCTGTTATTACAGGGGGGAAATGGGGAAAAGCCCAGTTTAGCAGATGGCTAAGAGATATGATTCTTAATTAGATTCTGTGTGTATTTGTATGATGGAGAAATATATCAAGATAGAAAACATTCACAAATCATTTTCTAAAGCATTCAAGTAGCTCAGTTCCGTCTTTCTCTTCAAAGAATAGTATGTTTTACTCAGCTTTTATGCAGTACTTGTGCAGCAATAGGGATAGTTCTTTTCAACAAGGTTGCATTTCTTACATGAATATGTCACTTTGATTTGTCTTGCCTTCCAGGTCATCTACTTGGTCATTTTGTAAATATATATTATTTTCTGTAAGTACTACATGTACCCATCTCATTGATATCAAATTATTAGAGATACACTAATACTACTGTATTTCCGAATGGTACCGTACTGTATCTTTGGAGCGCCAACAATCTTTTGACTACTAGTGGGTGGTATTGTTGTTTCTGGCTCATTAACATATTTTGAAGCATGCTTTGTAAGAGGCTATATTTGTTACACCCGTGAGTGAGAATGCTGTCCTCTATAAATGTATAGAGGACAGATTGGAGTGGAAGTGAGTCTGAAAACCTTAAATAGTTGAGCATTTTACTATGTCTTTTTGATCTGTTTTGCCCTGTGGTTGCTGCCAGTTTGAAAGCCTTTGTTAAGGCATCTAGAAGTGCAAGTGATATAAAACACCAAATATTAATTAATATGCTGTAATGTGTAAACACATTACCTATCAGCAAACCTGCGTGCACCAATCCCTTGTAATTACAGTAAATTGCTGTGAAATACAAACCCCTCTTTTTTTTTTTTTTACAGTATGATACAGTGCATTTTACGGTATTGTACTGTGTGTCATTACACAGTACTTGCTTTGATACCATATTTATATTACAGTAGGTGTACTGTAATATCAAATACAGAATGTGACTTGTCACCGAGCTATCCATAAGCTACTGTCAAATTCACTGTAAATTCATATGCTTGACATATGGTCTGCCCCACACACAGTATCTGGCCCGGAACATCCCTGATTGTCCAGTGTTACTCTTCTCATTTGGTTTCCAGACCATATGTAAATCCTGACTCTTACAACAACACTGTCACTTGTCTGAACAACCGGATCGCCCAATGTTCCTAGCTGTTTGTTATTTGTGCACAAAGCCTTGGTTGTGGGAGAAAAAGGTTGGCCAATCGGGCACACTGAAAAGAGCATTGTGTCAGAGGAGAGAGTTGAGCCAACCATTAAATCACATTTAATTTATTTATTTTATTTTATTTAACCTTTATTTCAATATCAAATCAAATCAAACTTTATTGGTCACATACACGTGTTTAGCAGACGTTATTACGGGTGTAGCGAAATGCTTGTGCTTCTAGCTCCGACAGCGCAGTAATATCTAACAAGTAATATCTAACAGTTTCACAACATGTAGTGATAGCACTGATGCTTTGCCCCACTTCTTAAAAGTCAAAGCCGTGTGCGCATGTATTCTTCACAGTGTTGCCATCGGGGCTCTGCTGTACCCTCCTCCCATAGAGACTTGTGATGATTCAGCAGAAGAAGCTGCCTAATTTCTACGCAGAGGTCTCTCTGTTCTGTCTGGGTTCTATGACGGAGTGAGTAACTTACCCTAAGCTGTGGCCTGGGCGAAGATTTGAGCAGGTCCAAGCGGATGCAGGAATGGTGTACAATATGTAGAGAGGAGGGAGGGTGTTCTTTGTCTGGTTAGAGACAGGATCCCAATATTGTACAATGTTACCAATCCCTGGGTAGCAATTGTAATACATAGTATTAGCTGTGCCTATTTTTGTTAGTGTCCAGCTTTACTAGTAAACAGGATGATTTTATCCTTGTTTAATTGGTTGGCATACAGTTGCATTACATCTGTCTAATAAATGTATTTTCTCAGATGAGGCCAGATTACTTTTACACACAGTGCCTATAAAATGTGTATTGCCTCATAATATGCAAGGATAGCCAAATAATTTAATTATAATGTCCTAGCACAGATGTGATTTAGCTTGGCCTGTATTCAAGATAGAAAGCGAACATTTGTAGGGTCTTGCCACTGAATCTTAACCCGTTATAAAGATGGCGCTGCAGTTGATTGTAGCAGTCTTATGGGCTCCTGGCTATTTTGTGTGTGTTTTTATGCTAATCAGAACTTTTTTGCACATAATAACTCCACAAAAATGTCATATAACCGAACACAGCTTCTGGAAATCAGAACCTTAAGGAGGCTGAAGAAATTTGGCTTGGCCTTTTAGACCCTCACAAACTTCTACAGATACACAATCGAGAGCATCCTGTCGGGCTGTATCACCGCCTGGTGCTCTCTAAAGGGTGGTGCGGTCAGCCCAACACATCACTGGGGGCACACTGCCTGCCCTCCAGGCCATCTACAGCACCCGGTGTCACATGAAGGCCAGAGAATATCATCAAGGACCTCAGCCACTCGAGCCACGGCCTGTTCACCCTAAAACCATCTAGAAGGTGGACACAGAACAGGTGCATCAAAGCTGGGACTGAGAGACTGAAAAACAGCTTCTATCTCCAGGCCATCAGATTGTAAAATAGTCTGCCCTGATCTTAGTCACTGTTACTAGCCACCCGGTGCTCTACCCTGCACCTTAGAGACAGCTGCTATTTACAGTGCATTCGGAAAGAATTCAGAGCCCTTGACTTTTTCCACATTTTGTTACGTTACAGCATTATTCTAAACTTGATTAAATTGTTGTTGTTTTTCATCATCAATCTACACACAATACACACAAAAATATTAACTGAAATATCACATTTACATAAGTATTCAGACCCTTTACTCAGTACTTTGTTGAAGCACCTTTGGCAGTGATTACAGCCTCAAGTCTTCTTAGGTATGACGCTACAAGCTTGGCACACCTGTATTTGGGGAGTTTCTCCCATTCTTCTCTGCAGATCCTCTCAAGCTCTGTCAGGTTGGATGGGCAGTGTTAATGCACAGGTATTTTCAGGTCTCTCCAGAGATGTTCGATCAGGTTCAAGTCCGGACTCTGGCTGGGCCACTCAAGGACATTCAGAGACTCGTCCCGAGGCCACTCCTGCGTGTGTCTTGGCTGTGTGCTTAGGGTCGTTGTCCTGTTGCAAGGTGAACCATTGCCCCAGTCTGAGGTCCTGGGAGCTCTGGAGCAGGTTTTCATCAAGGATCTCTCTGTACTTTGCTCCATTCATCTTTCCCTCGATGCTGACTAGTCTCCCAGTCCCTGCTGCTGAAAAACATCCCCACAGCATGATGCTGACACCACCATGCTTCACCATAGGGATGGTGCCAGGTTTACTCCAGGTTTCATCAGACCAGAGAGTCTTGTTTTTCATGGTCTGGGTTCTTTAGGTGCCTTTTGGCAAACTCCAAGCGGTCTGTCATGTGCCTTTTATTGAGGAGTGGTTTCCGTCTGGCCACTACCATAAAGGCCTGATTGGTGGAGTGCTGCAGAGATGGTTGTCCTTCTGGAAGGTTCTCCCATCTCCACAGAGGAATTCTGGAGCTCATTCAGAGTGATCATCGGGTTCTTGGTCACCTACTTGACCAAAGCCCTTCTCCCCCGATTGCTCAGTTTGTCCGGGTGGACAGCTCTAGGAAGAGTCTTGGTGGTTGCAAACTTCTTCCATTTAAGAATGATGGAGACCAAATCATGTCCAATCAATTACATTTACCACAGGTGGACTCCAATAAAGTTGTAGAAACATCTCAAGGATGATCAATGGAAACAGGATGCACTTGAACTGAATTTCAAGTATCATTGCAAAGGATCTGAATTCTTATGTAAATAAGGTATTTCTGTTATTTAAATTTTCCGGATTGACTGACCTTCACGTCTTAAAGTAATGATGGACTCTCATTTCTCTTTGCTTATTTGAGCTGTTCTTGTCATAATATGGACTTGGTCTTTTACCAAATAGGGCTATCTAATGTATAACTCCCCTACTTTGACACAACACAAATGATTGGCTCAAATGCATTAAGAAGGAAATAAATTCCACGAATGAACTTTTAACTTTTAACCTGTTAATTGAAATGAATTCCAGGTGACTGCCTCATGGAGCTGGTTGAGAGAATGCCAAGAGTGTGCAAAGCTCTCATCAAGGCAAAGGGTGGCCTCTTTGAAGAATTTAAAATATATTTTGATTTGTTTAACACTTTTCTTTGGTTATTACATGATTCCATATGTGTTATGTCATAGTTTTGATCTTCACTTTTATTCTACAATGTAAAAAATAGTGCAAATAAAGAAAAACCCCTGAATGAGTAATATTCCAAACTTTTGGCCCCCAGTGTATGTGCGTGTACTTGAAATACATTTTACGTGAAATTAAATATATTGACATGCATTTTTTTCTGTATGGGAAGAACAGAGCCTGAGCTCTGATGTCCAATTTAGGCGCTTATCAGTGGCCAAATTTTCAACCCGTTTAGGGGTACGAGTGTAAAGGGCTACAACCCTTTGATCTAGCCATCCCCCCACAATCACCCAACTGTTCTTTTTGTTCCAGAGAACTAGAAGCTACAATGTCAGATGAAGTAAACACCTGCATCAATGAGAACACAATTACAGCCTCTCAACCCCCCTTGAGCTTATAGGGATAACCAGTGATCAGCTCAGTATCCCCCTTCTTAAACCTCTGCCTGCAGTGTGGCCGCTTGCTCTTTGACAGAAGCTTTGGAGAGGAACACTACTGCCTCCTGTGTTCCTGCTTTGGTCTTGTGCCACTGAGCCTGGTGGGGAAAGGAGGGTTAGGGTGTGTGTGCGGGAAGAATGACTGTGTGTAAGTGCGTGTGCATGTATGTTGGAGGTGCACATACAGTACAGCCTTATTCTAAAATCAATTAAATACATGCTTTCCCTCATCAATCTACACACAATACCCCATAATGACAAATCAAAAACAGGTTTTTAGAAAATGTTTGCTCATTTATTTAATTTTTTTTTTTTTTTAATTGTACATTTACATAAGTATTCAGACCCTTTACTCAGTACTTTGTTGAAGCATCTTTGGCAGCGATTACAGTCTCCAGGGTATGATGCTACAAGCTTGGCACACCTGTATTTGGGGAGTTTCTCCCATTCTTCTCTGCAGATCCTCTCAAGCTATGTCAGGTTGGATGGAGAGCGTAGCTGCACATCTATTTTCAGATCTCTCCAGAGATGTTCGAATGGGTTCAAGTCCGGCTCTGGCTGGGCAACTCAAGGACATTCAGAGATGTCCTTGAGCCACTCCTGCACTGTCTTGGTTGTGTGCTTAGGATTGTTGTCATGTTGGAAGGTAAACCTTTGCCCCATCCTGAGGTCCTGAGTGTTCTTCAAGGATCTCTCTGTACTTTGCTCCGTTCATCTTTGCCTCAATCCTGACTAGTCTCCCAGTCCCTGCCGCTGAAAAACATCCCCATCTCCACAGAGGAACTCTGGAGCTCATTCACAGTGAGCATCAGGTTCTTGGTCACCTCCCTGACCAAGGCCCTTCTCCCCCGATTTCTCAGTTTGGCTGGGCAGCCAGCTCTAGGAAGAGTCTTGGTGGTTCCAAACTTCTTCCATTTAAGAATAATGGAGGCCACTGTGTTCTTGGGGACCTTCAATGCTGCAGAAATGGAGTGGTACCCTTCCCCAGATCTGTGCCTCGACACAATCCTGTCTCGGAGCTCTTCAGACAATTCCTTCGACCTCATGGCTTGGTTTCTGCTCTGATATGCACTGTCAACTGTGGGACCTTATATAGACAGGTGTGTCCAATCAATAGAATCTATCACAGATGGACTCCAATCAAGTTGTAGAAACATCTCAAGTATGATCAATGGAAACCGAATGCACCTGAGCACAATTTCTCATTGCAAAAGGTCTGAACACTTATGTAAATAAGGTATTTCTGTTTTTATTAAAACATTGATTTAATAAATAAATAAAAATAAATCACTTTTTTAGATTGCTGTGGATTTTTAAAAAATGTAATTCATTTTAGAATAAGGCTGTAACGTAACAAAATGTGGAAAAAGTCAAGGGGTCTGAATTCTTTCGGAAGGCACTCTATACATATATTGTCATGTTTGCGGAATTGTGGGGAATAGGAGTCTGCTGTGGTGGGTTCTGCCTCAGAGAGCACACATCTTTTGACTCCACTGGCTGAGATTGAGGGATTAGCCTTACAGCCGATATACAGTAGCTTTATCAACAGTCTTGCTACTGGCTCAGGTTTCTACTGGGTCCTTGTACAGACAAACAGAGCGGTTTGACAGAATGGGGGGAAGGGGGTGGACAACCCATTGTGCTCCTAGCACTGTATTAAATATATGCACATGCAAGGTGCACTTTGCATGCTAATAGGGTTTCCTGGCTTTTGGCCTTTTGGCCTTAGGCACTCTATGGGGGACAGGTGCCAAAATTAAGTGTTTCCAAGGACAGCCTGTCAGCCTCTCTTGGTTTTCATCAACAAACCGATTACCCTTTTGCTGTATCCCTTCAGCCAGACCTTTTAAAAAAAACACACACTGCTTCCCTTATCTCTTTAATCTCTCCAGACGTACCAAGACCCATCTGTGAGGTGACCTAGCCTTGAGTTCCCGGCTTCCTCACGTTCGTCTTGGGAGGTCAAAACAAACCGGTCCCTTATTAAACCCCCCAACCAGCATGGTGGTGAGTAGTGGGGGGGGGGGGGGGCTTGTTGACCATTATTTGACCTGAGGAAGGATGTGGCAGATGTCAGGAGGATGCTTGGGTAGTCCCCCAAGGACATGTAGTGGGGTCCCAGGAGGGCAGTTGGCCCCTTGATCATCTAGAATCTACACCTCTCTCTCCTTGCTTTCCTCTTTTACACAGGTCATCTCTTATCCACCCTGCACTATTTATATGCCCTAAGCCCCAGAAAAAGCCAGGGAGTTTGTTAATCAAATGGACAAACTGTAATCTGTCCAGCTCATCGGCTAATAGACCTCTGTCAGATGACCCACCACCTCTCAGTGACAGCTGGGTTAGATTAGGTTTAATTTTTCACTCCTACTACGGTATGTATTTTTTTTTAAAGGAGAGTGTTTCTTCCAAATTTGTAATGGTACCGGGCAGATACAGTGCATTCAGAAAGTATTCAGACCCCTTGACTCTGGACATTTTGGAATGTGGAAAAGACTTATCCTAATTATTATTATTTTCCTCATCAATCTACACACAATACCCCATAATGACAAAGCAAAAACAGTTTTTTAGAATTTTTTGCAAACGTATAAAAAAAAAAACTGAAATACCTAAGTACTTAGACCCTTTGCTATGAGCACCAGGGATGGAGAGCGGGAGCAGGCGTGACAGTACCCCCATCTAGGCGCGACACCCGGTGTCCCACCTGTGCGAGCCTGACGGCCCGGCCGAGAAACAGGTGTTGGACAAGCCGGCTGGGGTTAAATTCCTGACGTATCGGCAGGGGCGAGGCAGCCTGATGATCCGGCTGAAGCGTGAAAGCCTGTCGTCCCGCTGAGGCCCGGACCCAACGTCACCACCAACTGGAAAGCCGGCAACCCCATCCAACCTGACAGAGCATGAGAGGATCTACAGAGAAGAATGGGAGAAACTCCCCAAAAACAGGTTGGCAAAGCTTGTAGTGTCATACCCAAGAAGACTCAAGGCTGTAATTGCTGCCAAAGGTGCCAAAGTAAAGGGTCTGAATACTTAAGTAAATGTGATATTTCCATTTTTCCATATTTCCATATTATTGTCATTGTGGGGTATTGTGTGTAGATTGATAAAGGAAATAAAGGAATAAATACGTTTTAGAATAAGGCTGTAACGTAACAAAATGTAGAAAAAGTCAAGTGGTCTGAATACTTTCTGAATGTACTGTATGTGTTGAAAGGTGGTGGTGTTACCCACTAGACAAAACCCAGGCCACCCTACAGTATGTTTTTAACTAAATCTTATCTGACATGATTGGAGTCACAACTTCCCAATCGGGGAGTGACCGCTCAGACATGATTGGAGTCACAACTTCCCAATCGGGGAGTGACCGCTCAGACATGATTGGAGTCACAACTTCTCAATCGGGGAGTGACCGCTCAGACATGATTGGAGTCACAGCTTCTCAATCGGGGAGTGACCGCTCAAACATGATTGGAGTCACAGCTTCTCAATCGGGGAGTGACCGCTCAGACATGATTGGAGTCACAGCTTCTCAATCGGGGAGTGACCGCTCAGACATGATTGGAGTCACAGCTTCTCAATCGGGGAGTGACCGCTCAGACATTGAATCTTGGAGGTTGCTGAACTTTAGGTGTCATCCTACAAGCCAGTCAATTGTGAACTTTGTTCATGGTCTTGAGGAAAAAAGGGAGAAGAGGATAGGTTGAGTGAGTCAACCACTTATGGATATGGATAAATTGAAGTGTTTCTTAATGAAAAATATGGAAAGCATATGCATAACCATGGTAGAAATTAAAAGGGAACAGTTTGGAGATCATGGGGAAAACTATTAGACTAAAGGTGTCTTAAACATTTGCTAAAGTTGTCCAGTTAGCGGGTCAACTTCTTCTCGCTTGCAGTGCTCAAATTCAGAACGTCTGTCAGTCAAAACCAATACAAAGCTGTGAAGACCCTGAGCTCTGATGCTATGTATAGCATGTTACTGTACAGCCACTGCGTTCCAATTTAGTTGCATGTCACTGTCCAAATCTGCAATTTTCAACCCATATAACCCTTTCCACGAGGAGACGTGTCACGGCCCGATTTTAGTGTTAAGTTAAACCCTCATTTTGGAACGCACTCTGGGCTTTGCTTTCAGTGAAGCTGGTCACCAGATGGATATTGTGTGGAAATGGTGTCTATATTGTGACTCACTGGTCCTGAGAGATGTGATAGTATAAAACCCCTGCTGCATCTCAGTGTTTATAGTCCTATTTTCTTAGGTAAATGTTGCTGTATTGTTTGGCCTCTCCAGCCTGATAAAGGGAAATGCAATGAACATCCATCACACAGCTAGGACAGTAATATTTTCTCCCGGAGGCCACTGCATAGAAATATGAGAACATTCGGAGACAGGGTTAAGATATAATCTTATAAAGCAACACAGATGAGTCTTCTGTGGCAATTTAACTTGAATTTCCTTGCAGTTCTCTTTCAGTTTTCATTCATTTATCGTTAATTTCTCATCTTAAACTCACCTCAAATGCTGGGGGAATAAAATTACAACCAAAGTGAGTCAGCGAGATGGTGAGCGCATGCAGCCTAACAGGCAGAGTAGGTGTGTTATTAATGAGGTTACACTGGGATACAAAGAGAGTCCCTCCTGCTTTGATCTACAGCCCTTCTTTATTCCTGTCTCCTCCGCGCTTGTCGGACACTGACAGAAGCTGGTGAAATGGATGGGGGAGGTTTAAGGGGCTATGTTGTTGATCAGTAATGGCCTCGGGGTCCGGCACTTAAAGAAGCAGGCCAGTGGCCCTTGTCACCCGTTACGACATTGGTTATTTTTGGAGAAAGGTAATCAGGGAGAGGAATATAGAGGAAACGTAGAGGATGGTGACGGATGTGTTCTCTAATGGACTCTGACACTTCTTGGGACAGCATCTATCCTGAATGGATTGATATTGACACAGGCACTGAGGGTTAAGAGGACATCCAGATAGATATAACCCACTGGGCACTGGAAACTGGTTGAATCAACATTGTTTCAACTTAATTTGGCAACGTATTGTGACGTTGAATCTATGTGGAAAATACATTGGATATAAAAAAGCTATTTTGAGGGTAACATTTCAACACAGGATTATGTCATGTTGGTAACCAAATGTCAACATAGACAAACCTGTTATAAGAGGTTTGATTTTGTACCTTTAAAACAATGTCAGATCTTCAATGTTACATCCACTATCAGGAAAAATATCAATAGGCTGAGCAGCACCTCCTACTGGAAAATGTATCTATCTACAGCTACACTTTGGTCTCCCAACCAGGGATTTAACCAAGCCCAGCCCTGTTTAGCTATGATGTTTGCCATTGTATATTACCAATGTGCTATCGTGAGAATGACTGTTGAGGGAGCTCGCTAAATAGATTCACTGTTGCTGTCGAAGACATTCCAAAGGGTACCACTAGAGTCGATGTATGTGTCTGTTTAAGCTAGAGATATCCCTTTTTTGGGGGCCCACGTTACAGCCAGCAATATCGGACCGCTAAAACAGGACTAGTAAAGGCCCAGTGCACTTTTGTGAGATTTTTCTTATATTTATATATTTTGTATTCATATTTTGTTTATTATTCAGATTTTTCAGGGGGTGCTACTTGCTGCGGCTATGGTTACAGCGGTCTTCTCACAAAAATGTCTGTGGTGTCCAAATGGTTTGGCCTGCAAAACTAATATGACCCCTCTATGGAAAGATCAGACTCAAGAACACTGTGGTCTTATTTTGCTCTAAGACACCCATAAGCGTCATAGGACGGTACAGCTGATCTGCCAACTTCTGTCTGTAGTGTCCGAACAGTTTGGGCTACACACTAATATGACCCCACTATCGAAAGATGACTCTCACAAACCCGCACATCTCATCTGAAGGTACCAGTAATACAAAAAGGGTTAAATATGGGTAAAAAAAGATGTATTTCCTGATCTTTCTTATATCTTTCAGATATGAGACAGACACTTCAAAACATACTTCTATTTAATAATTTTTGGACTAACTTTTTTGCCATGCATGAAGATGTTATTCAATGGGTTTCTATGGTCTAATAAGGACAATTCAATGTTTCATCAAATAATAAAAAATATATAATACATTTGGGATACTTACAGGGGTCCTAAAATTAAAAATCAAATAGCTAAATGATCCTTGGTATGAACATCTTAAAACAATTCCATATGTCAGCTTAGTAGAAACCCAGCCCCGGGCCCTTAGACCTTAGTTAACAGAGAAAATTAAATGTGACCATATTTTATCACTCATATAATCAACGATGCTATTTAGGTTTGTATAGCATTTGCAAAGTCATCACTATAGGAATAGCTAATTCCATTGAGAGTGCAGGTGACATGAGTGATCTGTACAATCGGCTAACCGACAGCAGTGGTACCAGGGCTGTGACAGGCAGTCATTGTATCCATGTTCGTACCAAGTCCCAAGCAGCTGCTAGCACTGAGACTAAGGCTTTGTATTCCTTAGAGAACATCACTGTAGTAGCAGCTCCGGCTGTATAGCTTAATCTAAAGAAGGTCCATCAAATTAATCATTTATAACCTAAAAAAAAAAAGCCTACACAGGCTTAGGCGACCATTTGTTCGAGTACTGTATGTTTAAAGGCCCAGTAAGTAAGGTAGGCTTCTTCCTCTGTACATATTTGCCATTGTGATCTACTCAGTGGATGACAGTAGTGCAGATCCAATTGCAATGGACAAGCCATGAAAGAAGCACACAACACACCATCTTAATGTTAATTCCCAGATCTATCTACCCATGTAGTCAGGATCTATTTCTGTCAGGGAGAGACACGGATTCAGTTGCAGGCAACAGTGTTTATATTGCTCTCAAATGAGCCCAGGAAAAAAATAAAACAGGGACACAAAAGAAAAGAGGAAGTCCAAATAAATGTCCTCTGGGCCAGGAGAGTACTTCTCAAAAGAAACAAATTATAGAGTCATCCGACGCAGTTTCCGAGTTACACGGAGCTCCCTGGGGACGGTGATGAGCAGACAGAGAGGGTCTGGGGTGGTACATCCAAGTCCCAACAGAGAAAACACCTGGGCAGGCAGACTAGGAAACCAGGCCTGGCAGGACGAGAGGGAAACAGTGGAAGCATGACAAAAGTCAAAATGCCAAAACAAAAACAAAACTTGGAGTCTGAAGAAGAAGAAGAAGAAGAACAGCAAGACAAGGCAAGGATAAGTAGGTCACAGGAAAAGCATTACTCACAACAACGGTCTGACAAAAGACTGAACACAAGAAGACCTAAAATAGGGGAGGTAATGAGGGATTAATTGACAGCAGGTGTGAAGAGAACAAGGATAGTTAAGGATAACGAGTGGGAGGGGAGACACTACAATGACAGCGGAGCACATGGCCAGCTGTCAAAACAAGGCACATGTGCTCAAAACACACAAAACACAGCAGATCAGACGGAAGTCATGACAATTTCCATGACTAAAGGTATAGGCCTGTCTCTAAAGGCAATCTGGCAGTATGGCAGTATGGGCATTGAAGTGGTATTGCATTAAGAGGTTTAGCCTGGCCTATCTCTCCTAATGGAGCATTAACCAAGAGGGTACAGTAATGGCTGTAATCATTGCTGTAGGAATGCCAAGTGAATTTAAAGGCCACCGGAGGGCTTTGGTTGGGTGCTGCTCAGTTAGATATATTTAGTACAGATATACATTTTTCTGCAATTTGCCTAAACGATTCAATCTATTGTTGTGCAAATACTGTACGTATGACCGAACATCTATCTCTAAACTGTCTATATGCTTAACTGGTAATGTTGCTCTTAATGCATGCACCTATTCTATATACTATTACATTACCAGCCATATTAGATCGAGACTGAGGTTTTACATGTTTCCATATTTTGTTTATTTATAAGAATCTATGCCTCTGTCTCGACTTAATTCAACACAGATTCAACCTCATAAAAACACTATTTTGATTGCCTTATTACCAGCTGCTTCCTCCGTCTGCATAATTCATGGGGCGGTTGTTATAAATCTCCAGGGGAACACAACAGTGATTCCCATTAATATTTCATCCCACTGACTTCAAAGTCTCAGCAGAGCAGACCCCTGGACTAGGCCAAAACATTGGGCATGGTTACTGTGGTGGTGTTAAGCTCATTTGAACAGACAGATGGACGGACAAACGGGCCTGGAGCCTAATAGATGGACTTGTAGGCAGAAAGACAGACAGACAGACATGACAGAGAGCTCATGAATAAAACTGTCTTGCACAAAAAGCCTTTTTTACCCATTGTGTCTGAAGAGCGGCGGCTGCTAGGTGGCTGACTGGGCCGTTGATCTGATGGACAGGGACGGTGAGGTGCATAATGGTACATTGATGGCACCGCTACCACTGTTCTGTAGATTTGTCAAATTGAGACCTTGGAACTATAAGGTTCTATCTGTCGTTGTTCAGTGATGTCAGTAATTCGTCTGATGATCATGATACATTTCTTAATGTATTTGGTGTGTTCTGACTCTATCTTGGTAAAATAACGTGAAAACTTTGAGGCTCAATATCGCAGAACTATGATTTACGTAGATAGAACCTTATAGTCCTAAGGTCACGAAACGCTAATGTTCCATGGATGGTGCACAATTGTCTTAACTACACTAAAACCAAAATCATTTAAGGACACAGAAAGAAAGCCATTATCAGTATGTCTTCGGAAACTACTGCAAATTGTACATATTGCAAAAACACTTTAGGTGTTCCATATCTATTTAGCCTGTGAGCTCAGTGTATTTGTGTGTGTTCAGCCCATGCTATGTGTGCTCTTTCCATGCTAAATTTGTGTCCAACCCATATTAAGTGTGTCTTTCTCTACCATCCCCAGATGACAGTGCGTCGGCAGCCAGCAGCATGGAGGTCATGGACCGCATTGCCTCCCTGGAGCAGCGTGTCCAGATGCAGGAGGACGAGATCCAGCTGCTCAAATCAGCGCTTGCCGACGTGGTGCGCCGCCTCAACATCTCTGAGGAGCAAAACGCCGTGACCAATAGGAGAGGACCCACTAAAGGTAACTGATGTGTCACATAAACAGGTACAGGCAGACACACATGCACACACACATCCCAGGGAGGTTTATTAACGTCTGAGAATGAAAATTATAGGTTATTTGAAGGTAATTAAATAACGTTCTGAGAATGTTTCAATAAAATACTGCTGGTTTAGGATAACTGTTCTGAACACAAAGCACAGATAGGACACATGGAAATGTATTTGCTTAGTCATTAATTATGCAAACACATTTATTTTCTGTTGTGGCACAGCATCAGTGAGATTCAAACCTATGATCTTCTGTTCTCTATCTATGGAATTAGTCCACTGCGCAACCAGGATGAATCTAGCATGACATGTTTTTTCTTTACTCATACAAAGCTGTTGATTTTAGTGTATTCGAACAGCCCCTATTTCAAAGGAAACAAGCACTCATTAAGATCAGGTGTGGCCAATTAGTGGGCGTGGCCAACACACCTGAACACACTTAACAAGAGAGAGTTTATGGAAATGTTTTTTATGGAAAGCTTTCTTAATGTTCTTTAAATTGAACCACGAGGAAACCTGCAGAAAACGTTATGCTGAAGTACTGAACTTCCCAAAGAAGAACGATGTTTCTTAACGTTCTCTAAACTCTTTGAGAACATTCCCAATGCCAAACCAGTTGGAGAACATTCATAGCATATTTTGTCAAGTTCCTTAAATGTGCTGAGAATGTTCCGAAGCCAAGCAACTATCCTGCACCATTCCCAGAACGTTGTGGGAAGGTTGTATGCAAAATAACCATAGGACAACCACGCTCTGGTTCTCAGAATGTTATGTGCTAGCTGGGATAGAACTTGGATCACACACATACATACACACACACACGTGTAACCTTTCGGTTCCCTCCCATTTCCAGTCCCATCTTCTCCTACTGTCTTTCTCCATCTATGATATCTCACTGTTTACGCTACTTTCATCTTCCTGTCATCCTTTCCTGGACTCTGTTGTCGTGGTATGTGTATTTACGGCTGTAGACCCAGCTTTGATGAAAAGGTCCCCTTCATCAGACAGCAATGGTGGAAAGCCAGGTAGGCTCTGTCTCTTCTAACATGGCCTGCTTTGTGCAACTCTGCTGAGCACTACCGTGTCTACTGTGTCCAAGTACGGTGTACATTTTAGGACATCCCTACTCCCTATGACAAAATTCCATAGTCTCTATGACAAAAGGGAGTAGGGATGTCCTAAAATGTACATTGTACTACTGTGTCTATTAAGCACTACTGAGTCTACTGACACTGAGCATGTTGTCATTGAAGGACATTCTGATGTTGTTTCACTAGACTACATGCCACTCCCCCTAACTCAGAGTGGGTTTTTCCTTAATTCTAGCATGTCCTGACACCCACATTAAATATCACATTATGTGTCTACGATTCACACACAAACTTTGAGATGCTAGTTACTTAGGTACATTTTGTCACACACAATGCATATGTTGGCGTTACCTCAGTGAGATACAGGATAAATCATTGCTCCTCTGCTCTGCACAGAGCCGAGCCATGGCACTTCAAACACAGTGGTTCGTTTGAAATACACACTCCCCCACTCTCTCTCTCACTCTCTGCCTGGTACCCCTGTTTGATCTAATTATGCTGTATTGTACACACACACACACACCACACACACACCCCACACACACACACACACACACACACACATGCCCGCATGCATACACACACACACACCACACACACACGCCAGCCGAGCAAAGCAAACATAACAAACCCCACCAGCTTCTCTGCAGTGATAAATATTTCAAAGCCACAGTTCTGCCGTCCATACAAATACAGGCCTTGCTACCCTTATCAGTGCTGTTAGCAATTATGATGAAGAGGTAAAGTGGGCCCCTAATGGCGTTAGAATGGAGCCATAGGAAGTCACTCAAGTTGTGAGTGTATGGTCTAGCAGTGTGACTCCAGAGGCATGTGTCTATTAAACTGTTGTTTCGATGAATCTCAAATGTTATGTTATTTCAATTAACATTGATTTGATTTGTCACATACTTTGTAAAAACAACAGGTGTAGACTAACATTGAAATGCTTACTTAAGGGCCCTTCCCAACAACACAGAGAGAAAAGAAAGAGAAATAAATGCTTCCAGACTTGGTGCAACTGTACCGCTTGAACACTTTTTGTCCTGGGTGGTCCTGGGTGGTCCTGGGTGGCAGGGAGCACTACCCTCTTTAGCGCCTTGCGGTCAGACGCCAAGCAGTTGCCATACCAAGCGGTGATGCAGCCAGTTAAGATGGTCTCAGTGCAGCAGCTGTAGAACTTTTTGAGGATCCGAGGGCCCAGGCCGAATCTTTTCAGCCTCCTGAGGGGGAAGAGGTGATGCCGTGCCCTCTCCACGACTGTGTTGATGTGTGTGGACCATGACACCGAAGAGGGAGGTGTTGAGGGTCTGCGTGGCGACCTGTCAGGAAGTCCAGGATCCATTTGCAGAGGGAGGTGTTTATTCCCAGGGTCTTTAACTTAGTGATGAGCTTGGAGGGCACTATGGTGTTGAACGCTGAGCTGTAGTCAATGAATAGCATTCTCACGCAGGTGTTCCTTTTGTCCAGGTGGGAAAGGGCAGTGTGGAGTGCAATAGAGATTGCATCATCTGTGGATCTGTTGGTGCGGTATGCGAATTGGAGTAGGTCCAGGGTGTCTGGGATGATGGTGTTGATGTGAGCCATGGCCAGCCTTTCAAAGAATTTCATGGCTACAGATGTGAGTGCTACGGGGCGATAGTCATTTAGACAGGTTACCTTGGCATTCTGGGGCACAGGGACTAATAGAGATTGCATCATCTGTGGATCTGTTGGTGCGGTATGCGAATTGGAGTGGGTACTATGGTGGTTTGCTTGAAACATGTATTACAGACCTCTTGTGGAGGGCAGTTTATTGTATTCAACCTTTCCTACTATTTATTTTACAGATACATCATTGTCCGATCTCATAAATACACTTCACACCTACTGTAAATAGAGTTGCAAAATGTCAGAAACTTTTCCAAAGTTCACAGGTTTTTCAGAAAAACACAAGATTTCAGAAAAACTCAGGAACTTTGGGAAAGTTTCTAGCATTTTGCAAGCCTATATCTGAATTTGAAAATTCCCAACAGCTGACCACCATGAAAAGTGTATTTTCTGCATGTTGCAGCTAGTTCAATGCAAAGCACCACTCAACCTGTGGTACTGTGTGGGTTTGTCTTACAGCCAGACCAATGATGGCTGCCCTGCCTCTAAGGCACACTGTCAACAACGGCACTGTCCTGCCAAAGAAAAGCTGCGGCACGCTACCGTCCCCCACCGGCTCCAGGAAGGATGCTGCTGTACCAGCAACCAAGAGGTAAACACAGCTCAGATCCTCTACATTACCTTCCCTTACGAAAAAAGATTGCAGTCAGAGAGCAGTATAACTCTAGTACACTGCAGTATAACTACAGTATGCTGCAAATACTAAGCCCAAAATAAATAACAGTTGTTTTACTACAGTAATGTTGCAGTATAACTGCAGTTCAGTTGCAGAACGCTGCAGTTATTCTGCAATTACGGTGTCCAAAATGCCACAGTCAACTGTAGTTACTGCCCTTTTACTGCAGTTTCAAAACTGCAATCTTTTTTTGTAAGGATTATGGTAGGCCTAAGGCCAGGAGTTTTCCTGACCACGTGACCTGACATAGGGACAGTTTATGAGATATCTCAGTATTTTTTTGACTTATTGAACCTATGGCCTTTATAAATCAGTAATGAATGTGTGTTCCAGATAACCAGATTTTTGGTATTAATATTTTAATGTAGTCAGAGTAAATTGTACCCTAAAGCTAAAAGAATGCACACTATTTAAATACACGTTTCTACCTCAACAAAAAATTCATTCAACATAGGAAATCATTGTTTATTTTATTAGTCCACACAAAGTCAACACAATATTTTACTCCTGCAAACACACACAGTTTGTCTTTCACTGTATTATAGTCTCCTCTGTGGCCTGTCTGCCTGTCCTCATTTTCCCCTCGCATAAATATCCCCTCCTCCGAAGGGAGAGCCATTGACATTTTACATAATAAACAAAGGTACAGTGCTGTCACAGGCGTCCCCATTTACACCACGGTGGCATTCAGAGACTGGGCATTGGTTTACTGATTGGGGCTGACTGGGGCCAAGGGAGTGCAGGTAATCAATTGACATGGGAACAATAGGCACTCCTCCAATGATAGTCATGCATTGAGTCAAATTATCATAATCCAGGACTGAGGAATAGAATGTGTATGGATGAGACTATAGAGGAAATATGTATGAAGGGGAGGAAGGAAGGAAGGGAGCGATGGAGTTCCTAACATGGACGCCGTATAGGTGAACCTTCTCCAGACTGAAGCAATAGATATAGAGTGATATGGAGTGGATCAGGCTAGACTCGGTAACACAGTGACGCACAGGGGAAATGTCAAGGGTCTGTTGTGTATTAATAGGACTAGAAGTGTAAATGGTTTGTCCGTGCATGGGAAATAACAATGAATCCCTGGTCTTGTGCACATACAGGCCACATGGATTCGGCCTCCCTAAGATCTCGACCCCTGAATTTTAACTCTTTGCACAAAAGATAGCTCACCCGCCCATACTTCCTAACTCCGTGTTATACTGAAGTTCATTCGAATGGATGCAAATGTTATAGTCATATAGTGTATCTACACCTCAATTCTCTTAAAAAATCTGAAAGTGTGATGCTGTCTTTTTTGTCTTACCACCATTCACTGTCTCTTTTCCCACTTCCTTGTTTCCCTGTTTCCCTTCTCGGTCATGCATGCCCCCTGTCTGTCCAGTCTCTCCAGTCCGTCTGGTATCCCCCCCAGACTTATCTACATCACTTCTCCTCGCAGGTGAGAGGGTGGCCAAACTGTGACTCCATCACCATCCTCAAAGCTCATAATGTTACCTCAATGTTACACATCCCTCATAGATCCATGAGTCATTGAATTAACGGATCATTTCTATGAACAATGAATAACAACATTCATCACAAAAACATCTCTCTCCCTGGAAAGCAGTGGCAATTGTTATTGGTACTGAATGGACTATCCTGGTTAAATATTGATTACGGCAATGTTGGGTTTAGAGCTTGGAAGAAAGGCATTTCACTGTACTTGAAACTTGAAACCTGAAACTTAAATGAAATGAATGAATGAATCTCTCTTTCTCTCTCTCTCTCTGTCTTTTTCTCTCTCTCTTTCTTTGTGTGTGTGTGGAGGGAATTAGATCAACTACAGAAGGTGCTGCTCCCATGCCAACCAAAGTTGGCAAAGAGACCAAAGCTTTGAATAAATCCCCCATGGCCTAATTAACTCCATTCCTGATCGAGGTATGCCTCTCCCTGGCATACATTAACTAACAAAGGTCCCCACACACACACACACACGCACGCACACACACACACACACAAAGATACACATCCCGGACCCTGTTTCAGGGGGATAACATCAGCCGACAACGGGAGGATTGAATGGACTTTGGTCTCGCAGGCTGGATTAGACTTGAGCCTGGTAGCCATTCCAGCCAATGAACTGCTGATGGGGCTATTCCTTTGTGAAGGCATTTTAATAGGCCGCCTTTTGACATACTTCAAGCATCTCCTCTAATATCATCACAAATGTGACCATGAATGAGTCAAAGGGGAGAGGGATGGAAAACTCTTTGTCTGTCATGGATCAGTAAACTGGCTTCCTAGTATAGGGTCTGCTTTGTCTGTCATGGATCAGTAAACTGGCTTCCTAGTATAGGGTCTGCTTTAGTATACTATGACAGTCTGTACTTACAGTGTCATATGAGGACTTGTAGTAGATAGTGGTATTTATAGGTTGCTGGTATGGTCCTTGCTTGACCTTGCCACTACACTCAAAATCAAGTTTGAAGTCTTTGATATTTGCGATGATAGATGCTATTTTGCAATTGAAAAATCTCTGAGGGGATACAGCTAAATAACAGCCTATTTTAACACTATTCCCCGGACAATTAATGCTATGCTTCTTTCTTTCACTATTAGGTAATTGTATTATCCATTTTACTATCTCTCCCCCAGAGAGAGAAATCTTGGGTACTTATTTTAGGAGATTACAGGTAACGAATCATAATTCCTTAAGCACCTGTATTTATTCCAAATGCACCATCAGGTAGGTTTATCATCCATTTTAACATCTCTTCCTCCAGCACTGTGAGGAGAACCAACTCCAGCGAAACAATGGGTACACTGACACGTAAAGACAGCGGTGACTCCAAGAGCAACCGCACCCGCACCGGCTCTACTGGGAGCAACTCCAGTGGCAAGAGAGCCAGCGAAAGGTACAGCCAGCCTAACCACAATAACTCATCCTCCACAGCCAGACCCGGGTAGTGTTCAGTAGGGCACACCGTAGCAAAATGTTTTAAAACAGAAAGCTAAAGCAAGCATTTCTTATTGGAAACCTACCGGTTATAGTCAGTTTTATAACGTTTCACCCTACTGTACATGACCCTGGGATCAAGTAGTGTTCGTATCCTTTCAAATACTTTATCTGCACTTGATTAAACCTATTTAGCTCAATGCCTGGTTCAGTGTTGACAGTTTTATTTTTTATTCACCCTGCAGCAAACTTAAGGAGCCCGTTTTCAATGCAGGTAAGAGACAACTATATACTTATCAGTGAAGCCATGCACTCAATGGCACACACATAATGTAACATATCCCTGGAAAATGTCATTGCTTTTGTTTTGCATGAGCTAGAGACATATGATAGCAGTTATCAACTGACCATTTGAGCCATTTTTCGATTAAATGGTTGGATTCATACAATTTGTCAGACGTGCAAAAATAAATGCAAGGTATGTTACAGGGCCTGCATCCCAGGGCCTGCATCCCAGCAGGCAAAACTAGTGGCAATGATGTCATAGTGACATCATTTTGGTTATAATGATATTGTAATGACATCATTTAAACCACTTTTGCCCACTTGGTCAATTCCCAGCTCACAGAGTACCACTCAAGGATGTTCCTTGATGTGCTGTGATGTACAGTGGTGACATTTGTGTTGTAACATGTTGAAAATGTTCATCCTTCAACCAATAATCATCCAACCCTCCATAACTACTTCCATCCTCCCATAAGTTCTTATTAAGCATTTCAACCTCCATTGTCATCTATGAATTCCTTTTTTCTTTCCATACCGGCAGTCATGCACGTGCTATTTATTTATTTGACTGTATGAGTTTGTATACAACAGCAGTAACAGTAAACACCGTGAGACAAGATGAATTGTGATGAGAAAGAAGCATCTCCAGAATGGTATTGATCGCTGGGTAAATTAGACTGCTGTAATCCATTAGGTTGATTTACCTGGTGTAATTCTCCCTGATAGATCATCACCCCACTGAACTTTACTTTGGCTTGGGTGCTTAACATAGTCTTGTTGAAAATTATAATAACCTGATCAAACCAGCATATTCCCAGGGTAGTGTCATTAACTTTCAACCCTAATGGGAAGTCAACCAGTCAATGTAAATAACTGATCAGATACCTAAATAGTCCCAATGGACACTGTTCATTCATATAATATGTGAAATTGTTTACTGTTTTTTAGAATCTCTCTATAGCCCATCATAAGCTAATTTTCCAAGAATCCTTAAAGAAACGAACATGTGACATAAACAGTACATACTTAGCCTATGTGAAATCATCAACTGCTTCAGACTGGTAGATCAGATAAAGATAGATAGAGATAGATAGATAGATAGATAGATAGATAGATAGATAGATAGATAGATAGATAGATAGATAGATAGATAGATAGATAGATAGATAGATAGATAGATAGATAGATAGATAGATAGATAGATAGATAGATAGATAGATAGATAGATAGATAGATAGATAGATAGATAGATAGATAGATAGATAGATAGATACATAGATACATACATACATACATACATACATACATACATACATACATACATACATACATACATACATACATACATACATACATACATACATACATACATACATACATACATACATACATACATACATACATACATACATACCTCACCTGGTCCTTCTGTCCCCTTCTCTGTGAACTCACAAGGGATGCGACGAGTGACACACTGCAAAGGTAGGCCTTGGTCCTCAAGCCCCCTTACCTTAGCAGCTCTCTGGACATTGTGTTCTCCTAAGGCCTTAGAAGAAAGAGTTAATATACACATAAATGAGCCATATGTGGCATGGAAGGTTTTTAGCCAATAGACTACCGCACCATCATAAGAATTGCGCCCAAGGATATAGTCTGGTAGCTAAAATCTCGCCATGCCACAATGTGGTGTAGTCGGCCACATATCTGGTGCAATTAGAGTTAGACTACCAACTATTGTTCTTGTCTCACGCGAGAACGTATAGTATAGGCTACTGACTCAGATTCCTTTTGCCTTAGTGATTCATAGGCCCAATTCACAGAGAGCTCATGGTAGGGGTGGGGTTGGGTTGACAATGAGTGTGATAGTGTCCCTCCCCAATATGTCAGCCAACACTGGACTAACAAACACTCTCTAACACACTGAGACTTTGAACTGTGGTTGATTGCAGTGTTGCTGTTACACTAGCTGTTGACCGTAGTGTGGCATTGCCACGTTCTAGATGTGTTTGCTCACAGCCACGCAGCACTCTTTTGTCCTATTCACCATAGAAACCCCACCAAAGACTCCCCTTTTCAGAGCACAACAAACCGATTTTCTTGTCTTGTATTATGTATCGTCAAAAGGGCTGTTTGCATTACAAGCCGATGCAATGTCTTTCATTTATGGCTTTTTAAATCTTTTTGTAGTTGCTTTAGCCTTCTCTTGCATGGCCTTCAGTATGGGGTTTGTGATGCACTGCTTGTGGCTAATTTCCATAAGCTTGGCTAAAGAAAGCTGAATTGAGAAAGAGACATGTTTGGAAGCAGAGTGTTATGAAAATCATGGTTCTTTAGCCAGATTGAAGGCTGTCATCTTTGACAGTGGAACAATAAATAAATAAATAAATAAATAAATAGGAAAATCAAAACAGAAAGAAAAGGCAGGTCCATGTTAAATGCTGGGTCAAGTGAAGTGAACATATTTAAATAAACATTTTTTACCCAAAAGAGCTGTCAGATTTATCATAGACATTAGTTATATGTTGAGCTACCGATGCCTAGCGCACTCTTTCAGTAACAGTCTCAAACTTGACTTAAAGAGTGAGAGCCCCAGTAGTTTAGCCCACCTGCGGTTGTTACCCAGTAGATACTGTAGTTTGTCTTGTACCTGTCCTGTGTTTTGTGGTCATCCATTGTAGCATAGCAGCCAGTTGTCCATCACATCTAACTTGGATATACTCTACCAACCCTTCCTCCCCATTCCTTCTGGCCCCTCTCCAACTCTACCACCTCACCTACCTAGTAACCGTGCAGATATATCTGGCCCGTCCATCAAAAAGGACCGGAACCGCTGAGGCGCCCAAATCCAATGCAGCAGCCGTGTCTGGCCGTTCCTCTGCTCCCCCCACTGTGTCTGACTCCAAGAGTGCATCTGACAAGTCTGTCAGGTCCAATGGAGTCAGGAAGACCCCAACGTTCGCTCTCCCCCTGAGAAAGTCAGTCAGCCAGTCGTCCTACACCCCCTACTCCCCCTTAGACACGCCAAGCTACAGGAGCCCCATCAAATCACCCAGCCAGTATTTCCAAATCTGTTACTAAGCTAGGCCTATAGCAGCTTTTGGCATTAGGTTGAAATAGGTTCTGTGGTAACCGTGGATGTCAAAATGGACATGAGAAAACATTCCTCTCCATGACTGTCATGTTTCAGGGTTTCTTGTTGTGTTTGGTCACACATTGACATGGTTTTGACTCTTATTTGTGTGTCCTCTGCTTGGTTTGTTCGAATTTGGTTTTTCACTCTCTTGCTGTGGCACCATAAGCCTATGTTTTTGCTGGTTTTGTCTTCTCCTGTTTACTTGTGTGTTGTACTGTACATTAAACAAATGCTATGATGCTACATAATAATACAAACTGCCTGCTGTTCATTTTTCTCCATTCATTGTTATTATCTGAATGTATTTGAAATTACTAATAAAAGGGAATGAAAAGCCTATCTATCTCTGTGTTTGCTGATCTCAAATTTTCTTTAGTAAATTAATTAACTTCTTTGCAACAAAAAGTGTATTGTACATCAACATCTCATAACCTAACCATAACACCCCTCTAAAATATGGATAATTTCTGTCTCTTTGCATCTCCCTCTAATGCATGAGTCTCTAAACCACACTTTCTTTTTCACTCCTCTCATACGCTGTTCTCACCATCACAAACACTCCTCCTTGTTACCAATGAGTCATGGTGAATTGTCCACTCAAAATGTCTGTTGCTTTTTTTAGAGGAAGGGTATGTGAAAATGTATTTGAAGGGACGACCCATCACCATGTACATGCCCAAAGACCTTGTGGATACCTACTGCCTGGAAGCCAAATCGGACCTGCCAAACAAAAAGCTCAAACTGGACTGGGTGTATCCTTTTTTCACTGTTGTAGGTTCAGTACATTTCATAAAGCTAAATGTACAGTTGATGTCAGAAGTTTACATACACCTTTACAGACAATTCCTGACATTTAATCCTAGTAAAACCTCCCTGTCTTAGGTCAGTTAGGATCACCACTTTATTTTAAGAATGTGAAATGTCAGAATAATAGTAGAGAGAATGATTTATTTCAGATTTTATTTCTTTCATCACATTCCCTGTGGGTCAGAAGTTTACATACACTCAATTAGTGTTGTGTAGCATTGCCTTTAAATTGTTTAACTTGGGTCAAATGTTTCGGGTAGCCTTCCACAAGCTTCCCACAATAAGTTGGGTGAATTTTGGCCCGTTCCTCCTGACTGAACTGGTGTAACTGAGTCAGGTTTGTAGGCCTCCTTGCTCACACACGCTCTTTCAGTTCTACCCACAAATGTTCTATAGGATTGAGGTCAGGGCTTTCTGATGGCCACTCCAATACCTTGACTTTGTTGTCCTTAAGCCCTTTTGCCACAACTTTGTCCATTTGGAAGAACCCATTTGCAACCAAGCTTTAACTTCCACATATTTTTCCTTCCTCATGATGCCATCTATTTTGTGAAGTGCACCAGTCCCTCCTGCTGCAAAGCACCCCACAACATGATGCAGCCACCCACATGCATCACGGTTGGGATGGTGTTCTTCGGCTTGCAAACCTCCTCCTTTTTCCTATAAACATAACAATGGTCATTATGGCCAAACAGTTCTATTTTGGTTTCATCAGACCAGAGGACATTTCTCCAAAAAAGTATGATCTTTGTCCCCATGTGCAGTTGCAAACCGTAGTCTGGCTTTTTTATGGCGGTTTTGGAGCAGTGGCTTCTTCCTTGCTGAGCGGCCTTTCAGGTTATGTCGATATAGGACTCGTTATACTGTGGATATAGATACTTTTGTACCCGTTTCCTCCAGCATCTTCAGAAGGTCCTTTGCTGTTGTTCTGGGATTGATTTGCAGAACGTGTCTCCTTCCTGAGCGGTATAATGGCTGTGTGGTCCCATGGTGTTTATACTTGCGTACTATTGTTTGTACAGATGAATGTGGTACCTTCAGGCGTTTGGAAATTGCTCCAAAGGATGAACCAGACTTGTGGAGATCTACAATTGTTTTGGGGAGGTCTTGGCTGATTTCTTTGGATTTTCCCATGATGTCGAGCAAAGAGGCACTGAGTTTGAAGGTAGGCCTTGGAAAACATCCACAGGTACACCTCTAATTGACTCAAATGATGTCGATTAGCCTATCAGAAGCTTCTAAAGCCATGACATCATTTTCTGGAATTTTCCAAGCTGTTTAAAGTCACAGTCAATTTAGTAATTTTAAACTTCTGACCAACTGGATATAGTGAATTTTAAGTGAAATAATCTGTCTCTAAACAATTGTTGGAAGAATTCCTTGTGTCATGCACAAAGTAGATGTCCTAACCGACTTGCCAAAACTATAGTTTGTTAACATGAAATCTGTGGAGTGGTTGAAAAATGAGTTTTAATGACTTCAACTTAAATGTATGTAAACTTCCGACTTAAACTGTATATTTCAAAAGATAAGAAACTGATTGTTACATTACAACATTTGAGTTATGTTTATAGCAATAGGCTTGAAAGTCTATGCTTTCAGGACAGAGGTGTATTGCGACTTGCGAGATGTATCCCCCCATGTATTGTGAGGTTACACATTCACCAATGTTAGATTCAGATTGCACTCTATTGCACAGAGAGAGAGAGAGAGAGAGAGAGAGAGAGAGAGAGAGAAAGAGAGGGAGAGAGAGAGAATTAGAGGGAGAGAGAGAGAATTAGAGGGAGAGAGAGAGAGAGAGAGAGAGAGAGAGAGAGAGAGAGAGAATTAGAGGGAGAGAGAGAATTAGAGGGAGAGAGAGAGAGAGAGAGAGAGAGAGACAGAGAGAGAGAGAGAGAGAGAGAGAGAGAGAGAGAGAGAGAGAGAGAGAGAGAGAGAATTAGAGGGAGAGAGAGAGAATTAGAGGGAGCATATTTAAGTTCCCACAGGATACCAAATAAGACAGAAGAATTACACCAGATAGGACAGACTGACCCTAGCCCTCCGGCACATAGACACATAGACTATTGCAGCATAGATACTAGAGGCTGGGAAATAGGTTGGAGCAAGTCCATGTAATACTTTGTAGGTTAGCAGTAAAACCTTGAAATCAGCCCTAGTCTTAACAGGAAGCCAGTGTAAAGAGGCTAGCACTGGAGTAATATGTATTTCTTTTTTGTCAAGATTCTAGCAGCCGTATTTAGCACTAACTGACGTTTATTTAGTGTTTTATCCAGGTAGCCGGAGAGTAGAGTATTGCAGTAGTCTGGGCGGACGTTTGGGCAGTTTGGGCGGCAGGTAGCCTAGCGGTTAGAGTGTTAGGTCAGCAACCAAAAAGTTGCTGTTTCGAAAACCTGAGCCGAGGCAGGTGAAAAAGGCTGACACTGTACGCAGGCCGTCATTTTAAATAAGAATTTGTTCTTAACTGACTTGCCTAGTTAAAAAAAGGTTACATAAAAAAGTTTTGGTTTTGTTGTTACGAAGATGGAAGAAAGCAGCTTTTGAAATATACTTGATATGTTCGTCAAAAGAGAGTTCAGGGTCCAGAGTAATGCCAAGGACCTTTTTTACCATGGTGCTACCCTACAGAGTGTTGTTGAGGCTTTTGTAGACCTTCTTTGCAAAATAGTGTGTTTTAATCAGTTATTTGGTGACATGTGATTACATTTAGCATAGTTTTATCTAAAAAGGATAACTTTTTAAAATGTTTTACAATTTTCTCCCTTTCCTCCTATGAGGAGCCTCCACTGTTTCACAGCCATAAATACTTAAAGACTAGCAAGCACACCACATTTACAGTAAATCATTTTTTTCTAGTTACACTTTGATTTCTTTTGAGATTCATTAACACACAGGTTGCACTCTAGACTTGTATTTTTATACTTTTTCCTACTGCCGCTCTATGTATCATGTATCGTGTATCTGTCTTTTGTGTATTTTCTATCTATCTATCTATCTATCTATCTATCTATCTATCTATCTATCTATCTATCTATCTATCTATCTATCTATCTATCTATCTATCTATCTATCTATCTATCTATCTATCTATCTATCTATCTATCTATCTATCTATCTATCTATCTATCTATCTATCTATCTATCTATCTATCTATCTATCTATCACCAAAACGAACACCAAAACGTACCATTGATTTGTCAGAGGGCAAACCAAATCCACTGAAACCATCCTAATGATTCCTATTGCACAATGCAGTACCAACCCAGCTTACTTGCAGTCCAGAAGCCAGCAGGCTGAGCTGAACATTTAGTCAGCTCCATCTTTTCTCCTCTCTTTCCCTGATGGAATCAACCCCCATTTCAGCAAAGAGAGGAGATTATAATTGGTATAAAATAAAGCGGATGAAATTATGAGTGTTCTGTGCTGTCTAGAACTGACCTTCAACAGAAGTGAGTCAATGGTATCTTACTGAATTATCCATTTGGAACTCAGAAAGGTCACCGAGGGTACCTGTATGATAGGTTGTAAATATAGACTACAGTGGCGTAAGGGGCCAAGCAGGTTTTATTTAAGTGCCTCATTGAATTCAATCGAACTAGATTGGTTAACATGTAGGCTACAGTTGATGTCCTTTGGAAGTTATGTGGCTCTTGACCTAGATGTCCAGTTATGGGTACAGGGGACGTGACTGTCGCTCTAATCTGTACCTGATACCTACGGGAGAGACGGTCTACTTCATTGCATCTGTTGTGGTGCTATACAACGTGGACGAGCAGCTCCAGAGACACTACACCGGGCACACTGATGACATCAAGTGGTGAGAAGAAACAGAACGTGACACAACAAGTCATTTTTCCTGTACTGTACAACCTTTATCTGTGAAAGAATTTCAACCTGAGCTGGACGTATGGTATGATGCTGTCCTAATATGGACACTGTACTCATCAAGCACAGCTCTATTTCACCTAGCTATAAATCATTTTCACCATCATCCATGTATTCTCAGACGAACAGTACAGTCAAGTAATTTATTAAGCAATTTTATTGGTAGGCTTTGCAACCCACCTTGTTGCACACCTGCTCACGTTACCTTTGATATTAAATCCTCCCTATTTTAGTACAGGCAGAGCTACCATGACACCACTACTTTGATCAGTATTCTCATATAGTCCCATGAAATAACCCCTTCATAATAAGGCAGGCTAGTGTAAACAAGTAGCTCTGTCCTCAGTGATAGCGTTGGCCAGGTAATTATCTCAGACAGAAAAGGCTGGTCGGAAATATAATAAGCTGAAACTCGAGGGATCACCCTGGGGTTATACACATAATAATTAGTCATGGCTGGGCACAGAAATACACTACCGTTCAAAAGTTTGGGGTCACTTAGAAATGTCTTTGTTTTTTAAAGAAAAACAATTTTTTTCCCCATTTAAATAAAATAAAATTGATCATATAACCTTTATTTAACTAGGCAAGTCAGTTAAGAACAAATACTTATTTACAATGACAGCCTACCTACAGGGTCAGCCCCTGGAGCAAATTAGTGTTAAGTATCTTGCTTAAGGACACATTTTCACCTTGTCAGCTCAGGGATTCAACGCTCTACCCACTACCTGCCGCCCCAGAAAAACAGGGTAGACATTGTTAATGTTGTAAATGACTATTGTAGCTGGTTTTTAATGGAATATCTACAGAAACGTACAGAGGCCCATTATCAGCAACCATCCAATGGCACGTTGTGTTAGCTAATCCAAGTTTATCATTTTAAAAGGCTAAGTGATCATTGAAAAACCCTTTTGCAATTATGTTAGCACAGCTGGAAACTGTTGTGCAGATTAAAGAAGCAATACAACTTTAGACTAGTTGAGTATCTGGAACATCAGCATTTGTGGGTTCGATTACAGGCTCAAAATGGCCAGAAACAAAGAACTTTGTTTCTCAGAACAAGAATAGACTGACGAGTTTCAGAAGAAACCACAAATGCTGATGTTCCAGATATATAGTTTTATTGCTTCTTTAAACAGCACAACAGTTTTCAGCTGTGCTAACATAATTACAAAAGGGTTTTCTAATTATCAATTAGCCTTTTAAAATGATACATTTGGATTAGCTAACCCAACGTGCCATTAGAACACAGGAGTGATGGTTGCAAATAATGGCCCTCTGTACACTTCTGTAGATATTTCAAAATCAGCCGTTTCCAGCTACAATAGTCATTTACAACATTAACTATGTCTACACTGTATTTCTGATCAATTTGATGTTATTGTAATGAACAAAAAATGTGCTTTTCTTTCAAAAACAAGGACATTTCTAAGTGACCCCAAACTTTTGAACGGTAGTGTATGTTAGATATTCCTGACTTTCACTTATCTCTGTGAGGCATAGTGCCCTTCCGTTGTAGCCTTCTATCGGAAGCTGTCAGTAACAGACGGTGAAGAAGGGGACAGTCTTTTCAACATCAGTAAGAATCACACATGATTGATATGTTAGCAACTCACAGTTTCATACTACACTTAAGACACATAACACTTATCTTTGATATGCTTTGAGGTCTCTGTGGTTTTTCATCATTGTTCAAATCGGCCTTCAGGTGTTCACAGTGTTTGCCGTCTCTCTGTTCCTCTGTCTGTGTTTTATAGTCTGGCTGTACATCCTGATAAAATCACCATAGCAACGGGACAGGTGGCAGGCACCTCTTCTGAAGGAAAAGTAAGTGACTTTGAACAGTTATGAACAGTTAACAGTTAATGATTAGAATTAATGTGTGTGTCTGTGTGTGTGTGTGTGTGTGTACTGACAGCATTTGGCTCCTCATGTGCGGGTTTGGGACTCGGTGAGCCTCAACACCCTCCACGTTCTGGGGACAGGCTTCTTTGACCGCTCCCTGGTTTGCCTCGCCTTCTCCAAGTCGGTAAGCAATGGACCTTGGCAAAAAAGCATGAATGCATATCATATCTCGTATGTGAACCCGATTTTGAGTGTGCCTTTCCTGGTCAGAAAAGCTTTCCTAAATAACTGAGGACAGGGCTAGGCTACCTGCCACCCCAGAAATACAGGGTAGACATTGTTAATGTTGTAAATGAGTATTGTAGCTGGTTTTTAATGGAATATCTACATACGCGTGCCATTGGAACACTCCTGTGTTCCAATGGCACGTTGGGTTAGCTAATCCAAGTTAATAATTTTAAAAGGCTAATTGATCATTAGAAAACCCTTTTGCAATTATGTTAGCACAGCTGAAAACTGTTGTGCTGATTAAAGAAGATAGGGCTGATCCATCTCTGTTGGTCTGTGCAGAATGGAGGCAACACGCTGTGTGTAGTAGACGACTCCAACGACCATGTGCTCTCTGTGTGGGACTGGCAGAGGGAGGAGAGACTGGCTGATGTCAAGGTGAGTGTCTATGTGTCCGACCGGGGTTTGAACCTGTGCGCATCAAGACTTTGTTAGCCCTCTATACTAAAGCCCAGGCATCAGCACTGGGATTCAACGCAAGTCTTCAGGTCTCAAGAACGCTTACCTGGCTTTTGAGTTGCTCTATCGATCCTCATAGACGTTTGACACGTGTAACGATGATTGTTTCTGTCCCATTACAGTGTTCCAACGAGGCAGTGTTCGCTGCTGACTTCCACCCCACTGACACCAACATTATAGTCACGTGTGGGAAGTCACACCTCTACTTCTGGACAATGGAGAGGGGTACCCTTGTCAAGAAGCAAGGCTTGTTTGAGGTACATCAGATTTCTCAGTTACACTGCCTGTTCATCTGCTAGATAATCTGAGTTTTAGAGGAAATGTATTTGCCAAAATCAATATAAAATATGCCATTTAGCAGATACTTTTTGGCAGACGCTTTTATCTAAATTCAATGTAGCTAGTTAGGTTCTCTGTAGTGTTATTGAAGCTGCATGTCTGTCTCCGTCTGTTTTCTGACTATACAACTCTGTTCTATCTCTGCCCCCCAATTAAATAAAGACATATTTATGTTCCTTGCAGAAACAAGAGAAGCCCAAGTTTGTCTTGTGTGTGACTTTTTCAGAAAATGGAGACACCATAACTGGAGACTCAAGTGGAAATATACTGGTGTGGGGAAAAGGTAAAACTGTCATTCGATAGAATGAACCATCAAACCCAAAAGGGTTCTACCTGGAACCCAAAAGGGTTCTTGAAAGGGTTATCCTATGGGTACAGCCAAAGAACCCCTTTAGGTTATTTTTTTCTAGATTGCAGCTCCCTGTCCCGTTGTTTTCAGTGTGTGTTTGTTACATTTACATGTGAGTCATTTAGCGGACGCTCTTACCCAGAGCGACTTAAAGGAGCATTTAGGGTTAAGTGCCTTGCTCAGATGAAGGAAGAAAAAAAAAGAAGCTAGTTGGCTTGGAAATTCAAACTAGCCACCTTTCGCTTAGTGGCCCATTGTTTTGCTCCATTTTGGCTCATCAAAGGCTCTTTATTATGAGAGAGTTGTCAGGAGGCTGGAGTCAGAATATGGTCATGCGTAGGATAAAACAACAAGGCCTGTCTTGTGAGTGAACTGCCCCTGACCATGTATTGTTGAACAAACAGCTAGCGTTCTTCTGCCCGTCTCCAAGAGTGTTCTGTCTTTCTCTCTGTTTTACAGGCACTAATCGAATTAGCCACGCCGTTCAGGGCGCGCACGAGGGAGGCATCTTTGCACTGTGTATGTTGAGGGACAGCACACTGGTGTCAGGGGGAAAAGATCGGAAACTCATCTCTTGGGATGGGAGCTACCAGCAGATCCAATCGGTTGAGGTGAAACACGTGCGGATTCGTGTACATACACCCAAGAAAGTAGTCCTGTGATATAGGCCATTTCCATAGTACACTTTTTATTAATGCATCTCCAGTATATCAGGGTCTTGGCCATAGGATAGATCAATTAAGAAGTGCTTTCGAAGGAGACTGATTCTGCATACTGCAGCCCTGACTTGATATGTGCATATTGCAAAAGACGATACTAGCTTTTTCAGTAATATGGGGGTTTTGGTTGATACATGTATTTATTTACAGTAATAACAATGATTTGTACAATAAAAAATGTTATATTTTACAATGCCCATGTCCCCTCTCCGTACCCCCCACCCTGCCATCTGTAAAATCAAACATTGATAAGATAAAGAAAACAACCCTCACATCTACCGTGGCAGGAAGCTTACCATTGGTATGAATAACAATATTTATTTTCCCACCTTTCCCAGGTTCCTGATTTATTTGGCCCCATCCGCACTGTTGCCGAGGGCAAAGGGGAGAGTGTGCTTATTGGGACCACCAGGAACTATGTTCTACAAGGCAGTTTATATGGCGAATTTAACCCCATCACACAAGTGTGTAAAATCAGAACCATATATATATGGCTGTGGTTTAAATTATCTGACATTCTAGTTCATGCAGACCTAGTGTGTTTTCAGTTCATTCAGACATTATTTAAAGCCCATTAGCTGGTTATTTAGTAATGTCCAGCATCTCCTGGCTAGCATTTTTGGTGCATGTAGCATTGCTAATGGGAACAGATGGACCCAGCTAGAGGAAAGTACATAATGAGACTTCATTAAGCAAGTTTATGGCTTATGTCTAGCAATTGAATGCCATCTATGCTAACTGTCCTCCCTAACTCCCCCAGGGTCACACCGATGAGCTGTGGGGGTTGGCCGTGCACCCCTGGAAACCCCACTTCCTCACCTGTGGCCATGATAAGCATGTCAGCCTGTGGGACGCTTCCTCGCACCAGCCTGTCTGGGCCAAGACTATGGAGGTAGACAGGCAGACAGTGCTCCCCGTGCACAGCTCTAAGCCTCACACATTAAACTCAGTTAACATGAAATGAGTAGAAGGGCCACAAGCTTATCTTGTTCCCTGATATGTTTGTGCTGTATAGTCGACAACTGTCATGCCAAATATGTCGCACAAACAAACTCTCTTCAGTCTCTCTGGGTTGTAATATATCTTCTCTGAGGCTGGTTATTTGGGTGTGTTCGGATGCAGTATTGAAATGAGACATCCTCTGTTTCTTTCATGGACAGGACGCAGCTCAGTCTGCTGGATTCCATCCCTCTGGAGCAGTGGTTGCTATAGGAACGCAGACCGGCAGGTGAGAAAGTAGTGCTCGAGGAGAATCGTATTATGCAAATTCAGTCACAAAGGCCATAGAGATCTGCCAGTAATAATAATAACAACATTTGTCATTTGTATAGTGCTTTTCATTACAATATGAATTTCAAAGGGGTGTTGTGAAACTACAGGAGAGATGTGATGTGTTAGTATGCTTTTACGTCATGCAGGTGGCTGGTGCTGGATACTGACTCTAAGGATCTCGTCACAGTGCACACAGATGGGAATGAACAGCTGTCTGTTATACGCTTTGCACCGGGTAAGTGTTGTTTAGGCTGTTATGTCATAGTTTTGATGTCTTCACTTTTATTCTACAATGTAAAAATTGTGCAAATAAAGAAAAACCCTTGAATGGGGGTGTTTATTGCTTTATTACTTGTTATAAGCATGCATGAGGCTTATTATGACTTATTACAAGGATTATTTTAGGTTATGTCTCTCTATGTAGCAAATCTTCTAAATAAAAATGGCTGTTAGTCATACCAACAATCATTTAGCTATTTGATTTTAAATTTGAAGACCCCTTTTAGGTACCAAAAATATTTGCCGAAACATTGAATTTGACCTTAGCCCATAGAAATGCATTGAATAACAGATTCATACATGGAAAAACAGATAGTAAAAAACTAATCTAAAGGAAGTTTGTTTTGAAGTGTCTGTCCTATATCTGAGAGATATAAGAAAGATCAAGAAATTATTATATATATATTTTTTACACATATTTAACATATTTTGGACACTAAACTACATCCATATACACTGAGTGTACAAAACATTAGGAACACCTCCTTTTGCCCTCAGAACAGCCTCAATTAGTCAGGGCATGGAAGCGTTCCACAGGGATGCTGGCCCATGTTGACTCCAATGTTTCCCACAGTTGTGCCACCAGCATTGCAATTCTTGACACAAACCGGTGCGCCTGGCACCTACTACCATATCCCGTTCAAAGGCAACCTGTCTCCTCCGCTTCATCTACACTGATTGAAGTAGATTAAACAAGTGACATCAATAAGGGATCAGAGCTTTCACCTGGATTCACCTGGTCAGTCTATGTATACTCAGTGTAGGTTGACTGTGATACGGATACATGCCATATTATTTATGTCGGCGACATTATCTGTTCTAACCTACATCTCCTGTCCCTATTCCTAGATGGCAATTTCCTGGCGATTGGCTCTCACGACAACTACATCTATATCTACGCAGTGGGGGAGAGTGGCAGGAAGTACAGTCGAGTGGGAAAGTGCTCGGTGAGCACCTTTTATTTTTAGTACACCCTTCTTCTCCTCAGCATCAAATCAGGAGGGCAAGCTTAATTATGCATATTAACAGCATAACAGCATTATGGTTTAAATTGGTATTCAAAGTCAGGGTCGATGGGGAATTGCAGTGGGATTGCTAATAAAAAATAAAATAAAAACTTTCATCCCCAAAAATGTTTTGGGGGAACAAAAAATACATTATTATATTATAATAATAATTATTGTATGGAACAATATACAACGTCTTTGAGAAAGATATAACGGTGACAAACGGTGCTCACAAACATCAAATCAAATGCTATTTGTCACATGTGCCAAATACAACATGTGTAGACCTTACTTACAAGCCCTTAACCAACAATGCAGTTCAAGAAATAAAGTTAAGCACTCTCACATTTGTGGACAAAGGGCAGTGTCGAGTCATATCAAATCAAATCAAATTGTATTGGTCACATACACATGGTTAGCAGATGTTATTGTGGGTGTAGAGAAATGTTTGTGCTTCTAGCTCCGACAGTGCAGTAATATCTAACAAGTAATATCTAACAGTTTTACAACATATACCCAAATACACATATATCTAAGTAAGGAATGGATTGAGAATATACGTATACTGTACACATACTGTATGTCTTGGCAGCATTGGACTGAGATACAGTGGCATAGTAAGCTTATAGTATACAGTATACACATAAGAGATTAGTGGGACAGCCATGAGGGTGTGTGGCCTGGGGAGCTGGGGGGAGGTGGACAGGGCCAGTATCGAAACTGTAAAAAAATTGGTTCAGCTCATTGGCTCTGTCCTGGGTCCCCTCCGTCTGCCACTGTTTGACTTTTTGAAGCCAGTGATATTTCTCATACCTTTCCACACCTCTCTCACCTGGCTCTGCCTCAGCTTGTCCTCCATCTTATCCTTATACCCTCTCTTCCCCTCAGCAATCCACAACTTCAGCTCCCTCTGGACGCATTTCAATTTGTCCTTGTCCCCCTCCTTGAAGGCCCTCTTCTTCTCATTCAGCAGGGCCTTCAGGTCGCTGGTGACCCAGGGTTTATTATTTGGAAAACAGCGTACCTTCCTGGTGGGTACAGTGTTGTCTATACAAAAACTGATATAGTCCGTTATGCAGTCAGTAAGTCCATCGATGTCCTCCCCATGAGCCTCACAGTCTGTTGTTTCAAAGCAGTCCTGTAGGGCCTCATTCGCCTCCGGAGACAATCTCCTTATGGTCCTAGTGGTTGCAGGCTGCTGTTGGACCATAGGCCTGTAGAGTGGGGTGAGGTGGACAAGGTTGTGATCCGATCTACCGAAGGGAGGGAGTGCAGTGGAGTTGTATGCATCCTTCACATTAGCATATAACAAGTCCAGAGTTGTATTATTCCTGGTTGGGCACTTCACAAACTGTTTGAACGTGGGCAGCGTTGAAGAGAGAGATGCATGGTTAAAATCCCCTGAAATGGCAAAGAAATCACGGGGATGCGCCGTCTGTAACCTCGCGATAACAGAGTGGATGACGTCACATGTTGTGTTTGCGTCAGTGGAGGGCGGGATGTAAACAATAACAGCAATGGCCACCGTGAATTCCCTCGGCAAATAGTAGGGTCTCAGGCTAACGGCTAAGAGCTCAATGTCCGGGCTACAGAACTCTTCTTTAAAAGTAATATGGCTCGGTTGTAAATAATTGAGGACTCGCGTGTACGTTCGGTTCGGCGCTGAGAAAAATATAAAGTGCCTCAGTGATAAAAAGGACCGTTAAAACCTTTGTTAAACAGTAGCACTCCATAATCCTGAACTATTATTGTTCAACTGTTGCAAAGAAACTCATGAAAAACTGACGAAAAACATACTAAAATAACAATTTACGCACAAACAATGGGAGCTGCTTAACAGGCGACCACACAGGGCGAACAATGTGTTGGGCAGACCGCACCACCCTCTGGAGAGCTTTTATGGGGCTGTAGGCTGTCTCATTGTTGTTGGTAATCAAGGCTACTACTTTTGTGTCGTCTGCAAACTTGATGATTGAGTTGGAGGAGTGCTTGGCCACGCAGTCGTGCGATTGAGATTGAGTGATCTGTGGATCTGTTGGGGCGGTATGCGAATTGAAGGGGGTCTAGGGTTTCCTGGATGATGGTGTTGATGTGAGCCATGACCAGCCTACATAAAGCTGTCCCAACAGCAGAGTACCAACAGAAGTCCCAACACCTTAACACTGTTACACCTGGCTATCAGCGGAGCCTCATCTGGCAGCGAAACAGTTAATTCAGCCTAATTTACTGCCTTTTAAAAAAACATAGCTGATATGGCTGACTTGCTTAAACAAATGTGGTTTCTACTGACAATTGAGATGCATAAACTATGGCATAAGGGGACGACAAGTGGAAAAGAGGCAATCCGTAATTTCGATTAAGACATTCATGAGCGAGCGACAATGGACGTAGTCAATGTAACTATTTGTTTAGCACTTTTGAAATGTACAGTGACAGAATTCTGAACATGGGACGTTCTTACAGTGTTCTCCCTGTACACCAAGTCAGAACCGTAGGATAAATAAAGGGGGCATATAAGCAGACAATGAAAGCTCTTACAATATTCAATAATTACATTTCTCTAAAACAGGTTATAGGCTACATGTGCACCCCCAAGTTAGAACAGTAGGTAAAAATAGACCAAATTATTAGAGTGAGGCACATTGAACACCGTTTGGGTCTTTGCGTGTCAAACAAAATACACGTTAAATAAGCTTTTATTTTGACACGTCAAATAATACAATTCTATACAGTTTTTTACAATTCCTGACATTTAATCCTAGTAAAACGTCCCTGTCTTAGGTCAGTTAGGATCACCACTTTATTTTAAGAATGTGAAATGTCAGAATAATAGTAGAGAGAATGATTTATTTCAGCTTTTATTTCTTTAATAACATTCACAGTGGGTCAGAAGTTTACATACACTCAATTAGTATTTGGTAGCATTGTCTTTAAATTGTTTAACTTGGGTCAAATTTTTAAGGTAGCCTTCCACAAGCTTCCCACAATAAGTTGGGGGAATTTTGGCCCATTCCTCCTGACAGAACTGGTGTAACTGAGTCAGGTTTGTAGGTCTCCTTGCTCGTACACACTTTTTCAGTTCTGCCCACAAATTTTCAATAGGATTGAGGTCAGGGCTTTGATGGCCACTCCAATACCTTTGATGTCCTTAAGCCATTTTGCCACAACTTTGTAAGTATGCTTGGGGTCATTGTCCATTTGGAAGACCCATTTGCGACCAAGCTTTAACTTCCTGACTGATGTCTTGAGATGTTGCTTCAATATATCCTCATAATTTTCCTTCCTCATGATGCCATCTATTTTGTGAAGTGCACCAGTCCCTCCTGCAGCAAAGCACCCCCACAGCATGATGCTGCCACCCCGTGCTTCACGGTTGGGGTGGTGTTCTTCGGCTTGCAAGCCTCCCCCTTTTTCCTCAAACGTAACGATGGTCATTATGGCCAAACAGTTCTATTTTTGTTTCATCAGACCAGAGGTACGAAACCGTAGTCTGGCTTTTTTATGGCAGTTTTGGAGCAGTGGCTTCTTCCTTGCTGAGCGGCCTTTCAGGTTATGTTGATATAGGACTCGTTTTACTGTGGATATAGATACTTTTGTACCTGTTTCCTCCAGCATCTTCAGAAGGTCCTTTTCTCTTGTTCTGATATTGATTTGCACGTTTCGCACCAAAGTATGTTCATCTCTAGGAGACAGAACGTGTCTCCTTCATGAGCGGTATGATGGCTGCGTGGTTCTATGGTGTTTATACTTGCGTACTATTGTTTGTACAGATGAACGTGGTATCTCCAGGCGTTTGGAAGTTTCTCACAAGGATGAACCAAACTTGTGGAAGTCCACCATTTTTTTCGGAGGTCTTGGCTGATTTCTTTTGATTTTCCCATGATGTCGAGCAAATTTGGCCCGCTGGTGGTTTTATTCGGCCCCCCAATTTTTCGGAGCAAAAAAAATAAAACACTCTTTTATTTAACCTTTATTGAACTTGGAAAGTAAGTTAGCAACAAATTACTATTTACAATGACGGCCTACCTACAGGATCAGCCATAGTAGTACGGCGCCCCTGGAGCTCAAGGACACATCGACAGGTTGTCGGCTCGGGTATCTAACCGCTATGCTACAGCTTCTACCCCAAGCCATAAGACTCCTGAACAGGTAATCAAATGGCTACACGGACTATTTGCATTGTGTCGTCCTCCCCCACGCCCCCCATCCCACCCCACCCCTTCTTTTACACTGATGCTACTCTCTGTTTATTATCTATCCATAGTCACTTTAACTCTACTTACATGTACATATTACCTCAATTAGCCTGACTAACCGGGGCCCCCACACATTGACTCTGTACCGGTACCCCTGTATATAGCCTCGCTACTGTTATTTTTACTGTTATTTTACTGCTTTCATTTATTTACTTATCTTTTGTTTACCTAACACTTATTTTACTTAAAAACTGCATTTTTGGTTAGGGCTTGTAAGTAAGCATTTCACTGTAAGGTCTACACCTGTTGTATTCGGCGCACGTGACAAATTCAATTTTATTTTATTTTATTCTTGCGGTCAATTTGCAGTCTACAATTGATTTGTAATTATGCTCCGCTCCCCCGACCATCCACTCAAGAAAAAAATTGCCCTGCCACTGCTTTTAGTTGATGATCCCTGGGATAGAGCGTGATCAGCACAGCTGCTTCTCTCGTGTTAGTGTTGACTGCACAGGTTCTTTAACGGTTCACTGTTTCAAAACTGTGGTGTTTCTACACATTTATTGTGCTTGTCATGTTTCAAAAACTAAATAAAAATTTAGTGCACAACTTTTTTATAAATAATGTTCAGCAAATGTCTTATCTGGTGAAGTTCTCTTGCCTTCATACTACAGCTGCATACTATCTCTCTCGTTCTGTCTCTCAGGGCCACTCCAGCTTCATCACCCATCTGGACTGGTCAGTGGACTCTCAGTACCTGGTGTCTAACTCAGGAGACTATGAGATACTCTATTGTAAGTATGGTCATGTTCAGTAAAGCAAACTGTAGCAAACTGTTTTGCAACGGAAAATTAAAATCTGTGTTCTTATTAGACAAGTTCAGGTAGCACCTCCCCGTTTCAATCAGCTGTGTGTCATTCCAGGGATCCCGTCAGTGTGTAAACAGGTGGTGAGTGTGGAGACCACACGGGACATCCCCTGGGCCACCTCCACCTGCACTCTGGGCTTCCAAGTCTTTGGTGAGCAATGCAGCTGGATAACATATTTGCTGGACACATACTGTATAATGTCTCGTGGACAGATGGACGTAACATAGGATGGTATCGTAGCGTCTGTCAACAGACTGTGGGATGCGACGACTAATGAGGAACTTTGTTCCCGGTGCACAGATTTGTTTGTCACTGGTCATTTGGACATATCATGATTTCGCAGGTGTTCGTATCTTTCAAATTTCTGAAGGGGAGGGGCCATTTGGCCCATACTTCGGCTGAGAGATTAATTTAGGGGGGGTGGAGACTTTGTTCGTCTCGTTAGTGTATCCCCCCCCCCCCCCCCCCCCCCCCATCGAGCATATGATGCAATTACGCAACATTTTTGTCCTGGGTTTTAGAGAATACATACTTTTCTAACATTGTGTGTAGGGTATAACATAATGAGATAGATACTGCAACTCTGGTCCTGATCCACAGGGTTATGGCCTGACGGCTCCGACGGGACTGACATCAACGCCGTCTCCAGATCCAATGAAAAGAGGCTGCTCGTCACAGGAGATGACTTTGGAAAAGTGCACCTTTTCTCATTCCCTTGCTCTCAATTCCGGGTAAGATTGAAAATCTATTGAATATTTAGATGAGAAGAGCCCGTGAAGATGATGTGAGGCCTTTGGTTGCAGTTTGATTGATTGATTGATTGATTGATTGATTGATTGATTTTCTTCTTCTTCCAGGCTCCCAGTCACGTTTATGGCGGACACAGCAGTCATGTGACCAACGTGAAATTCCTGTTTGATGATAGTTGCCTGGTTTCCACTGGGGGCAAGGACATGAGCGTCATGCAGTGGCGAGTAGTGTGAGGCGGCCATTTTGGGGCAACAGATAGACAGTTTCTTTATGGATAAGGGTAGGGTGGGTAGGGGAAGGGTTGCACTCCCAGAGGCTTCCCTGTACAATGAGCTAGGAATGAAGTTGCCCCTAGATGCTGATCTTGGATCAGTTTTGTATTTCCCTCATAAATGGTTAAGGTTAGGATTTAGGGAGGGCTGATCCTAGATCTGTTCCTAGGGTTGACTTCACTGCAGAGTTGAACTTTTTGGTGGGTAGGGTGGGTGGTGGGTGGGTTGGGGGCGGAGAGCATCGCAACAAACGGACGATACAACAGGCAATACCTATTGTTTCGTTTTTTATCGTTCCGTCTGTCTCCTTTATTTCACAACTCAGGAAACCATTAGAAAAGTAGGAGTTGAATTTCTTCCCTATGCCATATCAATGGTAACTTCTCTGGCCTGCTAGAGATACCACTCCACCTTGGAAAGTGGGCGGCAGGTAGCCTAGTGATTAAGAGCATTGAGCCAGTGAGTGAAAGGTTTCTAGTTTGAATCCCCAAGCTGACTAGGTTAAAAATCTGTTGATGTGCCCTTGAGCAAGGCATTTAAGCTTATTTTCTCTGTATAAGAGTTTCTGCCAAATGAAAGACAATTAATGTTTTTTATTGACTATGTGCATTTGATCTATACTGAAAGCACATACATTTGGTACAAACTGATGCTGACAGAGAGTGAAAGACCAATGTTCCAATGATTACACTCTCATATGATGTGTATTTTATAATGAATACATCAGGTTTACCCCAAGCAGTTTGTTACTAGGCCAAGTGTGCAGTTGAATAGATGTGAATTATGTGAGGTTATATGGGAATATGAAGATATTATCTCTCTCCTGCCACTGTCTGGCTCCCTGAGGTATTGAATGGTGTCATAATGACTACTTCACTACTATAACTATAATACATGATAAAGTATCACACTGGCATTTCAAAGAGCCATTTAAAAACAAATGAATAATTATTTTAATTAATAATCAATGATTATTTAGACCTGTTGAAAAGCATCATTTTGGGACCCAAATGGCTGAAGTTGAACTACATTTCAAACATATTTGGATTACACTGTTATATATCTGCTGCCAATGTCACTTCCTTCCCGAGTCTCCCTTATCTTCCTGTATAGTCCTCATACTAGTTATGTAAATAAGAGGTTTGTACTAATCAGACCATTGCACTGTAATTGTTTTCTCTCCAATATCCTTTTCACACTATAGTGCCGAACCAAACCGTTCTGTGCTGACTCAATATTTTCTTTTCACATTGTCCTTTTCAGCACGGCTCCAGTAACTACAATGGAAGCGTAACCAGACTAGCTCAGTACAGTTTGTTTGGCTCGGTTCGGCTCAGTAGTGTGAAAAGCCCTAATGTGTGCTCCCCTTATTGTGCACTGTTTACCACAGGCAAATAACCACTACTCCAAGGCTTATTAAAGGGCCACTCTTGATATTTACTGTTTTTGATGTTTTTGATCACTCCAAGGCTTAAAAGAACCTGTGACTTAGCTTCCATACTGACCTTGTCACATCGACTCCTGCCCTCTTGTTTACTAGGCATATCCATGAACAAAACATGTCATGCATCATGTCTGTACCACACTGGTAATGTCTGGACTGAACTGGTCATTCATCTGGGGTTTGTTGTATAGTGATGAAAAGTATCCAGAGCATGCATGACATTGGTTATACCTGGGCTGCATTCAGCAGGGCACAACATTGTGGAACGTTCACATAGAAATATACTACGAAGAACAAACATGCCTTTCTGACATGTAGGATGAAGAATCGCTTCAGCTCTATTCATGTAATTTCTATTTGCAACCAATGTTCCCTCAAAGTTTTTGGGGCACTGAGCAAATTTCAGGTCTGCTGAGCGTGAACTGTGAATACTGAGGCTGTACCCGCTTTAAGTTACGGTTTTAACAGTGGCAAAGTAGGCTACTGTGGCTATTTGATCATAATATAGGCCTACCACAGTGGCCTACCATTCAAAACAATGGAGAAAATGCATCCCATAACATTTTAACATATAAATAGCTGTTCTATCATTCAGTCAGCCAATGTGTGATGTTCAATGTAGGACAACATTCCACGAGACTTAAAAAAAAACATGAACCTGTTTATCCACTTGTCTTTCAGACAAGGTGACTGAATATGCTGTTGTGTTGTTTAATGCAAGAAACCATTTTTATTCCCATACCGTTATTACAGAGAATCAGACAAATGATACTACATGCAGCTCTCGCTTTGATCTCAAAACAAGCGCATCTACTCACCACCGCTCATTCTGTAAACACAGTCCAGTTCAAAGTAAATGGCACAGATCCATATATGGCAATGTTCTATTTGCATATAGGCCTACTGCAGCTCTGATTGTTTATGCCAAACCGGTCTGCGTGTCAATGCAATAGAATCCTACTCTGATGCGTTCTGCCTACAACAACATCACTTGCATATTTAGTTTTGTTTTGGTATGTATCAATTGAAAGTGGCTAATATTGCATTGATTTGATCACAATTGCCACAGTAAAGGGAAAAGTTGACAGTGTTAACAGGGAAAACTCTAGAACAGTGGTCACCAACCTTTTCTGAGCCAAGATCTACCGCTTAGATTTTTTTTAACATGACTTAAAAAACGTCAGCCTATGCAACAATAACCAATTAAATCAGTACTGTAGCAATGTGGCTTTGCTTGAATTGCCCTGCCAATGCATTGTTGTTCGGGAATAAAGAAAAAAAACTGGTAATAGATCCGTTGTTGTATAACTTGTGAGGCACAACTGAGTGAGCATACATTTAAATAATTTGCTTTTTATTTTTATTTTACGGGGCTGATGGTGCCTGCATCTGATGGTCAGTCTCAGCGGCGAAGACAGCAGCAGACTCCCTTTCCTCCATTGACACTGACCAGCTGTTGGCGAAACTCGATTCGCACCTCATTATTTAGATATAGATAGATAGACAGACAGACAGACACTCATGCACAAATTCATGTTGTTACTCCTATGAACAGAGAAAGTGAAATATTCTTTGATATTAAAAAAGACCCAAGCTGCTGATAATAACAACAATTCAATCCTATAGATACACTTTCCTACTCATTCATTACTGCTACAGTACTTGTTGTGTGGAAGTAGGAAGAACACACATTTTTTGGCTTATAAAAGTGTTGAATATAAACTGTTGACAGTGATGAGTAAGAACTTAAACATGAACTCACTAATAAAAACAGCAGCTCTTTGCCGTATTCGTTGACAGTCTCTCTCTAGTCATGGTTTTAAACATTTTGAAAATCTGACCATATCAACTTTAGTGTAGCTTTCTTTTATGCATGCTACGTTACTGCAGACACGGTAATACGAGCCATCTGATTGGCAAGCGGTAGGCCTATAGCGCACTTCATTTGATCTCCGTCCCCGCCGGGAAGAGTTTGTACCTTCAGACACATGAAATGGTTCAAAATGGCAACAGTTTGCCTACCGGGCACACAGGTCAGCTGAATCAGCTGCACCTACCGCAAACAGCCCTAGACTGAAACAAAAAAATAGGAACACAAGGCTTTATCATTGGGTTTTTACAGAAATGTTTGGCGATCGACTAGGAATGCCTTGGAGATCGACCAGTTGATCGCGATCGACCGGTTGGTGACCACTGCTCTAGAAAATTTAGTGAAGTTCAACCTAGTGCTTCTCTCTGTGGGCTAATATTTCATCTTAACGGCAGTCCCAGGGGAGCTGCGTGGCAGTCTCGGGGTTACTGCGTGCCAGCGCACCCGCACAGTTTAAAGCGAACATTGACTGCAACTTCCACAATGTTTGCCTCCTGAACGTAGCCCTGTTGTTTTTGCAGACCTAAACATAATGATTGGACATATGCAGATGTCACATGTTACCATAACAAAGTAATCATGATGGAATTATTTAATTTGAGGGGTCTCTCCCTGTGAGCACAAGAGGTTGAAATTATGTTGAAAATACATATTTTTGGTTGAAAATACGTTAAAAAGACGTTTCTTTCAACGTATTGTGCTCAGTGGGCTGGTCCTTCTCTTTTGTATATCATTATTAGAGAAGATGGTTTGTTTAGAGTGGGTATGGAATGTTAAAAACATTGGAAGCCTTGCAGGGTTGGTTGTTGTCCTTGTTTGGGTGTATGAAAACTGATGCAGAACACTTATGAATACAGTAAACAAAGTGTTTGACAGTAAACACAATATTAAAATCCTTCAAATCTTTGTGACTGACTTTTTATCCTCTTTTAAAATTACATTTTGAAATTCCAAAGTTTATTTTGTGTGTGTTGAATTGATTGGGTGTGATATTTGCAATTTAGGCAGGGTATAATATTTATTATGAGGGATTTTATTATTATATAATTCAATTGTTGAGAGAGAGAGAGAGAGAGAGAGAGAGAGAGGTGAAGATGATGCTGTTCTAGGTGGTCGTCACAAGTGGGCAGCATTGGACTGGTCGCATGCTGTTGTCGGCTATTTTATGAAATCTCCACCTTGCCAAAACACCAGGAATACGAGAGGAATATGGCAACTCAGAGGCTGCTGTCAACCACAATCCCCCGTCTTCTAATTGAGACAACAGCGATCATCTTTTGAACATGGAATTAAGGATGCAAGAGAATAAACGGAGTGCAACGCTTATGAGAGAGAAAGAGAAAACGTCCGTATCCTCGCACAGCATTTCAGCTACAGACTGACATTACATTGCCGACAGGCATACATAATTGGTGTAGCCTACATTGGTGAATTATATTTTTGAATTAGAACGTTCTGCTTTACAAACGGTCTGACAGGGAAACATCCATATACGTCAATTTGTTCATGCATTGGTCTCATTGAATAGGAGGAGAGAAAAATGAGGTAAGCAATTGAGCATGTGTTGGGTTTGCATTGTGGCGTCATTTGTCAGAACGCTACATGTTGGCTTTATAATAATGTGTATGTGAACGTTTCCACCATATATTGTATATCAGTCATCAACATATGGTAGGCTACATTTTCAAAGTAGGCAATTTATACATTAGATAATTTACACAATAGACAAATCCATTATCTGTGAAGGATCACTGGTCAAATGGACATGGGTAGGGCTTCTATATAGACCTTTCTGCGTTGCCGCACGAGGGCGATGCGCGCAAGATCGTGGCAGAACAAGGGTGGGTTCTTATAGAACGCCAGAAACAACAACAAAAAAGCTATTTACATGTTGCTTATGAGTGCATTGCACATTACTTTTGAGGCTGGTATGAATGTCCTGGTTGATATAATGTATGTGTCATCATCGCAAATCAACTGAAATACTTACAACTTCAACCAGGCTCTTTGGCTAAATTTCAATGAGCGGTAGCATTCTAGCTAACATCTGCTGCATCCAAAAGTTATTTTGCAAAGATCACAACCAAACAGGCAATAATCATAACATCATTGTAAGCGTACGTTTTGTTTAGAAGTTTTTGTAAGTTTTGTTTAGAAGTAATAATGTAAATTGAGGCTATGTTGAATGGGCACAGATTGCGATGGCTTTTTTTACTGCCGCTAAGAGTCGCGCGCGCACCGGTGCACCACGTGATGTCAGTGTGTCGTACTGGAAAAGGGTTCTATAGAGTAGCTGACAGAATATACAGTTGAAGTCGGAATTTTACATACACCTTAGCCAAATACATTTAAACTCAGTTTTTCACAATTCCTAACATTTAATACTGTCTTAGGTCAGTTAGGATCAACAATTGATTTTAAGAATGTGAAATGTCAGAATAATAGTAGAGTGATTTATTTCAGCTTTTATTTATTTCATCACATTCCTAGTGGGTCAGAAGTTTACATACACTCAATTAGTATTTGCTAGGATGCCTTTAAATTGTTTAACTTGGGTCAAATGTTTTGGGTAACCTTCCACAAGCTTCCCACAATAAGTTGGGTGAATTTTGGCCCATTCCTCCTGACAGAACTGAGTCAGGTTTGTAGGCCTTCTTGCTCGCACACGCTTTTTCAGTTCTGCCCACACATTTTCTATAGGATTGAGGTCTTTGTGATGACGACTCCAATACCTTGACTTTGTTATCCTTAAGCCATTTTGCCACAACTTTGGAACTATGCTTGGGGTCATTGTCCATTTGGAAGACCCATTTGCGACCAAGCTTTAACTTCCTAACTGATGTCTTGAAATGTTTCTTCAGTATATCCATGTAATTTTCCTTCCTCATGATGCCATCTATTTTGTGAAGTGCACCAGTCCCTCCTGCAGCAAAGCACCCCCACAGCACTCCCACGGTTGGGATGGTGTTCTTCGGCTTGCAAGCCTCCCCCTTTTTCCTCTAAACATAACGATGGTCATCAAAACAGTTCTATTTTTGTTTCATCAGACCAGAGGACATTTCTCCAAAAAAGTACGATCTTTGTCCCCATGTGCAGTTGCAAACCGTAGTCTGGCTTTTTGATGACGGTTTTGGAGCTGTGGCTTCTTCCTTGCTGAGTGACCTTTCAGGTTATGTCGATATAGGACTCGTTTTACTGTGGATATAGATACTTTTGTACCTGTTTCCTCCAGCATCTTCACAAGGTCCTTTGCTGTTGTTCTGGGATTGATTTGCACTTTTTGCACCAAAGTGCGTTAATCTCTAGGAGACAGAATGTGTCTCCTTCCTGAGCGGTATGATGGCTGCGTGGTCCCATGTTGTTTATATTTATGTGTTATTGTTTGTACAGATGAAAGTGGTAACTTCAGGCGTGAAGAAATTGCTCCCAAGGATGAACCAGATTTGTGGAGGTCTACAATTTATTTTTGAGGTCTTGGCTGATTTCTTTTGATTTTCCCATGATGTCAAGCAAAGAGGCACTGAGTTTGAAGATAGGCCTTGAAATACATCCACAGGTACACCTCCAATTGACTCAAATTATGTCAATTAGCCTACCAGAAGCTTCTAAAGACATAACATCATTTTTTGGAATTATCCAAGCTGTTTAAAGGCACAGTCAACTTAGTGTATGTACATTTCTGACCCACTGGAATTGTGATATAGTGAAATAATCTGTCTGTAAACAATTGTTGGAATAATTATTTGTGTCATGCACAAAGTAGCTGTCCTAACCGACTTGCCAATACTATAGGTTTGTTAACATGAAATCTGTGGAGTGGTTGAAAAATGAGTTTTAATGACTTCAACCTAAGTGTATGTAAACTTCCGACTTCAACTGTAGAACTATCGAATCCATAAGCGTTTTTTCTTATTTTCTATTCTATTCTATAGCCTACTAATTGGCGACAGGTGGCCAAGCGGTTAGAGCGTCGGGCCAGTAACCGAAAGGTTGCTGTTTCGAATACCCTGAGCCGACAAGGTGAAAAACCTGTCGATGTGTCCTTGAGCAAGGCACTTAACCCTAATTTGCTCCAGGGGTGACCCCATAGGTAGGCTGTCACTGTAAGTAAGAATTTGTTCTCAACTGACTCGCCTAGTTAAATAAAATATTATATTATATTCCATTAATCTTTCTTCTGTACACACCTATCAATTTTCTTTTAGTTGATGGGCTGCGTGAAATAGCAATGTTGTCATTGAAACGAGACCACACTTATTGCTTACAGACCAAACACTAACTCTATTATTGGTGGTCTAGCTGCATCATTTATTTGTTATTTTATGATTTTTGTTTAGGGGGTAGATCAGCTTAAATATTGCATATACAGTGGGGAGAACAAGTATTTTATACACTGCAGATTTTGCAGGTTTTCCCACTTACAAAGCATGTAGAAGTCTGTAATTTTTATCATAAGGTACTCTTCAACTGTGAGTGACGGAATCTAAAACATAAATCCAGAAAATCACATTGTATGATTTTTAAGTAATTAATTTGCATTTTATTGCATGACATAAGTATTTGATACATCAGAAAAGCAGAACTTAATATTTGGTAGAGAAACCTTTGTTTGCAATTACAGAGATCATACGTTTCCTGTAGTTCTTGACCATGTTTGCACACACTGCAGCAGGGATTTTGGCCCACTCCTCCATCCAGATCCTTCAGGTTTCAGGGCTGTCGCTGGGCAATACGGACTTTCAACTCCCTCCAAAGATTTTCTATTGGGTTCAGGTCTGGAGACTGGCTAGGCCACTCCAGGACCTTGAGATGCTTCTTACAGAGCCACTCCTTAGTTGCCCTGGCTGTGTGTTTCGGGTCATTGTCATGCTGGAAGACCCAGCCACGACCCATCTTCAATGCTCTTACTGAGGGAAGGAGGTTGTTGGCCAAGATCTCGCGATACATGGCCCCAACCATCCTCCCCTCAATACGGTGCAGTCGTCCTGTCCCCTTTGCAGAAAAGCATCCCCAAAGAATGATGTTTCCACCTCCATGCTTCACGGTTGGGATGGTGTTCTTGGGGTTGTACTCATCCTTCTTCTTCCTCCAAACACGGCGAGTGGAGTTTAGACCAAAAAGCTCTATTTTTGTCTCATCAGACCACATGACCTTCTCCCATTCCTCCTCTGGATCCAGATGGTCATTGGCAAACTTCAGACGGGCCTGAACATGCGCTGGCTTGAGCAGGGGGACCTTGCGTGCGCTGCAGGATTTTAATCCATGACGGCGCAGTGTGTTACTAATGGTTTTCTTTGAGACTGTGTTCCCAGCTCTCTTCAGGTCATTGACCAGGTCCTGCCGTGTAGTTCTGGGCTGATCCCTCACCTTCCTCATGATCATTGATGCCCCACGAGGTGAGATCTTGCATGGTGCCCCAGACCAAGGGAGATTGACCGTCATCTTGAACTTCTTCCATTTTCTAATAATTACGCCAACAGTTGTTGCCTTCTCACCAAGCTGCTTGCCTATTGTACTGTAGCCCATCCCAGCCTTGTGCAGGTCTACAATTTTATCCCTGATGTCCTTACACAGCTGTTTGATTGAGTGTGTGGAGTCCGTTTGATTGAGTGTGTGGACAGGTGTCTTTTATACAGGTAACAAGTTCAAACAGGTGTAGTTAATACAGGTAATGAGTGGAGAACAGGAGGGCTTCTTAAAGAAAAACTAACAGGTCTGTGAGAGCCGGAATTCTTACTGGTTGGTAGGTGATCAAATACTTATGTCATGCAATAAAATGCAAATTAAGTATTTAAAAATCATACAATGTGATTTTCTGGATTTTTGTTTTAGATTCCGTCTCTCACAGTTGAAGTGTACCTATGATAAAAATTACAGACCTCTACATGCTTTGTAAGTAGGAAAACCTGCAAAATCGTCAGTGTATCAAATACTTGTTCTCCCCACTGTAGATTGTGGCTTCCATCAACGTAATTGTCTGCATCATTTTACAATCCATCATATATTTCTGGTAAATATATACAGTACCAGTCAAAAGTTTGGACACACCTTCTCATTCAAGGGTTTTTCTTTATTTTTACTATTTTCTAAATTGTAGAATAATAGAGAAGACATAAAAACTATGAAATAACATAAATTGAATAATGTAGTAACCAAAAAAGTATTAAACAAATCAAAATACATTTTATATTCTAGAATCTTCTAAGTAGCCACCCTTTGTCTTGATGACAGCTTTGCACACTCTTGGCATTCTCTCAACCAGCTTCACCTGGAATGCTTTTCCAACAGAAGGAGTTCCCACATATGCTGAGGACTTGTTGGCTGCTTTTCCTTCACTCTGTGGTCCAACTCATCCCAAACCATCTCAATTGGGTTGCAGTCAGGTGATTGTGGAGGCCAGGTCATCTGATGCAGCACTCCATCACTCTCCTTCTTGGTAAAATAGCCCTTACACAGCCTGGAGGTGTGGGTCATTGTCCTGTTGGAAAAACAAATGATAGTCCCACTAAGCGCAAACCAGATGGGATGGCGTATCGCTGCAGAATGCTGTGGTAGCCATGCTGGTTAAGTGTGCATTGAATTCTAAATAAATCACAGACAGTGTCACCAGCAAAGCACCATCACACCTCCTCCTCCTCCATGCTTCACGGTGGGAACCACACACGCGGAGATCGTCCGTTCACCTATTCTGCGTCTTACAAGGAAACGGCGGTTGGAACCAAAAATCTCTAATCTGGACTCATCAGACCAAAGGACAGAAGAAGATGGCGCCGGGAGTCAGGGCAGCCGTTTTACAGGCACCTAACCAATTGTGCTATTACGTGGTTTTTTTTCGCTCTATTTGTAACTTATTTTGTAAATAATGTTTCTGCCATCGTATCTTACGGCAAAAGTAGCTTCTGGATATCAGGACAGCGATCACTAACCTCGGATTGGACGAGGACTTCTTCTTCAATAAACGGGACGCACAGGATGTTCTACAGAGACCCGACAAGGCCCAGATCCCCGTCATCGGCAGAAGGAGGAGACGCAGGTATAGGGGACTCAGAGTGGGGTGCCTTGTAAGGATCCGCCGACGGCGAGTGGGATATCTGCCCTTACCATCAGTAATGCTAGCCAACGTACAATCATTGGACAATAAATTATACGAGATAAGATCACGACTTTCCTACCAACGGGACATCAAAAACTAATATATTATGTTTCACCGAGTCGTGGTTGAACAACGACATGGACACCATTCAGCTGGTGGGATAAACGCTGCACCGGCTAGATAGAACATCAGACTCCGGTACGACGAGGGGGGGGGAGTATCTCATTATAAGCTGTAGACCACACTATTTGCAGAGAGAGTTTTCAACTATATTTTTTGTGGCTGTTTATTTACCACCACAGACGGATGCTGGCACTAAGACCGCACTCAGTCACCTGTATAAGGCAATAAGCTCCTAGTGGCCGGGGACTTTAATGCAGGGAAACTTCAATCAGTCTTACCAAATTATTATCAGCATGTTAAATGTGCAACCAGAGGGAAAAAAATTCTAGACCACCTTTACACCACACACAGAGACTCATACAAAGCTTTCCCTCACCCTCCATTTGGCAAGTCTGACCATAACTACATCCTCCTGATTCCTGCTTACAAGTAAAAACTAAAGCAGGAAGTACCAGTGACTCGGTCAATAAAGAAGTGTTCAGATGACGCAGATGCTAAGGTACAGGACTGTTTTGCTAGCACAGATTGGAATACGTTCCGGGATTCTTCCGATGGTATTGAGGAGTACACCTCATCAGTCACTGGCTTCATCAATAAGTGCATCGATGACGTCATACCCACAGTGACTGTACGTACATACCCCAACCAAAAACCATGGATTACAGGCAACATCTGCACTGAGCTAAAGGATAGAGCTGCCGCCTTCAAGGAGCGGGACTCCAACCCGGACGCTTATAAGAAATCCCACTAAGCCCTCAGACAAACCATCAAAGAGGCAAAGCGCCAATACTGGACTAAGATTGAATCGTACTACACCGGCTCCGACGCTCGTCGGATGTGGCAGGGCCTGCAAACTATTACAGACTACAAAGGGAAGCACAGCCGCGAGCTGCCTAGTGACACAAGCCTACCAGACGAGCTAAATCACCTCTATGCTCGCTTCGAGGTAAGCAACACTAAGGCATGCATGAGCGCATCAATGGTTCCAGGCGACTGTGTGATCACGCTCTCCGTAGCCGACGTGAGTAAGAGCTTTAAACAGATAAACATTCACAAGGCCGCTGGGCCAGACGGATTACCAGGACATGTACTTCGAGCATGCGCTGACCAACTGGCAAGTGTCTTCACTGACTTTTTCAACATGTCCCTGATTGAGTCTGTAATACCAACATGTTTCAAGCAGACCACCATAGTCCCTGTGCCCAAGAACACTAAGGTGTCCTGCCTAAATGACTACAGATCCGTAGCACTCACGTCTGTAGCCATGAAGTGCTTTGAAAGGCTGGTCATGGCTCACATTAACATCATTATTCCAGAAACCCTAGACCCACTCCAATTTGCATACCGCTCAAACAAATCCACAGATTATGCAATCTCTAATGCACTCCATACTGCCCTTTCCCACCTGGACAAAAGGAACACCTACGTGAGAATGCTATTCATTGACTACAGCTCAGCGTTCAACACCATAGTGCCCTCAAAGCTCATCACTAAGCTAAGGATCCTGGGACTGAACACCTCCCTCTGCAACTGGATCCTGGTCTTCCTGCCAGGGTAGGGCACAACACATCTGCCACGCTGATCCTCAACACTGGGGCCCCTCAGGGGTGCGTGCTCAGTCCCCTCCTGTACTCCCTGTTCACCCATGACTGTATGGCCAGGCACGACTCCAACACCATCATTAAGTTTGCAGATGACACAATAGTGGTAAGCCTGATCACGGACAACGATCAGGCCGTGTGGTGTCAGGACAACAACCTCTCCCTCAACGTAATCAAAATGAGATGATTGTGGACTACAGGAAAAGGAGGAGGACTGAGCACGCCCCCATTCTCATCGACGGAGCTGCAGTGGATCAGGTTGAGAGCTTGAAGTTCCTTGGTGTCCACATCACCAACAAACTAGAATGGTCCAAACACACGAAGACAGTCGTGAAGAGGGCACGACAAAACCTATTCCTCTTCAGGAGACTGAAAAGATTTGGCATGGGTCCTCAGATCCTCCAAAGCTTCTACAGCTGCAACATCGAGAGCATCCTGACTGGCTGCATCACTGCCTGCAACGGCAAATGTTCGGCCTCTGACCGCAAGGCACTACAGAGGGTAGTACACCCAGTACATCACTGGGGCCAAGCTTCCTGCCATCCAGGAACTCTATACCTGGCGGTGTCAGAGGAAGGCCCTAAAAATTGTCCAAAACTCCAGCCATCCCAGTCATAGACTGTTCTCTCTGCGCTGCGGGTACTATTTAATGAAGCTGCCAGTCGAGGACTTGTGAGGACTCTGTTTCTCAAACTAGACACTCTAATGTACTTGTCCTCTTGCTCAGTTGTGCACCGGGGCCTCCCACTCCTCTTTCTATTCTGGTTAGAGCCAGTTTGCACTGTTCTATGAAGGGAAGGGAGCGTTGTACGAGATCTTCAGTTTCTTGGCAATTTCTCGCATGGAATAGCCTTCATAGACTGACGAATTTCAGAAGAAAGTTATTTGTTTCTAGCCATTTTGAGCCTGTTACCGAACCCACAAATGCTGATGCTCCAGATACTCAGCTAGTCTAAAGAATGCCAGTTTCATTGCTTCTTTAATCAGCACAACAGTGTGCTAACATAATTGCCAAAAGGTTTTCTAATGATCAATTACCCTTTATAATGATAAACCTGGATTAGCTAACACAACATGCCATTGGAAGACACAAGTGATGGTTGCTGATAATGGGCCTCTGTATGCCTATATAGATATTCCATTTTAAAAAATCAGCCGTTTCCAGCTACAGTAGTCATTTACAACATTAACAATGTCTACACTGTATTTGTGATCAATTTGATGTTATTTTATATGACCATTTTTTTTGCTTTTCTTTCAAAAACAAGGACATTTCTAAGTGACCCCAAACTTTTGAACTGTGACCCCAAACCTCTCCCCTAATGAACAACAATACTTAATCTTCTACTTCCAGCTTATACATACTATATCAATTTTTCAGACACAGTATTTTACAATAGGTATCTTTTGTTTGTTTTTAGTCCCGTTCTCCCATAGATCCCATATCTAAACACCATCCAATTTTGAGTTCTATTTGCCATATATTTTTTTACAACTGTGCTGTGATGTTTAAAAAAAGTTCCTTACCAAAAATATATGGAAATGTCTGTTCAAATGTCTTCCTCAAAAATGGAAGAGTCAAGTGGAAGAGCCACTTGACTCTTCCATTTTTGAGGAAGACATTTGAACAGACATTTCCATATATTTTTGTTAGCTGCATGGGTGACAACTCCACCAGTCCTGTTTATGATATAATTTACAAAGATTATACCTTTTTTTTAATGAATTAGTATATTTGAGTTTAACAACTTCAGAGGTAAAATGGCGTTTCTTAATAATACGATGAGACATTTTTACTAATCTGCTAGAGAAACAGTTCGGATTTAAGGATAACTTTTGTATGACTGAAGCCTTTAATGAGAGGTCTAATGCATTAATATTTATTCATTTATGCCCTCCGAATTCATATTCATAATATAAATAGGCCCGTTTAAATTTTGTCTGGCATGCCGTTCCAAATGAAATTGAATATTAAAAAAACTAACAAAAAAAACAAGTAGGTGTACTGGGGTTTGACTAACGCGTTAATCAGGGTGATATTTTCCTTTCCATGGTAGCAAGATCTTATCTATTTTTGCCAATAATTTATACCGAGTATGTCCACTTCACCATCAGACCATTTTATTGACACAGTTTGTATTTTTTTGTGATCCAATATCTAGCTGCATCATTATGGTAGATCTGATCAGTCAACAATAAAAACACACCAAAAGAATATAAGAGACAATAGAATTATTGAGAGGTCTAACACAAATGACAGTTCTCAGCTCTCTGAGTGGAGGAAGAATATTGTAAGGCCAAGGCCTTCAAGTGTCAAATAAATCCTGTGCCCTGTGAGTCAATTGTATTTTGGGACTTTCTGTTATGTTGGTATGCAGCAGGCTGTACAGTACACCAAGACCTGAATAGCCTACCTGAATACTCTATGGATAAATACAGTTGGGAGTCTCTGTGAATCTTTATCTGCTTGTGTCTAGCTGTCAAATCTAAAGCAATAATTCAAGAGATTTGAAGCTTTGGATTTTCTCTGACAGCTGGACACAGGTGTAGGTCCTTGTCCTATACTTGATTGTTTTTAGATATTAGCTCATCACTCTTTTGGGTGCGAACTATTTGTGGTTGCATGATACGATTGTCTTCATGGCGACAGTAATGGTATGTAGGCGCTCATAGAGCTGTATAGAGCAAAGAGTTATGGCTTTTATATTAACACAGTCGAATGCGCTACAGCGGTCAAATGTTACATTCTCAGACTAATATTAAACACTGGTAGCTATCAGACTAACCCTAGTCTACACACACACACACACACACACACCACGTGTGGTCATGCTTTCTTTGAAGCCATTTAGCACCACTGTGACGTTGTTATAGGCCTAAGGCACATTTTTCCATTTACCACAAACGATGAAAGATAGATTGCTATGTCCTGGATACACACTACACAGAATCCTTTTCACACTGTGCTAAGGATACATCCCCATGCCTCCAAATCTGCTGGAGTGTAACATCACTGAAACGCAGTTGATACATGTTTGACAAGTTGATAGTATACACGTACTATATGATCAATATATCGTCTCATTGTATAGAGGGATGTATGTGTGTGTGTAAGTGTCCTATGTCATGCTCTTTGAAGCTCTCCATGTGTCCTGTAGCCTATGTCTGGCCAGAGGATGTTCTTTCAGCCAGGAAGCCAAAGGGAAGCCTTGCGTCTTCGGAAGGACACGAGGTGACTGGAAAGATTCAATTAATTGCTTCCATTGCAGCCACTGCACTCCACTACTTCCCTATGCAGGGCTATTCATAGCTTTAGCATTGGTGTTTTATCATGCTATGATGACTCTGTATTCTCCCTGCCAGCCATACTCAGTCATTGCATATGGAGGAAATCTCCTGGGAAACGTTAATGCAGAATGATTTTTGAGCGCGGTTGCCGCGGTGACTCATCTACCGAGGAGAAAAAAAAAAAAAAGGTAGCTGGCGATGTGAAAACGCTGAGTTATGCGTTTTCCTGCAGGCTTCTCTGATCAGTGGCTTTTCGTGTGATACAGTTCGACGAGCCCCAACCCTATCATATGCATCGTATTCTACTAAAATATCCTCTGCAGTTTATTGATGGAGATCCAGATTCCCACTAGCATATTGTTTCATTGTAGTAGCAATGAACCCTATATACGGCTCCTTGAAGGCTCCTTGAAGCAAGAAACCTAAACCCTATATATACGGCTCCTTTGCAGGGCTCAGAGAATGCCCTTTGTTTATCGACACTTTGTTTTGTTGCATAGCAGCTTATTGATCTATGTTTGCATCAGCCTGATGGAATCTCATTGAGGAAGAATCCCCCTAATTAACAATGCCATAAATAACTGCAGTAACACTTTAAGTGTATGAGCTGTGCAGTGGCAAATAGGTCAAATGAAAATCCTGCTTATCCATATTTGGCTATATCTGACTAAAATAAGGCTAAATTACCAGAGTTTTAATTTATTTGGCAACAGAATGAAATTAAGATGTTAAGATGTTAATGTGAAATTGTGTGATTCAGTCAAAATACTTCTAAATCTAAGATGGGTGCATGTGTGACGGTGTCGCCAAGAGACATTTTTATAAGTTCCTATCATGCCGTTAGGCATTGACAACGACCAGGACCAGGCTATCATGCTGTGCTTATACACTGGTTACAGGGATCATGTGGCTCTTTCAGTGCTTCCAATGGGCGAGACTCCTCAGAGGCGGATAGGCTATACAGCCCTCCAATCCTCTGAGTGGGTGTGAGCATAGGCAAGGTGACTGGGCTGGCGTGATCACATGTTCTCTGCTCTCTCGCTCTCCTTCTCTCTCTGTCTTTCCCTTCTTCTCTCACTCTCACACAAACACACTGTCACACTCACTCCTTCCATTTTTCTTCACTTATTCTCTAAGCCAGCTGTGCCCTTTTTCCTTCACATCAGTTTGTGGATTCATGCACTTCTAGAATGATTATTTATTTTTTACCTGTCTGAAGAAGATAGAAGATGTGGTGTGCGTTCCGCATACTCTCCACTCTGACTGATGCTTTCCCTTCCATGTAATCTCCCCCACTTTTTATCTTATGCAAAAGGATTTCACTGCTACCTCCTCCATTGAAACCATCTGCCAACCATGTACTCCTTTGATGACTTCGGGTAAGGATAATGCCTTTCTCACTGTGTTACTTTTGCCTTTTGTCCATCTGCTTCAGAATGTTCTGTTTTCTGAAATGTTACTATTCAGGTGTGAAGTGTATTGATCAGAGATGTGATCGGACAACGATGTAAAGACAATAATATGAAAGGTCTATGGCCTACAGGGAAAATGGTTTTGGTAGATAGTTCCTAAACAAAACTCCATCTCGGTTTTCAGCTTGGTAAGAAACCATAGAGTTGTTTGCTGTTTGTGTCAGTAAAAGCACTGTCCAAACCAGCTTTTTCTCAAAGGTTAACAGTTCCAGGGAGTGTTTCCTTCATTCCACTGAGCTGAGACTGCAGCCAGCTGTTCAGAGGAATGAATTTGATAAATCTCTCCATTCTTCCCAGAGGAAAAGATGAGTTTCAATCAGTGTGTCAGCTTTGCCACAGAGAAGATTGATCCCTTCTTACGCTTGTGTACAGACTGTCCATGCTTAGGAATGCTAAGCTAATGCTAATTTGTGTAATATGGTCGGATTCCCACCACAAGCTGACTGGGTGGATCTCAAAAACATAGGAAATGAGAAAGACTGGGACCAGGGTTGGGGTCAATTCCATTTCAATTCAGTCAATTCAGGAAGTAAACTGAAATAGAGAGTAATTGGAATAGGAATACTTCCTGAATTGAAATGGAATTGTCCCTGACTAGGACATGGTGATTTGTGAAGTTTGGATTTTTAGGGTTGTGTTCATTAAGTGCCAAACAGAAGAAAAACATTTTCACTGGGATTTTACAACCTTGTTGTGTTTGTGCATTGATTTGAAGGAGGGGAATGTAGCTGTTTTATTGCTAAGCCCAATACCATGTTTCACACACAGGACTGTGGACAGGTGCTTTCTGTCAGTGTGTGGGGCTTACAACTGACTGTAGGCGCAGTGATGACATAACTAATCTTCGGAAGGAGTAACAGCTTTAGGAACAGTGTCACTTGACAAACTGAATGCATTTACCCACAAGTGAACCATCTATCTATCTATCTATCTATCTATCTATCTATCTATCTATCGTATCTATCGTATCTATCGTATCTATCTATCGTATCTATCTATCTTTTTCACTCTGGTCAGGAATCTGTTTACCTTGGCAGCCATTTTCCTGTCTGCATTCAGCAGGCACAACAGCGCCTGAGGACCTTGGGGAGCTTTGCTGTTGCTGAACCTGCAGTTATTGGCTTTTAAACTACCTCAGCCTCTCTCTCCCCCCCTCTCTTTCTTTCTTTCTCTCCCCGCTTTCTAACTCTAACTCCCCCTGCTCTCTTTCTCTCTCTCTCTCTCTCTCTCTCTCTGACACTCTCTCTCTCTGACACTCTGTCCCCCTTTGCTATCCTCCTTACCTTTCAGTTGACGACTGACCGTTAACATCAAACAGATAAATTGTGCTAGCTGCTAGCCTAACTCCCTGATGGTAGTGCTTCGTTAGGCCCATAACTAGCTAGTCGCTACAGTACCAAATTGGCTGCATTTCCCTTTAAGGATAATGATTAGTGACAGATAGGGACCTGCCTTTACAGAGGGCTTGGGATGGAAGTGGGGGGAGGGGCTGTATCCTGTAGCCATGTGTCTACAATGTACTTTCCCCTTTATTCTCCTTGGCGATCACACACCACGTCATTTACTGCACTTCCTGTCAATTTTGAAAGACTTGTAGTCTACTGGGGTGACCCAGCCATCTCTGATGTGTCTCTCTCCAATGTTTGATACCAACAATATCTTTGCCACAGGCTATATGTTAGTTAGTGAGCATTATGGATCTGTGTTGAAGTCCAGCTGGGTTTTTTTCATTCCTGGAGCGACAGAGTCACTGATAGTAATTCAGCTTGACAATGGCCTATGTTCAGCCTAGTGTGTCCCAAAGCTCTGTCCACCAATCCTAACTGAGGAGGACTCATTTAACCAATCCAAAACAGTAGGTTTAACCCATAGTGGTGCTCTCACCCTCAGCGACTCCATGTCAACTAGTCAGAGTGTAGCGTCACTATCATTATGACATTTGAGATTGTTCCGCTTTTATTTCCTGACACGGCAAGAATTTGTGTTATTGAGGGTGTTCAGGGTTGGCTGACGGAGCATGGGACAGCTCATCCACACAGCGTAGTTTAGAGACTGCCCTCTGGCTCATATGTCAACCACCCACCATTACTCAAAGCACAACAACACATACAAGTTGTATGTCTGCTGAGACGCTTGTGCGTGTGTGCTTGCGTGTATATGATTGTCTGTATGTAGCCTAATTGACTTGCGTGCCAGACAGATCAACTATGTGTCTTTTACCTTATTCAGATGGCCCCCTTCCACAAGGTGACAAGTGCAAACACTCATTGTCTTCAGTGTAAATCCAGTACTGGATGGCACAGCAAGGTCCAACCCAATCAAAACAGACTCTACGAACAGGCCCCGCATGCTGGGTGGCCATGGCAACAGCTGGCTGGTTTAAGGGAGGGGTGTGTGTGTGTGTGTGTGTGTGTGTGTGTGTGTGTGTGTGTGTGTGTGTGTGTGTGTGTTCTCAGTGTGTATATGTTTGGTCTGCACCCTGTCACAGCTGGGTGGGGGGTTTGGGTGGATATGGGCTAATCTCCCAGAAGCACCCAGAAGAACAGCAGGAGGACAACAGCACTCAGTGGGGGTGATGCCTACAGGAGCAGGACCACTAGGAGCCTTTCAGTGACCTCATCGTCGCTCATCTCTTTGTTGCTGGATTTGTGTTTACTCTGCACTCAGACTAGAAAGAAGCGGCATATTTATTTTAGCGGGGGGGGGGGGGCGTTTGTGAGATTTCCATCTTTATAAAAATTACAACATTTTCATGACTACTGTCAAATTGGATGATAAAACAACTGAGCTGTAGAGTTACATTTTAAAGTGCGGTATTGCATACTGGAAATAAGCCCAGTAATGTAACAGTTTTTTCGTAATCAATATGGATATCCAGCAGCTCCAAGCACTACGGTTCTACATGCCTCAGAGTGTCAGTGATTCCGGACTCTTCTACAGCAACTACTCAGCCAGGTTGGTTGTACATTCATTTGGTAACACTTCATAATTAATTAATGAATAAGCATTAATACATGTTTTGTTTTTTTACAGTTTGCAAGCTGTTAAAGTATTAATAAGCATTTATACACATACATTAGCATTTATAATGTCTAATTCATTCATGTTTTTATGAAGAGTAACCCACACATTTTACTGTGGCCAATTGGCAACTGTTAGGGAGGTTAATGAGAGTGAGTTATACAAAACAAAAAACAAAACAATTATAATGTCACTATAGATTCTAATGCATACATTAGCAAATCCCCTGGTGTTAACATTTTAAATGGACCTTAAATAATCTGGATTCATCTCTGAATATTCTCCCATTTAAAAACAGTCTTTTGTTATTGAGTGAAAGGCATTTATTTAACTGGAATTGTAATGCAAACACAAATGTTTTGCAGATGTAAGTGGTTGACAGAACTTTTGAACATTTCTATTTTGACCTACTGAGTACTGACAATGGTAGCTTCTTCATCCAGGGAATGACAGATGGACTTGACTGAAATCACATGGAAAATGACTGAAATTACCTTATGACCTGACTAAAAAGACTGCCTGACTAAAATGTACATGTGACTGAAATGACACATCCAAAGAAATACTTCTAATATAGTCTCTATTGTTTCTCATTTATTAACCCTCTGGTGCTAACGTGATACGTTAAAGCAAACAACACCCATCCGCTGATCATAAGAATAGAACAGCATGTGAATGCTACACTAAACAATCTTTTTTCCGGGTGCACTATATTCTCTGAATCTCTGAATAGACACTTTATAAGGCCCCATGTTTAATTTACACTCATTTTGAAGATAGCACAGCTTTAGGCTAAACTCAGCATTTCGTTTCGCTCCAGTGACCTTCTTCTGTTCCTCCTGGAAAGATGGATGGAATGTTTTGTTGCTGTTCACTTGGTCCCAGATCTGTTTGTGCTGTCTATAATAGGAGTTGGCTATACAGTACAACTGATCATGAAGAGAGTACAACTGATCTGGGAACAGGCTTACAGTAGCCTTCACTTTCCTTTAATCATGCATTGCGCATATGATGTCATGCTGCTTGCTTAGCAAGTACCGCTTCCTCCTGATTTGGCTCACATTGAGGTTCAAACCCTGGACCTCTGCCTTGCTAGCACACATCACCACCCTCCCGAAGTGTCTTACCAGTCGGCGCCACTTGAAAAGCTAGCTATTTGTTGGCGCAAGTAGGGACACTTCAGGCTGAGGAGAAAGTTTCACACTTCCCCATGTGCTACACATACATTAGAGACTGGGAAGAAACCAATGTAATCAAATCTGATTAAGCCGAGAATATGTCTTTGTAGCGTAACCTAACTGCTACCTCGACTTTTGTCTAGTTTGCGTGACACTAGTTTGCACACCATTCAACAGTTCTTCACTCAGGACAGAGGCACAAACAATTTGCCATTAAAATGTTAATTTAATGTTCTTGCTGAATAGCAGGGATGTATACCTTCAAAATTTGTTGCTGAAAATCATCCCAGACTGACTGTTGCACTTCAGCTGATATCAAAGCGTCACTCATGCCAAACACTAATGTACTGGCCATTGACCTACATACAAAGTGGTCCAAGTCAGCTTTAGGAAACAGCTGTTTCTGTTAGTTTGAGTGGGAGTTATAGTTTATAGAACATGATATCACAGTGGTGAACACTGGACAGCAACAGTATCTGAGTGATATTGAACATCATGGGTTTTGGAGACTGCAATCTGGGTGACACTTTGGCTGGTGGGTTGTGGTGGAGGCTTGGAACTGTGTGTGTGTGTGCGTGCGATCGTGCCTGCGTGTGTGCACAAGTCCATGTCCGCATATGTGTATTAAATGTAGCGTCACAAATTGCCAGGCATGAGTCCTTTTTTGAGTCCTTTTTGCACAAGCAGGGACATTTAGCTAAGAAGATAAGCATATTGATGGAGCAGCAGGAAAATACCATTTAAAGACCACATCCCTCTCCTGTATGTGGCTTTTTTCTCGTCCAAAACAGGTACAAATATGTATCTATATCCACAGTAAAACAAGTCCTATATCAACATAACCTGAAAGGCCGCTCAGCAAGGAAGAAGCCACTGCTCCAAAACCGCCATAAAAAAGCCAGACTACGGTTTGCAACTGCACATGGGGACAAAGATCATACTTTTTGGAGAAATGTCCTCTGGTCTGATGAAACAAAAATAGAACTGTTTGCCATAATGACCATCATTATGTTTGGAGGAAAAAGGGGGAGGCTTGCAAGCATTAGAACACCATCCAAACCGTGAAGAACGGGTATGGCTGCATCATGCTGTGGGGATGCTTTGCTGCAGGAGGGACTGGTGCACTTCACAAAATAGATGGCATCATGAGGAAGGAAAATTATGTTGATATATTGAAGCAACATCTCAAGACATCAGTCAGGAAGTTAAAGCTTGGTTGCAAATGGGTCTTCCAAATGGACAATGACCCCAAGCATACTTCGAAAATTTGTGGGCAGAACTGAAAAAAGTTATTGTGGGAAGCTTGTGGAAGGCTACCGGAAACATTTTACCCAAGTTAAACAATTTAAAGGCAATGCTACCAAATACTAATTGAGTGTATGTAAACTTCTGACCCACTGAGAATGTGATGAAAGAAATAAAAGCTGAAATAAATCATTCTCTCTACTATTATTCTGACATTTCACATTCTTAAAATAAAGTGGTGATCCTAACTGACCTAAGACAGGGAATTTTTAACTAGGTTTAAATTGTGAAAAACTGAGTTTAAATGTATTTGGCTAAGGTGTATGTAAACTTCCGACTTCAACTGTAAGAGCGGTAGGGGCAGGGTAAAACATTCAGCTTGTCCATCATGTGGTGGACAAAGTGATTCCTAGGTATTGAAATTGGAGCTTGGTGACATAGAGTATTACCTATTGTTGGCTGAAAAAGTGCATTATCTTTTCTGTGTTTTAATGCTCAGTTTACAGGTAAGTAAATCCTCATGCTTTATGGCATTATTGTGTAATACGTATTTTAAATAGTCTCAAAGATGTTTACACATACTATTGTCTGAAAATGGTCTTGGCAGTCTGTTTATTTAACCACACTTTCCACCAGGTCTTCCACCAGAATGGAGTTCAATAGGTTACACCGTAACAAAACATTTTGGAACGGAAAACAAAAAACAAATGTTTATTTTTGGACAAGATCATGTAGTCCCTCCCTGTTTCTGTCAATTTTCTAACGTTTGGTGCCTAATGAAGACCACCCAATGCCTTCCACGAAGTTGCCCCACACAATTACTGAAGGCCTCTCTCCTCGCAGGAACTCCCTTCCAGTGGGACTTTCTCTGTGCTGAGATTACAGCCTGGTGCCTATATGAGAGTTAAACCCTAGTTAATTTAGCCTTAAAACGGGAGTGAGGTAACCATCTCCTCGGAAGTCGCCTGTAATCCGGAGACGCTCTCTGTCAGCTGGTGCACATATGTGTGTGTGTGTGGGGTGGAGCTGCCCCAAAATGATTATACTGCACTGCACTCTGGGAAAAACACTAGAGTGTATAATCCACTCTATCCCCTCCCTGCTGCCCTCTCTATAATAACAGGGAAGGAACTCCACTTCTCCTTTTTTTACTCATTCACCAAAATGTGCATGGTGCTGTTCTTCTTCATCGCTGCTGCCCGTAGCTAAAAATATCCTCACCGTAATTTTGAGTTTATGTATATGTGCCATACATCAACTGTATGTTCAAGAGGTTAGTGTTCTATGACAAAGCATCACTTGTTAAGGGGTGCTGGGCAAAACAAAACTTGTATAAATTAAAATGGAGAAACTAGTTGGAAGCAGTCCTTGTCCTTAGCCTTGACCTGTGTGACACATTGATGTCCACACCAGTCACTTGAGGCAAGAATGAGTGGAGTCTGCCTTGTAATGGCCATCTCTTATTCACCGTAGAGCACTGGGATTGTGTTACAGACTTGTTTTTTTGGATTGTCGGTGCGTGGCACAACTAGTCAGGGAGGGTACAGACTGAATGGTAGAGGTAACTTTAATTAAGTCTGCTGTTCTAATGGGAGGCCCCCTCTACTGCCTCTGGCACTGGCAGCTCTGGTTTCCTTCTCACTGGTCTCTCTACTACGCTTGAGGATGAGGCTACCTGTCTGTGCAAGACAAGAGATGATGCTATACTCTACAGCATGCATGTGTGGGACTTGTACTGAGAGACTCTGTACAGCGTAGACTCTGGCTCTGAACTTCAGTATCATCAGCCTTACATTTGGAGGCAGCAGTTGGATTTCTTCATCTGCCTTACACATTTTTCATTAGAGGTCTCATACTTTATTTTTGGCTTTGCACTTGATGTGACTGAAATGTGAACTACAATTAGCAGACTAGCAGACATATCATTGTTACACAGTAAACAGGGAGTGAGAGAGAAAGGCCTTACCAATCAAATACTGTAGCTCACATGATGCAGCAGACGGAGAGGGTGATGCTGTGTTGTATTCTATTATTAGGGTCTGTTCGGGTACGTTCCACTGAACCAGCAGCATTAAACAATTACCCTGCCTGGAAACAAAGGGTTTGCCTGCTGGCTGGCTGGTCACCACCTAGGGTTGCTGTCCTCTCACTGCTTGATGCCCGCTCTAGCTCCATGGAAACCCTGAATTGTTCCCAGGCAAAATGTTATTGAGTTGTGATGATGGGGAAATTAATTCTACAACCACTGTGCCAAACCGGCAGCCTGCTTTTAGAAAACACGATGCCCCTTATCTTACTGTTAATTTAAACCCATCCCCAATTTGAGTATTCCTGGACAAGGCCAAGCCGATAAACCAGGGTAAAACGTTTTTCAACTAGCGTTTCTTATTGAACAAGTTCAGGTTAGTCCATCCCTGTTTCTGCCGTTTGCTTCCGTTTGGTTCTTAGCGAATGCATCTCAAAACTGTACTTCCAGAAAGTACTCAGCTAATGGATGGGGTACATACAGTACACCGAAATCCAACATCCATGTTACATACTGTGCTGGACTGAAAGAAGTGTGTGTGTGTGTGTGTGTGTGTGTGTGTGTGTGTGTGTGTGTGTGTGTGTGTGTGTGTGTGTGTGTGTGTGTGTGTGTGTGTGCAGATGCTTGCTTAATTCAAAAGACTAGAAACATGGTGGCCTCCTTTCTCCAGCTCACCCATGAGGCTTATTTGACATGATTAAGCACTCAATGTAGCAGAAGCCTCCATCCAGCATCTCACTCCCACTCGTCTAGAACATGTCTGGAGGCTAGCATTATCTCAATGTCTGCCTCTAGATTCTTATAAGCCATTGTAATGGATGTTGTACTTCCTCTCTCTGTGTAATAGCTATTTCAAGGTATCCCCTAAGCAAAAGCAAATACCGTACTATACCGTATTGGGGCGGCAGGTATTACACGCACATAGCTTGTCAACGGCCATTGAATTATTCTATCTATAGAAACAAAGACCCCATATTATTCATTCCCCTGCTAATTTTGTTAATTTGTGTTTTTTATCCATATTTTTACTTTTATTCATGATTTGGACATGAAAAGTGCTTATCCATTTTTTTTAAAGGTGTAGTCTTGAGTATAAGGAAGACCGACAGGGTTTAAGCCCATAGTGACTGGCAAGGAGAGCCACAGTCGCCACCTACTTCCTTGCTCAACTTCTACATGAATGTGGATGCTACGATGATTGAATGAATTGTGAATAATGACGAGTGAGAAAGTTACAGAGGCATAAATATCATACACCCATATGTTAATTTGTCCTAATACTTTTGGTCCCCTAAAATGGGAGAACTATGTACAAAAAGTGCTGTAATTTCTATGGAAGATATGGAAGAAAATACCCTCAGCTGACAGTCTGCACCTTAACCTCATAGTCATTGTGTCATTTCAAAGTACAGAGCCAAATAAAATGGTCACTGTCCCAATACTTTTGGAGCTCACTGTATACTGTAGGTTTGTGTTGATTTGTAGGTGCAGTGCAGTATGCAACCTATGAGACCTGGCCTTGGATCAGGAAGATGTTGGTGTTTGTATACACAGCCACAAGGACAAGTGCCAATATTAGCATTCTCTAACCACAAACCAATATAAGTCAGTGTAGGCTAACCTAATACAGAATGCTTTAAAGATGCAGTTGTATGACTAGGCCTTTTGTATTTGTTCCAGTTCAAATACTGTTTCCATCATGTAAAAGTGTGATAGTTCATAGTTCGTCAGGGGCAGTGCATGAGTTTGCAGTCTGTATGACTTGACCATTCCCATTGTGTCATGTAGGCCCACTCTGTCACCCTGACTTGCAGTTATTTTTCCACTCCCAGTGACTGCAAAGTATTTGGGTTCTTTAAAATGGGCTTTGGAGACAGCAGCTAGTGTCAGACGATTGTTAATAAGAGATCTGATGACCTAACTGAGATCACACCTCTAACCATTTTGGAAAGCATGTGGTTGTTGTACAGTAAGTATCCTCATTTAAGAGTGGTCATAACCCTCAATTATATTCATAGCTATACTGTTGTTACAATAGCACTAGCTTCTGTAGTGGTGGTAGTATGTGGTAGAAGACAGGACTCTGAACTGAGAGAGACTAGCCTACATCAAATCAAATAAAAAAAGTACGAAAAAGTGTGAATATTTGCACCAAAGAAATGTATAAATGTAACGCAATAAAATAAAACGAGGCTATACAATCGGTACCGAGTCAATGTGCGAGAATTATTTCAGCTTTTATTTCTTTCATCACATTCCCAGTGGGTCAGAAGTTTACATACACTCAATTAGTGTTTGGTAGCATTGCCTTTAAATTGTTTAACTTGGGTCAAAGGTTTCGGGTAGCCTTCCACAAGCTTCCCACAATAAGTTGGGTGAATTTTGGCCCATTCCTCCTGACAGATGTCATTTGGTGTAACTGAGTCAGGTTTGTAGGCCTCCTTGCTCGCACACGCTTTTTCAGTTCTGCCCACACATTTTCTATAGGATTGAGGTCAGGGTTTTGTGATGGCCACTCCAATACCTTGACTTTGTTATCCTTAAGCCATTTTGCCACAACTTTGGAAGTATGCTTGGGGTCATTGTCCATTTGGAAGACCCATTTGCAACCAAGCTTTAACTTCCTGACTGATGTCTTGAAATGTTGCTTCACTGTGGTCATTATGGCCAAACAGTTCTATTTTTGTTTCATCATACCAGAGGACATTTCTCCAAAAAGTAGAATCTTTGTCCCCATGTGCAGTTGCAAACCGTAGTCTGGCTTTTTTATGACGGTTTTGGAGCAGTGGCTTCTTCCAATTGACTCAAATTATGTCAATTAGCCTTTCAGAAGCTTCTTAAGCAATGACATCATTTTCTGGAATTTTCCAAGCTCTTTAAAGGCACAGTCAACTTAGTGTATGTAAAGTTCTGACCTACTGGAATTGTGTGATAGGGAATTATAAGTGAAGTAATCTGTCTGTAAACAATTGTTGGAAGAATTACAAAGTATGCACAAAATAGATGTCCTAACCGACTTGCCAAAACTACAGTTTGTTAACATGAAATCTGTGGAGTGGTTGAAAAATGAGTTTTAATTACTTCAACCTAAGTGTATGTAAACTTCCGACTTCAACTGTATGTGAATGTAGGTAGGAGTAAAAGTGACTAGGCAAACAGGATATTTAATAAACAGAGTAGCAGCAGTGTGTGTGTGTGTGTGTGTGTGTGTGTGTGTGTGTTGGAGTGTCAATGTAGCAGCAGTGTGTGTGAATAGAGCCAGTGCATGAGAGAGTGCAAAAAAAAAAGTTTTTGATTAACTGTTCAGCAGTCTTATGGCTTGGGGGTAGAAGCTGTTCAGGAGCCTTTTGGTCCCAGACTTGGATGCTCCGGTACCTGCTTACCGTGTGGTAGCAGAGAGAACAGTCTATAGAGGTCCTGGATGGCAGGGAGCTCGGCCCCAGTAGCATTTGAGTAGCCTACAGTTGTCAAGCTTTAAGTTGCATCACATGCGATGATTGAGCAATGTCAGTCAGACAAATAGATGGCTCTATGCTTTATTTCTGACTTAGCCTGGTGGGGTACTGAAACCAATGTTTCACAGAGAAGGCATGTAAACCCTCGACCCCAAATGGCTCCAGAAATAGAGCTTGTTTTTGTAAGGGGATCTGTCAGACACTAAAGAGCTGAGTATCTTCTCAGGGACATGGGTGGTGTCTGCTGTGTAGAAGCGCCTGCCAATTTAGAGAATATATCTTTATGGTCTAAATCCAAGTAATGTCTTTACATTGAAAGCTTTGAGAAATGAAATCCACCATGTGTAGACTTGGGATATAGAAGTCGGGATATCCTCCATTGCTAAGTCCTACTTGACTAAGTAGCATGACTGGTGAACTATGCCCAAATGGAGTCTAAAGCATGTTTGGGTCTACCTGTGGTCCCCAGAATACCAGAGAGGCATAAGCTGGTTTTCTGTAAGGTTTGTGGATTTATTTGAATGGCTTTTATTGATTCCATATCGATTGAGTTGACTGAATTGAGCCCATGACTTCCCTATTTTGAATGTGGTAAATTAACATGCTGTCACACCTTCTCCTCCATTTATTGCTGTTAGCCTTTAGCTGCTGCCAATATTTCACCTACTGTGTCAAACTACACCTCAGTCAAAACCTCAAATAAAGCACAGCACTCACTGTCGTCTGCTGCGCTAACTGGCTGAAATGTCACATGAAGGGTCAACCAAACGTGCTACAGTCGTATGAAAAAGTTTGGGCACCCCTGACAATTTCCATGATTTCAATTTATAAATAATTGGGTGTTTGGATTAGCAATTTCATTTTGATCTATCAAATAACTGATGGACACAGTAATATTTCAGTAGCGAAATGAGGTTTATTGGATTAACAGAAAATGTGCAATATGCATCAAAACGAAATTAGACAGGTGCATAAATTTGGGCACCCCAACAGAAAAATCACATCAATATTTAGTAGAGCCTCCTTTTGCTAAAATAACAGCCTCTAGACACTTCCTATAGCCTCTAATGAGTGTCTGGATTCTGGATGAAGGTATTTTGGACCATTCCTCCTTACAAAACATCTCCAGTTCAGTTAGGTTTGATGGTTGCCGAGCATGGACAGCCCGCTTCAAATCATCCCACAGATTCTCAATGATATTCAGGTCTTGGTGACTGGGATGCCCATTCCAGAACATTGTACTTGTTCCTCTGCATAAATGCCCGGGTAGATTTTGAGCAGTGTTTTGGGTCGTTGTCTTGTTGAAATATCCAACCCCGGCGTAACTTCAACTTTGTGACTGATTCTTCAACATTATTCCCAAGAATCTGCTGATATTGAGTGGAACCCATGCGACCCTCAACTTTAACAAGATTCCCAGTACTGGCACTGGCCACACAGCCCCACAGCATGATGGAACCCCCACCAAATTTTACTGTGGGTAGCAAGTGTTTTTCTTGGAACGCTGTGTTCTTTTGCTAAATCTTTGTTTCAACTAAATCTTTGTTTCATCAGTCCACAGCACCTTATTCCAAAATGAAGCTGGCTTGTCCAAATGTGCGTTTGTGGCGTGTGTGCAGAAAAGGCTTCTTCCGCATCACTCTCCCGTACAGCTTCTCCTTGTGCAAAGTGCGCTGAATTGTTGAACGATGCACAGTGACACCATCTGCAGCAAGATGATGTTGTAGGTCTTTGGAGGTGGTCTGAGGGCTGTTTTTGACCGTTCTCACCATCCTTCGCCTTTGCCTCTCCGATATTTTACTTGGCCTGCCACTTCTGGCCTTAACAAGAACTGTGCCTGTGGTCTTCCATTTCCTCACTATGTTCCTCACAGTGGACACTGACAGCTTACATCTCTGCGATAGCTTTTTGTAGCCTTCCCCTAAACCATAATGTTGAACAATCTTTGTTTTCAGGTCATTTGAGAGTTGTTTTGAGGCCCCCATGTTGCCACTCTTCAGAGGAGAGTCAAAGAGAACAACAACTTGCAATTGGCCACCTTAAATACCTTTTCTCATGATTGGATGCACTTGTCTATGAAGTTCAAGGCTTAATGAGCTCACCAAACCAATTGTGTGTTCCAATTAATCAGTGCTAAGTAGTTACAGGTATTCAAATCAACAGAATGACAAGGGTGCCCACATTTTTGCATAGCCTATTTTTCACATCTGATTTAATTTCATACAACTTAATATTGCTACACTAAAAATCTTTGTCTGGACAATACCCCAGTACTGCCACTGTGATCATTTTCTGTGACGACAGAGTAAATTATTATGCACTTTTTCATACGACTGTATATCCGATTGCATGTTCAATATCTCCTCAAGGTCTTACTGTGCAATGATTTGGATATTTTGATTATCTGTAATTTATTGATTACCACACTGCGCTTCAATTTCATTTGAAAAGCACTTGCAAGGATAGTTAGGGTGGCTGGTTGTGTGATGGTTGATACTGAAGAGTGGTGAGAATGTGTCCGTGCCAGGCTTACAGTAGGTTAGTAATCAAGGAGGGACAGCTTTCGGTCCCTGTCTTGCAGCATTCTTTCAGAGCCTGACCCTCTAATATCATTGTAGTGCACATCTGCATGGGCCTCAAGTGTCATACACTTTTCATTCTCCTGAGCCGAGCTGTACTGCGCTGGCCTGGTTACACATATGCCATACTTGCTGGAACCGTGCTAGAAAGGACGTGTGAAAGGACGCTGTTCGGGATGGCATGGTAGTAGATGTTGATACAAGAGGTTCTGAATCCTGCACTCATACGGCCTCACCCATTCGCTGTGCTGAGACATGGCTGGTGTGTCTTCCTCCTAGGGAGGAAGGAGATCGCAGAGGAAGGCCACATGCTGGCATTTAAATGCTAGTGATGTTCTAGGGGCCTTAGAGACAAGACGACCCATTGTCTGTATATATTGATATTGGCTTATTTTGGATATTGAAAAGGCTTCACAATAGGCTTATTTTGCTTTCCATGTTGAGGCACCCACTTTGATAAATATTTCCCTTAAGAATTGGTGTCTAGAAATGACAGCTGTGAATGTTGTGCTAATTTGACAGTCTGTACAATAGAGCCTAAGAAGTAGCTGAGCAAGATAATTATTTAACGCAATATGTATTTTCAACTTCCTGTGCTCACTGGGATATATCAACATTTTTCTAAAGGTAGATTGAAAGTCACCCTCTCCATGCATTGTGAAAGTTAAGCATGGAGATACACCACTTCCAAGAGTTATCATTAGTGCTTTGAAATGTTCTTGTTCACCACATAATTAAATTGTTTAATTCTTGTTGTCGAAAGGGATGGAGAGTTTGGAATCAAGTCAGTCTCTTGCTGGACCAAAACCATGATTATTTGTAGATGCAAATTCACCATTCCTCTGGTTTGAGCTCATGGTCTCTACTTTTTAACAGATACATTCCACCCATCTGGTGATCAGATAGTTAATTAGACGCTTTGGTTTTCACTAACCGTGTTATTATCATAGATCAGTGACACACACCCTTCCACCCATGTCTCCAAACATTCTGACATATCCCAGCTAGCACATAACGTTCTGAGAACCATTACATTTTAGTCATTTAGCAGACACTCTTATCCAAAGTGACTTACAGTAGTGAGTGCATACTTTTTTGTACTGGTCCCCCGTGGGAATCGAACCCACAACCCTGGTACTGCAAGCATTTATTAGAGCTTGGTGAGAGCATGGTTGTCCTATGCTTATTTTTAGTACAACCTTCCTACAACTTTCTGGAATAGTGCAGGATAGTTGCTTGGCTTTGGAACGTTCTCAGCACATTTAAGAAATTTCATTACTTTCTGAGCAGTTCAGACATGGTTACATTTCATTTTAATTCTGGTAATGCTCTAGGAACATTCTCCAACTGGTTTGACATTGGGAATGTTTTCAAATAGTTCAGAGAAGGTTAAGAAACAACATTCTTCTGTGGGTACGTTATGGAAACTTTACATAAAAAACTTTCTGGGAATGTTCTAAGAATGTTATTTAAAAACATATACATTCCATTCTCAGCGTCAAGAAAACTCTCTCTATCCTCTACCTTGTTAAGTGTGTTCAGGTGAGTTGGCCGTGCCCACAAATTGGCCACACCTGATCTTAGTGAGTGCTTGTTTCCTTAGAAATTGGGTCTGTTTGAATACACTAAAATGAACAACTTTGTATGCGTAAAAAAACATGGCATGCTAGCTCTATCCTGGTGGCGCAGTGGACTAATTCCATAGACAGAGAACAGAAGATTATAGGTTTGAATCTCACTGATGTTGTGTCACAATAAAAAATACATGTGTTTGCATGGTTAATGCCTTACGAAAGGAATTTCCATGTGTCCTATCTGTGCTTGGAGTTCCAAAAAGTTAACCCAATATAAGCTAGCAGTGTTATTAAAAGTCTTATTGAAACAGTCAGTGAATGTTTTCAGGAAGTTATTAAAAAACCTCAAAATAACCCATCATTTTTATTTTCATAGCGTTAGTAATACTTCCAAGGTAAACTCTCAAGGAACAGATTAAAACGTTCTCAGAACCTCCCTGCAACCTAAAAATAAACATTCCCAGGACAGGTGAAATTGAGGATTCTTTGTTGTTGACCTCTAAGCCCTGTGTCTTCCTCCTCCACAGTGAACAGAGTATCTGCCAAGCCCGCGCCTCGGTCATGGTGTACGACGACGCCAGTAAGAAGTGGGTGCCAATCAAGCCGGGCCAGCAGGGCTTCAGCCGCATCAACATCTACCACAACACGGCCAACAACACCTTCCGCGTGGTCGGGGTCAAACTACAGGACCAGCAGGTACACACACACACACACACACAATTACCATGGTAAATTTGTCTGTTCTAGTCATTTCTATGGACCTACGTATGTGGTGTAGATCTGGGGGAAGACAAGTCACATTGCAAGCCTATTCGTCTTCAGCACACACACTGGCTTAATGCTAATAATAGAGAGAGAGTCCATCTCTTATGTAAGAACAATCTCTTTCAAATTCACCCCTGTGATAAAAAGGAAATTGCAGACAATGTTTTTTAAATGTACCAATAATCTCTACGGCACTATCGATGGAGTTCCATCTTGTACACTGATCTAAGCTGATCCTAGTAATTGGTGAACAATGAATGAGCGAATGATGAGTGATTGGCTGTCTGTCTCTCAGGTGGTGATCAACTACTCCATAGTAAAAGGGCTGAAGTATAACCAGGCCACGCCCACCTTCCACCAGTGGCGTGATGCCAGGCAGGTGTACGGCCTCAACTTCGCCAGCAAGGAGGAGGCCACCACCTTCTCCACCGCCATGATGTTCGCTCTTAATGTGCTCAGCTCGCAAGACGGAGGTGGGACCCTTTCCCGTGTGGAACTAATCTCTATGTCCGTCTGTTTATGTCACAGTCAAAGGGTTTAGCTGGGCTGTAGCTGAAACTGATGAATGTTAATTGTCAGTTATACTCGGCACGCCAGCTACTAATTGTCAGTAGAAGTGCTAATCTTTTTATCCAGTAATTTCTGGCCAGTTTAACTCCACTACCATCCAAGGATTGTTGGATGAACAAAATATTTTGTTGAACATGTTTAGGTTGTTATAAGATATCTTATATTATAGATATAATCTATTTTCAGAAAGGATCTCAACCTGTTCAGTTTACACTTGGTTTAGCCAATGACATTATGGCTGCAGGTGCCAGTCAGTCTGGTTGCTGGGTTGATCTCAACTGAATTCTACCTCCCTCTGCTGGACATCAAGCTCTCGGGTGAAAACCGACCCATAACTAGTATATCTCTATGGCTCAGGTTGAAATTGGGAATACAAAACAAGCCATAGAGCCCTGCTAGACTTGTATAAACTCAGTGACCTATGTTGTGTACAGTAGGGCACATTGTAGCAAAACATTTCAAAATCTTATGCAAGGGGAAATTATTTAAGAGGACTTATTGGACAAGTTCAAATGGCACATCCCCATTTCACTTAGCTTCAAAATGTTTTTCCCTAATGAACACAACCCTGGCTGCCAGACTTATATATGTTCAGTGGCCTGGTCATTGGTCATTTAAGCATCAGGTATGAGGGCTGATTACATTTTAGACAATACTGCATGCCAAATGCAACACTATCCAAACCAACCATTACAGTTAACCATTACAACTATTAACACTATCACGCCAGGAAAGACACTTGCACACATCAATGTAAAGACCTGTGGTTAGAGGAGACGCATGTTGCTGTCTAGTTTATGACAACAGAAATTTAGTGAAGTCTATATGAAGCCTGCCTGACTCTACCCATACTTAACAAATAGCACATTGGCCTCTCCTGTTACAAACTGCTACTTATACACTGTTGGGAGGGGGACTCCGGTGACGGCTCCATTCCATCCCCTAGCCTTCCTATTGGTGCACGGTCTGGCAAAAATACCCATGGAGCCAAACTGTCTTAGAACGCCAAATCTCTGGCACTCTCCTTTTTTGGGGAACCTTTGAGGTAACCGGAGGGGGCCACGTTGGAGGTGAGCTGAGCTATAGGGCTCCTCACGCAAACCCAAGGTGCTTCTTCGGTCCAGGGAACGCAGTTGCAGGCATTCTCCTGCTTTATACATGCTACTGGGGTCCTGTGTTGGATCACCCGACTCGTGGCTAATGCTATTCCAGTAGTCTGGCCAGCTGCCTGACTAGAAGCCATAGTTAGTACGTATACTACATACAGTAATAGCTTGCTAAAGACACTGTAAGAACAGCAGAGAGGGTCTCACGATGATTCTTACTCCAGAGATGTCACCAACCACTATCAGAAGGTGCACTTCTGCGAAGATCACCCTCAGTAAGTAGAGTAGGTGATAGACGGAGGGGCGGAATCAGGGCGATCTATTGCATGATGGTGCTACTGGCAATGTGAGGCTGGTGGCTAAAATAGGGAGGTGATGTTCTGGAAATCACTATGTAGACGTGTAAGCCGTTAATCATGTAAAGCTTAAGCTGTATGCATTTCTGTTGACTGACAATAAAAGTGTTCCATTTAAACACCACTGAAACACCACGGTGGACCTAAGGGGCAAAGTAGCATTTTCTATTTCATCATGTTTTGGGGCTACAGCACCACGGTGGTGCTTAGATGTGGCTCGTGAGTTTTGGAATACAGATTTTTAGCATCATATTTCACTCAGAAACTCGCAATTAGGTAAACACCATCTGAGTTAGAGAGTGTGAGAGAGAAAGCAGGCCCTTGTTTTGTCCCTTGAGGGCTTCCGTCCTTACTGTGCATAGGCCTGATCAAGCCCTAGCACTCCTCTGGGCCACTACTTCTCTCACCTCACCATGGCAACAGCCAGGACCCCATATGTCAGGCCTCTCTGTGCAACATTAGGCACTAGCTAAGCTTATTTGGCAAATACACAACCTTCCTGTTAGCATCTGTAGATGTGTTGTATACAGGGTTGGGAAGGTTACTTTCTAAATGTAATCCATTAGTTACAAGTTACCTGTCCAAAATTGTAAACAGTAATGTAACTTTTGGATTACCCGAAGTATAGATTAACCAAATTGTTTTACCTGAGCATGACTCCAAAACTAAGAACTTATTAGCCAGCCCTACTCTGTTGTTTATGATTTTGTTGTCATGGAGGACTGATTGGGCTCATTGGAATGGCATTTTTAATTTGTAACCTTTATTTAACTAGGCAAGTCAGTTAAGAACAAATTCTTATTTACAATGACGGCCTACCTACAGGGTCAGCCCCTGGAGCAAATTAGGGTTAAGTGCCTTGCTCAAGGACACATCGACAGGTTTTTCACCTTGTCGGCTCGGGTATTCAAACCAGCAACCTTTCGGTTACTGGCCCAACGCTCTAACCGCTAGGCTACCTGCCGCCCCAAAGCTGTCATCAAGGCAAAGGGTGGCAACTTTGAAGAATCTAAATGTAGACATTGTTAATGTTGTAAATGACTATTGTAGCTGGCGTACAGAAACCCATTATCAGCAACTATCACTCCTGTGTTCCAATGGCACGTTGTGTTAGCTAATCCAAGTTTATCATTTTAAAAGGCTAATTGATCATTAGAAAACCATTTTGCAATTATGTTAGCACAGTTGAAAACTATTGTGCTGATTAAAGAAGCAATAAAACTGGCCTTCTTTAGACTAGTTGAGTATCTGGAGCATCAGCATTTGTGGGTTCAATTATAGCCTCAAAATGGCCCCCCAAAAATGGCCCATTCTTCTGAAACTCGTCAGTCTATTCTTGTTCTGAGAAATAAAGGCTATTCTATGCGAGAAATTGCCAAGAAACTGAAGATCTCGTACTACTCCCTTCACAGAACAGTGTAAACTGTCTCTAACCAGAATAGAAAGAGGAGTGGGAGGCCCTGGTGCACAACTGAACAAGAGGACAAGTACATTAGTGTCTAGTTTGAGAAACAGATGCCTCACAAGTCCGGCAGCTTCATTAAATAGTACCCGCAAAACACCAGTCTCAACGTCAGCAGTGTAGAGGTGAATCCGGGATGCTGGCCTTCTAGGCAGAGTTGCAAAGAAAAAGCCATATCTTCCTCTGTCCAGTGTCTGTGTTTTTTTGCCCATCTTAATCTTTTCTTTTTATTGGCCAGTCTGAGATATGGCTTTTTCTTTGTAACTCTTCCTAGAAGGCCAGAATCCCAGAGTCACCTCTTCTCTGTTGACGTTGAGACTGGTGTTTTGAACACACAAATGCTGATGCTCCAGATACTCAACTAGTCTAAAGAATGCCATGTTTCTTTGCTTCTTTAATCAGCACAACAGTTTTCAGGGTTTTCTAATGATCAATTAGCCTTTTTAAAATCATAAACTTGGATTAGCTAACACAACGTGTTACTACATGATTCCTTATGTGTTATTTCATAGTTTTGATGTCTTCACTATTTTTCTACAATGTAGAAAATAGTAAAAAAATAAAGAAAGAAAAACCGTTGAATGAGTAGGTGTGTCCAAACTTTTGACTGGTACTGTATATATAATTTATAAATCCAAAAAGGGATGTAGCAACTACAGATTGCCCCTTTAAGTCTATCAAAAGTTTGAGCAATAAAAGTTCCACTTTTATTCCAAAGACTTGGATCCGCACAATGCAGCTGTTGCAAGAGCGCATTTTTCCCTGGCTGTCCACTCGTTTCAAAAACAGTGATTGATAGGCAGCTTAAACTTCTTGAATTCAACCATTATTGGGTTCAAATACACATTTAGATTTGTGAACAGCCAACCACAACAACGTCAATCCGTAAGGTGCATATAGCTAAATGAGAGAGCAGCAGTGTGGTTCACATCAATGCGCTATGTAGGTCAATAATAAGTGATATCTGTATCGCCGTCATCCTTACCTCAAAGCGTTTATTCAAGTTGGATAATCTTTGGATGCCGACAGCAGTTGCACCATTGGAAGACATAGCTTGGACTGTAGCCTACAAAAGCCTATTCCTGCTCTTTTCCTGCGATCCATCAAACACATCTTGTGTGTCATCATAGTGGTCTCTGACTTGTGGTCAGACTCGCTCAGATGGAAAAAACTGAAATGCGTGCATTTTTTCAATGCTGATTTGAATATCATTGAGAAGTTTTTTTTCCGCAAACATCCTTTCTGAATATGAAAGTAATCATCTAGTTTTTTTTAAAAGTATCTGTAATCTGATTACAATATTTTTGATGGTAATGTAACAGATCAAATCTTTTTTGTAACAAATCTTTTTTTTTGTAATCCCTTACATGTAATCCGTTACTCCCCAACCCTGGTTGTATAGTGTTCGTAATAACCCTTGATTGTGTTAATGGTGTTGGTTATTGGGTCACTAATCTAAAAGCTTTTAATTGTGCAGTCGTTAGGCTGTGAAGCTGCTGTTGGCAAGTGATATTGACTAGAGTGGTCCACATTGTTGTATTTGAAATATCAGTCAATACTTTACCAGCCCAATACCAACATATCTTATGTTTAGTTACTTTGTTGTGTCTGACTCTGAAAGTATGTGGCTAAAAAAGTATGTCTACCAAAAGATGCCATCAAATAGCATATAAGCTTTGCAATGGTTTCCTTTGATCGCAAGTAGTATACAGTATATAGTTCTTGGTTTCATGTATTCCAAACAAAACCCTGAAAAGATCAGGTTTGAGTAACTGGCTCTTAGACACCATCATAGATGGACACAAACTTAGATTACTAATCTAGTTTTACAAAACGTTACAGTACCTTTTTCCAGAACAGCAATCAGCACAAATGAAGCCAACATCCTCGCCTTAGTTGCTCATTAAGAATTAGATTAGAATGTATTATAATTTCAACTGGAATGCATCAGTAATGTCAAGTGAACGCTAAAAACTAACCAAGATTCCAGGTTGGATATGGTAACTCCAGTTATGAGCAAAAGACGTTGAAAAGATGCTCCATGTGTCCCTCATGCCAAACACACCCAGCAGAAATGACACCCAATGGCTCTCAAGTGTTGCAAAGGGGCGTCTAGGGTTTATTGTTTGGTATTCCTGATATGCAGTAAGTGGTCTCCCAGATAGCCCTTTATAATAGCTATGTTTCAGAATAGGGGTTCATCCTGTTAGTTAGTAACTCAGTAACTTCATTAGTTCACACTATACCGTACCCCAAGGAAAGACGTCCTATTTTGGTTGTTATCTGGTCACAAAAAATATGTCTAAAAATGTCTTATACCTAGGGTTGCAAAGGGTCGGAAACTTTGATGTTCTGATGTTCAAGAGATGGACATTGAGGAGGTCCAGGGAGAAGACATGGAAGCCTGCGAGGAAGACAATCAAAGCTTTAATTTCTAGACTATCATTTTACAGACGTATGTTGAAAACGTTTTTGGGAGATGGGATGGATCATAGGGGATCATTCAATATTCCCTTTCTTTTGTTGTTCAGTGAAATCATCCCATGTGAAGAGTCAACTCATTTAATTAAAGTTCAATTCGTAACAAAATGTTTTTTTTTTTATTTCTAGTGGAAGGATTTAATCATTTGCAATTATGACTACTTATGATAAGGTAAAGGTTTATGTTTCTGTCTCCATATGATATGCTAAATATATCCAATGCAAAAAAATCTACATTTAAATGGTATTAATATTAATTTGCATATATTTCCGTTAATTCCCATATATTCCCGTTAATTCCCACGGAAAGTGTCCACCTCTGAATATTCCCCAAAATGTGCAACCCTAAGTATACCTCACCATGATGTCATAATGATAGTTTTGTCCGCTGGGTTGTTGTTTTCTTTTTTGCACCTGCCCATTGTCCATCTATGTCCTTCATTGTTGATCCTGGTGTTGAATATATTTCGAACAAGAGTAATTTTCCAATGGAAATTAAGAATATTACATTCAATCCAATACAGTCATGTTTTCCCTTGAATCTGGTTCATGATTGGTGATTTAGGGAAGGTTTGGATTGATGCATTTGTTGTGTTGAATGTAGAATGCCCAGTATTAGGAGTTGCAGATGTGTATGGGAAGGTGGGCAGGTCAGGTTTTTTCTGCTGGCCCTGTTTTGTTGAGGATGCCTGTGGTTTACATCAATCATGCTATGGGGAAAAAACACAATCTGTCTCTTCTGGGCAGAGGCATAACACCTCATGTGATGTGTGGTGTGTTTCACAACTGACTATTCCCACCCCGCATAGCCTGGTCCAGGATCTGCGTGTACTGGATAGCCAACTCCTATGGTCATTGTCATGCCATTGACCACATAGGAGTTGACAAGACAGCACAAACAAATCTTGGACCAGGTTACCCCGCATCCACCCCACTCAAGACATTAACTCCTTGTACGTATAAAGACTGTCTCAGAAAGTCTCAGCATCGCCAATAGGACAGCTATTTAAGCCTGGGTAGGGTCCAAACCAGGCATATGTTTGTAAAATATTGTCAAAATAATCTGAGACAACAAGACATCACTTCCAATGTCAACAAGCAAGACATACTAATAATGTCTAGTGCTAATGTCTTGAACACGATGGTAATACTAATATCCTAATGTCAACGACCAAGACATGCCGTGGCTAATCCAGTGTCTTTCTCAGGAGAATTTAGAGGAGAGGGTGAGGACACACAGTAGCAGCAAGAGGGAGGACAGGGGGAGGGACACGCTTCGCTTGTGAGATGACACATGCCATTTGACCCAGCATGCAATTTATGGAATTAACTGGTTGTCTGTCAAAGCCCTGTCTGCATTTGAGGCAGTTATTTTGCCTGTTAGGTCGTATTGTCATTATTTTGCTACATTCAACTAGAACGCTTTGATTTGATGCCTATTCTAGCTGCCTAAGATGATAATGAACAATAGTGTGGTTGTCACAACGTCTTGTTAAACTAAGTTGACACATATCACCATATCAGCACCTACTGTACAAATATAGTACAGTATGTGCTCAGTGTTGTAAAAATACAGACCCACAGGCAAAATAGACACTGCCAGAGTCTATTTGACACACACACTAAGACACAGACACATTATTATTTAGTTATATTGTTGTCTATCAATGTTTTGTGTGGACCCCAGGAAGCATAGCTGCTGCTTCGGCAAAAGATAATTGTGTGGCTCAGTTGGTAGAGCGTGGCACTTGTAATGCCAGGGTTGTGGGTTCGATTCCCACGGGGGACCAGTATGAACAAATATGAAAAATGTATGCAAAATGTATGGATAAGAGTGACTTAGCACTCCACCAATCAGGCCTTTATGGTAGAGTGGCCAGACAGAAGCCACTTCTCAGTAAAAGGCACATGTCAGCCTGCTTGGAGTTTGCCAAAAGGCACCTAAAGACTCTCCGACCATGAGAAACAAGATCTGGTCTGATGAACCAAGATTGAACCCTTTGGCCTCAATGCCAAGCGTCACGTCTGGAAGAAACCTGGCTGCATCATGCTGTGGGGATGTTTTTCAGTGACAGGGAGTCTAGTCAGGATCGAGGGAAAGATGAATGATGCAAAGTACAGAGAGATCCTTGATGAAAACCTGCTCCAGAGCATTCAGGACCTCAGACTGGGGCGAAGGTTTACCTTCCAACAGGACAACGACCCTAAGCACACAGCCAATACAACACAGTGGCTTCGGGACAAGTCTCTGAATGTCCTTGAACATCTCTGGAGAGACCTGATAATAGCTGTGCTGCAACACTTCCCATCTAATCTGACAGAGCTTGAGAGAATCTGTGGAGAAGAATGGTAGAAACTCCCCAAATACAGGTGTGCCAAGCTTGTAGCGTCAAACCCAAGAAGATTTGATGCTGTAATCGCTGCCAAAGGTGCTTCAACAAAGTACTGAGTAAAGGTTCTGAATACTTATGTAAATGTTATATTTCAGTTTTTTTTTATATATATATTGGCATACTAAAAAACTTTTTTCTTTGTCATTATGGGGTATTGTGTGTAGATTGATGAGGGAAAAACAACAACATTTTAATCAATTTTAGAATAAGTCTAACGTAACAACATTTGGAAAAAGTCAAGGGGTCTGAATATTTTCCGAAGGCACTGTGTGTCCTTTGATACAGGTTGTCTTTTTCTAAAAGCTAAAAACCTGTTTCTGTTCCCCACCTCAGGCCCTGCTGTCCAACGGCAAAATGGGCCCTCCTCAGACGACCCCGATGCACAGAGGAGGTAAGATCCTCTGACCTCATAAAACCACCAAATAGGGATGACAAATAAAGAGTTGTGCACAGTAGAACTCACAAAACAAAGATAAATATATATAAATATATATAAACTGGTTTGAAAACTTGCTAGTATGCATTACTGAAAGTGTTCCTAATTTAATTTGGCTGAAGGTAGTTTGTTTGAGGGGTACTCAACTCACATTAGGGTTTAATATTTTCCCTTTATTTTACAAATGTTCCATCCTAAGAGTAATAACTTTTCTCCTGGGTAACCCAGTATTTTCGCCAAAACCGGCAGTGTAATTCAAAAGCATATACAGTATGTCTGGATTTGATAAGAGCTTTGATCAGCATGAAAATTCAAACTTGATGCTTCACGAGCCTGATGAGCCATATATTAAATAAATTTTATGAGCTGAGCCCTATATTAACAACATTTAATGAGCCCAAGCATGCCCAAATTATTATGCCGTTATCCAATACGTGCACTATATGAACAAAAGTATGTGGACACCCCTTCAAATCAGTGGCTGTATACAGCTGTATAAAATCGAGCACTCAGCCATGCAATCTCCATAGACAAACGTTGGCAGTAGAAAGACCTTACTGAAGAGCTCAGTGACTCTATTTGGTTTCCATAGCCGAGCAGCCACACACAAGCCTAAGCTCACCATACGCAATTCCAAGCGTCGGCTGGAGTGGTGTAAAGCTGTTTGGAACTCGGTAGTGAGTGTTGCAACCAAGGGCCGACGATTTTTACGCGCTTCAGCACTTGGCCGTCCCGTTCTGTGAGCTTCTGTGGCCTACCACTTCGCGGCTGAGCTGTTGTTGCTCCTAGACATGTCCACTTCACAATAACAGCACTGACTAGATCAGCTCTAGCACGGCCGAAATTTGACAAACTGACTTGTTGGAAAGGTGACATCCTATGACGGTGCCATGTTGAAAGTTACTGAGCTCTTCAGTAAGGCCATTCTACTGCCAATGTTAGTCTATGGAGATTGCATGGCTGTGTGCTCGATTTTATACACCTGTCAGCAACGAGTGTGGCTGAAATAACCGAATCCAGTAATATAAAAGGGGTGTCCACATACTTTTGTGTATATATAGTGTCAATGTAGAACAGGATTATTTGAATGGAGTTTTAAAAATCTGCAGCTTCAATAAAAAAAATTGCTTTACAATTAAAAAAGCAAGGTGACCCCCGAAAGACAGATGAGATGGGTAAATTAGACGCGCATTCTGTCTTTATATTACTGCAGCATAGACTATGCTGCAGCAAATGTAGGCCTACCTGTCACAAGAAAAAAGTTACCATGATGAGATGATAGGTCTGTGAACTGCGCTCCATACTGAGATGGGCTGTCTGTCTCTACCCTCAGCGTTTATTCATCATGCAGAGGCCGTAGAGAAGCCAGATTTAGACATTGCATGTCATTTCACATTTCCATTTTACGCCATGGTGTTCATATAAATAATTTATTATAATTTACCGGTTTCTCGCAGTTATTTATCCCGGGAAAGGTTTTGGGCGGTAAATCTCGGTAACCGGGTTTCTGCCATTCAACCCTAACTCACATACAGTCAAGCAGCTTAAAGTTAAATGAAAAACAATGATGGTACTGGTACTGACTTAAATTTGACCATACCATGGTTCATATTCATACCAGGGTTCATATTCATACCAGGGTTAATATTTTAGAGCCATTTTCTATAAGTGGTGGATTTAGAGGTGCAGGTTGTCAAGCAACAATGTATTTATGGGCCCAGATTGAAAGGCTTGTCTTTGTCCTCTGTGTATCTGCAGGCAAATGATGGAACATCAGATGCAGATGCAGGGAGTGGCCCACAAAGAGAGGGAACGACGGACGTCTGGCTCAGGTAAGGCCTGTAGACAAACACACTTACTGTGGACAAACACTACCATGTTAGACAAGGCCGGGTCAGTCAACACACAAGCCACAATATACGTTTTGCCCATGTCAGATAACATCTTAGGATGCTATTCTCTCCATGGGAATAGCATGGCGATCATGGTAACCAAACACAGCCCAGTGTAGCAGCTCATATGGGTCGTATTCATTAGGCACCAATGGTGAGAAAAAGCGACTGAACAGGGAGGGACTACCTGAAATATGTCCAATAAGATATGCTCGTTATTGTTTTTCGTTGCAAAACGTTGTGCTAAAGTATACCCTAATGAATACGACCATGGATAGAGAGCTACCTCGGACACATCTGTGTTTGTGTTGATTACCCCCCTAAACTCCCCCCCCCCACCCTCTCTTTATTTACTCATGCTTATCCATACACAAACAGGAGCCGCGCTCATTCTGCCTGCGTGCTATCGGCAGCTGCGACTTTGTGCTTTCCTGACAGTTTGCATTCTGCTTCTTTTTCTTCTTCTGTGATCATTTTTTATTTATTAATTATTTTGCTCAGTTTCTTTCTAATTTCATCATCTTTGCTTGGTTTCTCATTATTCTCTCTTTATTTTTATCCTCCGTTTTCTACCCCACCCTCCTCCGTCTGTGTGTTATAGTTGTTTCCACCCTCCAATATAAGGTGTCCTCCCCTCCCTTTCACCCCTCAAACACCCCTCCTGAGTATAGACACTACCGGGCCGCCACACTGCCGCCTTCCTACGCCCGAGTGGCCTCCAACTCCTCCCCTTCCTCCTCCTCCTCCTCCTCCCAGGAGAGAGAGGTGCTGGGCGGACGGGCTGGTGACAACTCCGCCCAGCTTTCCACCTCCCTGGCCTCTGCCTTCTCACCCGTGCAGCCAGGGGTGCCCATGGCCCTGACCCGGCAGGTGCGCCAGATCCCCCTCTCTCCCCCCACTGCTCGGGCCCTCCATCACACCCAGTCCCTCCACCAGGGTCACCCCCTGCAGGACCCTGTGCTGCCCCCCAAACACGGCACCTGGTCAGCCTCCCACGCCCACATGTACGGCCCTGTGCCCTCCACGCCCCCCGTGATGGGCATGATGCCTGTGCACATGCCCCCTGTGCCCCAGCCCCAGCATGTCGTCCCCGTGGCCCACCCTCTGCCGCCCCTCCAGAGCCGCGTCAAGACCCACCCTCTGGACCAGCCCGGCCAACCCCACATCCCGCCCCACCTCCCCAACACCAACGGCCATTCAGAAGACTATTATAACCTTGCTCAGCAGCAACAGCTAGGTTACGTCGAGGCTACTTCCTTGCCCCCTCTGTTTGGTCAGTCTGCCAAGGGCCCCGTCCCTGTCTCCACCCACCAGCCCCAGTACCCCTCCTCCTTTCACCCCCAACAGCAGATGTACCAGGCCGTGCCCCCACCAGCACCCCAATTCTCTCCCCCCTCATACACCACAGCCCCATCAGAGGGGGGCTCGCCCAAGCAGACGCCCTCTTCTGTCGCTCAGGCTGCCACGGCCAGCTGCAGTAAGTACAAGCAGAGTTCAGTGAGAAAGGCACTTGGACAACGTGGGGGGGTGGGTCTGATGTCACCTGATGTGACCCTATGCTATTTCTCTCTTAGGTCCGGTTTCTCTCCCCACCATGCCAGCTGTGGCCCCACCTATGCCTATGGCCCCCCCTGCCCCTATAGCACCCATGGCCCCCCCTCCTCCACCAGGCCCCCCGCCTCCGGCCACGGTGGCACCGCCCATACCCCCTCCACTGCCGGTTGGTGGAGGGCCCGGGGGGCCACCGGTAGGGGGGACAGGGAACGAGCTAGCGCAGCCACTCTCAGGACTGGCGGCCGCCCTCGCTGGAGCCAAACTCCGCAAAGTTGCAAGGGTTAGTATCTCGGCTTAGACTTGGATCATGGTCAGTAGGAAGAAAACGTTTTGAAACAAGGAGGTACTACCTAAACATGTCCAATAAGAATAGGTTATTTTTGTATTTCTTTGCAATACGTTTGAAAATGTTTTTCTACGGTGTGGCCCACTGAACAAGACCATTCATATCTATGTGAAAATTGCTTGGACATTTCAAACCATATACACATTACCTGTTTGGTTGGCTTCTATAAGATGGAACTCATATGGTGGCCAATGTTGTGTGTCCTCAGGATGAGAACAGTCCACCAGGAACAGGTGCAGCCAAGAACGATGCCAACCGCTCAAGTGGAGGTAGTGGTGGTGGAGGGGAGGGGCTGATGCAGGAAATGAACGCCCTTCTAGCACGCAGGTGAGAGGAAAGCAACAGAGTGAAAGAAAGATTCAACTATTTTAATCAAATTTAAATAAATGTTATTAAAAATCCCTATCCTAACTATATCCCATCACAAGACCATCGATGTACTGTACTTTGTATTCTAATTTTTATAATTAACTTTCTGGAGTTCATGGATATATACAGTATATATACTGTAGGTATTCCTTGATGTGATTGCAATAACACTACTGATTTTGCAACCATAACCCTCCCTATCACTAACTAGCTATACTGACTGGAGTTGTCTTTTTCATTATCTAAATGCCTGAATTGGATTTTCCTGCAGACGAAAAGCCTCAGAGAGACCTGAAGAGGTAATGCAGTTTATCTTATTTTAAAATATCAAGTATTAGTTCAACAGGGTGGGTCTATCCAGCAACAATAAATGCATTCAAGCAATCTAAAGAGAATTTGACACGCACTTAGGGTACAAAACATTAGGAACACATTCCTAATTTTATTTTACCCGCAAAACACCAGTCTCAACATCAACAGTGAAGAGGCAACTCTGGGATGCTGGCACTTTTTTCCAATCTTCCTCTGTCCAGTGTCTGTGTTCTTTTGCCAATCTTTTATTTTTAGTGGCAATTCTGAGATATGGATTTGTCTTTGCAACTCTGCCTAGAAGGCCAGCATCCCAGAGTCGCCTCTTCACTGTTGACATTGAGACTGGTATTTTACGACACTATTTAATTAAGCTGCCAGTTGAGGACTTGTGAGCGCCTGTTTCTGAAATTAGACACTAAAGTACTTGTCCTCTTGCTCAGCTGTGCGCTGGGGCCTCCCACTCCTCTTTCTATTCTGGTTAGAGCCAGTTTGCGCTGTTCTGTGAAGGGAGTAGTACACAGCGTTGTACGAGATCAGTTTCTTGGCAATTTCTCGCATGGAATAGCCTTAATTTCTCAGAACAAGAATAGACTGACAAGTTTCAGAAGAAAGTTCTTTGTTTCTGGTCATTTTGAGCCTGTAATCGAACCCACAAATGCTGATGCTCCAGATACTCAACTAGTCTAAAGAAGGCCAGTTTTTGTATTGCTTTTTTAATCAGCACAACAGTTTTCAGCTGTGCTAACATAATTGCCAAAGGGTTTTGTAATGATCAATTAGCCTTTTAAAATGATAAACTTGGATTAGCTAACACAATATGCCATTGGAACACAGGAGTGATGTTTGCTGATAATGGCCCTCTGTACGCCTATGTAGATATTCCTTAAAAAAACAGCCGTTTCCAGCTACAATAGTCATTTACAACATTTACAATGTCTACACTGTATTTCTGATCAATGTGATGTTATTTGAATGGACCAAAAATGTGTTTTTCTTTCAAAAACAAGGGCATTTCTAAGTGACCCCAAACTTTTGAACTGTAGTGTGTGTGTGTGTGTGTGTGTGTGTGTGTGTGTGTGTGTGTGTGTGTGTGTGTGTGTGTGTGTGTGTGTGTGTGTGTGTGTGTGTGTGTGTGTGTGTGTGTGTGTGTGTGTGTGTGTGTGTGTGTGTGTGTGTGTGTGTGTGTGTGTGTGTGTGTATCACACAAACACTGATAATCCACACACACTGATCATCCATTTTCATTTTCCATTATAGGAGGATCCCAAGCCAGGGCAGAACTCCACAGGTAAACACACTCTTTCTTCCACATTTGAGTCTGACCATTATATTTTTATTGGCTGTATAGAGCAATGTTGCTTTTTAAAGCGAGTCTCTTCTAATTGTGATGCTCTCTCCGTCTAGGTGCTGGGAAGAATCCATGGGACCGAGCAAACTCTGTAGACAAGTCTTCACTGGTATCAAGGTTAGTAACGCCATATGTTTGATAGGGCTTCTAAACATTTTAAAAGATCTAGTGGCACAATGAGAAGGGATGCAGTGCCTAATGAAAGTCTACACACCCCTTGCACAGTCGTCACATTTTGATGCCTTAAAATTTTTACTAAAAAGGGATTCATCTCGGTTTTTTTTCCTACAGGTCTACACAACCTACTTAACATTTTCAAAGTGAAAGAAAGTTATACAAAATGTAAAAAACTAAATTCTTCACAATCCAGAGCTAATACTTGGTGGAAGAACCATTGTCAGACATTTCAGCTGTGAATCATTTGGAATAAGATTCGACCAATATTACACAACATACAGTGCTTTCAGGAAGTATTCATACCACTTAACTTATTCCACATTTTGTTGTTACTGCCTACATTCAAAATGGATTAAATATTATTTTTTTTCTACACACAATACCCAATAATAACTAAGTAAAAATATGTTGTTATTCATTTCTGCAAATGTATAGAAAATTAAAGAGAGAAATATCTAATTTACATTGGTATTCAGTCAATACATGTTAGAAATACCTTTTGAGAGGTGCATGCCTGTACCGATAGGACACATGGGGAGTGAGTAGCTCTGTTTTGTACCGTCAACTGTGACTATATGAAGAAGCCAGATAATATAGTTTATATTAACCCTCTAAAGTTGATATATCAATATATCCCCAAGCAACTGGGAGAAAGAGTGAGCGAACCACTCTGTGGGTAAAGCGACGCTGTGACTCGAACCCTACAAGCTTGGAGATGCAAATAACGAACAGCTTAAGGATATCCAGGAAAACATAGCTAAAATGCTATCAATGCTAACCAAAACAAACAAATCTGTTTTTAAAAAAAGTAGATTTGCTTGAAAGGAAAGTAGTCTATCGTGTCAGATATGTGTATAAAAGGGAGGGCACGTGGATGAACAGGACAACAAAATTGGCCTTCTGGAAACAAAGTTGCAAACTTTAGAAGATGAACTGGACCAGTAAGAAATCAGAATGAGTGACTTAACTCACCAACTGATTGCAGCAATACTGCAACATTGGAAGAGGCAAGTGGAAGTGGAAGATGAAGAAGTTAAGGAACTTGTCTGTTGGCCCAAATTAGTTAAAGAAAATTGTGATAAATAAAAAAAGTATACCAGTTTCATTTAAGGACCAGCTGCGCCATACAGGTTGCAAAATATCGGGAAGAGATTTTTGATGTGGATTCAAAACTTTCAGTTTTTCCATTTGAATTATTATACAAAATTCTTGCAACCAATAGAATGTTATGTATATGGGGGATACAACCATCCCAGCTCAGCAGATTTAGCTGGGAAGAGACTCATTAGATCACTTCTTTTGGTACATACAGTATGTAGCTTGTTTTTGGTCGCAGGTTCAGGAATTGCAACATTTACCTGGAGCTAACTGTGCAAATAGCAGTCCTGGGTGACTTGAAAGGCCATAGTCAATCAATCAATAATATAATAATACTCTTAGTAAAAAATGTCATCTTTAATTTACAATCTGTAGAAACTGAGAATTTTCTGAACTTTTTTGAAATTACAGCACAGTTGAAAAATATATGACACATCGAAATCAACACTGGATGGTTTTCAGAGATATATGGGAGGGGTTGAGGGTAGCTGAAGGATAAGACTAAAAAAGACACTGTGTCTTTAAATTGTATATAGTATGTATAAGCTGTAAGTAGAAGCCTAAGTGTTGTTGTTAATTAGTTTACTCCCATTAGTGGAGAGGTGGTAGGGTTAGGGGAAAAAATATATAAAGAAGGGGAAAACAAATAAAAACACAATAAGCTGTGTATTATAAACTGGGTGTTTCAAGCCCTGAATGCTGATTGGCTGAAAGCCGTGGTATACCAGACCGGGTATGACTAAACATTTATTTTTACTGTTCTAATCATTTTAGTAACCAGTTTATTATAGCAATAAGGCACCTCGGGGGTTTGTGGTGTATGGCCATTATACCACGGCTAAGGGCTGTATCCAGGCACTCCGCATTGCGTTGTGCATAAGAACAGCCCTTAGCCATGGTATATTGGCCATATACCACACCCCCTCGTGCCTTATTGCTTAATTATATAGTATGTATAAGCTGTAAGAAGAAGCCTAAGTATTGTTGTCCATTAGTTTACTCCCATTAGTGGAGGGGTGCAGAAAAGTTATTCAAGATACGACTACATCTTTATTTCCAAAAATGCAATTTACTGGATTCAAAAAATCATGATATAGTGATATCGGATCATTCTCTGGTATCATGCTTAATTATACCAATAGAAAATACACTTACCGATAGAATTTGGAGAATTAATAGCGCGCATCTTCTGAACCCAAAATGTATTAAATACGTAAAAGAAAAACCTTTTACTATTACAAATATAGACCTAGAGAAAAGCTGACGCCTGATATAATTTGGGATGCCTTTAAGGCGTACATTAGGAGAACAATAATCTCATACTTGTTAAATCTGATTTAGAAAATCAAATGAATGAAAAAGAAAAAAGAAACACTATTGTCGTGGAAATTCTACCCAGGGACACTCTAAGTCAAACTTAAAGGAATCATTCTTTGTCAGTTAACTAGAGGTGTTCCAACAAACTTGATTCCCCAAAGTACACGTCTGTCGGAAGCTCTCCCGGGGCAGTCCAGTTAGTTCTCTTATATACTGCTTACACAGACAAGTTATATTTGCATGATTCAGCTCATTCATTATTCATAATTCATTCATCATTAACGTTTACTTCATGCATGTGACCGACCAATACTGTTTCATGCATGTGACAGACCAATACCTCATGAGGCTTCTTCTCTCCAAGCTGAGACCTTGAAACTGAGATATCCTTTTCATTATGGGTTATACAATCTAATTAGTATAGTAATACTATCATCATAATAAAGGTTATACTTCTATTAACGGGAGTGAATACATCGAAAAATACATGCACATACACAGCATGTTAAATAACACAAACATAGAAAAAAACACACACTGCGGCCCATTTGGCAATTTGGGATCCCCAACTTCCAAACAGTTGAAACCATTTTTTTTTTCTCCAAATAGATGGCGATCTTACTGCAGAGTTACAGGGTCAGGGAGTTAGAGGGCTCATCCTTAGGGAGAAATCCTGACCATCCAGCAAACCCAATCTGGTGAGATTTGTATTGAAGCAAGACAAAAACAAAACAAACAGCAGCAATACACTTCTTCATATATCACTTGATCAAAATAACAAATCAAATTTTAATTACAACCCTTGATGACTCCATCTTAACTTAATTGTATCCCATAAGGTAATTCAAGGAATAGTAAAATATACTAGAGACAGGTCTCCCACATTCAGGCGCAGCGTTCTCTCTCTCCATCTCATGGTCCGAATCACATACAGGACTATTGCTAAATTGTAAACTTCTTCCTAAATATCCAGTGTTTACATAGCCCATTTAAATCTCACCCAATGTCTCTAGTCTTTCTAGTAAGGGTGGTAAGGCCTCACCAGAAAGTCAAAAGAGGTCAGAGGTCATTCAACCCCATTAAGTCCCTTTTCTTTCCATGTACCTCACTCATTACTTAAAGACATTTCAAACATTCCAAACATTTTGTGTACCAGGTTTACATTTGGGTTTTTCAATACATTTTTTATCAAGAGAGTTTCCATGTGTGCAACCAAAACTCTGACAATAGATACTTCAGAAAAAGTAATTTGTGTGCCTTTTAAGGTGCATCCTTTCTAACCCGTGAAAAACCCACTAAAACCAAAAATAGAAAGACCCCACACAAATAATCAGTATTAACACCACTAACAAATATTCAATAACAGGGGGGGTTGTGTATGGGTGCTACAAACAAACAAAATTGCCAGGCCTTACTTATTTTGGGAGCTCCCTTAACAGCTGGATTCGGGTACATTTATACTAACTGTTCCCCCAAGACACCTGCCTCAGAAAGCATTTCAAAGGGAGAGATACAGAATACTTGGTAGTGGACATTCCATAAGTCCTGGAAGAAAGAAAATAAAAGCGTACTTAGTTTGAACATTTTAATCAGTCCTAAAAATTCTTCATCTTAATTGAGTTACTGCATTTTGGGCAGGAAGTCTTGATAAAACCATGCGTATACATAATTATACTTCAGACACATCAGATGATACATTGTCCCGTTAAGCTGAATAGGCCACTTCTAAAGTAAACAATCCCAGAGCCCCTCTTTTGTAATATTATCATTTTGACCTGTTGCTTTGACAACTAGTCAAAATATGAGACCTGTTGTTTAACAAATCTGCTAGGACCTTCAAAAAGTTGGTGCTGGCTTATCAGCTGAATATTCGGTACTAAAAACATTGGATCTACTTCAATTCTGGACACAGTTCCACGTAATGGAAACAGATTATTGTTTTAGTTGACATTACCTTCTAACTTAAATCTCTGGTGCTACCCAAATTATAGAATTTAGTAATAATAATTGGAAATTGTCAAAAACGTCTCTTACCCTTATTATCCATACCTCTGTCCCAAATCTCCCCACTGTGTCCCTTATAGCCTGTTTGAGTTCAGTGAGTACTGTCGGCTATCTATTGTTCCACAGGAAACTTATCTCTAACCCAAACACCAGATGGAGGCCTTTCATTTAATATCAGTCCAAATGCTCAGTCCCTGTTTGTCATGTGACCTTGTATTGAAACATTTACTTCTTCAAATTACTAAGATATTGCATTATTAGAGTGCTATCTGAAAGCCACTAATATTACCATTCACTTTGTTACTTTCACTAGTCTCCATATCTGTGTCCCTCAACTAGGACTCCCTTCTTCCCAATAGGAAGACCTTCTCAATCTCGACTGCTACTACACTCGGATCACTCAAACAATGTTCTGCTTTTCCCCCAATTCATACATTGTTACTTGATCAAATCAAGTAACCCATTAGACTATAAAATTATCTTAATACTTTTTACACCACTTACGTCTACGTGTGGGTGTGCAAGTTGTATATTATTATAATTTTTTCTATTGTTACTTCATCGGATATCTAGTAACCCATTATACTCTTCATATTCGGGAAAAGTACTTTCTTCTTTCATATCTCATATACAGAATTCTTATATATAAAATACAGTGGGGAGAACAAGTATTTGATACACTGCCGATTTTGCAGGTTTTCCTACTTACAAAGCATGTAGAGGTCTGTAAGTTTTATCATAGGTACACTTCAACTGTGAGAGACGGAATCTAAAACAAAAATCCAAAAATGTCATTTAGGACTAACTTATTCCTTGCTGCCCATTCCGAAACTAACTGCAGCTCTTTGTTAAGTGTTGCAGTCATTTCAGTTGCTATAATAGCTGACGTGTATAGTGTTGAGTCATCCGCATACATAGACACACTGGCCTTACTCAAATCCAGAGGCATGTTTTTAGTAAAGATTTAAAAAAGCAAGGGGCTTGTTCTGTTAGACAAGTAACTCTTTATCCCCATTGTAGCAGGGGGTGTAAAGCCATAACACAAGTTTTTCCAGCAGTAGACTATGATTGATAATGTCAAAAGCTGCACTGAAGTCTAATAAGACAACCCCCACAATAATTTTATCATCAATTTCTCTCACCCAAACCTGTAGTTTTTAATTCAGGCCAAAAAGTTAATTTATTTGCCTTGTTGTCTTGCAGTATTACTTAACAGCCTCTTTGCTTGACAAATAAATTTCCCCCTCGGGGATCAATAAAGTATCTATCTATCTATCTATCTATCTTGTTGCAAAATATGATTTGGAGTGGATTTTTTAACACAGGCTTATTTGTCATATAGACCAGTAATATGGAGTGAATGCTATTTTGTTGATCCCTTTTGTATTTTCAAGTATTGTAGTGGCAGTGTTATAGGTATGTTGTCACCACAGGGACGGGAGTTTGATAGGATGAAAATAAATATGAAAAGCCCAGGTCAATAAGTAAGCGGAAAACCCAACTCAGTCTTCTGATAACCTAACCTTAGGATAGGGTTTTGTTTTGACAATTACAAAACCTTTCATGCAAAAGACAAACCTGAATGGCTTTCCAAGAGGGGTTGAGTGTTCCTGAATGGTCCAGTCTCAATCCTGACTTAAATCTGCTTAAAAAATCAGTGACAAGGTTTAAAGAATGCTGTCCGTCAATGATTTCCAAGTTTAGAATTTCTTTGTGGAATTAGCTTAGATTTAGTAAATTATTCAGATTTTTTTGTTTTGTTCAACTGCACACCGAAGACATAGATTTGGATACCAAAATTGTTTTAATTTCAACTGTTTTCTGGAATAAATTGTGCATTATTTGAAAAAAGGGTGCCAATATAAAAACTGTTTATCCTGGTTCTGGATCTGTTATATCTGTATAGCCAACTCCTATGGCAGTTGTTGGCCATACAGCAAAACACATCTGCTACCAGGCTATCACTTTAGGTAAATAAGGGGATTTATGGAGAGGTTCTTATTACATAGCATTTTGTTCTCTTAGATGAGGAAATATACAGTTTATTAGGTACACCCAGCTAGTACTGGGTCAGACCTCCCTTTGCCTCCAGTACAGCCTGAATTCTTTGGGGCATTGAAACGTTGCTCAATTGGTATCAAGGGACCTAACGTGTGCCAGGAAACATTCCATTACACCACCGCCACCAGCTTGTACTGTTGACACCAGACAGGATGGGGCCATAAATGTATGCCAAATCCTGACTCTGCCATCAGGAACCAGGATTCGTCGTACCAGGCAATGTTTTTCCATTCCTCAATTGTCAAGTGTTGGTGATCGCATGTCCACTGGAGCAGCTTCTTCTTGTTTTTAGCTGATAGGAGTGGAACCCGGTATGGTCGTCTGCTGCAATAGCCCATCCGTGACAAGGACCGACGAGTTGTGCGTTCCGAGATGCCGTTCTGTACACCCCTGTCGTACTCTGCCGTTATTGGACCGTTTGTTTCCCGCCTGTTAGCTTGCACCATTCTTGCCTTTCTCCTTCTACTTCTCATCAACATGGGAGTGTTGGCTTATTGCATTGAGGAAGCTTGTGACGGTAATATAAATGGCCCGCCAATTTGGATTTATCGCAGTAATAAACGGTGAATGGATGGCTGCCTTACATTGCTAACACCACCATGCTATATAAATATAAGATGCTGTACCTTCATCTAATAATCAAGTATGAATGTTGCTTGTCACTTGTAGAAAATGCTGTAGAAAATGTCTGCTTTAATGTACTGCTTTTAATGTATGTTTAATAATCCACATAATTTACTATGAATTAATATTTAGCGATAATTTCAAATCATCCCCGTGGTTGTTGTTGTTTTGCAGGGTGCGACCAGTGGGCAGCACTAGTGAAGGGGACATAGACTTTGACAGAATGAAGCAGGTATGAAACTCATTTCAAAACTGTAATCCATACTGGACTGATCAGTATGGCATTCTTCAATTGTTAATGGAATAAAAGTATTGTGAAAGAAGCAGAAAATGTAAAAGGTATTTTTTTTTACCCCACAGGAAATCTTGGAGGAAGTTGTACGTGAATTGCAGAAGGTGAAAGATGAGATCATTAATGGTAGGTGATGGTGTTTATGCATTTTGTTGTTATTGAAAAGGCCTGCCAGCGTCAGAGAGCAATTTACCTGCAAACCTGAACTGAAATCGTTTTGTAAAGAGGAATGGTCCAAAATGTCTCCTAACCGTTGTGCAGGTCTGATCCGCAACTACAGAAAATATTTGGAGGGTCAACCAGTTATTAAATCAAAGGGTTCACATACTTTTCCCACCCTGCATTAGGAATGTTTACACTGTGTTCAATAAAGACATGAAAACGTGGAATTGTTTATTAGTTTAAACAGACTGTGTTTGTCTATTTTTGTGACTTACATGAAGATCAGATCAAATTGTATGACCAATTTATGCAGAAATCCTAAGGGTTCACATACTTTTTCTTGGTACTGTATTTACTTCTTCATAGTAAAACCCATTCCTTCTGAAATAGATGAAGGTTCAGTGATAATGCTGTCCTCCACTACCCATCCTCTACCCAACACACACATGTGATTTTCAAAATTTCTCTTCCAGCCATTAGACAAGAAATTGGTCGAATCCATACATCATAATATCTGGACAGCTGGACGTGCTGGAAGTATGAAGGATAAGAAGATGTGCCCGGAAGGAATGTTCTCTCAATGTTTCTGTAACGCTGCAGAACAGAGGGATGGGGGAAAAAAAAGTCTGAGAATGAGAGAGAGAAAATAATGGTTAAATGAACAAAGGATGTACGGACGGAAGGATGGACGGACGCTTGCACAGTTTTCCGTTTTTTCCTCTCCATGCATTTACAGACTCAGTCCAGTTTGCAGTTTTATTGTCTGTTCGAAGTCTTACAAAAGAAAATATTTTTATTTTCTACATTTTTACTGTTTTATTATTTAAAAAACTGTGATTATTTTATTATTCGTATTATTATATATAGAGACAGACAAAACTGTTGTTCTACATTGGCGGGTCCTGGAGGAAACTTGCACACCATTTACGTCAGCCTTTAATATTTTATATGATTTACTTTATCCTTGGGTGTTTGACAAGCACATATGGCACATACTATGCTTTAGCCACCTGACCTCAGCAGTTTTTAAAAAGCTTTTTATCTATTTACCAGTAACAGGGCAGTGTTCATTAGGCACCAAACAGAAGACAACTGACTGAACCAGGGAGGGACTACCTGGACTTATCCAATAAGTAACACACATTTTTGTTGTCCGTTGCTAAAGGTTTGAATTTGGGGATCCTTTACAGAAAACGTACCCAAAACGGTAAATTAACCTCCTACGTTTTCCCAATATAGATCAAATTATCCTTAAACTAACCCTACGAAACCCAGAGTAATTATACAGTATGTCTATATGATTTGTTCCTGTGTTTTAACCATGCATGAATCTGATCTTTATGAATTTTTGAATTGGGTAAAAAAAAAAAAGGTGGTACGTTTACAATGGTGGATTGTTTTTGTTAATATCCTCCTTGCTATTTAAAATAGAGCCAGTTGCTCTTGCAAAATGAAAATATTACATACAGTACCATTCAAAAGTTTGGACACACCTACTCATTCAAGGGTTTTTCCTTATTTTACTATTTTCTACATTGAAAACTATGAAATAACACATATGGAATCATGTAGTAACCAAAAAACGACGTAATGATGGACTGTCGTTTCTCTGCTTATTTTAACTGTTGCAATAAAATGGACTTGGTCTTTTACCAAATAGAGCTATCTTTATCAACTGTTAATTGAAATGCATTCCAGGTGACTACATCATGAAGCTGGTTGAGAAAACGCCAAGAGTGTGCAAAGCTGTCAAGGCAACGAGTGTCTACTTTGGAGAATCTCAAATATAAAATATATTTTGATTTGTTTAACACTTTTGTTGGTTACTGCATGATTCCATGTGTGTTATTTCATAGTTTTGATGTCTTCACCATTAGAAAATAGTACAAGTAAAGAAAAACCCTTGAATGAGTAGGTGTCAACTTTTGACTGGTGCTGTACATCAGTGCAAAAGATATTTGTGATGATAGGAAAATGTTTATTTGAGGAAAATATTTGATTGAATATCAGTTGTGACATTGTATTAACTTTGACTAAGTTCTGAATAAAATTTCAAAACTGAAAGTAAATTAATTTAAACAAAACAATAGACCTGTCTCCTGTCTACAGTATAGAGTGGTGTGTTTAATTTATCAATCGTTATGACAAAAAAAAACATTTTCCATCAGCTGATGTTACAATAGAAAAAGACACTGAGGCCTAGATTAAATCAGATCAATCATTAACCGGCGATAGACGACACCCGCATTGCTGATGTTTTGGCGGTGTCGGAGGTGGAACTGCGTTGGAGATGACAAATCGGTAAGCAGCTGCTGTTGATCATTGTCACAAAGCCACACTCATGTTAGAAGTTCAGAACAAGAAAGTGTAGGCTATATAGAAAAAATGATGCAAAAATGTAATGAAATAATGAGAATTTCTATCAACCTAATTGAGGTGTAGATTACGTCTCACATTCCAGTGTTCCAATTTGTAAACAAGGCTGCATGGAATTTCTCTCAATGTGACTCCGTGCAGCCAATTGCAATGTCTGCTTTAGGTATAATGCCAGGAGCCGCTTGTGGAACTGACAGCTCTAAGCAGTTCCACCATGAACACAGCCAAAGCAATTGCTATGCGGATGTCGGCTAATGCGGATGTAGGCAAAAACGCATCTGATTGAATAGAGCCCTAAATGTACATTTAACTAATATTTACAGTAGGCAATACAAAACCTGACATATAGAAGTTATGTGAGTTAATTCTCGTAAAAAAATATTAGTTACATCGTTCTGGCATTACACATGTACAGCGGGTGAAATAAGTATTGAACACGTCACCAGTAAAATATATTTACTGAGAAAAATGGTTCAATACTTATTTCACCCGCTTTATATGCACACACAGAATCATCTCACCTTTAATAAAAAAAAATTCTAATTAAATTGCTAAATTAAACTTTGTTAAACATTGTTAGCAATATTTAATAGTTCTCTTCTTGAATGAAAAAACTATTCTGTGGGGAGCAGCAAACAGAGTTTCACTGAAGAAACAGCTCTTACTGCAAGGTAAGTTTCAATGCTCATTTAATCTGCACTGTACTGCACGCTCGTGGTAAATAAACATAAATACAATAGGTTTAAATAGTTTGCTTGTTATCTGTTGTATTGAATGTATACGGCTGGCGTCTTATTTTTTATTTTCTCTTCCTATCTAACTGGTAGCGCCAGTTGATTAGCTATTGCTTGTCAGAAGTTTCAACCATCTGAAACTTCACCACAATATGGACCTTTTCTTCTCAAATTATTGGTCACTCATTTGAACAAGTCCTCAGCCAATCAGAGTTGAATGGTTCTGACTTCTATTGCTCTTGTGCCCATGGATTTCAGTGGTTAGTGGTGGACAGTCTATCACTTGATTTGTGCTTCTCAAACCAGAGTTGAGCTCCTTTGACCTGTCTGAAACTGATGTTTCGGTATTACAATCCGTAGCACTGGATGTTGGAGGCACATGTTATTTTGTGGCACGTACTCCTGTTTGACGAGCTCATATTCCCACTTGATTCACACGACAGTTGACTTTGGAGTTCATGTTTGTAGAGGTTGTGTCAAATTAGCATATTTGTCATTCTCGGGCATATACACCTATAGTTAATGAGTTACAAATTCAGGCCATTCTTTCAATCAATATTTGCAGTTCAAATGGCTCGTCTGCTATCTGATGCGTCTCCCACTGGTGACATTTAGAACATCATCTTTCAGACCGACATCTCCAACAAGCAATCGTTTCCATGAGCCACAACTAATCAAGTAGGCCACATATACAGTGCCTAAAGAAAGTATTCATACCCCTTAACTTCTTCCGCATTTTGTTGTTACAGCCTGAATTCAAAATGGAATTCAGGCTCACCGTTCTATACACAATACCCAATAATGAAAAAGTGAAAACATGTTTTTAGAAATGTTTGCAAATATATAGAAAATTAATACAGTCATATTTCTCTGCGAGGCATTGGAAAACCTCCCTCGACGTTGTGGTTAAATATGTGTTTGAAATTTACTGCTTGACTGAAGGACCTTACAGATAATTGTATGTGTGGGGGTACAGAGATTAGGTAGTCATTCAAAAATCATGTTGAACACTATTATTGCACATAGTGACTTGTTAAGCAAATGTTTACTCCTGAATTTATTTAGGCTTGCAATAACCAAGGGGTTGAATAGTTATTGACTCAATGCATCTCAGCTTTTCATTTTTAATAAATTTGTAAAAATGTAGAAAAACATAAGTCCACTTTGACATGATAGGGTATTGTGTATTGAACCATGCATAAGATGGACCTGGCTATGAGGTAAACGATGGCCTTCAGGTAGAAGATCAGGATGTTCACTGAGAACTGGACAACAGTATTCATCAGCTTGGGGGTCCACCACAAGGGGGCGTAGTGCATAGAACAACAGCTGGAGGATGAGCCATAGGACTTTCCGCAGGGGTGGCCAGAAGCACCAGCCCTCTACTTCCGTGGGAATATCCATATCTAGGCTGTCGCCGCCCATGTAGCGGTGGTGGTCGATGTGGCACTTGGCCCACATGGCGAACCAGTGGTTGAGGCGCGCCAGCTTGTTGCAGAAGGCCACACTGGGAGTTGCCGTGGATGGTGAGGGTCAGCGAGTGGTTGATGCAACCACTAAATCCGTACGCCCAGAAGAGGTCATGGACCATATACCAGGCCAGAAGCTGGGTGAGAACAAACCCCGTCACCCCCCACTTGGGGATCAGGTCCCATCAGGGACTTGATCTCTGGGTACTTTGCTGAGGATGACTAACTCAAATGAAACATTCAACTGAACTTTGTTATTGCCTTCTCACACTATTATACCAACCCAAACCATACTGTGCTGGCTCTAGTTATTTTGGCACATTTTCCTTTCTAGCACAGTTCCAGCAACAAGGGTAGAATCGTAACCATGTCAGCTCAGCATGGCTCAGTAGTGTGAAAGGGGTATTGTAGGCATTCTGAATAACATCTCATATATATATGACATGGGCTATTGTATGGCAAAGACCTGCACATTGCATATTATTCAATATGGTGGCAGAGTATAATATCCTATGCTCTTTCCATGACAGACTGACCAGGTGAATCCAGGTGAAAGCTATGATCCTTTATTGATGTCACCTGAGACATGGATTGTGTATGTGTGTCATTCTTTCACCTCATTTGCACAATGTCATCATACAAACTCCGTTCTGAAGAGCAAGGAAACTCTGGAAGACAGGATGATGTCATAGTAAACCCAGATGACCCATATTCTCACTTACCTTATCCCTTTCATTTGCCTGCTCACAATATATTTTATTTGTCCACTATGCCATGGCTGGGAAATCAAACAGGTTCTCAGAAGCTGTAACGGCAACTTTGACATTTCCTGCATTCATTGGTTCAATGACCCTTCAACTCCAATCAACCAATAATAGCAATCTGAATGGTGATCAAGAGAACAGTGCCTTCAAAAAGTATTCACACCTCAACATTTTGTTGTGTTACAGCTGGATTTTAAAATGGATTATATTGAAATGTAACTGATCTACACACTATACTCCACAATGTCAAAGTTCAATTTATTTATTTTTTTCACAAATTAATAAAACATTTAAAGCTGAAAGTCTTGAGTCAATAAGTATTCAATCCCTTCGTTATGGCAAGCCTAAATGGTTTCAGGAGTAAAGATTTGCTTAAGAAGTCACATAATAGGTTGCATTGACTCACTCTTTGTGGAGTAATAGTGGTTAACATGATTTTTGAATGATTACCCCATTGCTGTAGCCCACACATAAAAGTATCTGTAAGGTCACTCAGTCAATCAGTGAATTTCACGCACAGATTAAACCACAAAGACCAGGGAGGTTTTCCAATGCTTCGCAAAGAATTGCACCTAGTGGTAGATGGGTGGGGGGAAAAAAGCAGAGATTGAATATCCCTTTGAGCCTGGTGAAGTTATTAACTATGCTTTGGATGGTGTATCGATACACCCAGTCACTACAAAGTGTCACGACTGGGTGTGTAAATCGACCAGTGCAGTAGGCGCAGTGCAGTAGTAGTTCAACATAATAATGTTTATTTAAATTAAATATACTTGATGACGAACTATACAAAACAAGGACAGCCACTTACTCTTCCTTCTCCTAGACTGTCATACAAGCCAATGAACCACACAACAGTGTGGGACAGGACAACTTATGTAGAATCCCCAATCAGAGACAACGCATAGCAGCTGCCTCTAATTGGGGACCCAACACAAAACACACAGAACTAGACATACTAGATCTGTCAGGCTCTGACCATGGCTAAATAGAGTAGCAAAAGGCTTCTCTATGGCCAGAGCCTAACACAAAGATACAGGGGTCCTTCCTAACTCAATCCAGGTGTGCAATGCTCTTAGATGCTTTACCAAGCTGAAATCGCTGCCAAAGGTGATTCTTACATGTTGAATACTTGTCTCTAATCAAGATACAGGTATATTAGTGTTTTTTTTCTTCTCATTCATCTTAAAAAATATATTTATTTTTTTCATCCACTTTGACATTACAGAGTATTTTATGTAGATAAAGACAATTAAATCAATTTTATTCCCAATTTGTAAAACAACAAAATGTGGAAAAGCCAACGGTTAAGTCAAGTTAACAGGCCGACCAATGAGAATGATTAACTCCCCCTTCCCACTTATCAAGTTGACTTTGATGGGCTGCGACGATGACATGGTAAGTTATTTTATAAACAATGTTCTGAAGGCTATTTTCCCCAGGGTGAAAGCGGCTCTGCCCCAGCCTCTGGTGGGGATCCTGCACAAACTGCAACCAGGTGACTGGGTGGTGGTGAAAGACCTGAGACGGAAGCATTGGAACCAGCAGAGGTGGACTGGACCATAACAGGTGTTACCCTCACTGCTGTTCGCGTAGCTGAGAGGTCTACTTGGATCCACGCCAGCCAATGCAGGAAGGTGCCATACTGCCCACCAGACCCTGAGGATGGAGGACCTGAGACGCCTGAAGTCACCGACTAGATGGCCATGTGAAAATCAGGCCCAGACTCTAAGCATCATGTTTTTTGCTTTCGTCTTGAGCCTTCTCATTACAGTTGCCATATGGACGGTGACTCAAGGACAACCGGGCCTGGAAAAAGGATAAAATGGTACAGACTCAACTGATGACCGTTCAGTCCCACGGTGGTACATAAATAACAGCCGCTCCAGCTCGAGCCAACGGCAGGCTCAGGACAGGAGTCCAGCAAACAATGGCCGCTCCAGTACCGAAAGAAGCAGAAGGTCGATGCATCCACTGGATGAGCACCACAGTAGGAAACACTTGGTGGTCATTCCTTAACTATACAGTAAAGACTGTACTGATGGTAGAAAATGCCTCCTGTTACGTATGTCGTTTGTTTCCACACTCAGCGAGCTCCCGATTCTTACAGTATTCAGTAGAGGCCAGCATTAATGACACTCTATGTGCACTAGAGGTGCTATGTCAGGCTCTGGCCATAGAGAAGCCTAATTGCTTCTCTATGTAGCTGTGGTCAGTCTGACAGTGTCGTCCTTTTCTGTTTCTGTGTGGGGTTTAGGTTGGATCCCTAATTAGAGGCAGCTGCACGGCATTGTCTCTAATTAGGGATCCAATATATGTTGAGTCTGTCCCTCACGCAGGTGTGGGTCGTTATCGTTACATGTTAACGTATTTCGCAGTCACGGGTGAAGTAAGTGGTTTTTCGTTACGTCCGTTCAGTCGTGTTTGTTTTCGTGAACGTGGCGTTATGTCTTTCGTGTTTGTTTGAGTGTAGTAGTTTGTTTGTTGTGTGATATTATTACATAGTAAAATCTAAAATAAATCATGTCGAACTACTATCCCTGCGCTGCGTCTTGGTCTCTCCACATCCCCTCTCGTGACATGCTATTGTCAAATGAGATCACATGGGGTCAACCCTCGGTAGGTAAAACACAGAGATAAATGCATTCATGGTGATTTGTCATCAACAAAAAATATACAAGGGGGATTTGATTGTTCACAAGCAATATGTCCATACCACAATTTAATGAATGCTATCTGGGAATGTCATCATGTGTCAATTATAGTGTCTTCCCAACAGGATGTAGCTGGAAGAGGGGAACATGCAGCTCTGGAGACCCCGTTAGACTGAGGGTGGGGCACACCATTGTTGATGCGGAAACTGATAATTGCTCTCCTCATCAATTCGGTTCGGCAACGTTTACTGATCATTATTGGATCTGTGATGATAGAGCCTATCTCTACCTACCAAGAAATTGGACAGGGTGCTGTATTTTCGGTAAACTAAACATCTCCCTTATGGTAATGCATAAAACTAACTCCTCCATTCCAATCAGGTTAAGATGAATTAAGAGGGGTATCTCGCAATCCAATAATGTCCCCAGTGATTCGCGACGTTCCCTCGAAATTCGAAAAAAGTTCTGGCGCGGGTTAATCCCCTGGTATGGGGCAGCGGAGAATGCCCACGGCTAGGATATCACTGGTAAATTTAACCACTTCAGGGTTTTCAATTATAAGACCAGAATTGCAAGCCACTCGACTCATGGCCACACAAAATAGGGGTGCACTTGACATGTTGCTAGCACGTGAAGGAGGGGTGTGTCAAATTATAGGTGATCACTGCTGTACGTTCATACACCATGGAGATGGACATTTTACTATTGTAGTGGAACTTTTGAAGGAGCTTAGCGGTGTTCTGGAAAGGGAACACCAGCCATACAACGACTGAAATCAGTTAAGGTGGGTTCAGTCATTGTTCCTTATAAGGATGACATACATGTCAGATGTTACATCTGGAAGGTTTTCTATTTTGGTGTGAATTTGTCATATTATTTTATAGAAGATTGAATCTTCTAAGGGGGGAATGTGAGAGAAGAAATCAACGTATGTATTTGATTTGTTTAAATACTAATAGTTCACTAATAATATGCTTAAACTATAGTAGAGACTTTTATTTGTGTCAATGCTGTGCTTCTGAGAAAGGATGATTCATCTCTTCCACGTTCACTCCCTGCAGTTGGTCTAGGCATGTAGTCAGGGACATGGGATAGAGATAAACTTGAGGAGCAGATAGACCTGTATTGTTTCAATGTCTCTTCTCTCCTGGTCCCACGGCATGAGACAAAGAGCCTCAGAAGTAGCTACAGTTCTTCTTCCCATCCTGTTCTTTTGCTATCTTCCAAGGGCACAGCTGTGGGGAGTCAGAAGAGAACGGAGGCTAGCTTGGTAGAAGGAGTAAACGGAACTATCGTTGTCACTTGTTTGTGTGCAATAACCTCAGATAGCTTATGATGCCCTGATCTGCCAGGGAGCGGCTGAACCAACCATGACTAAGCAGTTTCTGTCTTACTATATAAACCCCTTGAGTTTCTGCATTAAGGAGCACTCAATTGATTCACCCTGTATGTGTGTCGTATTGACCTACTCCCTTGTTAACAAGATATTAATAAATATTTAAGTATAACTCTGACTTACGTGACGTGTTTGTCTCTCCTCATTTGTTAATTTAGAGTTGCCACCACACACGACTACATTTCAATAAAAACCCAAACGAGAACTCGATGAATAAACAACATACGTTTTAATGAAACAGACAATTATGTATGTATGCATGTTATGTTGTTTTTTTCAACAACAAAAAAATGTACTTGCTTTTCTTTAGTGGTCTGCCTTGGACTTTATTTCTGAAGGCACTGTATGTATGTATCTTCAGAAAGTATCCATATCCCTTGACTTATTCCACATTTGTTGTGTTACAGCCTGAATTCAAAATGAATTAAATATGTATTTTTTTCACCCATCTACACACAATACCCCATAATGACGAAAACATGTTTTTAGACATTTTTCAAAATGTATTGAAAATTAAATACAGAAATATCCTTATTTACATAAGTAGTCACACTCCTGAGTCAATACATGTTAGAATCACCTTTGGCAGTGATTACATCTGTGATTCTTTCTGGGTAAGTCTCTAAGTACTTTGTACACCTGGATTGTACAATATTTACACATTATTATTTTTTTTAATTCTTCATGCTCTGTCAAGTTGGTTGTTGATCATTGCTAGACAGCCATTTTCAAGTCTTGCCACAGATTTTAAAGCCGGTTTAAGTCTAAACTGTAACTAGGCCACTCAGGTAAGCAACTCCAGTGTACAGTATATTTGGCCTTGTGTTGTAGGTTATTGTCCTGCTGAAATGTGAATTTGTCCCCCTCTGTCTGTTGGAAAGCAGAATGAACTCGGTTTTCCTCTAGGATTTTGCCTGTCCTTAGCTCTATACCATGTCTCCTGTTGAGGAGACACAAACTAATCACACAAGTCAGAGTTCTTGCTCAATGTTTATTTACTTATAAGTAAATAAAGCATGTCACACCAGAGAGCAAGTTACTGATGTGAGTGCTTTGCAATAATGATGGCGGAAGACAAACAGGGAGCGGTTTACATATGAAAGTGAGGACGCCAGCCTCTGTTTGTCAGCAGTTTAACTTAAATTATTTAGAATAATCTATTTAGGGTCTTAAGAGAGAGATCCACTGTTGATCACTGTAAACTTTGATCTTTCAAGGATAATGACAATACTGACAATGTGCTTGTCATCATCACACACCTCTCTATTATGTAAGCTGTTTTTACTAAAAACTAAATGTTTTTTTTCACCCGACCTAGAATATCTCACAATCAAATGACGACCGTATTACCTCCCAAGATAATTCTCTATGGTTACAGTCACAGCCGTACAGTATATTCCCCCTCAAGCTGATACCACGACGGCCCTCAAGAAACTACACTGGACTTATCACCATACATATTGGATTTCTATTTGCCATATATTTTTCAACTGTACTGTGATGTTCCACAAAAGTTCTGAACTTTTCTATTCTCATTGTTTCTATAGATTGTAAATTGAAAATATTTTTAATTTATTATAGTATTGATCGATTGACTATGACTTTTCAGATCACCCAGTAGTGCTATCTGCAGGGTTAGCTCCAGGTAAATATTGCAGTTCTTCAGCCATTCCTGTACCTGTGACCAAAAACAAGCTACATATGGACAGTACCAAAACAAATGATCTAATGATTCTGTCTCTTCACAGCGAAATATGCAGAGCTGGGAAGGTTGTATCCCCCATATAAATAACATTCTATTGGTTGCAAGAATTTTGTATAATAATTTCAATAAAAAAATCTAAATTTTGAATCTGGTGTTGTTTTTGCGTATCAGTTCATAAACCATGTGCCATGGAATCGGTAGGTAAAAAATATCTTCCCGACTATTTTGCAATCTACATGGGAAGGCTGCAAATCCTTTGGTCCTTAAATGAAACTGGTATACTTTTTATTTAACACAATTTTCTTTAACCAATTTTGGTCTTTAATGCAGGAACGACAGACAAGTTCCTTACTTTTCCCCCCTTCCACGTTCCTCTTCCATTTTTGCGGTAATGCTGCAATTTATGGGTTGTTTAAGAAATAGTGAAATTACTTTTCAAATATCTGAAGGTGAGAGGTTGTGATCTGAAAAAAAGGGGAAAAGGCCATTCTTGAACAAAGGGTGAGACATTCTTACTAATTTGCTAGAGAACCCGTTCGGATTTAAGTGTAACTTTTGTATGGCTGAAGCTTTCAGTGATAGATCTAATGCTTTAATATTTAAGCATTAGATGCCCAATCTCGGCTGGACCCGGATTGGGCACCGGTGGAGCGGACTGCTCTGACTCAAGAGCGGAGCAGACGGCTGGACCCGGACTGGGCACTGGTGGAGCGGACTGCTCTGGCTCAGGAGCGGAGCAGACGGCTGGACCCGGATTGGGCACCGGTGGAGCGGACTGCGCTGGCTCAGAAGCGGAGCAGACGGCTGGACCCAGAATGGGCACCGGTGGAGCGGACTTCTCTGGCACTGGAGTGTAGCAGACGGCTGGACCCGGATTGGGCACCGGTGGAGCGGACTGCTCTGGCTCAGGAGCGGAGCAGACGGCTGGACCCGGATTTGGCACCGGTGGAGCGGACTGCTCTGGCTCAGGAGCGGAGCAGACAGCTGGACCCGGAATGGGCACCGGTGGAGCGGACTGCTCTGGCTCAGGAGCGGAGCAGACGGATGGACCCGGATTGGGCACCGGTGGAGCGGACTGCTCAGGCACTGGAGCAGAGCAGACGGCTGGACCCGGATTGGGCACCGGTGGAGCGGACTGCTCAGGCACTGGAGCAGAACAGACGGCTGGACCCGGAATGGAAACAGGTGGAGCGGACTGCTCAGGCCTTGGATCGGAGCAGACGGCTGGACCCGGATTGAGCACCGGTGGAGCGGTATGTTCCAACCACAGAGCGGTGTTGACTTCGGGAGGTTTTTGGCTGCGGACCTTCGCTGGAGGTTCCGGGTTGCGGACCTTCGCTGTAGGCTTCGGGCTGCGGACCTTCGCTGGAGGTTCTGGGCTGCGGACCTTCGCTATAGGCTTCGGGCTACGGACCCTCGCTGGGGGTTCCGGGCTGCGGACCTTCGCTGGAGGTTCCGAGCTGCGGACCTTCGCTATAGGCTTCGGGCTACGGACCTTCGCTGGGGGTTCCAGGCTGCGGACCTTCGCTGGTGGTTCTGGGCTGCGGACCTTTGCTGGAGGTTCCGGGCTGCGGACCTTCGCTGGAGGTTCCGGGCTGCGGACCTTCGCTGGAGGTTCCGGGCTGCGGACCTTCGCTGGAGGTTTCGGGCTGCGGACCTTCGCTGGAGGTTCCGGGCTGCGGACCTTCACTGTAGGCTTCGGGCTGCGGACCTTAGCTGGAGGTTCCGGGCTGCGGACCTTCACTGGAGGTTCCGGGCTGCGGACCTTCGCTGGAGGTTCCGGGCTGCGGACCTTCGCTGGAGGTTCCGGGCTGCGGACCTTCGCTGGAGGTTCCGGGCTGCGGACCTTCACTGTAGGCTTCGGGCTGCGGACCTTCGCTGGAGGTTCCGGGATACGGACCTTTGCTGGAGGTTCCGGGCTGCGGACCCTTGCTGGAGGTTCCGGGCTATGGAGGACCGGCACGGGACGTACCGGACTGGGGAGGCGCACCGGATGTCGGGTGCGTGGAGCTGGCACAGGTAGCACCTGGCTGGGCGCACGCACTGGAGGTCGGTTGCGGGGAGCCGGCACGGGACGTACCGGACTGGGGAGGCGCACCGGAGGTCGGATGCGTGGAGCCGGCACTGGAAGCACCTGGCTGGGCGCTCGCACTGGAGTTCGGGTGCGGGGAGTAGAGCAGAGGTCCGGACCCGGACTGGACATCGGTGAAGCGGATTGCTCTGGCATGGGAGTGGAGACGACGACCGGACCCGGACTAGCACCGGTGGAGCGGACTGCTCTGGCATGGGGGTGGAGTAGACGATCGGACCCAGACTGGGCACCGGTGGAGCGGACTGCTCAGGCCCGGGAGTGGAGTAGACGACCGGACCTGGACTGGACCACTCCGCCATCTCCCTCTCGACCTCTTCCTCTATCTCCCTCAATTCTTCCAAAACCTCTCCAAAATGCTCCTCCATATAAACCTCCTGCTCCATGCTCTGCGCCCCCCATTTGTACCTTGGCCTCTCCATGCTCCACGGGGGGGTATTGGCTCTTCCTGCCTATAGCCAGACCACCCCCATAGCCCCCCCCAAAAATTACCTTGGGGTTGTTTGCAGGCTTTTCCCCGTCTCGCGCGTCGTTCGTAACGCGGCACTTCCTCTCTCTCCGTCTCTCCCCAGTTACGCTGCTTGGTCTCGTAGTGGTGGGTCGTTCTGTCACGATTGGGTGCATACCTCGACCAAGACGCAGCGCAGGGATTATAGTTCGACACTATATATATACATTTTATAAATGAACGAACTACACAATACAAACAAACATGAATGAAGGGACGGACGTAACGAAATGTTGCACACTTACTGTCACCGTGACTGCGAAATAATCGACAACGACCCACAACCGAGTGTGAAAATTACAAACCTATGTAGGATCCATAATTAGAGACAACGCGCAGCAGCTGCCTCTAATTAGGGATCCAACGCAAACCACCACCAGATACAGAAAGAATGGACCTGTCAGACTGACCATGGTTACATAGAGAAGCAAATAGGCTTCTCTATGGCCAGAGCCTGACACTTACCTTCATGGTAGCAAGATCTTATCTATTTTTGCTAACTTTCTATTAACATTTATTGGAGTGAGATCATTTATTTATTTCGGGATATCTATACCGAGTATATCCACATCACCATCAGACCATTTTATTGGTAAACTACACTGTAATGTAAAAGTTAGTGATCCAATATGTAATATAGTACATTTATCATAATTTTACTGTAATCCAGAGAGGTTCGAAAATGTATCTAGATCCTCTATGAGGCTGTGGAGGGATTAAAGTTGTAGATTTAAAAGAAAACATGAATCATCAATGACACCTTTGTTTTTAAGCCCTGGATTTCTAATCCCTTTATATTATTGTTAGATCAGATTTTAATAGCTAACATTTCGATGTCAATAATAAATAGATAAGCCAATAGTGGACAACTTTGTTTTACTCCTCTTGACAGTTTAATACTTTCTGAGAAATAGCCATTATTTACTATTTTACACTTAGGTTTACTATACATAACGTTAACCCATTTTATAAGAGATTCTCCGAAATTTAAATGCTCCAGGCATTTACTCCACTCGTACTTTATCAAAAGCCTTTTCAAAGTCAGCTATGAATACCAGGCTTGGTTTCCCAGACTTTTCATAGTGTTCTATTGTTTCCATTACTTGCCTTATATTATCTCCAATGTATTGTCCATGTCTGATTAGGATGAATAATATCTGACAAAACCTTTTTAATTCTATGCGCTATACATTTTGCTAGAATTTTTGCATCACAACACTGAAGTGTAAGAAGCCTCCAATTTTTTAAATGGACTGGATCTTTATATTTCCCACTTGTATTCTGTTTCAGTAATAATGAAATCAGACCTTCTTCTTGAGTGTCTGATATTCTACCATTTACATAGGAGTGGTTAAAACATGCTAATAATGGTCCTCTGAGTATAACAATTTTTTGGGGGTATATCTCAACTGATATGCCATCCAGCCCTGGAGTTTTCCCGGACTTAAAGGCTTTAATTGCATCCAGAAGTTCCTCCTCTGTAATTTCACCTTCACATGAGTCTTTCTGTACGGCTGTTAATTTTACATGATCATTTGAAAGAAATCAGTACAAGTAGCTTCGTTTAGAGGAGATGGAGGAGACTGAAACGAAAGCATATGCTTAAAGTACTTTGCTTCCTCTTTCAAAATGTAATTTGGTGAATCATGGGTGGCTCCGTCATTTGTAACCAGTTTCAGTAAATTATTTTTGGTTGCATTTCTATGTTGAAGATTAAAAAATAATTTGGTGCATTTTTCCGCATATTCCATCAAGTTTGCTTTATTGTTTATAATATATTACACTTGATCTTTCTTAAATAAGTTCCTCCATTTCTTTTTGTTTTTACTTTAACTGACACTGAGCCTCTTCGCTATCTACAGTATCTGTTATGTGATACATTCTATTTCCTTTGTTAGTATGGATTTTTTTTACCTAAATGTATTTAGCTTTCGAGATGAGTACTGAATTGCATGGCCTCTAAAGGCACATTTAAAAGTGTCCCATACAATGAGGAGATTTGCCGTACCTATGTTATCGGAAGAAATCAAATTCCTCTGTCCTAGTTAAAAAGACGTTACCATGCAATAGGCTTTGATAAGTTTTACAATATCTTCGCCCACGTGGAAATTCAGTAAGAGTAATGTATATGCCAATTATCTGATGGTCCGACCTCATTCTGTCCCCTATCAACACTTTTTAAACTTTTTGTGCCAACAAGAATGACATAAGAAAGAAGTCAAGACGACTAGCTTGATTGAGTCTCCGCCATGTATATCTCACTAGGGCAGGATATTTAAGCCTCCATATATCCACTAGTTCTAATATATCCATGACATTCGTGATTTCCTTAAGTAACCCTCCAATTGATCTCCACTATTCCCCCCACTAAAGCCCCTCCCCATCCCAAGTTGGGTTGTCATCCCAGTGATCGGCAGACCACCCCCGTCCCCCCGAATCCCATGGCCCCCAAGAGGCCAGGACCCACCCTTTGAAAACAGCACACAGTTCCACCCACAGAACAGAAGCAGGTCGACCGCTAAAAGTATTTCCAATGTTCTCACCTCAATTTGCTTTATATGTACAGTAGTTATAAAAAATCTACATCTATTCAAATATCTTGCATATCTTAATTTCCATCATTATCAATTAATATGCGTAATAATGTCGGCAGTTCATGCAAAGGATTGTTACCTATAAACAGGATTGCCATCGCATTACATTATATTTTTGTCAAGCAATTATTATTTTAGCAACAGATGTGGGATACATACACACACACACACACATACTCTTACACACTCAACCCCTTTCCCCCACAATCAACCATAAACACAGATACTCAACGGTTGTTCCAACCCAGAGCCCAACTCAAGAAAATACCTGATTTACGAATGCATATACAGTTACAGCTGTTTGAGAAAGCATGCAAGACTGAGCACAAATTGTGAGATTTGATTAACCAAATGTCAAGTCCTAGGTGATGGAGATCAGATCCACCCCCTTCCCCTGAAACACACAACCTTGTTCCCGGTTGTGACCATTTTACCAAGCATCTCTGTGCAGTCAGACCTTTGATTATTTTGTGCCACCAGGGCCACAATAATATGCCCCCTCTCTGATTGTCTGAGTGTGACCCCCTCCCCATGGGTTACTGCAGCCAGTTTTGCCAGCACTGCCACTACCTAGGTGGGGGCAACCCACCGGAATCCCCGCCGGCTAGGTACAAGGTCGTCTAGGTTCTCATTAGCAGCTTTGATCATTTCCTTGTATATTATGCTCTCCCATCAGGGGACTCTGCCAAGCAGGCTCAGAATCTTGAGGAGGCGGTGCTGCACTAGTAGGTCTCTGACCTCATTTATCTTTCTGTTTTGGCTGCGTATAGGCAACTTACAGCAGGCCCATTAAACAGATAGGGACTTCTCTTTGGTGTATGGGTCGCTCAGGTGCGTGTCTAAGGTATAGGACAATAAAAAAATACATGAATGTATACTTTATTTAAAATGTATTTCCCTCATCTGCACAAAATTGAAAGCTCTCTCTCACGACCCCTGCTCACAAACATTACACTGGTTCTGGGATATGGAACCATTTCCTTTCTCACTCACTTAACGCCACACTTTCCCAAACACAAAAACATACACTGCACCTTCCATCACAATACATCCACACATACCCACATACTGTGCCTTCTTTTATCTCTACCATGTTGAGTGAGTATGTTTGTGTTATATTTGAAGATGTATTATTTTGCTAGTTATCCTTTCTTCTAATGCCGTCTTATCTCTTTATAAAATACTATAAAAACTATACATTTGTTTTATTATTACAATCCCTACCATGGCTAGTATCAAATCAAATCAAATTGTATTGGTCGCATACAAGCAGGGTTGGGGAGTAACATATTACATGTAATCCGTTACATGTAAGGGATTACAAAAAAACAGTGACTGTAATCCATTATGTTACCAGCTAAAATATTGTAATCAGATTACAGATACTTTTGTCTTCAGATTACAGACACACGCAGGCAAAGGGACTATGTTTCTGTATCTGACTGAGCTCAATCGTCATGAAACGCAAATACAGCGATGAGTTTCTCCCTCTTGGTTTCATACAAACTTTGAGAAATAACGAGGAGCGCCCACAATGTGTTTTGTGCGGGGAAGTGCTTAGTAATGAGTCACTCAAAACGAACAAATTAATATAACGACACGTCCTGACCGAACATCCCCCACAGAGTTCTTTCAGAACAGGGCAGAATGCTTCAGAAAACAGTGCTTCGACAGTGGAAAAGATAAGTAGAAATAATGGAGTACTATCTCTCATAGTAGTAGATGTGAGTTTATCTTTCAAAAGATAAATCCCCTGGCCTTGTATACAACTAACAGCTAACATGAACTAAACAAGCTAGATAGCTACTGATGATCAGGACAGCTGTACTTTTTACTGTAGAAATGATTGTTGAAAGTCTAGATTGGAACCGTTGCTCTTAAAATACAAGTCATAATTTTTATTTTGAACTGGAATAAACTGATTGAAGCAAGATTCTTTTTGAGGTAAACACACTCACACAGTTCTGGGTTGCTCATCTACAGCATGAAGCGGTCTCCTGTCTGACTGAGAAAGTATGTTCTTATCCAGTTTGGCACCACATACCTATGCGAGACAGAAAAAGTACATTTTGTGTGCACTACGTCATCGTGCACAGATTTTTATCTGCAACAAGTCAGTTTGGGGGAAACACACCACTGGTGGGAAAATGTACCATATTTTCTTAATGCAGATTTTTTATATTTGCATATTTGCATCTGTTGCCCAATGGATGTAGACAGCTAATGATGTTTGGCTTTTGATGTGATGTGATTGGTGTGAAGCCAAATCCAAACTGGTTCCCTTGACACTTTTTTTGGGTGTGCCAGGACCATTCATAGTTGAGCTCGCTCAGTTTAGCTCAATGCTGATTGGCTATTATAAAAAAAAAATTAAATATCAAGGAAGACAAATGCTTGCTGGCTTTCCTTGCATTCAATGCTATGGTTGGAAACAGTGTCATACTCTTTTTGACCAGACAGCATCCGATAGATGGGCTACACATACTGAGACAGAGGGGCGCAGTTTTGCTCACTCGGATGGTTTCTCCGGTGAGATACGTTCAGCCTCTTGCGAATTTAAGGAAAATTAGCACATAGAGATGAAAGATAAATTATTTTAGCAAAGGGATTTATGTTTCTAGAACTGGCTCACAATTGAGAATCCATTCACGTTTAGATGGAGCATTTGGCTGGCAGAGCCATTCTACACATGGGTACATAAGGTCCTTTGACCTCAAGATAGATAGATAGGTACGTTATTGATCCCCGAGGGGAAATTTCTTCGTCAAGCAGCTACGAAGAAAACTCAGGGCAGGTGCAAAATGCCAAAACGAAAATACACAAAAGACAGATACATGAAACATGATACATAAAAACTCACAAAAAACTGACGAAAAACATACTAAAACAACAATTAACTCATAAACAATTGGAGCTGCTTAACAGGCGACCACACAGGGCGGAGCCAATCACATGAAAAAAGGAGTAACGGTAGGTTCCTTAAGAGTACATATTGGGCTAGAGTTGGGCTACCCCAATACATAATATACTAGTGTTCATATGTATTCACACCCGAGTCAATGCATGTTTAAATCACCTTTGGGAGTCTTTCTGGGTAAGTCTCTAAGAGCTTTGCACACCTGGATTGTACAATATTTGACTATTTTTCTTTTTAAAAATGATTAAAGTTCTGTCAAATTGTTTCTTGATCGTTACTGGACTGCCATTTTCAAGTCTTGACATAGATTTTCAAGCTGATTTAAGTCAAAACTGTAACTATACCACTCAGGAACATTCAATGTCGTCTTGGTGAGGATATTATGAGGTATTGTGTGTAGGCCAGTGACACAAAATCTCAATGTAATAAATTTTTAATTCAGCCTGTAACACAACAAAATGTGAAAAAAGTCAAGGGGTGTGAATACTTTCTGAAGGCACTGTAAATCCGAGACACTCCATTTAGTATGAAATGTTGTGTCCAGGATTTACGTTTACTATGTCTAGTCTATCAGAATAGTTTGTCACTACATGTAGGCCTATGATTGCTATTGTCTATTTGAAAACAGGTAAAACCGGATACGATTTTACAAGTAAAACAAGAAAAACAGTATAACTTTGTAGTACAACTTAAGCTAGAAATGTTCTTATTTCCTGTACGTTTTAAGACAGCAGTTTACCTAATATTTATTTTCTTCTTGAAGTATGTGGCTGATCATTCTAGACTAATTCAAAGTCTCCCCACCTGTCTTTCCCATTTCGATGCTTGCCGTGCCCAGGAGAGCAGTGGTTGTGTGCGGTTTATATATTTTAAGTATATATATATATATATATATATATATAAACACACCCTCTCAAACGTACTGTAAAGGTGTAAGTTGTGACAAAAAAAGCTCCTTCCCAGTTGATAGTAGGCTATTGCTACTGATAAGTGATCTAATTCAGTAGGCTAGATTATTTCCATAATGGAAGCAAAAACAGAACCAAAATATTTAATGGCTTTGGCCATAGAGAAGCAATAGGCTTCTCTATGTAGTTATGGTCAGAGTCTGACAGTGTCGTTCTTTTCTGTTTCTGTGTGGGGTTTGGGTTGGATCCATTGTCTCTAATTAGGGATCCCATATATGTTGAGTCTGTCCTTCACTCTGGTGTGGGTCGTTATCGTAATCTGTCGTTGTATGTCGCAGTCACGGTTAAAGTAAGTGTGCTCTTTTGTTACGTCCGTTTCATCCGCTCCACCGGTACCCAATCCGGCCGTCTGCTCCGCATCAGTGCCAGAGCAGTCCGCTCCACCGGTACCCATTCCGGGTTCGGCCGTCTGCTCCGCCCCAGTGCAAGAGCAGTCCGCTCCACCGGTACCCATTCCGGGTTCGGCCGTCTGCTCCGCCCCAGTGCCAGAGCAGTCCACGTCACCGGTACCCAGTCCGGGTTCAGCCGTCTGCTCCGCTCCAGTACCAGAACAGTCCGCTCCACCGGTACCCAATCCGGGTCCAGCCGTCTGCTCCGCCTCAGTGCCAGAGCAGTCTGCTCCACCGGTACCTAGTCCGGTTTCAGCCGTCCGCTCCGCTCCTGAGCCAGAGCAGTCCGCTCCACCGGTGCCCAATCCGGGTTCAGCCATCTGCTCCGCTCCAGGGCCAGAGCAGTCCGCACCACCAGTGCCCAGTCCAGGCCCGGTTGTTTTCCCAGCTCCATGGCCGGAGCCGTTTACCCCACCGGTGCCCAGTCCGGGCCTGGTTAATTGTCCCGCTCCATGGCCGGAGCCGTTGGCCCCACCGGTGCCCAGTCCGGGACCGGTTGTTTTCCCCGCTCCATGGCCGGAGCCGTTTACCCCACCGGGGCCCAGTCCGGGACCGGTTATAGGGAAGGGGCATGGGACAAAACTGTCCACTTCGCCGGAGCCAGAGCCGCCCCCGAGGGACTAGTTTTCCCTCCCATTTACCCCCCCTTGTTTTGTGTGGGTTTTTTTGGCATCCTGGGGTCCGCGCCTTGAGGGGGGGGTACTGTCAGGCTCTGGTCTTGGGGGGGGGGGGGGGGGTACTGTCAGGCTCTGGCCTGTCAGACTCTGACCATAACTACATGGTCAGAGTCTGACAGTGTCGTTCTTTTCTGTTTCTGTGTGGGGTTTGGGTTGGATCCCTAATTAGAGGCAGCTGCACCGCATTGTCTCTAATTAGGGATCCCATATATGTTGAGTCTGTCCTTCACTCTGGTGTGGGTCGTTATCGTTATCTGTCGTTGTATGTCGCAGTCACGGTTAAAGTAAGTGTGCTCTTTTGTTACGTCCGTTTCATTCGTGTTGGTTTAGGTGAACGTGACGTTTTTGTATTGTAGTGTTTGTTTTGAGTTCGTACTTTTGGATTGTTTATATATACATAGTATTAGTATAAATAAAACAATGTTGAACTATGAGTGCGCTGCGCCTTGGTCTCTCCTTCCACCTAACCGTGACAATGAAGAATACGTTGGCTATGAGAAAAAGTCAACTTTATATTAATTATTTACCCACGTTTAGTTTTCAGTGTTTGGGGTTCCATATAAATAATTGACTGATAATAGGCTAATAGGCTTTTTTTGTATCCTCCTTCAGTTCTAGATATGACAGAATATTGTTGCATTAACACAGGCTAGACTGAGCCTATGTTAATGTATCTCAACAACATGCATTGTTGAAAGAATCATTAGTTGATTACTATAGTTTGAGTTTCATTGAATGCCTTTTTTTATTTTTTTTATTTTTTTTTACAAATCCTTTATAGAACAAACACAAAACTAGGCTACACAACACATTGACATTATCAATATTGTTACAATAAATTGAACCATTTATTCTCAATTGATGGGGCGCTATTTAGAGGATCTGGGCTGGGTTTCCGAAAAGCATCGTAGCACTAAAATCAGCCCTTGTAGATTTTGTGGTCCAGCCCAGCCCAGCCAAAATCTCAAACCAGAGATTCACTTAATTCATCAAGAATATGAGCAAAAATGTATTATTTCATTTGTAATATAATTGCTATAATTACTATCAATATATATAGCATTAAAACATACTTTTTCCAGATATTTTGGATGCTAATATTGGGCCACGAGTAGCGACTGAGACAACCAAGTATAATTTGGGTCCCGAGGCAAAACCAGTTGAGATGACTGAATAACTAGCTATAATATAGCCTAGTCCAAGGGCCAACCACCAAAAATGTGTTGTTCCGTGACCCAGAAAATGGAACTGCAAAAATTCAGCAACAAAATGTTACGAATAGCCTACTCATTTATACATTTTCGTTATCTTATTTGTGCGTTCGGTGTTTGGTGCATCAGCTCAAGCAACACGTTACTGACTAAGATGTTACTGATTCATGTACAATGGTTTTCTCACTTGATATAAGACCTTTTGGAAGCTGTATTTGCTCTTACCTGCTAGCCAACAAACAGCTCTCAAAACAAGCAAGGTCCCAAGTAAAGCGCTGTTATGGCATTTGAGAAAACAGGGCTTTCAGAAAGTATTCAGACCCCTTGACCTTTTCCACATTTTGTTATGTTACAGCCTTATTCTAAAAAAAAAAAATGTTTTCATCCTCAGCAATCTACACACAATACCCCATAATGACAGTGAAAACAGGTTTTTATACAATTTTGCTAATTTATTACAAACAAAAACAGAAAGACCTTATTCAGCTCAGGTGCATCCTGTTTCCATTGATCATCCTTGAGATGTTTCTACAACTTGATTGGAGTCCACCTGTGCTAAATTCAATTTATTGGACATGATTTGGAAAGGCACACACCTGTCTATATAAGGTCCCACAGTTAACAGTGCATGTCAGAGCAAAAACCAAGCCATCAGGTCAAATTAATTGTCTGTAGAGCTCCGAGACAGAAGCCACTCCTCAGTAAAAGGCTCATGACAGCCCACTTGGAGTTTGCCAATACTCTCAGACCATGAGAAACGAGATGCTCTGGTCTCATGAAAACAAGACTGAACTCTTTGGCCTGAATGCCAAGCGTCACATCTTGAGAAAACCTGGCACCATCGCTACGGTGAAGCATGGTGGTGGCAGCATCATGCTGTGGGGATGTTTTTCAGCGGCAGGGACTGGGAGACTATTCAGGATCAAGGGAAAGATGAACAGAGCAACGTATAAAGAGATCCTTGATAAATACCTGCACCAGATCGTTCAGGACCTCAGATTGGGGCGAAGGTTCACCTTCCAACAGGACAACGACCCTAAGCACACAGCCAAGACAACGCAGTAGTGGCTTCGGGACAAGTCTCTGAATGTCCTTGAGTGGCCCAGCCAGAGCCAGGACTTGAACCAGATCGAACATCTCTGGAGAGACCTGAAAATAGCTGTGCAGCGACGCTCCCCATCCAACCTGACAAAGCATGAGAGGATCTGCAGAGAAGAATTGGAGAAACTCCCCAAATACAAGTGTGCCAAGCTTTGGCATCATCACCAAGAAGACTCGAGGCTATAATCGCTGCCAAAGATGCTTCAACAAAGTACTGAGTAAAGGGTCTGAAAACTTACACCCCCGGTCAAAAGTTTGGAATATTACTCATTCAAGGGTTTTTCTTTATTTGCACTATTTAGATAGATAGATAGATAGATAGATAGATAGATAGATAGATAGATAGATAGATAGATAGATAGATAGATAGATAGATAGATAGATAGATAGATAGATAGATAGATAGATAGATAGATAGATAGATAGATAGATAGATAGATAGATACTTTATTGATCCCCGGGGGGGAAATTTCATAACATTTCTACATTGTAGAATAATAGTGAAGACATCAAAACGATGAAATAACACATATGGAATCATGTAGTAACCAAAAAAGTGTTAAACAAATCAAAATGTATTTTGTACTCGAGATTCTTCAAATAGCCACCCTCTTGGCATTCTCTCAACCAGCTTCACCTGGAATGCTTTTCCATCAGTCTTGAAGGAGTTCCCACATATGCTGAACATTTGGCTGCTTTTCCTTGACTGCGGTCCAACTCATCCCAAACCATCTAAACTTAGTTGAGGTTGGAACCAAAAATCTCAAATTTGGACTCTTCTTCTTATTGGTATCCATTAGTAGTGGTTTCTTTGCAGCAATTCGACCACGAAGGCCTGATTCACATAGTCTCCTCTGAACAGTTGATGTTGAGATGTGTCTGTTACTCTTTGAAGCATTTATTTGGGCTGCAATCTGAGGCTGGTAACTCTAATGAACTTATCCTCTGCAGCAGGGGTATTTCTGGGTCTTCAATTCCTGTGGCAGTCCTCATGAAGCTGGTTGAGAGAATGCCATGAGTGTGCAAAGCTGTCATCAAGGCAAAGTGTGGCTACTTTGAAGAATCTCAAATATAAAATATATTTGTTTAACACTTTTTTGGTTACTACATGATTCCGTATGTGTTATGTCATAGTTTTGATGTCTTCACTTTTATTCTACAATGTAAAACAATAGTGCAAATAACGAAAAACCCTTGAATGAGTAATATTCCAAACTTTTGGCCCCCAGTGTATGTACAGTTGAGGTCAGAGGTTTACATATACCTTAGCCAAATTCACAATTCCTTACTTTTAATCTTAGTAAAAATTATGTTTTAGGTCAGATAGGATTACCACTTTATTTTAAGAATGTGAAATGTCAGAATAATAGTAGCGATTTATTTCAGCTTTTATTTCTTTAATCACATTAAAGAGGGTCAACTAGGGTCAAACAATTTAGGGTAGCCTTCCACAAGCATCCCACAATAAGTAGGGTGAATTTTGGCCCATTCCTCCTGACAGAACTGGTGTAACTGAGTCAGGTTTGTAGGCCTCCTTGCTCGCACATGCTTTTTCAGTTCTGCCCACAAAGGTTCTATAGGATTGAGGTCAGGGCTTTGTGATGGCCACTCCAATACCTTGACTTTGTTGTCCTTAAGCCATTTTGCCACAACTTTGGAAGTATGCTTTGGTTCATTGTCCATTTGGAAGACCCATTTGCGACCAAGCTTTAAATTCCTAACTGATATCTTGAGATGTTGCTTCAAAATATCCACATAATTTTACTTCCTCATGATGCCATCTATTTTGTGAAGTGCACCAGTCCCTCCTGCAGCAAAGCACCCTCACAACATGATGCTGCCACCCCCGTGCTTCACGGTTGGGATGGTATTCTTCGGGTTGCATGCCTCCCCCTTATTCCTCCAAACATAACCATGGTCATTATAGCCAGACATTTTGGTTTCGTCAGACCAGAGGACAATTCTCCAAAAATAAATGTTGATATAGGACTCGTTTTACTGTGGATATAGATACCTTTGTACCTGTTTGCTCCAACATCTTCACAAGGTCCTTTGCTGTTGTTCTGTGATTTATTTGCAAGTTTTGCACCAAAGTACGTTCATCTCTAGGAGACAGAACGCATCTCCTTCCTGAGCGGTATGATGGCTGCGTGGTCCCATTGTGTTTATACTTGCATACTATTGTTTGTACAGATGAACGTGGTACCTTCAGGCGTTTGGAAATTGCTCTCAAGGATGAACCAAACTTGTGGAGGTCTACAATTGCTTTTCTGAGGTCTTGGCTGATTTCTTTGGATTTTCCCATGATGAAGTGGGAAAGTGGCACTGAGTTTGAAGGTAGGCCTTGAAATACATCCACAGATACACCTCCAATTGACTCAAATTATGTCAATTAGCCTATCAGAATCTTCTAAAGACATGACTTAATTTTCTGGAATTTTCCAAGATGTTTAACTTAGTATATTTAAACTTCTGACCCACTGGAATTGTGATATTATTATTATTAGCCTATATTATATCATACGCACATTTAGCTATTTAAGTATCTCTTCCTGTCAATTACCTGTACAGTTTATGTAACCATGCAAATATTCACTTACCTGTTAATTTAACCAGAAAGTAAACTATTACTCCTGTGCATATGATATATTACATATATCATATGCACACTTAGCTATGTAAGTATTTCCCTGCCATCAACCTGTATAGTATAGTTAACCATGCACCATCCACCAATGTATAGTGTACATATTCAGCCATCCACCCATACTATGCAATGTCTTTTTATTGCTTTTTTGCACTCCAGACTTCTTGTATTTCTATACTTTTTCATACTGCCGCTATATATATATATATATAAATCCCAAGTCTCGCGAGAGTAGCCAAAGCGTAGTTGCGACGAGATCCAGGAAATCAGCGACATTAACTGGGTCATGGCTAGAAGGAATCCAGAGGCCAAAAATGGCGCAAAAAAGCTTCAAAATAAAAGTCCCCCGTTTACTTGAACAAGATCACAAATCGTAGTATACTTTTCCTGTTTCAAGATGTGTTCTGTTTCTCTGATCCTACGCGCTCCCTTTCATGCCCTTTTAGGAGGCATTGAGGGGTATTATTGTTGCGTTCTAGTGGTTATTTGTAGTCTAAATAGTTACTCTGCCAAGGAGGGTAAATGAAATGTTCAAAAACGTAATTAAACTTATGTTAATAAGTGGACATCGACATGGGTATTAAACAACAATGTTAAATATTAATGAGTTGAAAAGGAATTCATGATTGAAAGTTCAATATTTATTACTTTATTTAATAATATCTGGAATAATAGTTTAATTTCAGGGCTGAGGACCGGCACGGGAGCAGGTGCGGGTAACAGGCATTGGAGGTACCGGGCTGGGAATCGGCACTGGGGGAATATTGTAAGAGCTTTCATTGTCTGCTTATATGACCCCTTTATTTATCCTACGGTTCTGATTTGGGAGTACATTGTAAGAACGGTCCATGTTCTGAATTCTGTCGCTGTACATAAAAAAAACGCTGAACAAATAGTTATATTGACTACGTCCATCATCGCTCGATCATTAATGTCTTAATCAAAATTACGGATTGCCTCTTATCTGCTTGTCGTCCCCTTATGCCACAGTTTGTACATGTAAATTGTCAGTAGAAACCACTTTTGTTTAAGTAAGTCAGCCATATCAGCTATGTTTTTTTAAAAGGCAGTAAATGAAGCTGAATTAACTGTTTCGCTGCCAGACAAGGCACCGCTGATAGCCAGGTGTAGCAGTGGTCAGGTCTTGGGACTGCTGTTGGGACTCTGCTGTCAGGACAGCTTATGTAGGCCCTAACAGTTTGTGGGCACCGTTTGTCACCGTTATAGTGCAATTAATGCATCTAAAAAACAATGTGTTTGCCGGACCAAGATTTACATGCTAAAATCGTCACTGATTCTGTCAGCCACCATCAGTTGACTGTTGGCACGGGACAGCCCTCTCACCTACACTGTAGAGTAGCATTACAAACATTTTTTTTTTTTTTATCTCCTTAATAGTAGAGAAAGAGAAACACCTTTAGTGTACAAGAGTCGACTGCAATATAGTACCTATATTGTGTATGTAAATAAGCTTTTTTTAAGTGTGTGACTGCACTTTCCAGACAGGCTCCGTGAGGGCATCTTTTTTTGGGGGGGCCCAAAAAAGTATTTAATGTTGTCAATCTCTATGGTACGACACTGGATCTTATTAGGAGAGGTTCTGAGGATGCTAAAATATAAAATATCCCCCTTGTATGGTAACACCTTCTATAGTTTTAACAGTACAGTAAAAAACAGCTGTATAGGGCTGTAATGAGGGCCTACATGTACAGTACCAGTCAGGTTTTTCTTTATTTTTACTATTTTCTACATTGTAGAATAATAGTGAAATCATCAAAACTATTAAATAAAACCTATGGAATCATGTAGTCGCCAATAAAATGTTAAACAAATCATATATTTCAGATTTTAGATTCTTCAAAGTAGCCACCCTTTGCCTTGATGACAGCATTGCACACTCTTAGCATTCCCTCAACCAGCTTCACCTGGAATGCTTATCCAACAGTCTTAAAGGAGTTCCCACATATGCTGAGCACTTGTTGGCTGCTTTTCCTTCACTCTAAGGTCCAACTCATCCCAAACCAGGTCGGGTGATTGTGGAGGCCAGGTCATCTGATGCAGCACTCCATCACTCTCCTTCTTGGTCAAATAGCCCTTACACAGCCTGGAGGTGTGTTGGGTCTTTGTCCTGTTGAAAAAACAATGATAGTCCCACTAAGCCCCAACCAGATGGGATGGCGTATCGCGGAAGAATGCTGTGGTAGCCATGCTGGTTAAATGTGCCTTGAATTTGAAATAAATCCCAGACAGTGTCACCAGCAAAGCACCCCCACACCATCACACATCCTCCTCCATGCTTCACGGTGGGAACTACACATGCGGAGATCATCCGTTCACATACTCTGCGTCTCACAAAGATATGGCTATCTTCTGTATACCACCCCTACCTTGTCACAACACAACTGATTGGCTCAAACGCATTAAGAAGGAAAGAAATGACACAAATTAACTTTTAACAAGGCACACCTGTTAATTGAATGTCCATTTTCGTCAGTGGTGACAGTAAATTTTGGCTGAAAAAAGTATCTTATCGATATTTGTTTATGATATGACGCTGCATCTTATTAGTTGAGGGTCTGATGATGGTGACAACTTATGCATGTATTTAGAGCAGGGGTGTGTCTCCCAGGTTTTATTTTTTTCCATTCAATTAAGACCTAGACAACCAGGTGAGGGGAGTTCTTTACTACATCTATGACATTGCATTGTGTGACAAAACTGCAAATTTTAGAGTGGCCTTTTATTGTCCCCAGCACAAGGTGCATCTGTGTAATGATCTTGCTGTTTAATCAGATTCTTGATATGCCACACCTATCAGGTGGATGGATTATTTTGGCAAAGGAGAAATGCTCACTAACAGGGATGTAAACAAATTTGTTATTTTAAAGAAATGAAATTTTTGTGTGTATGAAACATTTCTGGGATCTTTTATTTCAACTCATGAAACATGGGACCAACACTTAACATGTTGTGGTTTTTTTTATTCTTGTTCAGTGTAGTTAAAATATATTGTTTGTTTTTTCAATACATGTATGTTTTAGTCACTTTAAACTATATATTGTTTGTGATTTTAATTCAGTTAAATTATTCCACGGGAACTTCTATTTTGAAAAGTAGCCGTATGCTCACGTGACCTTAATGTCGCTAGTTTCACAATGCTGTGGAGACGGGAGTAGAACAGAGTTGAGTAGGAAAGCAGTGTAGAAGGAGAAACTGTTGTAGAAAACATACAAGTGTGAGGAATTCAGGGGTTTCCAACATGGCATCATGCGATACCCTGTACATCGAAACGGACGGCTCGGAGATGCCAGCTGAGATAGTGGAACTCCATGAAATCGAAGTGGAGACCATCGAGACAACAGTTGTTGTAGAGGACGACGATGAACAACCCATGATCGCTTTACAGCCCCTTGACTCAGATGATCCACACTCAATGCATCACCATCATCAGGAGGTAATATTGGTGCAAACACGAGAAGAAGTGGTTGGTGAAGATGATTCGGACATGCACGGGGGCGATGATTACGAGGACCAAATTCTTATACCTGTTCCAGTCCCTGCCGAAGAGGAATATATCGAACGGACTCTGGTGACTGTCGCCGGGAAGAGCTCGGGGCGGATGAAGAAGGGGGGGAGCGTGAAGAGAAATAAAAATAATTACTTGGGTGCACCGGAGGCCAGTGGTAGAAAATGGGAACAGAAACAAGTTCAGATAAAGACGTTGGAAGGAGAGTTTTCGGTGACCATGTGGGCATCGGGTAAGTTTAACGTTAGAGTTATATCGAAAGTGTGTTCTTGCAAATTTGCCAGCTGCATTGTTCTTGAGCTGTGTGCCCTGTAACTGGGCCTCTTACGGGCGTTGTCCTTGGGCTAATTTGAGCAGGATTCTTAACCGTGTACCAAGTCCGAATTGCATGCCGTGTATTTGAAATGTTTTTGTTTTTATGGGAAGCCATGTTTTATGTGTTGATGGGCGCCGCCATGTTCCCCTGGAACAGTATGGCGGACCGAAAAAATGGCGTTGATTTGGCCGGGGAAAGATGGCGGCGGGTGGGAGCGAGCGCGCTGCTGCTGCTGCTGGTTCCACAAGTAGGCCGCTGTGGCGCAGTTCAGCACGGGCCTCCGCGCGGAACTCTCGTGAAGAGCGGGGGAGGGTACACGTCACAAGACTGGATGTGCTACGGCCAGCCAACACGGGCGGAATCTCAATCGTTTGATATTCTAGTCATCACATGTTTTGCCAAAGTGTGCAGTCTGCCTTGTTTACTTCTTGAGTCCGACTCTGACCCGAGAAGATTTCGTTGAATTCTTTCACTTTTGTCAGACAGTTCCCCCCCGCTAGCTAGCCGTAATCCTAGTGACAAACCGTGTTACGTACTTGAAACGTCAGCCAAGTTAGCGAGCTACCTTTTTTTTTATTTGAGTTTCTCCAAATCCCGACGTTAGTCTGTCTGAATTGTTGCAAGTGTAGTTAAGGCTATTCACTAAGTCGTAGCATTAAAAACTAAGGCCATTCAAATGGAACTAAAATGTGCATTCACTTTCGGTTGAACTGTGCAGACCAAATACTGTTTCCAACTGCAAAATGTGAGAGAGTATATATTTTACACAATTATCTTCCCCAGTTTTTAGGATATACATTTTCCTGGTGGTTGCGATAGTGATATTCTTTGTTGATTGGTGTTTTTAATTGACCATTTATGTCAGACATCAAATGCAAATCATATCTTTTGCACCTGTTTAACTCGACTCCTTTGCTCGGACTCAGATGACAAGAAGGAAATTGACCATGACACTATGGTGGAGGAGCATGTCATCGGGGAGAATTCCCCTCCCGATTACTCCGAGTACATGACAGGGAAGAAGCTCCCGCCCGGGGGCATCCCAGGAATCGACCTGTCAGACCCCAAACAGCTGGCAGAGTTCGCCAGGTGAGTTAGAGACACAAGGCCATGTTCATTAGGCACCTAACTGGGAGGGACTTGTCCATTAAGAAACCCTGTTGCGTGACCTAATAAATAAAACCATATGTAGGCTTATGTGCTGTTACAATGTTCCCCTCTTGAACTCTCCCCAAGTGTAGTGAATACAAGTTCTTTGGCCTATCATGTCTTTTGCAGGATGAAGCCACGGAAAATAAAGGAGGATGACTCTCCGAGGACGATAGCTTGCCCCCACAAAGTAAGTCTACTCTACTAGTCTAAGGGCTAGATTCTATCAGATCCGCATTAGACAAAATCCACATAGAGGTTGTTTTGGTGGAAGTGAAACTGCGTTCGCGCTGTCAAATCCACAAGCAGCACCTTGCGTTACCTTATTGCAGACACTGCCATTGGAATCAACAAAACCATACCTGACTTTGTTTGACAAATCCTTTGCGTCCGCGTAAGTTTATGCCCACTGCGTTACAAGTTCAAACGTTCTAATTCAACACGTTCTGTTGTGTACAGCTTGATTAGACTGGTTATAGATATGATAAGCCTATCATTATTTCTGTCATCGATAGAGCCTAGGCTTTATCGCAGTTTTGAACGTGGTAGGGATAATAGGAAGGGAGTGGTTTTTGACTTGAGCAGCCGCTCACCGATTTGTCAGTTCGTTCCGCAGTTACACCGTCAACACATCACAGATGTCGGCCAACTTGGGTTAACGCTCGATCTGATTGAATGGAGGCCTAACTGATATTGGAGAATGGTAACACAGCCACTAGAGCAGTGTGGGTAAATAATGGTAGTCACCTAGCCGTTATGCTCTGTACAGGGCCCTATAAAACCTGCATTGCGGATGGAATCAAGACTTTAAAACTGAATTTATTGAACTTATTAGGAAATGCATTAATTTGCCACAGTGAATCATGAACAAAATGCATCAGTTAAATGTATTTTCATGCAACTTTCTGAAAGATGCAGAGGAATGCCTGTGTGTGTGTGGTGCACCCGCATGTCTACACTTTGTGTAGCCGCTTATGATCACTTTCTTCTGGTAGAGATGGAAAGGCTTTGCCAAAAACCTTCTCAGTTAAATGTTAACTAAAACGTAGCCTATGCCTACCTGTCAGAATGATATGATTATTTGTGTCTGTCCAGTGGCCATTTCTTTAGCAAACTCTGCAATAACATGAGTGCTACAGCAACACTTCTTAACCAAACGGTCTCGTCCTGGTGAACACTTGAATGAAAGGGTAACTGCACCCAAAAATATACATTTCTTAAATTTTTCCCAGACCCCATATACTACCGTTCAAAAGTTTGGGGTCACTTAGAATGAAGATGGGCAAAAGAACACAGACACTGGACAGAGGAAGATATGGCTTTTTCTTTGCAACTCTGCCTAGAAGTATGCTTTTGAAAGCAAAACTGGGCGAAACAGAAACCTGGAGAAAAATAAATTTGGAAAATCCCTTAACTAAACAAAATCAGGCAAAAAATTTGATTTTATAGGGCCCTACCTATAGCTTAATAGCTTTTGTGCTCTTGTGGACTTTTTGGTTTTTTCATTTCTGAAGTTACACAATGATTAGTTTAGGGCGGCAGGTAGCCTAGCGGTTAGAGCGTTGGGCCAGTAACCGAAAGGTCACTGGTTCGAATACCCGAGCCGACAAGGTGCAAAACCTGTCTGTATCCTTGAGCAAGGCACTTAACCCTAATTTGCTCCAGTTGCTGAACCTGTAGGTAGGCCGTCATTGTTAATACGAATTTGTTCTTAACTTTTTGCCTCTGCAGGGGTGCACTAAAATGTTCAGGGATAACTCGGCGATGAGGAAGCACTTGCACACCCACGGACCGCGTGTTCACGTCTGCGCCGAATGCGGAAAGGCCTTTGTCGAAAGCTCCAAACTGAAGAGGCATCAACTTGTTCATACCGGAGAGAAGCCTTTCCAGGTACGTTTCTCCCAGCCACTTCAAAATGGCTTCATATTGAGAGATCTACTTCTTGTCTGACAATTACAGTTTCACAGGGATGCAATTCATGCACTTTGCCGATATTCGCCGTTTAGTGTAGAGCCGTAAAAAACGGACGGGGGAGCTAAAGTGGCGAGAGAATCTCTATTGCATACTCCTCGCCTCCTTCTCAAAACTCATTGGATGAGAAAGCCAGAGGTCCCTCCCCTCTGCCCTTCTCCAATGGGTTTTGAGGAGGATGTAAGGAGTATGCAATAGTCTCCCCTGTGTGATCATGCACACCACGCTACAAACTGTTCCTGACTGGGACATTTGGAATGTGACTCCAGGTAAGCAACCTGTGTTCGAAATAATGCTCTGATTTATAGTTAATGATAAGCAAACTATAGTTGCATGTATGTTTCGAAAGCGCAAATTATCACACACAAAGTTAATGTTAGCGAGCTAGCTGACGTTAGCATCTTAAGTTGGCAAGCTAACATTACCGTATCTTCATTTCGGCTGTAAGAACAAGCGGGCCAGTCTGACGATGCTTTGCTGTCACGCAGCCTCTGAGTGCCACTGCCATATTGGAAAAACGGAGCACAGTGACAGTCATTCTTGCGCCTTTACATCACTGACAACCGGCCGTTTCTAGCCCAAACCACTCAAGTTGTGCCCCATATTATTGGAGCTACCGTTTTAGCTTTCTAATGAATACTACTCGGTATCGTGATACTTGGGCTGGTATCACATTGTTAGTATTGTGACAGCCCGGTTTTGAAAAATGTAACCTTTTTTTTGCCCTCGCCAATTTGCATCCCTGTGTATACATTTAGTTTGATTCCCAACACTTCCAACTTGTAGGCGCCCAGATTGTCAACCAGCATTGCATTCTCATGATAAAATCTACTCTCTCCTTCTCTTTAAGTGCACATTTGAGGGCTGCGGAAAGCGGTTCTCCTTGGACTTTAACTTACGCACGCACGTGCGGATTCACACTGGAGACCGACCCTACGTCTGTCCGTTCGACGGCTGCAACAAGAAGTTTGCCCAATCCACCAACCTCAAGTCTCACATCCTCACACATGCTAAAGCTAAAAACAATCAGTGACTGTGAACCAACCAACCACCGTGAGGATACGCCCCCCCCCATATCTTCACCACGGCGGCAGCTCCTTGTGCCCCCTAAGAGCTAGGAAATGTACAGAGATGAAAAACAACAAACTCTAAAGATGATGCGTAACGCCTCCTACCTTGGCACGATCTCGAAAGAAAAGCATAACGTTTCTTCTTGTGAAGTTCTTGGACCTGCAACCGAAAAGACAAGTTATTTATACTGCAGCGCCCAAAGAGAAGGAATCGACATTTTAAAGTTGTTCTCCATCAGCATAGCAAAATAGCTTTTAAATTTGATACCCTTTTTTTCTCCATTGTTTTAAGTGTGCATATTGTACACTTTCTCTGGCTTAGTGGTATTATGCATGTTTGTTTTCCCTGAGAATTGAAATCTTTTGATGGCTCTTCTTGGAGGAGAATTTGCAGTTTATTGTACCTCCCCTGCTTTTTTTCCCCCTGTAAAAGTTTATTTGGGTGGGTATTCTTTACAGATTTTCATTTTGTATAATTGTAACGTACAGATATATTGGAATCATGTACATAATAGCAATGTGATTTAAGTAGTGTCAACTGATTAAAACCGCAAGCAATTATTAGAAGTTTGTTTCAGACAATTCCTACTTTATGTACCGTAGAATATATAAGCCTTAAAGGGGCAATCTGCAGTTGATACAATAACACGTTTTTCCCCACCCGTGTTTTGGTAAAAAGCTGAGGGATATTATAGTTTTAACCATGTTTTTAGGCTTTATAGTGTTTGTTTACATGTACTTTGTTTGCAAACATTGGAGTAAAGCTTATTTTGTGTTCTGATGTGTACAACGAGTATACTACTACAGCAGGTAGCCTAGTGGTTAGAGCGTTGGGCTAGCTAAGGTCTCTATCCAATCTATCGCTGTAGCGTTACAAATTGTACGATGGAAGGTAAGGTAATATCCGATTGAGCTGACATGTAGCGTTTACCGTGAATGCAGTTTCCGCCAATTCTGGAATATTGAATTCAATTTTAACTGGGCTTTACCGCTGAACTTCCGCAATACAGATTGAATATAGCCCCTAATATTCTGTAATCACACAAATTAAATATGTGCATGGTCTAATTGACCCAACAACAAAAAACACACCGAAATGTAGCTTTCTTAATGGAACCTGAAAATCTGTTCATTCATCCTGCTTTGTAGTATACCCCTGAGCCCAATAAGCAATGTGTGTGTATATATATATATATATATATATATATATATACATACATACATACATACATACATACACACACACACACACACACACACACACACACACACACACACACACAGTGTATTCAGACCCCTTGACTTTTGACATTTTGTTAAGTTACAGCCTTATTCTCAAATGGATTAAATAGTTTTTTCTGCCTCATCAATCTCTACGCAATACCCCCAAAATGACAAAAAATATGTTTTTTTAGAAAGTTTTGAAAAGTATTCAAAATAAACTGAACACATTTACATAAGTATTCAGACCCTTTACTCAGTACTTTGTTGAAGCACCTTTTAGCAGCGATTATAGCCTCGAGTCTTCTTCGGTATGACGCGACAAGCTTGGCGCACCTGTATTTGGGGACTTTCTCCCATTCTCTGCAGATCCTCTCAAGCTCTGTCAGTATGGATGGGGAGTGTTGCTGCACTGCTATTTTCAGGTCTCCCGTGATGTTCGATCAGGTTCAAGTCCGGGCTCTGGCTGGGCCACTCAAGGACACAAGGTCTCCACTTCAGAGACTTGTCCCGAAGCCACTACTGCATTGTCTTGGCTGTGTGCTTAGGGTCGTTGTCCTGTTGGAAGGTGCCAGTCTGAGGTCCTGAGCGCTCTGAGGCAGGTTTTTCATTAAGGATCTCTCTGTACTTTGCTCTGTTCATCTTTCCCTCAATTCTGACATGTCTCCCAGTCCTTGCTGATGAAAAACATCCTCACAGCACAATGCTGCCACCACCGTGCTTCACCGTCGGGATGGTGTCATGTTTCCTCCAATGGTGTTTGTGCATTGTTAAGCACACAGCAGGTAGCCTAGCGTTTAAGAGCCGGCAAGTAACCAAAAGGTTGTTGGTTCGAATTGCTGGGTCTGAAAAGTGGACAAAATCTGCAGTACTGCCCATGAGCAAGGCAGTTAACCCCAACAACTGCCCCCTGGGCGCTGATGACATCGATTTAACGCCTCGATCACACGAACCGAGATTTGCATTTTGGTACACCAGAAGTACATTCATTTCCAATGGAGCGCTGCAGTTAAAAGCCTGCTAGAGTTAGCAGCAAGTGGACAAGCAATATCTACCGCCGTAGTACAGATGAAGCCTGAGCTGGAATGTGAATCTTATCTGAAGCTGGCTAGCTTTAGAAAACCCTTAGTAGATCTAGCTTCAATCATAGTATTCCCCTCTTATAGTGTACGACAGTTGAACTTAGCACATGCAGCATTTAAGTACACCAAACATGAGGAACACCTTTTGCCCTTAGAACAGACTCAATTTTTTGGGGCATGGACTCTACAAGGGGTCGAAAGCATTCCACAGGGATGCTGGGCCATCTTGACTCCAATGCTTTTCACTGTTGTATTAAGTTGGCTAGTGGACAATTCTTGATGTATATGATAAACTAACTGTGATAAACCAAGAACTGCAAGCAGTGTTGCAGTTCTTGACACCAACCGTTACACCTGGCACCTACTACCATACCCCATTCGAAGGCACAAGTCTTTACTTGCCCATTTCCACTCTTAAGGGTCCACATACACAATCCATGTCTCAAGACTTAAAAATCCTTTAACCTGTCCTTCCCTTTGTCTACACTGATTGAAGTGGATTTAACAAGTGACATTAAGGGATCATAGCTTTCACCTGGCCAGCCTGTTATGGAAAGAGTAATGTCCTTAATGTTTTGTACAGTGTATATTCAAGAATCAGTGGATAAGTACCATTAATAAGTCAATTGGTTGTAGCACCATTAAGGTTGTGACGGATAATCGATTAAAAATGCATTTTTGTCGCATTTCCCATTGGTAAGGACTGTTTCAAATTGGTACCAACATTGAAATAGAATGGTTGATAGGAACATGGTGTACAATGTATTTGACAGGTCTTTTCAATAAAGTTTTATATTTTTTCCCCATTTCTCTGCCACACATTTTGCTCTGCAGTTTGCTGCGTTCAGTGATCTGTAGATATGGATTTTCATCCAGTTTTTATATCAATTCCTTGTTGGTTGTCATTATTCAGTCTAATTTCAGTTCTGTAAAGAAATTAAATACAATTTCACCACCAGTAAGTAAAGTTTATTTCCTTAAAGGCGAAGACTCAAGTTCCAGTTAACAAGCACGGACGGGCATTATTTCCGAATAAAACCCCAACTTCGTGACATGCAATCTTTATTTAATACATTGCATGGACCATTTCCCCCAAAATCTATTAAAAAGTAAAAACTAGTGCAACAATTCTGGTGGATAGAGATTTGCATTATCAATTTGCTCATTGAGCACATCAAGATGAATGGTTAAGTTTTTGGTATAGGCCTGTGTGCAAATCAATAACACCATGGTAGATGTCGCTTCTCTCTTTGAGCAAGATTCAGATAAATGTATAGCATAGGCCTAACTTTATTTATTTATCAGAACACTCATTCAAAAACTAATAAAATACCTGTTTGATCCTTGTCATTGATTACCCCACCAGATCTGGTTCCTATCAAATGGCTGATTGATGAACTTGTAACTGAAAATGAATGTATTTTACGTCACTGACCACATTCAATTAGCCTATCCTTCAAAGTATCAAACAACCTGAGACGAAGGATACGCCAAAATTGTGTTTTTCATTTAAAAATAAAGTATCTGTCCAGTGTAATTCACAATGAAATGTGAAAGGAGACATTGCTTGACACCATATAAGCAGGCAGCTGAAGTACTTCAAATTTGGCAGAGGTGTATTCTGAGGTGAACATGTTCAGAACATTGCAGTTAGAAACGTAACAGAGCTGACACAATCCCTACTCTACACTGCAGACAAAGGTTTGTTCCACACACTACCTTTCTCTCTATCTGAACATGCTGTTGCATTTGCACTCTGAACAGAGCCAAGTGTTCATTTCTCCAACACCAGGGCAGCCAGCAGAGCAGGGTAGTTGGGCGTTCCCCATCCGGTGACTGGGTCCCACGACGGTGCCGCACAGAAACCCTTCCCCTGGACCTGCTCGTCCAGACAGCTCAGGTGACAACCATCAGTCACCTGGGGGTAGGAACAGAAAGCATTCAGTAAATGCAATGACAGGAAGGAACCTCTTTACTTCTATCTTGTGGTGGTGTTCAGAAAACAACTTTGGGGCCGTGGACACCTTAGCAAATTCATCAGGGACACCCCCCAAACTTAAATTACAGAGCATTTATGTGAAGAAAAAAAATAATCCATGCGAGCCTGTAAACATGAATTGTTCAACAAATTGTTTACCCTATGAACATAAATTGTAGATTGCATTACACCCTCTAGACTTCATCACGGAAACCTTGGCCAAAATTAGTTTAATCCGTCATTAGTAATATTCATTTTTTTTTTTTTTTTTTTGTCACACACACCAAAAGTTGACACCTACTCATTCAAGGGTTTATCTTTATTTTTACTAATTTTCTACATTGTAGAAGAATAGTGAAGACATCAAAACTATTAAATAATACATATGGAATCATGTAGTAACCAAAAAAGTGTTAAACAAATCAGAATATATTAGATTTTTCAAAGTAGCCACCCTTTGCCTTGATGACAGCTTTGCACACTCTTGGCATTCTCTCAACCAACTTAATGATGTAGTCACCTGGATTGCATTTCAATTAACAGGTGTGCTTTAAACAAAGTTAATTTGTGGAATTTATTTCCTTCTTAATGCATTTGAGTCAGTTGTGTTGTGACAAGGTAGGGTTGGTATACAGAAGATAGCCCTATTTAATAGAAGACCAAGTCCATATTATGGCAAGAACAGCTCAAATAAGCAAAGAGAAACAGTCCAATCATTTCTGACATGGTCAGTCAATCCTCAACATTTCAAGAACTTTGACAGTCGCAAAATTATCAAGCGCTATGATGAAACTGGCTCTCACGAGGACCGCCACAGGAAAGGAAGACCCAGAGTTAACTCTGCTGCAGAGGATAAGTTACCAGCCCAAATAAAAGCTTCACAGAGTTCAAGGAACAGACACATCAAATGTTCTGAGGAGACTGCGTGATATCAGGCCTTCATGGTCGAATTGCTGCAAAGAAACCACTACTAAAGGACACAAATAAGAAGAAGAGACTTGCTTGGGCCAAGAAACACGAGCAATGGACATTAGACCGGTGGACATCTGTCCTTTGGTCTGATGAGTCCAAATGTGAGACTTTAAACAGCTTGGAAAATTCAAGAAAATTATGTCATGGCTTTAGTAGCTTCTGATAGGCTAATTGACATAATTTGAGTCAATTGGAGGTGTACCTGTTGATGTATTTCAAGGCCTACCTTAAAACTCAGTACCTCTGCTCGACATCATGAGTGGCCATCACAAAGCCCTGACCTCAATCCGAAAGAAGATATGTGGGCAGAACTTAAATAGTGTGTATGAGCAAGAAGGCCTACAAACCTGACTCAGTTACACCAGTTCTGTCAGGAGGAATGGGCCAAAATTCACCCAACTTATTGTGGGAAGCTTGTGGAAGGCTACCCAAAATGTTTGACCCAAGTTAAACAATTTAAAGGCAATGCTACCAAATACTAAATGAGTGTATGTACACTGACCCACTGGGAATGGATTGAAAGAAATAAAAGCTGAAATAAATCACTCTACTATTATTCTGACAATTCACATTCTTAAAATAAAGTGGTGATCCTAACTGACCTAAGACAGAGATAGGATTAAATGTTAGGAATTGTGAAAAACTGAGTTTAAATGTATTTGGCTAAGGTGTATGTGAACTTACGTCTTCAACTGTGTACACACACACACACACACACACACACACACACACACACACACACACACACAGTGCCTTCGGAAAGTATGCAGACCCCCTTGACCCCTTTTGCAAATGTATTAACAATGAAGAAAACGGAAATACCTTATTTACATAAGTGTTCAGAGCCTTGAAATTGAGCTCAGGTGCATCCTGTTTCCATTGATCATCCTTGAGATGTTTCTACAACTTGGAGTCCACCTGTGGTAAATTCAATTGATTGGACATGCCATGGAAAGGCACACACCTGTCTATATAAAGGTCCCAGTTGACAGTGCATGGCAGAGCAAAAACCAAGCCATGAGATCGAAGGAATTGTCCGTAGAGCTCCGAGACAGCATTGTGTCGAGGCACAGATCTGGGGAAGGGTACCAAAAAAATGTCTGCAGCATTGAAGGTCCCCAAGAACGCAGTGTCCTCCATCATTCTTCAATGGAGCTGGCCGCCCGGCCAAACTTAGCAATCGGGGGAGAAGGGCTATGGTCAGGGAGGTGACCAAGAACCCAATGGTCACTTTGACAGAGCTATAGAGTTCCTCTGTGGAGATGGGAGAATCTTCCAGAAGGACCCCCATCTCTGCAGCACTCCACCAATCAGGCCTTTATGGTAGACTGGCAAGTCGGAAGCCACTCCAGTAAAAGGCATGACAGCACGCTTGGAGTTTGCCAAAAGGCACCTAAAGACTCTCAGAACTTTCCAGAGTGGCGCAGCGGTCTAAGGCACTGCATCTCAGTGCTACAGGTGTCACTGCAGACCCTGGTTCGATCATAACCAGTCATGATTGGGAGTCCCATAGGGTGCCGCACAACTGGCCCAGTGTCGTCCGGGTTTAGGTGAGGCCGGGGTAGGTAGTAATTGTAAATAAGAATTTGTTCTTAAAGTACTAAGCAGTTTTTGCGGGCATCTGTACTTTACTATTTATATATTTGACAACTTTTACTTTACTACATTCCAAAAAATTTTTAACTCTTGACACCCAAAAGTATTCGTTACATTTTGAATGCTTAGAACAGGAAAAAGGTCAAATTCACGCAGTAATCAAGAGAACATCCCTGGTCATTCCTACTGCCTCTGATCTGGCTGACTCAATAAACACAAATGCTTAATTTATAAAGATGTCTTAAGTGTTAGAGTGTGGCTATCCATACATTTAAAAAATATATAAAAAATAAAATGCTGCTATGTGGTTAGGAATTTCGAATGATTTATACTTTTACTTTTGATACTTAAGTATATTTTAGCAATGACATTTCTTTTTGATATTTTGTATATTTAAATATTTGCCACCACTGCTGTGAATATACACATATAAATACATGACACCACCATACACAACATGAGACTAGTCTTATTTTCTCCATATCTAACGATCAGTGACTTACATCGAAGAGTCCTTGGCCCTGCAGCTGGTACAGGCGGGGATTGAGGAAGCCCAGAGAAGGCAGGCCTTTCAGAAAGCGCTGGTCGTTGATCAGAGAGAGGATTCCTCCAACCACAGGAGTGGAGGCCTAAAGAACAACACGTCAGTAAATATTAGATTGTTAACCGAAAGGTTGCTGGATCGAATCCCAGAGCAGACTAGGTGAAAAATATGCTGATGTGCCCTTGAGCAAGGCACTTAATCCTAATTGCTCCTGTAAGTTGCTCTGGATAAGAGTGTCTGCTAAAATGACTAAAATGTATACTTTTTCTATTTGGAGATAAGCAGGAGAGAAATAAATCCATAGGTGAATCTAAAAAGTCTCGAGTTTATTTTTTTTAATCTCCTCCTCAAAGTATATTGGAGGAGGTTTGAGAGAAGGAACCTCAGATATTTTCCTCCAATCTGTTTTGAGGTTGTGAGGACATGAGGAATCAACTAAATACTTTTGAGATTCACCCTATGGAGATACTATTTTCTTACCGAAGTACCAGACACCCAGGGGATAGGTACCCTGTCGGTGACCACCCAGTAGTTGTCTGAGAGAGCGGCTATGTCTGGGTAGGCCCGTCCACTGGTGTTGAAGTACGTCTTTGGCGGGAGACCCGACACCGTTTTCAGATAACCCTCCACAGCACCGACCTATGGCACAAAGTGACAGGCTATCAGATGCGTGTTTATTCAATCTATCAATGTTTTCGTATCAGTCTCTATCCAAATAAACCATACATAAATAAATACTTCACACATAATTTAGTATGCATCAGTGATGTCTACTGGTACAATTAGCCAGGACCTAATTTGCTGAAATAACCTTTGTGTACCTAACCTGATAGTTAGTGAATACATCTTATTTGTCTTGTTACGTACAACATATCGTTTTTTCAAATTCTAAAGATCACTCTAAAAAGCACAGATTTAGGAAAAACCTATGGCAGTATCTGTGGGTTTATGTCCTGCATAGACCCTCTTTATACCTGGTAGTCTGGCATCTTAAAAACATTGCTGAAGCCGCCACCACTGATGTAGTCCGTGACCTCATAGGTGACCTGGAATGGATTCTTGAATGAAGTTCCCCCCACTGTCGTCACGTATGGGCTGAAAGCATATACAGTTCACTTAGGCGAACAGATTTGGGTATGGACTGGAAAACCGAACCCACTGCCCCACAAAGACACTGGTTTTCTTATTCTATTAATTTCAGATTACAAAACAGATTATCGTTGACTAGTTTAGAAACAAGACTAAGTATTCAGCCTCAGATGTGCACACATCATTGTCGTGACGTAGTCAACAAGCCAGTCTACAGGCACTGCAGCATTTAAAGGCAATGTTGCCACGTTAAACACTGCATATGTCACATCAATCGAGAAACCGCAATGCCTATAACCCGCGATAGGATTGAATCCCGCACAAAATCGAATACTTTTTGTACTTTATGGATTCAAATAAGGCAATCAATACCCAAATAACGCAAGTGCCATTATTATTTTTTTCAACAGTCGAAATGGCTCACCTTGATGCAGGAAAGCTTGGTCGGAAAGAATTTTCTCCTTTGTTCAAGTGTCTGCAGCCAGCTCCACTATCACCTGAGGCAAGCCAGTTCAAGTATGAAAACGAACGTCAGGGAAATTATCATCTTACCCAAGATGACTTTATTATGGATTACAAAAAATAAAATAAAAACTGTCAATTTACTCAATTAAACATGGTGCCGTGTTCATGTTTCAAAGGCCTGCCTGACTCATATCTGATATTACGCACACATTTCCAGAGTAACTGAATGGCATCACCACATTCTTCATAAATCTGCTGTCGCTGTCTGACTACTAGTTTAAGATTGTAAACACTTAAGTAAAAAGTAAATAAACAGAAAATGTGATAAGTGTCACTGACTTAGCCTGGTCCCAGATCTATTTGTGTGCTTTTGCCAACACCGATGGTAGTTGTCACACGAAATGCGTGACAATGACCATTGGTGTTGGCGAGACAGCAAAAACAGATTTGGGCCTGGGCTAGCGCAGACTAACCTGAGGCAAACAGTATAGAGATTCCCCGGACGCCAGCCTTCATGAACTCGGTGTTGACGCGCATCATGTAGGCGGAGGACAGGCTGTCCTCATCGTCCCCGTAGCTGATGGTGTGGACCCACGGGATATCCGTCATGTTGCTGAGTAGCAACATCCACTGGAGGAAGGGCTCCTGGGACTCATGGCGACCTGAGGAGCACCCAAGCAGTATCCATTATCAAACCACTATCAGACAAAGTCTGTTGTAACATCTACTCTAGCATACTACCCATCTGTACTAAGAGTGCATCCCCAATAAATTGCTTTATTCTGCGGTATGAAAGTCAGAAGTGTACATACACTTAGGTTGAAGACATTAAAACTCATTTTTCAACCACTCCAAAGATTTCATGTTAACAAACTATAGTTTTGGCAAGTCGGTTAGGACATCTACTTTGTGCATGACACAAGTAATTATTCCATCAATTGTTTACAGACAGATTATTTAACTTATAATTCACTAAATCACAATTCCAGTGGGTCAGAAGTTTACATACACTAAGTTGACTGTGCCTTTAAACAGCTTGAAAAATTCCAGAAAATGATGTCATGGCTTTAGAAGATTCTGATAGGCTAATTGACATTATTTGAGTCAATTGGAGGTGTACCCGTGGATGCATTTCAAGGCCTACCTTCAAACTCAGTGCCTCTTTGCTTGACATCATGGGAAAATCAAAAAGAAATGAGATTAACGTACTTTGGTGCGAAAAGTGCAAATCAATACCAGAACAACAGCAAAGGACCTTGTGAAGATGCTGCAGGAAACCGGTACTAAAGTATCTATATCCACAGTAAAACGAGTCCTATATCAACATAACCTGAAAGACGGCTCAGCAAGGAAGAAGCCACTGCTCTATAACCGCCATAAAAAAGCCAGACTACGGTTTGCAACTGCACATACTTTTTGGAGAAATGTCCTCTGGTCTGATAAAACAAAAATAGAACTGTTTGACCATAATGACCATCGTTATGTTTAGAGGAAAAAGGGGGAGGCTTGCAAGCCGAAGAACACCATTCCAACCGTGAAGCACAGGGGTGGCAGCATCATGTTGTGGGGGTGTTTTGCTGCAGGAGGGACTGGTGCACTTCACAAAATAGATGGCATCATGAGGAAGGAAAATGATGTGGATATATTGAAGCAATCTCTCAAGACATCAGTCAGGAAGTTAAAACGTGGTCGCAAATGGGTCTTCCAAATGGACAATGACCCCAAGCATACTTCCAAAGTTGTGGCAAAATGGCTTAAGGACAACAAAGTCAAGGTATTGGAGTGGCCATTAGAAAGCCCTGACCTCAATCCTATGGAACATTTGTGGGCAGAACTGAAAAAGCGTGTGCGAGCAAGGAGGCCTACGAACCTGACTCGGTTACACCAGTTCTGTCAGCAGGAATGGGCGGCAGGTAGCCTAGTGGTCAGAGCATTGGAACAATAACCGAAAGGTGTGTCCTTGAGCAAGACATTTAACCCTAATTTGCTCCATTGGCGCCGTACCACTATGGCTGTCCATGTACGTAGGCCGTAAATAATATTTTTTTCTTAACTGACTTGCCTAGTTAAATTAAAAAATTTAAAAAATCATTCTGACATTTCACATTCTTAAAAAAAAAAAAAAAAGATGATCCTAACTGACAGGGGATTTTTACTAGGATTAAACGTCAGGAATTGTGAAAAACTGAGTTTAAATGTATTTGGCTAAGGTGTATGTAAACTTCTGACCTCAACTGTAGCGAAAGATAAACAGCTGGAAGAGGCAAAAAAAAAATATATATATACACCACTGGGTATTTGATCTCACTAGCATTGTAGCTGTTGCTAGGAGCATTTTTGGAAAGGTTTTAGCCTACTCGCCTTCCCTAGTCACATCTGCCAAATTATTAACATGCAAATGTAAAGAAACCTTTTTATGCACAGGCCATGTGACTAAGGCTACATTCACACTGGTTTGCCATTGTCAGTATACCTGGATTGGTGAAGACCCACGTGGAGATGTTGGCCCCTGTGCTCATGATGTACTCTACATCCAGGCTGGCCTCCAGACCGGCCTTCCCTGCTCCCTGAACGCCCACCACCCGGTCAATCTTAGACAGGTGCTGGAAGCCCCGTCCGAACAGCGTCATGAACTCAGCCAGGTCAGCAGGGTGGTAGAACTGCTCCAAGAACTGGACAGAGCATAAGATGATGGCTATGCTAGAATTCAATCAAAAACATATCCACCACACTAATTTCACCCTACTCATACACACATATCATTCTGAAAAGTGAAAGCATATCTGAGGGGGTTCTACCTGGCAGTAGTTGTAGGTTTGTATATAGTACCATAGATCACAGTTAAGTATTTTATTTGACCATGTGAAAAATAGATACGGAGCAAAGTGAGCTGATTGAATTGAGCCCTTAGATTCACATTTCAAATTATGCCAGACAGGCAAGTTCATTGTTAGAAAATACAGGGGTCAAACATTTTGCCTCGTTCTATCAACTGTTCTAGTCTGACACAGCTGTCCATTGGTATTGACATAACAAGTGGTCAAATACCTGAGCCACGGCTTGACTGTTGTTCTGAGCTGAACCCACGTCCGCTGCTGTCAGGTTGTAGCGAGACCTGAGGGTGGCAGGTGTGTTTCCAAGATGAAACATCGCTCCAGACCTTCTCCTCTTTGTCAAGACTTCATTGAGGTCCTGCCCCTTGGGTGGAAAGCGGTGAACACCACCAACTGTGTGGAAAAATATAAATAAATTATCATCACATCCATAACATTGTTTGTCACACTCTTAAAAACTGGTTTGTTATGATATTAATAGCGTTACTTTTGACAACCTCAGAAATGGACATGATGAACTTGTTGCTCACCAAAGTCAAGATGTTGGAGAAGGTCCTCATGCACCTGGTATGGAGATGATGACCTCACCAGGGAGATGCCATCTCTTACATAGCGGTGAAACTCAATGCCTGGAAGCAGGGCCTCTGCCACTCTGAAACAGGATAAGTAGAAAGCCTTACTCTCTGAGGCAGCTGTATGGAGTTCAGGGCATAAAGCTTCTCAAAGATGGAATGCTTGGGCCCAGACATTGGTGGTAAAGGCTAAACCTGGGCCAGCAGTGAACCGTGTTACGGAATGTTCAGATATACATATATTATGTTGAGTTAATGAGTCTCTCACATGTAGAATAAGGAATCACATTAAATCTATTCATTACATTTCTATCTGTAATGTTCCACTACTGAATGTGGCCCTTACTTATATACACATGTTGTAGTTGGCGCATATGATTTGAGAGAGATGCCCTTACTGCGTGTTCATGGTGCATTGGAGGAAGTCCTGAGTGAGGATGGTCTGACAGTCTGTAACCCCGTGACTCTGCAGCCAGTGACGAACCACTTTCTGGGTCAGCTGGGATGGACGTACTAGTGCAGCCACCTCCTCTAGAGTCAGATGCTTACCTAAGACAGAAAGAATTTACACAGTACTGTAAACAAGTACATGGTAATGCAAAAATCTATTATCAGAGGGGATAAAAGTTAGGAAGTTTCATTTCCTCAAAATCTACTTGATTTTTATTGAGACCAGGAATGCCCTAAAATATTTGCCGTTGTAAGCATGATCATTATTTCTACCATATTGTGCTGACTCAGGGTCCGAAACCAGTAGCAGCAGGTCTTCCAGTTGGTCCACATTCTGCTGCCTCAAAGCAAAGGTCAGCTCCAACGTCTCTGTGGGGGCGATCCTGCCTACATGAGTCCAGTCTTCTGGTATCCTGAAAATACATTATGTGATGTAGCTTCAAATGATGGTAAATCACACATTGTAGCAGATCATTTCCAAACGTTTTACAATGTTAGGGTTGTTTGCTCACAAGATGTCTTGATCAGCCTCAAGATGTTCACTCAAAACCAATGAGCTGCATATGAGGACACAGAAGGCCAACCTAAAAATAAATAAAAAGAGGGCTTTAACATTTTTAAAAACATTCATAAATGTATTCTTAAAATGCGCGAGAGCATTATAAAATCTGCTAAATTAAAGTATAACATCCTGAAAACGTTTGACCTTAATTTGACGTTTGGGCTAAACAAAGGATCTGCATCTGTGCTACTGCCTGCAACAGAGATTGTCGACGCCTCCCTCAATTGAAATTATGCACAAGACAAATAAAATCTCTAGAATAGCTTAGTTAACAAGGAAGTAACGTTATAGCTCAAAGGCCTTCATGTAAAATAGATAGGTCAACAAATTAGTATTTTAGCTAGAAGTAAAAACCACGAGGACTACAGTAGTTATTCTTGTCCCATTCAACAACAAAAACAAATGTGTTGAATTATAGCATGAAAATACTTACAGGATCCTCATTTTGGTGACTTTCGTTGACTCTCTGCACAAGGACTGACTTTGTTTTCGAATTGTTGTTTTCTGGATGATATTAGTGGCAGTTCCTCATCACATGACCATATGAGCTGTAGCCTGTCACATGACTAGTAAACGGCATAAAGGACAAAATGCTGCAAATCCTCAAGTCCCATGATGTTGCCATCAGCTTTTTGCAGCCCAAAGTGCTTATTCTTACACTTTAGAATCCACATTTGTATGAGTGGTGCAGTGAACTAGATTTGTGAAACTCAAGCATTAAGTAAAAATACTTAATACTTAAGATAGATAAATAGAAATTTCCCCCTCGGGGATCAATAAAGTTTGTCAAGCAGCTACAACAAAACACAGGGCAGGTGCACAAAAGACAGATACACGATACATAGAGCGGCAGTATGAAAAGGTATAGGAATACAAGAAGTCTGGAGTGCAAAAAAGCTATAAAAAGACATAGCATAGTATGGGTGGTTGGCTGAATATGTACACTATACATGGGTGGATGGTGCATGGTTAACTATACTATACAGGTCGATGGCAGAGAAACACTTCAATAGCTAAAAGTCCGTATGATATGAGTGAGGGTAATAATAGTTAACTTAATATACAGACTGGTTAAATGAACAGGTAAGTTAATATTTTGCATGGTTAAATTAACTGTACAGGTAAATGACAGGAAGAGATACTTAAATAGCTAAATGTGTGTATGATATAATTTAGGGTAATAATAGTAATTCCCTTAAAATACAGTCCTTAGTGCGCAGGGTTTAATTACAGATAAATGCACGTATTACACATTCGATATACTAAAAGCAATGAAAAAAGATACAACTGACAGGATACTAATATGCATTCCTGAGTGAATGACTACATAAGTTAAGTCCAAGAATTAATTGCAATATTGCACGTGATATGATAACAACTGTACATGAATATGTATATACAGACCTGAATAAATAAATAAGTCCTGAGTGAATGAGTGATTACAGACCAGAGTTACTCACGGATGGATGCATAAATGTTGAACTAGGTCCTAGCACCCCAAGTAAGTACCACTTAAGTAGTTTTTGGGGTATCTGTACTACTTACTTCACTACATTTCTAAAGAAAATAATGTGCTTTTTACTCCATACATTGTCCCTGACACCCAAAAGTACTAGTTACATGCTGAATGCTTAGCAGTACAGGAAAATTGTCAAACGCACGTACTTATCAAGAGAACATCCCTGGTCATCCCTACTACCTCTGATCTAGCAGACACACTAAACATTGGTGCCCCTGGCTATCCGGTGCTTGATAACATAAGTAAAAGTATAAATCATTTCAAATTCCTTAAGTATATTTTAGCAATTAGATTTACTTTTGATACTTAAGTATATTTAAAACCAAATACTTTTAGACTTTTATTCAAGTAGTATTTCACTGGGTGACATTTTCTATTAAGTTATCTTTATTTTTACTAGAGAAAGTACCATCTTTGCCTGTATTCGGAGAAAAAGTATGGGAAACAACCACGATGAACAAAATTGTCATGACATTTATTGCAAAAACCTTTGCCATTTGTGGCACAATATTACAAAATCAAAAAACATTTTAAACAACAGCAGTGGGGATTGAATCAAATAACCTATTTGACATAACTATACAGTCTATATTTATCTATTGAGAATCGTTAAGTATTTCACTTCCTGATTTAAAACAAAATCATTCGAACAAGGGATGTATTCATTTGTGCAAACCGTAGCAAAACATTTGGTGAATCTGTAGCTCAGTCATCATCCATGAAATAATAGTCCCCTTCTTCCCCACTTTCCACCGAATGGTCCTCCTTATCAGGGAACATTTCCCACACCACAAAAGAAGAATCATTCTCCGCTGAAAGACAAGTAAACATATTATCGAGTGAAAAAGGTTTCCAAATTCTGAAGTTCAGCAAGTGTAAAATACATCAAGACAAAGACAAATCTTCATTCAAAAAGGACACTTACCGATATTGCATCTCTTCAAAACACGTTTGGCTGATGGAGTTGGCGTGTACTAGAAAATGCAGATTTATTTTTTATATAACATCCCGTATAACAATAAGAACTATAAACAGTGAAAGACTTTAAAGGTTTCCTCTCCTGACTATCACATTTTCTACAGAACACTGCACTAGACAGTTGTTCATGAGATCTCTGAGACAGCTTCATTTTCACAATGGCCCAAGACATACTATATACAGTAATGTGAAAAAGTAAGTACACCCCTTGGAAAGTTCTCTTTTATTTTAAATATTTGAGACAGATGGATATGTAATCTTCACTTCAACACTATCGACGGATAAAGGTTACCCAATTTAACAAATCACACCAAAACAATACCTTGAAAATGTTATGCAATTAAAATAAACATAAATGCCTTGTCCTTATGGGGAAGAGTTAGTACACCCCTACCTTTACCATCACATAAAATGGATAAAATTTGAATTAGGTGTACCAAAACAAGTGCAAATGATTAGAAAACAGAGAGAAATTTAGGAAGGTCCAGCCTTCCATAAAGATATGAAAATTGGTCTGGTTTGGTCTTAACCATATGGGTGTGTGGTAACACATCATTCAAAGATCAAAGACCTACCCGAGGCCCTCAGAAGAAAGATTATTGATGCACATGAGTCTGGGAGGGGTTACAAATCTATTTCCAAGCAATTCAAAGTATATCATTCAATTTACAAGCAATTCTTCTGAGGGCCTCGGGTAGGTCTTTGATCTTTGAATGATGTATTACCACACACCCATATGGTTAAGACCAAACCAGACCAATTTTCATATCGTTATGGAAGGCTGGACCTTCCTAAATTTCTCTGTAATGTTTTCTAATCATTTGCACTTGTTTTGTTACACCTAATTCAAATTTGAGCAATTTTATTTGATGGTAAAGGTAGGGGTGTACTAACTTTTTCCCCATAAGGAAAAGGCATTTTTGTATATTTTAATTGCACAACATCTTCAAAGTTTTTTGTGTGTGATTTGTTGAATTGGGTAACCTTTATCTGTCAGTAGTGTTTAAGTGAAGATTACATATCCATTTTTCCAAATACATCAAATAAAAGAGAACTTTCCAGGGGGTGTACTTACTTTTTCACATGTATGTATATATGTATGCATGCATGCATGTATGTATGTATGTATGTATAAATAAATGACTGAACAAAGCCATTCTTTTGTCGATAAGCTCCTCAGAAATATTCCATTCAAAACAGCATACCTTTGAAGCGGCCCCCAATTTATGCAGCTTCACTTGGCTTTTTTTCATTCTTTTTTGAAGTTGGTAGACATACTTGTCATCGTCGCCTCTGAAAAAGTTGATGAAAGGTTTCCGATTTTACAATGCTTTGAGAAAACCAACATAACCATTCATTTACCGGTAGTACCATCTCTTGTAATAATATCCAATGAGTGACTGATTTAAAAACAAACAGCGCACATTACAACTTAAATACAGTATTCAATCGCTCATTCTATAAGCAGCAATGTGGGCAGCCTTTAGTTTCATAATATATGCCATTTTAGCAAACACTTGTATCCAAAACAGTCATGCATGTATACATTTTACATACGGGTGGTCCCGGGAATCAAACCCACTATCCTGGTGTTGCAAGCGCCATGCTCTACCAACTGAGCACCAGAGGACCACCATGTCAGTGGGATAGTTATGTTTACCGGTTCACTGAGCCCATCATGCCCGGGGTGATGTGGAGACACTGAGGAGTTTTCACTGATGGGAAGCCTGATGAACTGGGAGTTTGTGGATCCTGCTCAGAGCGCATGAATACATCCTCTTTCCCATTGGGAGACACTGTGGGCAACTAATTTACAAGAGAGCACACATTTAGTTCAGGCACTACCTTTCTGACTGCTGCACGTTTTTTTGTAGGCTTCAGAGAAGCTATCAGCTGTATTGAAATATGCATTTTGAACATACAAGCTTTTAGAAATTGAAGAATATATACATACACACACACACACACACACACACACACACTGTGGAGAACAAGTATTTGATACACTGCCGATTTTGCAGGTTTTCCCACTTACAAAGCATGTAGAGGTCTGTAAATTTTTAGCATAGGTACTCTTCAACTGTGAGAGACAGAATCTAAAAATCCAGAAAATCACATTGTATGATTTTTAAATAATTAATTTGCATTTTATTGCATGACATAAGTATTTGATCAACTACCAACCTGTAAGAATTCTGGCTCTCACAGACCTGTTAGTTTTTCTTTAAGAAGCCCTCCTGTTCTCCACTCATTACCTGTATTAACTGCACCTGTTTGAACTCGTTACCTGTACAAAAGACACTTGTCCACACACTCAAACAGACTCCAACCTCTCCACAATGGCCAAGACCAGAGAGCTGTGTAAGGACATCAGGGATAAAATTGTAGACCTGCACAAGGTTGGGATGGGCTACAGGACAATAGGCAAGCAGCTTGGTGAGAAGGCAACAACTGTTGGCGCAATTATTAGAAAATGGAAGAAGTTCAAGATGACGGTCAATCTCCCTCGGTCTGGGGCACCATGCAAGATCTCACCTCGTGGGGCATCAATGATCATGAGGAAGGTGAGGGATCAGCCCAGAACTACACGGCAGGACCTGGTCAATGACCTGAAGAGAGCTGGGACCACAGTCTCAAAGAAAACCATTAGTAACACACTACGCCGTCATGGATTAAAATCCTGCAGCGCACGCAAGGTCCCCCTGCTCAAGCCAGTGCATGTCCAGGCCCGTCTGAAGTTTGCCAATGACCATCTGGATGATCCAGAGGAGGAATGGGAGAAGGTCATGTGGTCTGATGAGACAAAAATAGAGCTTTTTGGTCTAAACTCCACTCGCCGTGTTTGGAGGAAGAAGAAGGAGGAGTACAACCCCAAGAACACCATCCCAACCGTGAAGCATGGAGGTGGAAACATCATTCTTTGGGGATGCTTTTCTGCAAAGGGGACAGGACGACTGCACCGTATTGAGGGGAGGATGGATGGGGCCATGTATCGCGAGATCTTGGAAGAGCATTGAAGATGGGTCGTGGCTGGGTCTCCAACATGACAACGACCCGAAACACACAGCCAGGGCAACTAAGGAGTGGCTCCGTAAGAAGCATCTCAAGGTCCTGGAGTGGCCTAGCCAATCTCCAGACCTGAACCCAATAGAACATCTTTGGAGGGAGCTGAAAGTCCGTATTGCCCAGCGACAGCCCCGAAACCTGAAGGATCTGGAGAAGATCTGTATGGAGGAGTGGGCCAAAATTCCTGCTGCAGTGTGTGCAAACCTGGTCAAGAACTACAGGAAACGTATGATCTCTGTAATTGCAAACAAAGGTTTCTGTACCAAATATTAAGTTCTGCTTTTCTGATGTATCAAATACTTATGTCATGCAATAAAATTAATTACTTAAAAATCATACAATGTGATTTTCTGGATTTTTGTTTTAGATTCCGTCACTCACAGTTGAAGAGTACCTATGATAAAAATTACAGACTTCTACATGCTTTGTAAGTGGGAAAACCTGCAAAATCGGCAGTGTATCAAATACTTGTTCTCCCCACTGTACGTACATACATACATACATACATACATACATACATACATACATACATACATACATACATACATACATACATACATACATACATACATACATACATACATACATACATACATACATACATACATACATACATACATACATACATACACCCCCTGGAAAGTTCTCTTTTTTTTTTACTTATTTGGACAGATGGATATGTAATCTTCACTTCAACACTTTTGACAGATAAATGTTACCCAATTTAACAAATCATACACAAAAAAACAACAACTTAGAAGTCTCTAAGAACCCCAGGGTAACATCAACGGCTCTACAGGCTGCTCTTGCCACAATCCATGTCGAATCGCATGGGTACACTGTCAGAAAGAGATTGCACAAACTTGGCCTACATGGGAGGTCAGGAAGGAAGAAGCCTATGCTCTCAAAAAATAATATCAAGACACAACTGACTTTACCCAGGTGTTGTCTGGCAGAAGTCAGTTGTGTCTTCATTCTTTTTTGAGAGCAGAGGATACTTCCTTTCTGACAGTGTACCCATGCAATTCGACATGGATTGTGGCAAGAGAGGCCTGTAGATCCCTTGATGTTACCCTGGGGTTCTTAGAGACTTCTATGAGCTTCTTTCGGTCAGCTCTTGGGCTGACTATGGTGGGACAACCTGTCCTAGGTAGTTTGCCAGTGGTCTGGAATTTTTGTCGGACAGAGGAATGATGTACTTCAAATTGCTTGGAAATGGAATGATGTACTTCGAATTTCTTGGAAATGGAATGTACTTTGAATAGCTTGGAAATTGATTTGTAATCCCTCCCAGACTCATGGGCATCAATAATCTTTCTTCTGAGGGCCTCGGGTAGGTCTTTTGATCTTTGAATGATGTGTTACCACACACCAATATGGTTAAGACCAAACCAGACCAATTTTTCTTATCTTTATGGAAGGCTAGACCCTCCTAAGTTTCTCTAATGTTTTCTAATAATTTGCACTTGTTTTGGTACACCTAATTCTAATTTGAGCCATTTTATGTGATGGTAAAGGTAGGGGTGTACTAACTTTTTCCCCATAAGGACAAGGCATTTATGTTTATTTTAATTGCATAAGATTTTCAAAGTTCTTTTTTTGTTGAAGTGAGATGACATATCCATCTGTACAAATATGTAAAAAAAAAAAGAGAACTTTCCAGGGGGTGTACTTACTTTTTCACATGCCTGTATATACAGTCGTGGCCAAAAGTTTTGAGAATGACAAGTATTGGTCTCCACAAAGGTTGCTGCCTCAGTGTTGATGGCAATTTGCATATACTACAGAATGTCATGAAGAGTGATCAGATGAATTGCAATTAAAGTCCCTCTTTGCCATGAAAATGAACTTAATCCCCCAAAAACATTTCCACTGCATTTCAGCCCTGCCACAAAAGGACCAGCTGCCATCATGTCAGTGATTGTCTCGTTAACACAGGTGAGAGTGTTGACGAGGACAAGGCTGGAGATCACTCTGTCATGCTGATTGAGTCAGAATAACAGACTGGAAGCTTTAAAAGGAGGGTGGTGCTTGAAATCATTGTTCTTCCTCTGTCAACCATGATTACATGCAAGGAAACACGTGCCATCATCATCATTGCTTTGCACAAAAAGGGCTTCACAGTGAAGGATATTGCTGCTAGTGAGATTGCACCTAAATCAACCATTTATCGGATCATCAAGAACTTCAAGGAGAGAGGTTCAATTGTTGTGAAGGCGTCAGGGCGCCCAAGAAAGTCCAGCAAGCGTCAGGACCGTCTCCTAACGTTGATTCAACTGCGGGATCGGGGCACCACCAGTACAGAGCTTGCTCAGGAATGGCAGCAGGCAGGTGTGAGTGCATCTGCACGCACAGTGAGGCGAAGACTTTTGGAGGATGGCCTGGTGTCAAGAAGGGCAGCAAAGAAGCCACTTCTCTCCAGGAAAAACATTAGGGACAGACTGATATTCTGCAAAAGGTACAGGGATTGGACTGCTGAGGACTGGGGTAGTCATTTTCTCTGATGAATCCCCTTTCCGATTGCTTGGACCATCCGGAAAACACCTTGTCCGGAGAAGAGCGCTACCATCAGTCCTGTGTCATGCCAACAGTAAAGCTTCCTCAGACCATTCATGTGTGGGGTTGCTTCTCAGCCAAGGGACTGGGCTCACTCACAATTTTGCCTAAGAACACATCTATGAATAAAGAATGGTACCAACACATCCTCCGAGAGCAACGTCTCCCAACCATCCAAGAACAGTTTGGTGACGACCAATGCCTTTTCCAGCATGATGGTGCACCTTGCCATAAGGCAAAAGTGATAACTAAGTGGCTCGGGGAACAAAACAGTCAGGATGTGGCCCAGAAGTTAATTGACAGCATGCCAGGGCGGATTGCAGAGGTCTTGAAAAAGAAGGGTCAACACTGCAAATAGACTCTATGCATAAACTGAATGTCATTGTCAATGAAAGCCTTTGACACTTATGGAATACTTGTAATTATACTTCAGTGTACCATAGTAACTACTGACATAAAGATATAAGAACACTGAAGCAGCAAACTTTGTGGAGACCAATACTAGTGTCATTCTCAAAACCTTTGGTCACGACTGTACACACACATACATACACACAGTTGAATTGGAAGTTTACATACACCTTAGCCAAATACATTTAAACTCAGTTTCACAATTCCTGACATTTAATCCTAGTAAAAATTCCCTCTTAGGTCACTTAGGATCATCACTTTATTTTAAGAATGTGAAATATTTATTTCAGCTTTTATTTATTTCATCACATTCCAAGTGGGTCCGAAGTTTACATACACTCAATTAGTCTTTGGTAGCATTGCCTTTAAATTGTTTAACTTGGGTCAAACGTTTCGGGTAGCCTTCCACAAGCTTCCCACAATAAGTTATAAGCTCCTGACAGAACTGAGTCAGGTTTCTAGGCCTCCTTGCTCGCACACACTTTTTCAGATCTGGACACAAATGTTCTATACGATGTTGTCATCTATTTTGTGAAGTGCACCAGTCCCTCCTGCAGCAAAGCACCCCCACAACATGATGCTGCCACCCCTGTGCTTCACGGTTGGGATGGTGTTCTTCGGCTTGCAAACCTCCCCCTTTTTCCTCCAAACATAAAGATGGTCATTATGGCCAAACAGTTCTATTTTTGTTTCATCAGACCAGAAGACATTTCTCCTAAAAGTACGATCTTTGTCCCCATGTGCAGTTGCAAACCGTAGTCTGGCTTTTTTATGGCGTTTTTGGAGCAGTGGCTTCTTCCTTGCTGAGCGGCCTTTCATGTTATGTCGATATAGGACTCATTTTACTGTGGATATAGATACTTTTGTACCGGTTTCCTCCAGCATCTTCACAATCTGGACCCTTTCTTTCAAAAATTATCCGCCAAAATTGTTGCAACCCCTATTACTAGCCTGTTCAACCTCTCTTTCATGGGTGCACTTCAGCCACGCTCAAGGTCCTAAACGATATCATAACCACCATAGATAAAAGACAGTACTGTGCAGCATTCTTCATCAACCTAATATATATATAAATATTTTATCCCATTTGTAACTGTGTTGTTTTTGACGCACTGCTTTGCTTTGTCTTGGCTAGGTCGCAGTTGTAAATGAGAACTTGTTCTCAACTGGCCTACCTGGTTAAATAAAGGTGAAATAAAAAATAAATAAAAAAAAGGTCCTTTGCTGTCGTTCTGGGATTGATTTGCACTTTTCGCACCAAAGTACGTTCGTCTCTAGGAGACAGAACACGTCTCCTTCCTGAGCGGTATGACAGCTGCGTGGTCCCATGGTGTTTATACTTGCGTACTATTGTTTGTACAGATGAACGTGGTACCTTCAGGCGTTTGGAAATTGCTCCCAAGGATGAGCCAGACTTGTGGAGGTCTACAATTTTTTGGCTGATTTTTCTGGCTGATTTCTTTTGATTTTCTCATGATGTCGAGCAAAGAGGCACTGAGTTTGAAGGTAGGCCTTGAAATACATCCACAGGTACACCTCCAATTGACTTTTTCTGGAACTTTCCAAGCTGTTTAAAGGCACAGTCAACTTAGTGTATGTAAACTTCTGACCCACTGGAATTGTGATATAGTGAATTATAAGTGAAATAATCTGTCTGTAAACAATTGTTGGAAGAATTACTTGTGTCATGCACAAAGTAGATGTCCTAACAGACTTGACAAAACTATAGTTTGTTAACATGAAATCTATAGAGTCGTTAAAAAAAAAAAAACTTCAACCTAAGTGTATGTAAACTTCCGACTTCAACTGTATGTATGTACAGTGGGGAGAACAAGTATTTGATACACTGCCGATTTTGCAGGTTTTCCTACTTACAAAGCATGTAGAGGTCTGTAATTTTTATCATAGGCGCACTTCAACTGTAAGAGACGGAATCTAAAACAAAAATCCAGAAAATCACATTGTATGATTTTTTAATAATTAATTTGCATTTTATTGCATGACATAAGTATTTGATCACCTACCAACCAGTAAGAATTCCAGCTCTCACAGACCTGTTAGTTTATCTTTAAGAAGCCCTCCTGTTCTCCACTCATTACCTGTATTAACTGCACCTGTTTGAACTCGTTACCTGTATAAAAGACACCTGTCCACACACTCAATCAAACAGACTCCAACCTCTCCACAATGGCCAAGACCAGAGAGCTGTGTAAAGACATCAGGGATAAAATTGTAGACCTGCACAAGGCTGGGATGGGCTACAGGACAATAGACAAGCAGCTTGGTGAGAAGGCACCAACTGTTGGCGCAATTATTAGAAAATGGAAGAAGTTCAAGATGACGGTCAATCTCCCTCGGTCTGGGGCACCATGCAAGATCTCACCTCGTGGGGCTTCAATGATCATGAGGAAGGTGAGGGATCAGCCCAGAACTACACGGCAGGACCTGGTCAATGACCTGAAGAGAGCTGGGACCACAGTCTCAAAGAAAACCATTAGTAACACACTACGCCGTCATGGATTAAAATCCTGCAGCGCACGCAAGGTCCCCCTGCTCAAGCCAGCGCATGTCCAGGCCCGTCTGAAGTTTGCCAATGACCATCTGGATGATCCAGAGGAGGAATGGGAGAAGGTCATGTGGTCTGATGAGACAAAAATAGAGCTTTTTGGATGAGTACAACCCCAAGAACACCATCCCAACCGTGAAGCATGGAGGTGGAAACATAATTCTTTGGGGATGCTTTTCTGCAAAGGGGACAGGACGACAGCACCGTATTGAGGGGAGAATGGATGGGGCCATGTATCGCGAGATCTTGGCCAACAACCTCCTTCCCTCAGTAAGAGCATTGAAGATGGGTCGTGGCTGGGTCTTCCAGCATGACAACGACCCGAAACACACAGCCAGGGCAACTAAGGAGTGGCTCCGTAAGAAGCATCTCAAGGTCCTGGAGTGGCCTAGCCAGTCTCCAGACCTGAACCCAATAGAAAATCTTTGGAGGGAGCTGAAAGTCCATATTGCCCAGCGACAGCCCCAGAAACCTGAAGGATCTGGATGGAGGAGTGGGCCAAAATCCCTGCTGCAGTGTGTGCAAACCTGGTCAAGAACTACAGGAAACGTATGATCTCTGTAATTGCAAACAAAGGTTTCTGTACCAAATATTAAGTTCTGCTTTTCTGATGTATCAAATACTTATGTAATGCAATAAAATGCAAATGAATTACTTAAAAATTATACAATGTGATTTTCTGGATTTTTGTTTTAGATTCCGCCACTCACAGTCGAAGAGTACCTATGATAAAAATTACAGACTTCTACATGCTTTGTAAGTGGGAAAACCTGCAAAATCGGCAGTGTATCAAATACTTGTTCTCCCCACTGTATCTATATGGGCTTAAAGACACACATCGGAAGAATACAAAAATTTAGTGTGTGTAGTCATCTTAGAATTTTGCTGAATGTATTCTCCAGCACCACTTAATGTACATATGCAATATTTTCCTAAAGAACCCAAAAACTGCATCATTGTTGAGTGGTTGAGACGTTGCACCCCAGGCGGAAACACAACACACCTTGACCCGCTTGTTCTGCATGGGCGAGCTGTTGAAGATGTCATCGTGGTCGTCCTTGGGCATGTGGTCCAGGACGTTCCTCACCTGCTGCTTCCGCTTCAGTGTGCCCTTTCTTGCGGTTATCCGAGGTGGTTCCATCACTACAGTTCAAATATAATGACATTGTCACATAAATTCTCTGTACGTACAGACTCTATAGATTGTGATTCAATAAAAAAATATATATTGTTCACCATTAAAAGAAAATAAATAAAATGAATAAAAAGACCAACACCACAGTAAACTGGTAAAAGCCACAAACAATCACAGATGCTAAGCATGCGTTTTCTTGGTTAGAGCTTGTATGGGAGACCTTCACTAAGACATATCAGGTCCCTTGGTGCATATGTTATGGATAAAAATGCTAGATAAGCTAATCCATTGATGCTTTTTCTTATGGATAAAAATGCTAGATAAGGTAACGTGCATAGCTCCTTCTTTTGGGGCACTTCCGTTTTCTTCGTGGACTTGGTGGGGGCCTGGGAGTTGTACTGCTCCTGGCACTCCTTGGCTGAACGGGTGCCCACCACCATGGCAACGTTCACCCAGAAGTTATTAATGTGTTTAGGAAATGACGTAACAGCGCTGAAAGTCAAACACACACACAGAAAGTTGACATACACTAATACAGTCCTGTTTCCATATAAACAAAGCAATTTGCACACATTTAGGCTTATATCTATGCTAGCTTGCTTGAACCTTTTCTTCAACAAAGTGCGTTATAAGGAGGCCATCTTTTAACAGAGTTAAGTAAACTGAGCGATGCACACAATGCATTGGATGACATACTTTCTCATCTATTTGAAATATTATGGTTATTTTGCTGCTCACTACCATTTGCTTGTGGAAAAAGACCTATGTCGATAAAGAAGGTAGACTGTAGGAACTTACTCATGTAGTCTCAGAAGTTCCACCTCTGTCCACTGATCTGTATTTTCTTCCTTTTCTCCCTGCTGAACCCTGGCGAATTTGCTCCCTTTTTCTCTTGGTGTCTGCGGGTCAGCCCTTTTCGTCAATTCCCTCTTACAGTCATCCGGGGAAGTCGACGACTGACTCGTCGCTTCCGGAACCCTTCCACATGTCCTCATACACCGTGGCTTTATGGGTCCTGATATGACTGACTTTGCCTTGGGCCTTTTCTTAGGTGCGAAATGGTCATCAGACTGGGACTCCTCTGCAGTACCACTTCCACTGTCCTGAACATCCCTACTCCAACCCATGGCAGCTGACCCGGTCTTTGTGGGCGCACGACTCCCTGGGGCTTTCCCCTCCATCTCGATGTCGTCATGGAGCTTCGCTGGAAGCTTCTTCTGACGACTAACCCTTTTCTTTGGCATTTCAAGCACTTTCCAGTCTGCTTTATATGAACCCTTAATTGGTTTCCCTGTCAACAGTTCTGAGGATGCATTGGTGTTTGCCGAGTCGTCTTGGCTGCTCTGATTGTTGGCGCCTTGGAGGGAGCAACGTGGAGGGGTCAGGGATTGTGGGGCAGGGTCTGCATATGCGGCCGGCGCTGCTGCACTCTGAGACCATAGGCTGGTCTTCCTGGGCTGTCCCAGGTGCTTAGGAGATAGGATCACTTCAGACTTGGACCTCAGAGATGCTGGGCTGGCCCTGATGGAGAGGTTCTCAGGCTTAGACCACTGAGAGTTTGGACTAGTCTTCTTGGGTCTTCCGTGGCCCCGGTTAGAGGGGTTCTCTAAAGATATGAACCTGGGAGGCTCTGGGCTGGTCTTCTTGGGCCTTTCGGGACCCCTGAGAGGGGGATTGTCCTCAGCCTTACACCTCTGAGACTTGGGGGCCCCGGGAGAAGGGTTCTTCTCTGGCTTTGACCTCTGAGGCCTGTGATAGGCCGTCACTTTTCTCAGTGGCATGGCCTCCTCCTCACTGGTGTCACCTCGCAGCCGCTCTGTAGAATACAACATAACACTGTCAAATAAACTGCAGTCGCCATCTTTGTTGGAGCTGAGATACAAGGATAAAGGCATTCCCAAGCTTATGTCTCGAAAAAACATACCTTCTGCTGGAGGTAAGAACACCTTGGCTGGTTTTGGTGGTAGCAGTGACAATACTCTGGCTACAGGTGTACTTATTTGCTGAGAAAGAAGTGAAATAACATCAGTTTAATGCAGCAACGCGACAAGTCACTCTACAACAGTATTTCCCAAACCTCTCAGAAACCCCCAGCCATTCCACGTATTGGATGTATTCCAGGACTAGCACACCTAATTCAACAAATGAAGGGTTGGTGATTAGTTGATTCAGGTGTGTTAGAACTGGAATACATTAAATAAGTTGAATGGCTTGGGGGTACACTGCTCTACAAGCATTTCGCTACACCCGCAATAACATCTGCTAAACACGTGTACATGACCAATAAAATTCGATTCACAATATACATGGAGCATCAGTTTACTGAATGAAGGATGGACGACTCATCATAACTCCCATGAATGGTGACGTTCATGTCACAATCCAAGATGACTCTGGCCCCTTTCCAGTACTCCAGAGGGGTCTTGAGAAGGCGGCCACTCCGGGAAACCTTAGCACTGCTGGCCTCAGAGGTGGCACTGCAAGGAGCAGCTGTTGGGTAAGAAATATTAAACATGAATAGGATGAACCTTCCCAGATTGATAAATATCAATGAACGTATGGATTAATTTGTTGTTCAATCAATCATTAAAAACAAGAGACATGAGTACTACCAACTTTTGGACTCACGCCTCTCAGCGGCCTTTAGCTTCAGGGATGTGGAAGACTGCTTCTTAGTGGAGAGGTGGTTTTGGTTCTGGGGCGTTACCAGGTCCTTACTCCCCTTTGGACCTTTGTTGTCAGCTTCTGAACTGCATTTGTCAGTACAAACAATTGACAAAACAGAAGTACAAGATGTTAAAACAAACAGATATGACTACAACACTTGTTAAACCTGAATAGCCGAAGAGACAGATAAAGAACAATTGAAATCAGAGGATTTTATGTGTTGCCTTTCTTTATCCAGGTAAGTCATTGAAAATAACACATTGTCTTTTAACGACCTGACCTGGGGCAGTATGCATCAAGCCTTTCAGAATGGGAGTGCTGATTTCAAATCAGTTTTGCCTTTTAGATCACTATGGCTGCGTTTACACAGACAACCAAATTATAATCTATTGCAGAGTTATTGGCAAAAGAGCTGATCTAAAAGATTAGAATTGTAAACGCAGCCTTTGAATAAGAACACATGGACATGGGGGACCTGATCCTAGATCAGCATAGCACTCCTACTCAGATCCATACCCTTTCAGCTCTGACAAAAAGTGCTCAAGGTATTCCTTCCAATTCTTTGGGAAGCCAAAGAGAAACTTCTTCAGCAGCCATGTTGGGAGTTCTTGTTGAGGAGAAAGGCACAAAACAAGAAGAAAGCATCATAAAGAGTTCTATTATGGCTGTGCATGATTAACAAAACGTTGCAAAATAGCAGATTATTTCTGATTTACGAGTTACGCTGAGATCCGGGGCCATTTTCCCCACCAGGACATAAGTGCTGCCAGATGTGGTCTTCAGGATGTTGCTTGACATTCGCTCTGCGATGATGTTGCTATGCCAGGGCATGTTGTTGTCCCTTGGTGGAAAATCATAAAGATAAGTAAGCGAATCAACGTTTGCGTTTACCAAATGAATGACTTGCTATTGAACCTGTGGTACCAGTTTAGAATATTCTGAGAAACAATCAAATTCTACTTACGCACGGAAACCTTCCACATACAGGCTGCCGCTCCTAGTCTTCAGGATCCAGTGCCTAAGGCGAATCCCTGTAGCCTATGAAGCAATAGACATGAATAGTTATATAGGTACATACAGTGGGGAGAACAAGTATTTGATACACTGCCGAGTTTGCAGGTTTTCCTACTTACAAAGCATGTAGAGGTCTGTAATTTTTATCATAGGTACACTTCAGCTGTGAGAGACGGAATCTAAAACAAAAATCCAGAAAATCACATTGTATAATTTTTAAATAATTAATTTGCATTTTATTGCATGACATAAGTATTTGATCACCTACCAACCAGTAAGAATTCCGGCTCTCACAGACCTGTTAGTTTTTCTTTAAGAAGCCCTCCTGTTCTCCACTCATTACCTGTATTAACTGCACCTGTTTGAACTCGTTACCTGTATAAAAGACACCTGTCCACACACTCAATCAAACAGACTCCAACCTCTCCACAATGGCCAAGATCAGAGAGCTGAGTAAGGACATCAGGGATAAAATTGTAGACCTGCACAAGGCTGGGATGGGCTACAGGACAATAGGCAAGCGGCTTGGTGAGAAGGCAACAACTGTTGGCGCAATTATTAGAAAATGGAAGAAGTTCAAGATGACGGTCAATCTCCCTCGGTCTGGGGCACCATGCAAGATCTCACCTCGTGGGGCATCAATGATCATGAGGAAGGTGAGGGATCAGCCCAGAACTACACGGCAGGACCTGGTCAATGACCTGAAGAGAGCTGGGACCACAGTCTCAAAGAAAACCATTAGTAACACACTACGCCGTCATGGATTAAATTCCTACAGCGCACGCAAGGTCCCCCTGCTCAAGCCAGCGCATGTCCAGGCCCGTCTGAAGTTTGCCAATGACCATCTGGATGATCCAGAGGAGGAATGGGAGAAGGTCATGTGGTCTGATGAGACAAAAATAGAACTCGCCGTGTAGAAGGATGAGTACAACCCCAAGAACACCATCCCAACCGTGAAGCATGGAGGTGGAAACATCATTCTTTGGGGATGCTTTTCTGCAAAGGGGACAGGACGACTGCACCGTATTGAGGGGAGGATGGATGGGGCCATGTATCGCGAGATCTTGGCCAACAACCTCCTTCCCTCAGTAAGAGCATTGAAGATGGGTCGTGGCTGGGTCTTCCAGCATGACAACGACCCGAAACACACAGTCAGGGCAACTAAGGAGTGGCTCCGTAAGAAGCATCTCAAGGTCCTGGAGTGGCCTAGCCAGTCTCCAGACCTGAACCCAATAGAAAATCTTTGGAGGGAGCTGAAAGTCCGTATTGCCCAGCGACAGCCCCGAAACCTGAAGGATCTGGATGGAGGAGTGGGCCAAAATCCCTGCTGCAGTGTGTGCAAACCTGGTCAAGAACTACAGGAAACGTATGATCTCTGTAATTGCAAACAAAGGTTTATGTACCAAATATTAAGTTCTGCTTTTCTGATGTATCAAATACTTATGTCATGCAATAAAATGCAAATTAATTACTTAAAAATCATACAATGTGATTTTCTGGATTTTTGTTTTAGATTCCGTCACTCACAGTTGAGTACCTATGATAAAAATTACAGACTTCTACATGCTTTGTAAGTGGGAAAACCTGTTAAATCGGCAGTGTATCAAATACTTGTTCTCCCCACTGTATATATACACATACACACAATATTCAATTAGGATTAAAAAAAATAATAATTTGGACATTTTGTAAACTATAAAAACGGTTAAGTCGAACTCTTCATTAAGGCCAAAAGGAGTGTTGATTCTGTGGATCTAGAAAGATTCCCTTCGAAGTTGTTTCCTCTCAATAATCCCTCCCCTGCGTGACATCTTGACCATTTCTATTCCAATGTATTTCAGAGAACTAATAGGATGTCCAGCTTGTACAAAATGAACAACAACCAGGTTTGTCGTCTCACCTGTCCGTATATTGACACCAGCCACCCGGACAGCTGATGAAACTGTGGGTTTGCACAAACGAAGACTTTCTGCACAAACTGTCTTAAACCGTCTCAGGGAAGCTCATCTGCGTGCTCGTCATCCTCACCAGGGTCTTATCCTGACAGCAGTTCGGTGTCGTAAACGACTTTAGTGGGCAAATGCTCATTTTCGATGACCACTGGCACACTGGAGAAGTTTGCCCTTCACAGATGAATCCCGGTTTCAACTGTGCCAGGCAGATGACAGACAGCGTGTGTGGCGTCGTGTGGGTCGAGCTGTTTGCTGATGTCAACGATGTCAACAGAGTGCCCCATGGTGGTGGTGGAGTTATGGTATGGGAATGAATAAGCTACGGACAATTTGAATGCACAGAGATACTGAGGCTCATTGTGGTTCATCCGACGCCATCACCTCATGTTTCAGCATGATAATGCACAGCCCCATGTCTCAATTCCTGGAAGCTGAAAATGTCCCAGTTCTTCCATGGCCTGCATACTCACCAGACATGTCACCCATTGAGCATGTTTGGGATGCTCTGGATCGACGTGTACGACAGCGTGTTCCAGTTCCCGCCAATATCCAGCAACTTCGCACAGCCATTGAGGAGGAGTGGGACAACATTTTGGGCTCCCGAGTGGCGCAGTGGTCTAAGGCACTGCATCTCAGTGCTAGAGGCGTCACTACAGACCCTGGTTCGATTCCAGGCTGTATCACAACCGGCTGTGATTGGGAGTCCCATAGGGCGGCGCAGAGTTGTCCGGGTTTTGCCGGGGTAGGCCGTCATTGTAAATAAGAATTTGTTCTTAACTGACTTGCCTGGTTAAATAAAATTAAAATTCCACAGGCCACATTCAACAGCCTGATCAACTCTATGCGAAGGAGGAGCGTCACGCTGCATGAAGCAAATGGTGGTCACACCAGATACCATTCTTCCCAGCAAAAATACAAAGCTAACAGCAACAAACTCAGAGGAAACAGCACCAGTCATCAGCCTATAAATCCAAAGGAAGCATCATCAAGACCATCTACTTACATTGGACTCTGCCATCTGCTTGGATTGGAATACAGCCTCCCGCTTCTTGGGGATGGAGATCTTTGGTGAGACCTGCAGGAGGGGGTCGTGCACCAGGTCTGGGAGGGGCCTAGGGGGAGGCTCATCACAGTTGTACCCACACTGGCTGGGGCCGGTCTCTGGACTCGAGGAAACGCTGGTCTCCAATAGGCTAGTGGGCACTGCGGCGACACCACAGGTCACATTCACACTAGCGTACTCTTCGTCAACACCGTCGACATGTGCAGGGGTCGACATGCTGCGCACACGGGCACATCCTGTGAAGGGCAGAGAAAAGTAGTTTGTTGTGAAAAGTTGGTCTGTTTGTTGAGTCGACATCAGATGCTCTACATTTCTAGCTCTCACCTCCCTTCATGGGATCCTGCGGGCTGCTCACTTGATAACCGTCTTGTTGGTCCCTCTTTCTCCCTCGCTCTAACAGGGGAGAAGTATTAGCTGGAGATTCCAGAGAGGGCAGTCTATCCAAAGCAACATGACACCCTGTGCAGAAAACATTCATCTTCTATTTTAAAGCCTTCAATAAAGTATTTCTGAAAACCTAGCAAACTTAGTTGATTGACACAACAATTGAGTATAAGAGAAACATAACAACTTACTGAAAATGGATGGATCTTGTACAATGTCATGTGCCCCAAACGCAGTTTTTCCATTGCAATCGTCAATTGACTTCGACCTTTGCGTTGACCTTTTCACTGGTGTAGTTCTGTCGGTTGTCTGAAAGGCCCCTTTGAAGTCTTTGGGGGGGGCTGGTTGTTGGATGTCATTTGAGCGGAGTTGAGTGTACGGGTATGACAAAGCTTTCCTTGGGGACTGTGTTGAGAAAGCACCCAGAGTTAAGCCTTTCTTTTGTGTATTTCTATTGTTTGGCTTGAATGCACAACACATGTCTTTCAAGGGTGAAGGTCTTTGAAGGTCTTGTGTGTGGACCATGTTCGTGTGTGTCAAACTCTTCCTTGGCGATAGAACTGGTGAAAGGGTCAGAGCCTCAGCCTCATTAGTGAAGTCAAAGGTCTGGCTTTCCTTGGGATGAGACAACGCTTTCCTTGGAGACCGTGCTTCTGAGGAAGCATCCAGAGTTGGGCCTTTCATGGGTGTATTTCTGTTGGTTGGCTTGAACGCACTACTCATGTCTTTCTGAGGTGATGGTCGTTGAAGGTCTTGTTTGTGGACCACAAAGTATGGATGTGTCAAGCCCTTCCTTGGTGATGGACCTGGTGAAAGGGTCAGAGCCTCTGCCTCATTAGTGAATTCAAGGTCCTCGTTTCTCTTTTGTTCATAGTTCACCCAAGGCTGATGTCTTTTTCTTGGCGAGCTCATTACTCCGCCATGTTTTTCTCTAACTCGTTTTTCTTGGACAGGTTTAGGTGTTTTGGTCCCCTCATTCTCAACCGGTATTCTCTCTGTCTGAACTCTAGCTTTCATCCTCGCAAAAACCTTGGCTGGGCTTTCAACGAGCCGCCTGGGTATTGGGTCGCTTGTCCTCAAAGCCTTCAATGTGGGGAAAATAATTGACTCTCCGCCAAATGGATCCTCTTCATTAAAATAAGAAGCTTCTCTGTTTTGTCTTGACGAAGTAAACATGTTTTTCACGATTTTGGACGAGACGTAGAGGAATGTCAACTGGAGTCTGACGTTAGCTGGCTAGGTATATGCAACGTGATGCTCCTTATCTCTGTGGTTCATAGCTTGCTGGGTTATCAGAGGCGAATGGAACAGACAATTATTAGATGGAATCTGGTTAGATTGGGATAGTTCGTAGCGTTGATTTAGCTAGTACCTACGTGGTATCAAAATGACCAGCAGGCTATCTAACCAAATCAGTGTTACTGTAATCACTCGATATCTAAATTAATCCAGCAAGCTGCTAACGTTAGCTAAAAACACGAAGGAAACTACTGGATAGCCAGCTAACGTTATTTAGCCAGCTAGTTGCTACATGCAATGGCATCTGCCGATTCAAAGGTAAATGATTTGCGGTTATTCCTGGTTTACATATAGATATTCATTCTATATGACATACTATTGTGAATGCATGCATTAATTATAAACATTTAAAAGGTAAAATAGCTAGCTAACATCACTCACTGCAGAGAACTTCGAAAGTCGTGTGATTGGACGGCGGTGTCAAACGCGTCACTTCCGCAAACAACTTCCGTTCACGATATGGCACTGAGCGTGCTGTCAAAATAACATCTTCATCTTCTTCTTCTTCTTCGTTTTTTTTGGCAGCTCGCAACCAGCTGAAGGTGCATATACCGCCACCTACTGTACTGGAGTGAGGCCGGTCACGGCCTCCCTACTTTATATCCTCTTAATAAGGCATGTATTCCTAAGAAAAGAAAACACCCCCTTTATCACTCCCAGGAACACCACCCAGCTCCCAGCCCCACTTAGCCTCCATAACCTTTTCATACAGTCTTTTCCTATCAACATACCTTTCACAGAAAAACATGACATGTTCCACTGTTTCCAGCACCATACACTCGTCACACAATCCTGTATCATGTTTTGCTACTGTTCTTAATGTTGCGTTCAAACCCGTGTGTCCATACCGTAACCTGCTCTATACCACTTTCTCTCTCCTACACCCCACAATTCCCATCTCTACCCTTACCGACCTATGCACTCTGTAAAAATGTCTCCCTGTACTACCCTCACCCCACTGTCTCTCCCATACCTCCATCCCTGCTGCCCGTATCAAGGACTTGACCTCCCTGCGCACCAATGGGACCCGGACATCTACCTCCATCCTCCACGCAGCCCTTTTCGCCACAAAATCAGCCTCTTCATTTCCCTCTACTCTGACATGAGATGGGACCCAACAAAACGTCACTACCACCCCCATTCTCTCCAATCCCAGCAATATCCCCATCAACTCACCTAATAGATCCTCCCTATCTGATCTACCATGTTTCACACTATTCCACACTGCTGCTGAATCAGAATAAATACCCAGCCTGCCTGGTTTCACATCCTCTACCCATCTCAGACCAAGTATCACAGCCACCATCTCCGCCGTATAAACCCACACATTATCAGTCACTCTATGACAGAAACTTACTTGGAACTCAGATATACAGTGGGGAGAACAAGTATTTGATACACTGCCGATTTTGCAGGTTTTCCCACTTACAAAGCATGTAGAAGTCTGTAATTTTTATCATAGGTACTCTTCAACTGTGAGTGACGGAATCTAAAACAAAAATCCAGTAAATCACATTGTATGATTTTTAAGTAATTCATTTGCATTTTATTGCATGACATAAGTATTTGATACATCAGACAATAAGAACTTATAACAATAAGAATATATATAGTACGTTTCCTGTAGTTCTTGACCAGGTTTGCACACACTGCAGCAGGTATTTTGGCCCACTCCTCCATACAGACCTTCTCCAGATCCTTCAGGTTTCGGGGCTGTCGCTGGGCAATACGGACTTTCAGCTCCCTCCAAAGATTTTCTATTGGGTTCAGGTCTGGAGACTGGCTAGGCCACTCCAGGACCTTGAGATGCTTCTTACGGAGCCACTCCTTAGTTGCCCTGGCTGTGTGTTTCGGATCGTTGTCATGCTGGAAGACCCAGCCACGACCCATCTTCAATGCTCTTACTGAGGGAAGGAGGATGTCCTGTCCCCTTTGCAGAAAAGCATCCCCAAAGAATGATGTTTCCACCTCCATGCTTCACGGTTGGGATGGTGTTCTTGGGGTTGTACTCATCCTTCTTCTTCCTCCAAACACGGCGAGTGGAGTTTAGACCAAAAAGCTCTATTTTTGTCTCATCAGACCACATGACCTTCTCCCATTCCTCCTCTGGATCATCCAGATGGTCATTGGAAAACTTCAGACAGGCCTGGACATGCGCTGGCTTGAGCAGGGGGACCTTGCGTACGCTGCAGGATTTTAATCCATGACGGCATAGTGTGTTACTAATGGTTATCTTTGAGACTGTGGTCCCACCTCTCTTCAGGTCATTGACCAGGTCCTGCCGTGTAGTTCTGGGCTGATCCCTCACCTTCCTCTTGATCATTGATGCCCCACGAGGTGAGATCTTGCATGGTGCCCCAGACCGAGGGAGATTGACCGTCATCTTGAACTTCTTCCATTTTCTAATAATTGCGCCAACAGTTGTTGCCGTCTCACCAAGCCGCTTGCCTATTGTCCTGTAGCCCATCCCAGCCCAGCCTTGTGCAGGTCTACAATTTTATCCCTGATGTCCTTATACAGCTCTCTGGTCTTGGCCATTGTGGAGAGGTTGGAGTCTGTTTGATTGAGTGGACAGGTGTCTTTTATACAGGTAACGAGTTCAAACAGGTGAAGTTAATACAGGTAATGAGTGGAGAACAGGAAGGCTTCTTAAAGAAAAACTAACAGGTCTGTGAGAGCTGGAATTCTTACTGGTTGGTAGTTGATCAAATACTTATGTCATGCAATAAAATGCATAACTTGAAGAGGCTGGCTATTCGCAGGTGTTGCTGTGGCCAGGGACCATCTGATTCCATTGTTGTGCCTCTGCAGTAAGTAACTAATTTTAGTATGTGGTGATGTGCACTGTGCTCCAAGAGCAGATATTATTAGTGCTGTCTCAAATGCCCATCTGGCATCTCTCTTTTATCATGACGGCAATCAGACAGACATTCCACATAATGCATAACCGCTTGCCACATCTGAAGCGTCATTCTTTGAAATTGAGAACACAACATGGCTCTCTCCCATATTATTATTTTAATCATTCTAAAACAATAAATAGATAGATAGATAGATAGGTACTTTATTTATCCCCCGGGGGGGAAATTTCATAATAAATAAAATAAAATGGCTCTCAAGATGAGGCACATATTTACAACCCAAGACAACAGTGATTGATTGTACCATATTTTCTTTTTACGACTCAAAGCATTGGTGGTACAATGAATTATAAGCCTAAACCTACCACTTGGTTTCCTCTAGCTGGTCACTTCATAGGCCTGTGTTCTGTGTTCTGTTTAGTGTGTGAAGTCCATATTTAAATAGTATTCAGACCCCTTGACTTTTTCCACATTTTGTTACTTTACAGCCTTGTTCTAATATTGATTAAATAGTTTCTTATCTACACACAATACACCATAATGATAAAGCGAAAAATGTTTTTTTTTACATTTTTGCAAAATGTATAAAAAAATCTGCCAGAGATGTTTGATCGAGTATAAGTCCGGGCTCTGGCTGGGCCACTCAAGGACATTCAGAGACTTGTCCCGAAGCCAATCCTGTGTTGTCTTGGCTGTGTGCTTAGGGCCGTTGTCTTGTTGGAAGATGAACATTCGCCCCAATCTGAGGTCCTGAGTGCTCTGGAGCAGGTTTTCATCAAGGATCTCTCTGTACTTTGCTCCGTTCATCTTTGCCTCGATCCTGACTAGTCTCCCAGTCCATGTCACTGAAAAATATCCCCACGGTATGATGCTGCCACCACCATCATACCGTGGGGAAGGTGCAACGTTTCCTCCAGGCGTGATGCTTGGCATTCAGGCAAAATAATTAAATCTTGGTTTTATCAGACCAGAGAATCTTGTTTCTCATGGTCTGAGAGTCTTTAGGTTCCTTTTGGCAAACTCCAAGCGGGCTGTCATGTGCCTTTTACTGAGGAGTAGCTTCCGTCTGGCCACTTTACCATAAAGGCCTGATTGGTGGAGTGCTGCAGAGATGGTTGTCCTTCTGGAAGGTTCTCCACAGAGGAACTCTATAGCTCTGTCAGAATGACCATCGGGTTCTTGGTCACCTCCCTAATCAAGGCCCTTCTCCATCGATTCGGCTGGCCAACTCTAGGAAGAGTTTTGGTGGTTCCAAACTTCTTCCATTTAAGTATGATTGAGGCCACTGTGACTTGAGGACCTTCAACGCTGCAGAATTTTTTTGATCTGTGGCTCGACACAATCCTGTCTCGGAGCTCTACGGACGATTCCTTCGACCTCATGGCTTGGTTTTTGCTCTGACATGCACTGGTGTGTGCCTTTCCAAATCATGTACAATTAATTGAATTCACTACAGGTGGACTACAGGTGGACTCCATTGATCAAGGATGATCAATGGAAACAGAATGGACCTGAGCTCAATTTCGAGTCTCATAGCAAAGGGTCTGAATACTTATGTAAAGTATTTTTAATAAAATATGGTATTTTTTATTTTTAATACATTTGTAAAAAATTCTAAAAGCCTGTTTTCACTTTGTCGTTAACAGGAATTGTGTGTAGATTGTTGAGGAAATGTTTTTATTTAATACATTTTAGAATAAGAATGTAACGTAACAAAATGTGGAAAAAGTCAAGGGGTCTGAATACTTTCCGAAGGCACGGTTAAATGAGTAGGTGTGTCCAAACTTTTGACTAGTACTGTAGGTTACTACAGATACTGCCTGTCATCAAGGCATTGTACTTTTAAGAATCTCAAATATAAAATATATTTTGATTTGTTTAACATTTTTTTGTTTACTACATGTGTTATTTTATGGTTTTGAAGTCTTCACTATTATTCTACAAATGTAGAAAATAGTAAAAATAAAGAAAAACCCTGCAATGAGTAGGTGTGTCAACTTTTGACTGATAATGTATATCATCATAAATTGCATGTTGTTAAATTCTACAACAATAATAACAGTCAGTCTTTAGAAGATCAGCAGGTCAGGCAACTTTCATTTACCAGTCTGGAGCTTCTTGACTACATGCACCCCACCTTATCTGAAGAGACAATAAAGTGCCTGCCCTCCCTGCACAGCCTATCTGTGATGCATACATGTCACGTAAAGAGAGCAAAGTTTGAGGGAATGTTTTTCCTAATCAAATTAGGGATTTCAGTAAAAAAAACTTTTCTGTCAGAAATGGCTGTCATTATGTTGCAGTTTCAGCAACACGGACAGTGATAAACACTGTTGATGTTCTGTGGTGGTCTCTGCAGTAGGTAGGAGAGAGACAACGGGTGCTAATCACAGTCAGTCGCTGTCATTTTGTTTTTACACAGCGCTGCAGGTCTGAGCCCTGCCTGACCGCAATCAAAACAATTGCGGTCGGACTCCCTCTAGTAATTTTGGTGTCATTCATCAAACAGAGCGCTTAAAGCATCAGACAAGCTCAGTGCATATACTGTAGTTGATTTGATTAAAATACATACTGTAGGATGTGTCTATACAGTGGGGAGAACAAGTATTTGATACACTGCCGATTTTGCAGGTTTTCTCACTTACAAAGCATGTAGAAGTCTGTCATTTTTATCATAGGTACTCTTCAAATGTGAGAGACGGAATCTAAAACAAAAATCCAGAAAATCACATTGTATGATTTTTAAGTAATTAATTTGCATTTTATTGCATGACATAAGTATTTGATACATCAGAAAAGCAGAACTTAATATTTGGTACAGAAACCTTTGTTTGCAATTACAGAGATCATACGTTTCCTGTAGTTCTTGACCAGGTTTGCACACACTGCAGCAGGGATTTTGGCCCACTCCTCCATACAGACCTTCTCCAGATCCTTCAGGTTTCGGGGCTGTCGATGGGCAATACGGACTTTCAGCTCCCTCCAAAGATTTTCTATTGGGTTCAGGTCTGGAGACTGGCTAGGCCACTCCCGGACCTTGAGATGCTTCTTACGGAGCCACTCCTTAGTTGCCCTGGCTGTGTGTTTCGGATCGTTGTCATGCTGGAAGACCCAGCCACGACCCATCTTCAATGTTCTTACTGAGGGAAGGAGGTTGTTGGCCAAGACCTCGCGATACATGGCCCCATCCATTCTCCCCTCAATACGGTGCAGTCGTCCTGTCCCCTTTGCAGAAAAGCATCCCCAAAGAATGATGTTTCCACCTCCATGCTTCACGGTTGGGATGGTGTTCTTGGGGTTGTACTCATCCTTCTTCTTCCTCCAAACACGGCAAGTGGAGTTTAGACCAAAAAGCTCTATTTTTGTCTCATCAGACCACATGACCTTCTCCCATTCCTCCTCTGGATCATCCAGATGGTCATTGGCAAACTTCAGACGGGACTGGACATGCGCTGGCTTGAGCAGCGGGACCTTGGGTGCGCTGCAGGATTTTAATCCATGACGGCATAGTGTGTTACTAATGGTTTTCTTTGAGACTGTGGTCCCAGCTCTCTTCAGCTCATTGACCAGGTCCTGCCATGTAGTTCTGGGCTGATCCCTCACCTTCCTCATGATCATTGATGCCCCACGAGGTGAGATCTTGCATGGTGCCCCAGACCAAGGGAGATTGACCGTCATCTTGAACTTCTTCCATTTTCTAATAATTGCACCAACAGTTGTTGCATTCTCACCAAGCTGCTTGCCTATTGTCCTGTAGCCCATCCCAGCCTTGTACAGGTCTACAATTTTATCCCTGATGTCCTTACACAGCTCTCTGGTCTTGGCCATTGTGGAGAGGTTGGAGTCTGTTTGATTGAGTGTGTGGACAGGTGTCTTTTATACAGGTAACGAGTTCAAACAGGTGCAGTTAATACAGGTAATGAGTGGAGAACAGGAGGGCTTCTTAAAGAAAAACTAACAGGTCTGTGAGAGCCGGAATTCTTACTGGTTGGTAGGTGATCAAATACTTATGTCATGCAATAAAATGCAAATTAATTATTTAAAAATCATACAATGTGATTTTCTGGATTTTTGTCTCTCACAGTTGAAGTGTACCTATGATAAAAATTACAGACTTCTACATGCTTTGTAAGTAGGAAAACCTGCAAAATCGGCAGTGTATCAAATACTTGTTCTCCCCACTGCATATGAAAAAAATGCACATTTTAAAATACAACCAATCGATTGGTCGAAAGAACAGATGACTCTCGGTCGACCAAGATTTTTTCTATCTGGGACAGCCCTAAACGGCAGTAGCAGGATCGGAAAGATCCCCAAACTATTCCCCCAGCTCAGAACCCTTAAAATGCAGTGAGATATTAAAGGCTGAAATTATGATTTCTCTGATACTGGAGGAACTAAGATGTGAGAAGGTAAATACAATGCTCAATCAGAGTTGACACAAACATTTATTATTAGACTGATCCGGTTTCCTTAAACAAACCACCAAGTGAGTGTAACTTGTCATAGGAACCCCGAATGAATGTTTACATGTAGTTTATATACTGAATGACTGTTACCTATAAGGTAATCCTTCAGCCTGCTTCTATTAGCAGAGTGCCATAAATAGCCTCCATGCTGGCCTGTGTCTCCAATGACACAAAATGCTTAGGAACCATATTCTATAGAAAGGTCACAGCCAGAATAGCTTGCACTCCTAGTTACAACTTAGCAAATACATTTCCATAGATATGCCATATCATAGAAATAATTGTTTTTCTTCATTTGATGTATATTTTACTAGTTATAACAACTTTAACTAAATCTTTATATTAAACATCGTTTCCAAAATACAAATAGATTCTCCAAGAGTGTTATACATATATTATTCAAATCTCATTTTCCACATGACAGAGAAATTACTCCCCTCTTCATTTCTATCACTGAACCCAATCAGATTCCCAATATACTTATCAAAAAAAGTTCAGTCATTTGGCTCATGTAAGAACAAACATCTCAATATTCGATTTACTAGGTCTGAGTAAAATATCAATACATGATAAATTAATCTCTATTCACTCTAAACATCTATGTAGGGCAAAACCTCAATTATATTCAAGGAAAAAAACCTCACATAGAAATAAGTCGATTAATAACAAATTTTGATGAATAATTTTCAATTATACCCATCCTTTTCCAAAAACACATCCTCTGTAGACAAACACTCTTTCCATGATAGTCAATACCCTCAATTCAACATACATACATCAACACTGACAGAATGTACATTTATATTAACATACTGTAACGTCCCAGTCCGACGTACAGAAGGAGCCGGAGGCACAGATGTTAATTGCAACGGTTTATTTAGGCTAAACTAAACTCAGGCAGCTATAGGCTACTGCCCACACCCTAACTACACGCACTCACTCAAGCATACACACGGAACAGAAACTGGGAGAATATGCTAACACTTACTGCTAACACACAGGAACACAGGTTGGAACATGCTACAAGAAAAGACAAGACTGATTAAAAACCCGCCTAAACTTCCCCTATATAACTGTTACCCTGGTAACCCTCAGGTGCCGCCCCCCACGATTAACTGACCACCCTGAGCGCACCAATCAGCAGGACGATCTGGAACTTTACACAGTACAGGGTCGCCACAATACGTACATTATAATCAACCTTCTCCAGATTATAATTACAGATCTCCATGCATTCTTACTATATATTTACTATAAATTTAGCAGTGTATAGACCCACAATCAACCTTATACCCAAAATAAATGTATTACAGGTACAGTTGATCCAACCTTCTACCCCGGCACTCTTCCTCTGGCATGTCTTCCTCTTTCACAGTTCAAAGTTGACCCATGATAATGTCCCAATTACAATGTTCCACCTGCGCAGCTACCTTTAACACACATTATGTTTTGTCCATTTGCCAACCAGTCTAACTTCAGCCAGTTTGCTGATTCAGATTCAGGTAGAAATGGTTAAGGACAATATTGAACTCCATTTCTTCAGCCGGTTAGAGGGTTTCAGGTCCACACCATTTTTTCCAAAGATAGCATCTGAAGTAACCTTGAGAGAGAAGACAGATTAGAACAACAGTTTAGTTCACTCCTGATTCAGTAAAATCGTCATCCAAATTGTATGAGAATCCAGACACATTATGTACTGTATGATAAATTATTACTACTACCACCAATTATCAAATGACCAATTCCTAAAACAAAAAAAACAAAAAAAAAAGAACATTCTCCAGTTGAAACAATATTTTCCTAATTGGCTTCTACTCCCCACAGCTGCACTGTGAACGTCATCACGGAGCCACAGCATCAGGAATGTAGAGGACCAATCCTTAGGAAGTAATCTCGAAAATCCAGCAGACCCAATCTAGTGAAATTTGCATTGAAAACAAAAAAACAAAAAGACAATACATTCCTACATATTCCTCAACGTGTAAAAGGTTCATCCAAAATCTCAATTTTTTACCAAGTGAGTAATGAAAAAAAATAACACCACTACTGGTGAAAATAAAACAAAACTATTTCCAATAACCAAATCAAATTAGAATCATTACCTCTAATAATACCATAAAGAAAAAAAAAATTGTACCCATACAGTCAGTTAAAAACAGACTTAAGACAGCCTACCCTTTTCAAAGACATCCCACTCTTTCTTCCTTTTGGACCAAATCACAAATAAGCTATGAACTATAAACTTCATTTTATAAATAAATATTGCAAATTATCTTCAAATCAGAATTTATCTTCAAATCCGTATTATTAATGACCTTAAATTCATCGTCCTAATGGCTTATCATTGAGGGTGATCAATCCCCACTGGAAAGTCAGAACAGAGGTCAAAGCTCATACAACCTTCAAATAAATGTTTCTTACTATATTTAACCCATGACAGAAAAACAGTGAAACATGTCATACATTCCTTATCCCTGGTTTACAATAAGTTTCCAGTACATTTCTCATCCCAAAAATTCACGTGATTAATTAAATTCAGAAAATAAACTTCAGAAAGTTTGTGTTAGTGTGTGCCCCTTTAAGATACTACTCGGCACCACAACTAATGGAAAACTCCCTTAAATCCAACTGAAAATAGAACCTCACAATAAATCAAACATAGTATTTAAAAAAAAAGAAAAACAATTGTGTTGTGTGTGGGTACCTTCACACCATATGAACAAAATAATCAAAAATGGCCAGGCCTTCTTTCATGTCGTTGCTCGTGTCACAGCTTAATTCCCAAAAGCTTGTTAAAGATAGGATCAGCTTGTGTTTTACGATTCCATAGACCTCAAACTAGGGCTTACCACTTGCCTTTTGAGGATCTTATTTTTACAAGGGACTCAAAACCCCCTTTATCAACCATCGTTACGC